>CM055118.1:832754230-833954230 GCA_029206835.1 Rana muscosa
AGTGGCTAATTCACTGGGATTACCAGCTTTAAAAGATCGCAAATGGCAAATTTTCAAGACATCGGCTACAAAGGGAACAGGCCTTGATGAAGCTATGGAATGGTAGGTGGTGTCTGCACACAATCTAAAAAAAATATGGGAACACGGATGGATGCAGACATGTATTTGGTCTAGTGTTTTTTTTATATTTGACATAACATATTCCAGCTTTTTTTTTTTTTTTGTAACAAGGCCATAAGTACTTGGTGGTGCCGCTCCAGGCGGGATGTAGAGCCCCATTGGCACTCTAAATATTAGGGATGCCAGTGTAAAAAGAAAAAACTCATCGAGTCAGCAATGAAACTGCCACTCTCCATAGCAGATCCTAGTATGGATGTGTACATGTGAATGCCTCGATCAATGTTGCTCCTCGAGCCATGCCCCCTGGCATGTTTCGCCCCACCCACCTGAGCTTAATCATGGGGGCGAAACATGTCAGGGGGCAAGGCCCAAGGAGCAACATTGACTGGGGCTTTTACATGTATACATCCATACTGGGATCAGCTATGGTGAGCAGCAGTTTTCAAGCTTTTTTTTCTTTTTCTTTGTGTGTAAGTTTTTGAGATTGTGGGTGTACCAAAACAGGGAAATTTACCATCCTTTACATTTATGTTTGTACCCTTAGGACAACAAGGGTAAATACCAGTGTTTCATGTATGGCCATATTTAATCTTGCCTATAATATTCCTTTGAGGTAAGGGTAATTTACCAGGCAAGATAAAAAAAAAAAGCACACCATACCACACCACACCACAAAAATGCTGACCTCTCCATCCTGCCATTTGCAGGCAGTCTGAACTTTACAATTGCATGCCCCCTAGAGGCCGATCTGGGCCATTCGCACTAGTATTTTCATGCTCCATATGAGCTATGTAGCAGGCGCTCTAGGCTGTTCAAACTGCATATGTGCGCAGTGCTCTCTCAAGCTGAACTCAGCATATTTTGTGGAGAGACTCCTAACAGCTGCATATGTAATAGGAGGATGTGCACCATTTAAAACAGGAGGAGCACTAATATGTTCTATTCAGAGCATATGGAATTGCATAGCAGGATTTTGGGTAAATCTTGCCTACCAGGCCAAATCTGACATTTCTTTCCTACATGTAAAAATCATAATTTTTATTTATTTTTTTGCTAGAAAATTACACAGAACCCCCAAACATTATATGTGTTTTCTTAGCAGAGACCCTAGAGAATAAAGTGGCGGTCGTTGCAACTTTTTATTTCGCACAATATTTGTGCATCAATTTTTGAAATGTGGCGTTTGTGAAAAAAATATATATATATTTCATGCATTTAAACGAAACAGTAAAGTTAGCCCAATTTTTTTGCATAATGTGAAAGATTAAATTACGGCGAGTAAATAGATACCCAACATGTCACGCTTCAAAATTGCACGCGCTCGTGGAATGGTGCCAAACTTCAGTACTTAAAAATCCCCATAGGCGACGCTTTAAACATTTTTTTACAGGTTACATGTTTTGAGTTAGAGGGGGACTTGAGCTAGAATTATTGCTCTCGCTCTAACGTTCATGGCGATACCTCACGTGTGGTTTGAATTCCGTTTACATATGTGGGCACGACTTATGTATACGTTCGCTTCTGTGAGTGGGGACGGGCGTTTTCCATTGTTGTTTTATTTTTTATTGCCAATTTTACTTTTTTATTTTTCTAGCTTGATGCTTTCGTCTTCCTTTTTTGTGGCTTCCCAGCCGAGGCAGCGGCATTTTTTCAAAAGTGACGTAATAACATCGCGCCCAACCTCCAAACGTTCATAGAGACCATCTGGCTCGCCGGAAATCTCTATGGCCAACATCCAGCACTGGTCAGTTTCTTCTCAGGTTCGCTGATCGCAGTGGCAAATGGGAGAAGCACCGGTGGGTGGCGGGGGGATTGTCCCCTCTCGCCGCCTGTAAGAACGATCGAGCACTGTGGTAGTTCATTGAGTCTTCCTGTCAGTGTGAAACCGCCTGGCTGTACGATGAATGTCACAGACAGCTCATACTGAGTCTGCAGGAGACTTGCATGGCATCGGCAATCTGTTGATCAGTGGTGCAATGCATTCCAAGCTCAAAACAAATAATTACTAAATGCTAATTTTTTTTCCCCGTTTGTTTGTTTTTTTTTTACCTGCAAAAAAACGTGCATTTATTATTAAAAAAAAAAAAAAAAAGTTAAACTTCTCCTTTAAGGTGAACCAACGCTTTATGTGAAAATCCTTTGGAGGAATATTATTTTGTTTCTCTATGTATTTCTTTACAAATTATTACAAAGTTACTATTACAGTTTGTCTACATTTTATTTCTTCTGTGTTGCAGGTTGGTGGAGTCTCTAAAGAGCAGGCAGTGAGCTCCTTGTACTTTCCTTGCTAGACAGTAAATGTCACCACTCCTCAGAAGAATGCCTCTGGATGTACATACAACATCTGCACAGCGACAACCTGACATTGATCCACTTGAGTGCAAAAGGTGTATTCTTTAAATTCCATGAGTCCTCTTCTCCAGTAGCACTGTATAATACTGCTCTGTATGTGCCTGTTATGTATTGTAGTTTCAACTTATTTATATCTTTTTTTTTTAAATGATGGTGATTTGGAAGATGCATATAGTATGTATCCGAGATCTTATTTCCCTCTTACCTGACAGTTTTTTTTCAAATTGCAAAAAGTTTGACGACTGAGATTTGGGCCTGTAACACTGATCCATAGCTGTGAACTGTCTCCATTATGAAGACCAAATGTATAAATAAACATTTATAATTAGAAGCCTCTATTCTTATGAAAAAGTTTTTAAATTCTAAAGTTTACAAAATAAATTGGTGACTACATAGTCTATGTATGTCCTAAAATAGTGTCGCATCACAGTGTGTATTCAGCACATTTAGAATGGTACCCATATTGGGATCTTCCTTCAGTACCTCAGATTTTGAGATTACCTGCTGTGGAAATGAAATGGCTCCTGGAAAAAACAGGATACATTGTAATGAATTTATGTTTGAGTCTACTTTGTTGCTGGATTCATCTTTGGGAAGAAAAAAATGTGTGTGTATATATGTATATGTGTGTGTATGTATATATATATATATGTGTGTGTGTGTGTGTATATATGTGTGTGTATAAAAGGTATTTATAAGTGATCACATTCCCTCTGTCCTCAGCTGCATAAGAGCTGGGGGGAGGAGAAGCAACAGCTCATTAAACTTCCCGGTAAATGGCTGTGCAGCGGGGGCGTCAGGGCAAGTCTGATCATTGGAGGAGAGCAGACGGATTTCCCAGCACAGCTAGAGAACTGACCACAATGTGATCTTCTGCTTAGTGTGGTCAGTTTTTAAGAGTTAAGCATGGGGACTGGCAGGAACATCAGGGATTTCACACAAAGGAAGTAATACAAATAGAACAGGATACTTTCTCATACAAGTACATGGTACAGCAGGCACATATCAAGAGCATAAAGTGTTGGGGTAACAATTGCTTTAACTGTTGACAAAATATACAGCTGTTTATGTCTAATAAAAATTATACTTTTGATGGATAAATCATTTATCATGGCAAGCTATGACAAAACATAATGTGGTGAAGTAGTTCTTTTGCCCAAGTGTATGCTAAATGGTTAGGGATGTCTGGTTCTAATTTATTACTGACATGGTGACTTAATATAACTCAACTTTTTTTAGTTTTGGATAGAGTGGAGATGGATTAGAACACCTGTCAGTTTTTATTGCCGTCTGTGTCCCCGTTCTGGATATTCACCCTCCTATATTTTGTCCTGTTTATCATTGAAAGTCCCATTATCAGTGAAAGTAACCCAAATTTTGGATTGTCCCCAGAAAAGTAATAGGGGGGATCTTTCAATAAGCAGACTAGTTCTGGTGACCTAGGGGGTCCCCAAGGAATGCCCTTAATTTGCAGGGGTTTCTTTTAACTTACTGTTTTGGGACAGGTAGTGAAAGAATCAACCCAATGGGACACAGATGACAAAAAATAATCTGACAGGTTTTAACTCTTCCTTTACTCTATGCAAAATGGGGGGGAATTATTATTTTTTTTGCCCATAGTTCTAATTTAAGACCTAGGCTTCCATTAGTGACCTCTTTTTCAGAACTTGGCAATTGCTTGGATGCTATGCATGTCCTCTCCGTCTCTAGTACTTCCCGTGTAACGTGCATGCTTATTAGGAGTTCTGACTTGGCTTATTCTTAAAGTGGTTCTAAAGGCTTTTTACCTTTTTTATACATTCTATGAAACCGATCAAATCGCCTGTGCAAAATAACAGAAAACCTAACCTGTTAGGGCGCCTTGAGGACTGGAGTTGAGAAACGCTAATCTAAAGCACAGAGTGCGATTTCTTTCTGCTGCCTCATTCCTCTGTTATGAGTCTTTTCTGACACCAAGAGATAAAAAGGTGATGGGGGAGCTTTAAGCACAGAAGCCAGTTGGCATTTTCAACCAGTATATGCATTGTTTCTGTATGGAAAATGAAGAAAAGCAAACACTGTAGGCTCCATTATGTTTTTTCTTTTGGCTGTGCTAGGTTTTCCCTTCAGTTGCTTTGCAGAGGCCTTACATGGAGAGCTGCTAAAACAGCTATGAGTAAGCGTCTATCTTTGATGTGAAACGCATCAGCTATCCACCCCTGCATGTCAGTTTTCTGTTTTTGGACTTTTGAATCTATGGATTAACTTTGGATTTTAATTTTGAAAATAAATCATTTATACAGAGTGCGGCAGTCCAGGGCTCTTTTCTTTCCCATGCATTAGTGCAGAACCTGTTCCAGTATCAGGGCGGGAGCATTCCTTGGAGCTTCACAGCTTGGAGCGGTACACACCTTTCACTGCTAAAACAGGAGGCTGAAGTGTCTGAATTATGTGACTTTATTATCTGTGAATAAACTTCTATGAATGATGAAGTATTGGGGATACCTTCTTCCATTGTAATGTTAATGGAAATTATATAGAAGAATGTTTTGTACCAGCTGAGAAGATGGTCCAGGGAGCTTTGTGAAACAAGGGCATTCAGAAAACCATATTGCAGATGAGTAGTTTATAGAAGACCAAAATGTAAATTGGTAGCGCTGTCTTAACTAATATTTAAAGAAGTCTGGGGAACCTGTTCAGGACAAAACACAGGATGCTTCCATGGAAGATGCATGCTTTTCATGCAGCTGTGTAATAGATGAATACTAAAGACACTGAAAGAAATGTAAAAAGTTCACTTGTTTCTTCTGATCAATTGGAGCACACTTTTCCAGAAGCTGGATTATGTACTTTGTGATTGTTGGTATTCCAAAGATAGTCATTTTTTTTTTCCTTTCTTTGTGACCTCTGCGGCAATGATTTGTAAATATTTACATCAACAGAAATGGTGGAGAATGCTTAAAATTAAACCCAGTAAAAAAAAAAAAAGTTAATCTAATAATGATGTCATTGGCAAATGTACTTTCTGCTTTCCTGTATATGTGTATTCAAGCATTATAATAGAGCGCTCAGTGTTTATTCTTAAAGAAATATAAAGTGCTTGTAAACCTCAGACATGAAATATGAACAAAGCACACCCTTCTATACGCTTTCCTCTATCTAAAGCGGTGTTTCTCCAGTCCTCAAGGTGCCGTAACAGGTCATGTTTTCAGGATTGCCCTCAGATGAAACAGCTCTGGTAATTACTAATGCCTCGTACACACGACCGGTTTTCCCAATGGGAAAACTGCCATGTTTGCATTTGATCAGGAAAACCGGCCGTATGTATGCTCCATAGCAGTTTTCCCGACCGGAAAACTGCGAGCAAACAAATGAGAACTTGTTCTTTTTTTCCCACCATGATTCTCTGCGTTTTTTTGCTCTGCAGTTTTCCTATGGGAAACACTGCAAGGGAGCATACACATGGCTGGTTTTCCCGACCAAAGCTGTCATGGCAGTTTTTATGTCGGGGAAAACTGGCCGTGTGTACACGGGGAAAAGCAACCGAGCAGGTTCTCGGTTTTCCCGGTGGACTTTTGACCGCCGGGAAAACCGATCGTGTGTACTAGGCATTGAAACTGATCAAATCGCCTGTGCAAAATAACAGAAAACCTGACCTGTTGGGGCACCTTGAGGACTGGAGTTGAGAAACACTAATCTAAAAGCACAGAGTGCGATTTCATTCTGCTGCCTCATTCCTCTGTTATCTCTATGAGTCTTTTCTGACACCAAGAGATAAAAAGGTGATGCGCACAACCTATGACTGATATCCTCGGCTCTGCATTTTTCTTTTTTAAACAGGGTTATCCTTTTTTGTTCCCCTGACAATCTTCAATCAGGAGCTGCCTGAAGGACCATTGCCTAAATCTGCGTGAATGAAGTAGGACTTTCTACTATAAAAGGCAATCTGCCAACAGTATTAAGGGGAGATAACAGAGAACCTAATGCTCCTGACCAGGATGGAAAGGAACACCACCAGTGTAAAGTGTGTGTGTGTGTGTATATATATATATATATACACACACACACACACACACACGGAAGGGAAAACCAAACCTAAGCAAGTGAAGCTTACCAGCCCAAACCTAACAAAACGTGTACCAATAACAAATTCCCAAACAGGAGAAAAAGACCCACAACCTGAAGAGAACAAAACACTTTGGACAACCCCCAGGAGGGACAGGTTCAAAAGGAACCTAGGACAAAAAAAACTGGAAGGCTTTAGGGCCCAACACCCTTAAACTTAAGGGGACAAACCCGTGTCTAAAGGAGGTTGCCTAGCCAGAAGACAAATCTTGTTAAGCAAGGTAAACTAGAGAATGTATGGTATTCATACAACCCAATGAAGAGAACAAAACACTTGGGACAGGTCTAGAGAAACCTAGTACAAAAAAACTTGAAAAAGACCAGCTGGCCACCACTGGAATGCCCCAGGGCCAAACATCCCTAACCACTAGATTCAAGGGGACAAACCGGTGTCTAAAGAAAGTTTAGTCTCATCTGTAAAACAAACCCTGTTAAAGCGGAGTTCCACCAATATAAAAGTCAGCAGCTACAAAAGTGTAGCTGCTGACTTTTATTAAATTTGGACACTCACCTGTCCCAGGTTCCAGCGATGCAGGCAGACGAAGCCCCGCTCATCTCCCCCTCCTCTCTGCAGCGCCAGCATCGTGACTGTGCGCTCCTGGCTGTGGCTTCACAGCCAGGCACGCACTTGCACGAGCCGTGATTGGCAGGGCAATCATCTGGGACGTGTCCCAGATGATTGCCGAGAGGGAGGGGGAGAGGTAAAACTTCCTTCCGGTGCCCCGGGAGAATATGGGAGCTGGACACCTCTAAAAATAGGGTTTCCACTCACCCCCAAAAAATGACCTGTCATGTGTTGTTGCAAAGTACGATTGATAGGTGCAGCGGAGTCAGTTCAGATCAGACATTGTGTAGTAACAGGAACTGGCTTCTTTATTGGAACATAACCACACTAGCAAAGAGGTCACTTCACATTGTAAGAAGAATCACAGACAGGAAAAAGAAACCAACAAGTACATCACAGTATACAGGAAATACAACACATCATAGAGAAATACATAGCATATCACTGAGCATTAGCGACATCTTGTGTCCTTTTTCTAAACTGCAGTCAAATACAGTAAGCTAAGCTGAAAGTTTGTTGTATCTCCAACACCCCTTCTCAACAACTAAGGCTTAGTCTGTTAAACCCATCTTCTTTGTAAGCCTTGAATGTCTTTCAGCAGTCAGGGGCTTTGTAAGGATATCTGCTGTCATATCCTCGGTTGGGCAATAAAGTAACTCAAGAAGACCTTGCTCTTGAAGATCCCTAAGAAAGTGGAACTTCACATCAATGTGCTTGGTTCTTGAATTAACTCCTTCCATGTGTGCAAGTACAATGCATCCTTGATTGCCCTCATAGATTTCAGTTGGTCCCAACTGTGGTTGACCTAAGTCTGTTAAAAGCTGTCTCAGCCATATAACTTCTTGGCTTGCCTGCGCTGCAGCAACGTATTCTGCTTCAGTAGACGACAGTGAAACAGAGAGTTGCTTTTTACTAGTCCAACTGATGGCACCTCCTGACAGAAAAAAATAAGTAGCCACTGGTGTCTCCTGCCCAGTCAGCATCCACATATCCTGTTAAGGTGCTTTCATCACTTGGTGGTAACTTTAGCTTGTAGTGCCTTTAAGATAGCGAATGATTCGCTTTACAGCATTCCAGTCCTTTTGACTTGGCATCGAAACCTTTCTGCATAGGATCCCGACAGATGCTGCAATGTCCGGCCTTGTAGCGGTGGTAAGGTACAGCAATTTCCCTATTGCTTTCCTGTATTGAGTATTAGTAGGTAATGGGTTATCTTGACAATTCATCTCCTTTAGGTAATTGGTTTCCATGGGAGATTTTACTGGTTTGGCGTCTTCCATTCCAAATGTTTCAATTATTTATTGTATTTTGTGTCTTTGGTTCAGAAGAAAGCTGCCATCTTCCTCTCTCTCGATCTGGATGCCGAGGTAATTCTTTATGTTGCCAAGATCTTTGGTGTCAAAGTGCTGATTTAGTTTTTCCAGTATTTCTGCTTCATCCCCTTCTTGCTCAAAGCAAATCAGGATATCATCCACATAGATAAGCATATAGACCCATCTGTTTGCCAATTTCTTTGTGTATAAGCAGGGGCCTGCTTTACTCCTTTGAAAGTTTTGATGTGTAAGCACTTCATTTATTTTTATATTCCACACTCTGGCTGCTTGCTTTAGACCATATATACTCCTGTGAAGTTTGCACACTAGGTCTGACCTTTGTTCATCTTTGAATCCTGGCGGTTGTTCCATGTAAATTTCTTCTGTTAAATCGCCATGTAGAAACGCGGTTTTCACATCAAAATGTTTCACTTGCATTTTCCTTGTGACGGCTACTGTCAGTAAAGTCCGTATTGTAGTGTGCTTGACTACTGGTGCAAACGTCTCATCATAGTCCTCTCCGTATTTTTGAGAATAGCCCTTGGCTACTAGTCTTGCTTTGTACCGTTCAACTGTGCCATCTTCATTATATTTCACTTTAAAAGTCCATTTACAGCCTATGGCTTTCCTTCCGGGTGGTAGTTCTGTAAGTGTCCATGTTTTAGTGTCATGCATGGCCTAGAGAGTTGCCTAACTCCTGTGTTGAATGGTGCCAAGCATATTGGCCTTGCTTGAATGGTCCTTCAGAAGACCACTGCCTTAAAACCCTGGATCTCCTCAACAAGTAGTGCCAGTACTGGGTGGTGAGACTTGCGCACCGGTTTGTGGCATCTGAAACACACTCTGGTCTCTTTCCTGTGTAATCTTGCGTCTGTAGCTTTAAGAGCGGTGCTGGTGTCGGTTTCTGTGGAGTCATGCACTAATTCCTTTCTTCTCTGATACTCATCTATGAGCCTGGTTTTTACAAATGCTAGCGTCAGATCTGTCTCAGGTCATGTCTCCAGTGCATTGATTAGTGCAGTTTATGTATCGGGCAAACTGCATAACAACATGGCTGCAATGTGACTGTCTGTTATATTCTCCCCGATCGATCTGAGTTGCGCAATCACTTCCAGCATTGCGTTTATATGCTCCTGCATGTCCTGTTCTCTGCCAAGTCTCATTTTGTAAAGTTTCCGCAGCAGAAAGAGCTTGCATGCAGTCTTTCAGTACATCCCACATGCCTTTCGCTGTGTCCTCATTGCGTATATGAATGAGCTGATCATCCTCCACTAGTAGGCTTATGGTGGCCCGTGCCTGTCTGTTTTTCTTGTCCCAGTCCTGATTATTATCCTGTGGCCTCTCTGTAGTGGTAACCTCCCACAAGTTATCTTTGGATAATAGCATTTCCACTTTAAACTTCCATAGCTGATAATTGTCATTGTTCAGCTTGGCCACAGAGTTTAAGCTCAGAGTTTCCGGACATTTTATCCCTCCTTTATATATAAACAGTCTTGCTTGTCTATAGGAGATGTCGCTGGAAAGCTTCCTTATGTCGATCTCCGCATCAGCCACACGGTCTTCCGTTCGAGGCTTTGTTCTGCCTGGGCCGCACCTGGTCATAAGTCTTTATCTGGATATTGGGCCCATAACCTGTTGCAAAGTACGATTGATAGGTGCAGCGGAGTCAGTTCAGATCAGACATTGTGTAGTAACAGGAACTGGCTTCTTTATTGGAACATAACCACACTAGCAAAGATGTCACTTCACATTGTAAGAAGAATCACAGACAGGAAAAAGGAACCAACAAGTACATCACAGTATACAGGAAATACAACACATCATAGAGAAATACATAGCATAGCATATCACTGAGCATTAGCGACATCTTGTGTCCTTTTTCTAAACTGCAGTCAAATACAGTAAGCTAAGCTGAAAGTTTGTTGCATCTCCAACATGTGTCAGGGTGTGACCTTCCCTTAAAGCGGAAGTTTCATTTTTGGTTGGAACTCCACTTTAAGTGAGGTAAACCAGAGAATGTATGGAATCAATACAACCCACAAAAGATGAAGAGACCCCCTTAAGCCCACCAAAGAACCCAAAGATTTACTCCTTCAAAGTCAATGTTACTAGAGAGGATGTACAGAGAACTTGACCACAGGGGAAGGCAGAAATAAAAAATAGGCATTGTGTGCACTGGGAACCACCAAAGAACAAGGACACTGTGGATGAAAGCTGAGGTGCCCACTCTGACACCCTTATGTGACACTAAAGCTTGCAGGAGAAGTTGTGGAATCTAGCCAACCCCTTCGAAAGCCATGGTTGTAGGGAGCTCCCAATCCCCCTAGGTTCAGCGAAGCATCAACGTGTGGAGTAAAGTACAGGAATTTTAGCCAGACTGCTATAAAGTATCTACCTGATAAATGGGAGGGCAAGGGAAGGCATCTGGAGGACCTTCTCCAGAAGGCTGCTGATCAACCAAGGACAGAAGACCACTCTCCAATAAAGAAGTCACATAATGTCTTCTGGATATACTCTGTCCCCAGCAAAGAGTACCTGCAGGAGTGGGTTAGAATGTTCCCCCTACTGATCCTCTGCTTTTTGTGAAGTATCTGATGCCCAAACAGGTGCACAAGTCTCACCACCCAGTACTGGCAACTACTTGTTGAGGAGATCCAGGGTTTTAAGGCAGTGGCCTTCTGAAGGACCATTCAAGCAAGGCCAATATGCTTAGCACCATTTAGCACAGGAGTTAGGCAACTGTCTAGGTCATAGGGAAGAAGCAGGTAAGACTGCCACTTCTTTCTAGAGACAAAACGGAAAATTGAATACTCACCTTTCCGTAATTTTCCTTTCCTGGTGCCGACCCATGGCAGCATACTAATGGTTGATGGCTCCGCCCCCGGTCAACCCCCAGGACCACGTAACTCTATAAAAGAAAGAGTTACTCCCCCCTTCAGACATTCTTTGTAACTAGACTTCAGAACTTTAAGGATTATAGCAGGGAGGGTGCATGCTGCCATGGGTCGGCACCAGGAAAGGAAAATTACGGAAAGGTGAGTATTCAATTTTCCGTTTTCCTGGTGCCTTCCATGGCAGCATACTAATGGTAAATAACTCGCTTATAGGGAGGGAACTGCGATAATAAATTTTTTTAATGGCTTTTTGAAAGTGATAGTTCCAGAGTCCTTTTCCCAAAGTCTCGGGAGGTAAGGACCGCAGGATCCAAGCTATAATGCGACATAAAGGTATTGAACGATGACCAGCTAGCCGCTCTACAAATTGTCTCCGGGGAGACCCTAGCCATAGCCGCCCAGGATGATGCGATTCCTCTTGTTGAATGTGCATTCACCGCGTTTGGAACTGGAAGACCACTAGCCCGGTATGCCCTTTGAATTATCTTCACGATCCAACTGGCTAATGTTGTTTTAGAAGCTGCCAAGCCTCTTTTGGTGCCTTTGGGGATAACAAAGAGTCGTTGATCCCTTCTGAACTGCTGTGTCAGCTCCAAATAACGCTTTAGAGATCTGGCCACGTCCAGTTCATGTAGTTTTGAGGAGGATGGATCCTCTCCGAAAGCTGGGAGTACCCACTCCTGGTTGGAATGGTAGACTGAAGGCACTTTGGGGACAAATTGATGGATAGGCTGTAGGACTACCCTGTCCGGAAAAAAAGTGACGTAGGGCTCCTCTGCCCCTAGGGCTTGTATCTCTGATACTCTTCGACCCGAGGTGACAGCGATCAGGAAAACCGTTTTGCCGGTGATATCTTCCAAGGAGCACTCCTCTGTGGGTGTAAAGGGAGAGCTTGCTAAGACGTTAAGAACAACCGTTAGGTCCCATTTGGGATACAGCGTTTTCCTGGGAGGACGTAATCTTAACACCGCCTTCAAGAAACGTTCCACCAAGGGGTTTAGTGCCCAGCGTGTGTCTGTAAAGGCTGACAGGGCTGAAATATGCACTTTTAGCGTGCTGAGACCTAAGCCTAGGTCCAGGCCATTTTGCAGGAAAAGTAGGATATCTTGGACCCCAGGATTCAGAGGGTTGAAATGATTCGTTTCGGCCAGTGTAGAGAATTTTTTCCATATTCTGCAGTAGGTGGCATTAGTGGATGCCTTTCTTGCCTGTAATAACGTTTGTACCACGTCCCGAGAGCAACCTAGGTCGCCCAACCTCCTCCTTTCAACTTCCAGGCCCTCAAGTCTAGGATCTCTGGGTGCGGGTGTAGAAAAGCGCCTTGAGATAGCAGCTTGCTCGTGGGTGGGAGGGGTAATGGGTTGCCCAGGGCCATCTCTACTAAGAGCGGAAACCACGGTCTTCTCGGCCAGTAAGGAACAACCGCCAGGATGGTGACCCTCTCTAGAGTCAGTCGCTGGAGAAACCTGAGGATTAAGGGTGTCGGAGGGAAGGCGTAGCCTATCTGGAATTCCCATGGTTGGACTAGAGCATCCGCCCCTGTCGACATCGGAGATGGTGACCTCGTGAAGAAGAGAGGTGCTTTCGCGTTGTGCGGAGACGCAAAGAGATCTATCTGGGGATGCCCCAACTGTTGGCATATCCAGCTGAAAACCTGTGGGTCCAACGACCATTCGTTGTTGGATGTGAAGGATCTCGAGAGATGATCTGCCAGCTGATTCTCGGGGGCTGGAATGTAGGTAGCCTGGAGATCTAATAAATTCTTCTCGGCCCATGCAATAATTGGGGCTGCTTCGCTGGCTAGTGTATTGCTGTGTGTTCCCCCTTGATTTTGGATATAGGCTACTGCCGCTCTGTTGTCCATTTGTAATAGCACGGATTTTCCCTTGAGGAGAGGAGCCAAATGCAGGATTGCCATCCATGCTGCCCTTAGTTCCAGGATGTTGGATACCATCCCTTCCGCATTGAACCTCCATCTGCCCTGAACCAGCTGATCTTGGAGGTGTGCCCCCCAACCCAGCTGGCTTGCGTCTGATGTGATAATGGTCCATGAGATTGGGCCGAGAGGACAAGCAGCTAGTAGATTCGGAGACCTCGTCCACCACCAGAGGCTGGACTTCATCGAGGGAGTGATGGCTATCCTCTGACCGAGACGCTTTCTCCTCCACTGCTTCAGAAAACCTTGTTGAAAACCCCGTAAGTGGCTTCTGGCCCATTTTACCATCGGTATGCAGGCCGAGAGGGACCCTAGAAGGCTCAGGCAATCTGACGCTGGCATAGCGTGACTCCCCAATGCATGCTTCACCTTCTGCACCAACACCGGAATTTTGGCTGGTGGAAAGGACACTGACTTCCTCGGTGTGTTGAATAAGGCACCTAGGTATATCATTTTTTGTGTAGGTACAAACTGACTCTTCGAGTGGTTGATTAGCCATCCGAATTGTGTCAAGGTGTTCAAGACCATCTGCAGGTGCGACTGTAGAACTTCTCTGTGCTGAGACAGAATTAATATGTCGTCCAGATAGTGTAGGACTCGTATGCCCTTCTCCCGAAGGGGGGCTAAGATGGCTACCAGAACTTTGGTGAAGGTTCTGGGTGCTGATGAAATCCCGAAGGGGAGACACTGGAACTGAAAATGTAGGTTGCCTATTTGAAACCGTAGAAAATGTTGAAAGTTGTAGTGGATGGGGATGTGCAGATATGCGTCCTGGAGGTCTACAGACACCATCCAGTCCCCTGGCTGTACTGAAAGGATTACCGTGTTCAGAGACTCCATCTTGAAGTGTTCTACATAAAGGTACCTGTTTAGCCTTTTCAGGTCTAAAACCGGTCTCCAGCCCCCCGTTTTTTTGGGGACCAAGAAGACTGGGGAATAGAACCCTAAGTGCTTTTCCGATTCCGGAACCGGTAGGATTGCCCGTTGAGATAGAAGTATTTGCACGTATTGGACAAGTGTTTCCCTCTTTTGTTTTCCGGCTGGTATCTTGGTTGATTGGTAGGAGAAGGATGGAGGGCGGCATCTGAATTTCCAGAAATGTCCCTGAAGGACTGTGGATACCGCCCACTGGTCTGTACAATTTTCCACCCAAACCCGGGCAAAGGATCTGAGTCTTGCTCCCACTGGCCCGGCTTGGGTGGAGGGCGTGTCAAAAGGACTTCTGGTTTTCTATCGCCAGTGTAGGGGCCTTTGACTTTAGTTTGAGGAAAGAGGCCTGTGAGCCTTTCCAGTCCCTTCTGTATTGTTTACCCGGGCGATAAGCCCTGGAGTCTCTTGATCTCTGTTGGAAATTTGCCTGCGGAGTAAACTTCCTCCTTCTGCTCCTATCCTGGGGAATAAGACCGCTTTTCCCGCCTGTGACTCTGGATATTGCCATATCCATTTTATCTCCAAATAAGGACTTCCCGTCATACGGGATGCGACACCATGACTGTTTTGACGACGGGTCTGCTGACCATGGCTTAAGCCATAACGCTCTCCTGGCTGTGATAGAGTAAAGCATTGCTCTGGAGGAGCATCTTAGAACGTCTATGGCTGCTTCCGCCATGAAATCAGAGGTCAGCTTCAATTCATCTAGAGCTTTAATGATTTCTTCAGTATCTAGGCCACGTCTGAGGGCCAATTCAATATTATCTGTCCACACCCTGGTGGCTTTGGAGATTGAGGATAGGGCCACCGCCGGTTTGCAGGCTCCCCCCGATGCTTGGTATACTTTTTTCAGATCGGCGTCTATTCTGCGGTCTAGGACGTCTCTAAAGGAGACTGCGTCTTCTAAAGGTAGTGTTGTATTCCTAGCCAGTCGCATGACAGATGCATCTACTGACGGAACGGCATCAAAAATCTGAGCATCTCCTTCCGTTAGTGGGTAGAGTTTGGAAAAGCGGTTGAAGGCAAAGGGTCGTTTATCTACCTTCTTCCACTCCTCCAATACCACCCCCTTAATCTCCTCTATTAGGGGAAAGGCTGATTTCTTCCTGGCCAAATGTGGGAAGTATTTTCCTGCTTTATGTGGAGGTTCAGGATCTTCCTCCCACTGAATTGCATCCTTAACTGCACCAATAAAGGGTTCAATTAACCCAAAGTCGAAGGTCGATGTGCCCTCTTCTGGTATATTTCCGTCATCTTCCGAATTGAGCTCAGAATCAGGCTGGAGACTAGCTGTCTCCGCTACCCTTTGTTCAACAAGTAGGGTGGATTGATCCTGGGATGAGGCCAATTCCCTGATGGTGTCCTTGACTAATTCTTTGATTGAGCCTATGGACCCTTGTCTGTCGACCGTAGCCTCCAAAAAACACTGGCCACAGGCTAGCTTGTCTGGTAAGGCTTGCTTGCCGCATACCCAGCAATCCTTCCTCCCTGGTTGCAAAGACTTGCGCTGGGAGTCGTGTCTACTTGAGGAGTGGCGGGGTGACCTTCGGTCACTACGGGAAGCATGGGTTGAGGGTGAGCGACCCGAGCTTCTATGTCCCCCCGAACGTCCGTCACGAGAACTTCGATGAGAAGAAGTGCGGGCTGCTTCACGGCGTGGGCTATAAAGAAACAAAACAACTGGTGTTTCTATATATCCTCTAAAGTAGTAGTGCTCTTTGAATGGAAACAACTTACCTAACGTTGCAGCCCTTACCTAGTGGTATGTTGAGGATCTTTTTGATGCGGCAATACTGGGGCAGCTGTGTAAAAATTTTTAGCTAGTCAATACAGCACCGTGCAATGTCAGCGAATGTACATTTATATGTTTACCATCATTACGCTGCAAAATAACATTTTAGCATTAACACACAGGTAATTACCTTGGCTGGGTTCCATCTGGCATGTAGAATAGTTAATACTCACAGCAAGGTGTATTTTCTGACAATCTGCCATTTGATTGTGGTCCCAGGCTGTTTAAATAGGATTTTTTGCTTGGGTGTACCAAGATGGCCGCCGCGCGACTTCCTCCGGCTATTGCGCATGCGCGATTGCGTCATGCCGTGACTCCGCCCCCCGGACGAGTAAAGCTAGGTTGTGTGGGGCGCGCGAAGCGTCCACACTAGCCATAGGCATTTGCAGAAAGCAGACATTTAAATGCAGCAGTGCTAAGCTGCTTAAAGAGATCATTACCCGGGTAAAGCAATGTGTGACCCGAGGATTGTAACTGCCGCTGAGGAGAAAGTATGCTCCTGTGTGCCCTTCATGCCCAAAAAAAGATCCACAGAAAAAGGGGCTCCCACACTTATATGGCACATTTAGCAGCCCAAGATGCGGGACTCCGTACTGCAGGAGAGCATGAACCTGCAACGGTAGCACCATGAGACGGTGAGGTAAGGCTGAATAGTGATCCTGTAGGGATTGAGGACAGGAAAAAGAATGTCTGAAGGGGGGAGTAACTCTTTCTTTTATAGAGTTACGTGGTCCTGGGGGTTGACCGGGGGCGGAGCCATCAACCATTAGTATGCTGCCATGGAAGGCACCAGGAAAGAGGGAATTAGTCCTGGGAATGGAGGTACTCCAGTGAGTGAAAATTGCATGACTCTTCTGCAATAAAGAGCCTACCTATTTACTGTTTTTTAAATATTAGACTTTAGTTCCGCTTTAAGTAGCTACCCAACTGAATCTGAATTTGTTTTCCTCAGTGGATGAGAAAGAAAACTAATTTAACAGTAAGTATATAACATTTGTGTTAGTTCTACTGAAGAGTTAATAGTTATTTTAATAGACAAAAATCTCACAAGTCACCCATCAGACCTTGTTACACAGATCACTCCTAAAACTAAGTGCACTATTAAACAGAACTGATTTACAGTAAGACAATTTCCTCTTCCAAAGCATAAATGGGCAAGTAAGCGTAAAGAAATTGTAAAGGTACATTTTTTTTTTTTTAAATAACAAAACATGTCTATACTTACCTACTCTGTGCAATGGAATTGCACAGAGTGGCTGGGAACCTCCACTTTTCGGGTCCCACGCCGGTGGTCCTGGCCCCTCCTCTCTGGCCAGTGTCATTGACACAGACAGTGGGACTCGGCCCCGCCCCCCACCCCCTCGTCACTGGCTTTGATTGACAGCACTGAGAGCCAATGGCTCCCAGTGCCCCAGCAAAGCCAGCGAGACCCAGAAGTGAGGGGAGAAAATATCTGCAGACGTGCATGGCGCTGGATAGAATGAGGGATCAGGTAAGTAAAAGGGGGTGAGGGGGGGGATGCTGACACCTAAACATTTTTTACCTTAATGCAAGGAATGCATTAAAGGGGTTGTAAAAGGAATTTTTTTTTTCATCTTAATGCATCCTATGCATTAAGGTGAAAAAACATCCGACAATACCGGCCCCCCCTGAGCCCCCGTTTTACAAACCTGAGCCCTCTAAAGTCCCGCGCTCGCCCCCGACATCCTCTTCGCCGCTCAGCCTGGCCGTTGTTTGGGTAGAATGGATGGATTGAAAGCAGCGCAGCCATTGGCTCTCGCTGCTGTCCATCATATCCAATGACGCGGGGGGCGGGGCCGAGTGATACAGTGAGCGGCAATAGCCGCTGGCTGTATCACGGGAGCACGCCCGCAAGAACTCATCACCATGCAAGCTCGCTCACATGAAGGTGGTGAGTTCTTGTGGGGAGAAGCCGAGACAGCCGCCGAGGGACCCCAGAAGACACCGTTCAGGGCCACTCCGTGCAAAACAAGCTGCACAGTGGAGGCAAGTATAACATGTTTGTTATTTAAAAAATTAATTCTTTACAACCCCTTTAAGGTAAAAAATGTTTAGACATTACAACCACTTTAAGATATATCTAACAATTTAGATAGACTAGGAAGGGGACATTCTAAGCAGATTTATATTTCTATTTGTCATAGAAACCATTGTGACTGGGACTAAAAATAAAGAAGAATCCAAAATTTAGAGTTGGCACAAGCACAGGAATAGGTGGGAGGGACATCTTGCAATGGGAACATGTTACAACTGTCTGCGAGCATTTCACTAAACTTGGAGGGCTTTTCTTTCACTTCCTGATATGTCTACGGGGCAGAAAATTAAGGGAAATCTTCCTAATGGTACCAAGAAAAATTGAGAGGTTTTAACGGTTCTATTCTATCTAAAATGAAGTAAAACATTTTGGATTAGATGTACGCTTATAGTCATTAATTGTTTTGAAATTCAAACACATTCGTATGTACAGTGAATCCGAAAAGTATGCACAGCGCCTCACTTTTTCCACATTTTGTTATGTTACAGCCTTATTCCAAAATGTATTAAATTCATTATTTTCTTCCAAATTCTACAACCATTACCCCATGACAACGTGAAATAAGTTTGTTTGAAATCTTTGCAAATTTATTAAAAATAAAAAAGCGAACAAAAATCACATGTACTAAGTATTCACAGCCATTGCTCAACACTTTGTTGAAGCACATTTGGCACCAATTACAGCCTCAAGTCTTTTTGAGTATGAATGCAACAAGCTTGGCACACCAATTTTTGGGCAGTTTCTCCCATTCTTCTTTGCAGAAACTCTCAAGGTCCATTCATGTTGGATGGAGAGCGTTGGTGCACAGCCATTTTCAGATCTCTCCAGAGATGTTCAAGTCTCGGCCACTCTAGAACATTCACATAGTTGTCCCATAGCCACTGCTTTGTTATCTTGGCTGTGTGCTCAGGGTCGTTGTCCTGTTGGAAGATGAACCTTCGCCCCAGTCTGAGGTGCAGAGCGCTCTGGAGCATGTTTTCGTCAAGGATCTCTCAGTATGGAGAAAAAGATGAATGCAGCAATGTACAAACTAGTCTCCCAGTTCCTGCCGCTTAAAAACATGCCCACAGCATGATGCTGCCACCCCCATGCTTCACTGTAGGGATGGTATTGGACAGGTGATGAGTGGTGCCTGGTTTCCTCCAGACATGACGCTTGCCATTCAGGCAAAAGAGTTCAATCTTTGTTTCATCAGACCAGATAATTTTGTTTCTCATGGTCTGAGAGTCCTTCGGGTGCCTTTTGGCAAACTCCAGACGGGCTGTCGTGTGCCTTTTACTGAGGAGTGGCTTCCATCTGGCCACTCTACTATACAGGCCTGATTGATGGAGTGCTGCAGAGATGGTTGTTCTTCAGGAAGATTCTCCTCTCTCCACAGAGAAACGCTGGGCCTCTGTCAGAGTGACCATCGGGTTCTTGGTCACCTCCCTAACCAAGGCCCTTCTCCCCCGATCGCTCAGTTTGGCTGGGCGGCCTGCTCCAGGAATAGTCCTGGTGGTTCCAAACTTTTGCCTTTTACGGATGATGGAGGCCATTGTCCTCATTGGGACCTTCAATGCTGCAGAACATTTTCTGTACCCTACCTCAGATCTGTGCCTCGATACAATCCTGTCACCGAGGTTTACAGACAATTCCTTGGACTTCATCACTTGATTTGTGCTCTGAAATGCACTGTTAACTGTGGGACCTTATATAGACAGGTGTGTGCCTTTCCAAATCATGTCCAATCAACTGAATTTACCACAGGTACCACAGACCCCAATCAAGTTGTATAAACATCTGAAGGATGGGATCAGTGGAAACAGGATGCACCTGAGCTCAATTTTGAGTGTCATGGCAAATTCATACATGTACTGATTTTTTTGTTTATTTTTTTCATATATACTGTATATATTTTGCAAACAAATATTTTAAACTTCTTTCACATTGTCATTACGGGGTATTGTTTGTTGAATTTTGAGGATAATAATGAACGGAATCCATTTTGAATTAAGGCTGTAACATAACAAGTGCTGTGAATACTTTCCGGATGCACAGTGTTTAATTTGACAGATATGGCTTTAAATCAGGGGTGGGAAACTGCAGCTCTCCAGCTGTTGTGGAACTTCATGTCCCATGAGGAATTGCAAAACTGACAGTTACAGGCATGACTCAGAGGCAGAAACAGGATGGGATTTGCAGTTGCGCAACAGCTGGAAGGCCACAGTTTCCCACCACTGCTCTAAATTCTTTATAAAATGCAATGACCATTATTGCCATGGATATCCATATAACTGCCATCTTAACTGTCACTTTGCAAAAGCTATATTGAGAATGAATACAGCAAGTGACCATGTGGCTATACAACTGCAACATGTCCAAAAAAAAGTGGAATTTGCATAACTGAAACAACTATTCTGCTAATTTAAATGGAATACAGTTTATCTACCTAATCTTCATAACTGTAGCCTTGACAATATTTCATATAAAATATGCCTTAGTTATTCCACTCAGTCTAATTGGTCACAAAATTTTCTAAAGGAGAAAGGCAAAAAGTAACTAACACATGCAAGTTAATTAGAAAACACTTTAATTAGAAAACTAAAGACAATTCATTAAACTGTACACGAAAAATTGAGTATTGCACCCTACTGTACAATGATTGTTATATGACGAAACAGCATATACAGTTTTATTCCACCATTGCCAAGTCTTTGAGAGCATGGCTGCGAGGTTTCTTTGCTTTATATCCTGGTCTTAAAAACTCAATCTTCCTCTTTTTTGCCTCAATTTTGTTTTTGTGTTTCTTGAGTTTCTTCCTGGCTGCCACATCAGGGTTGGCCACAGCCTAAAACAAACAGAAATGTATATTATTACATCTACACCAAAAATCAGTCAAGTACTACAGCACCTGGGACCAGCCCAGTGCCTGTGTTGTACTTCAATTAGTGCTTTGGTTTCCCCATGCACTCCACAAAGTTGTATTTTAGCTGTTGCCAAAATCTTACCCAAACAATGTTGAAGAATATGCTATATAAATCGAATTTTCCAAACCATAAAACGCAGGTTTGTTTGGCTGAGAATTAAATGAAGTGTAAGATTTTACTTACTTTGAGTACACAAGACCATCTCCAGCCAAAGTTAAAAGCTAACTTAACCTTTTGGAGTATGTTACACTGATATTTAGCATGTAACATGCTTGCAAGCTGACTCCCCCACTCCCAAACCGCCCCCCATGACAGCGTGGGGGGTTATTTTCCCTGGCAGCAGCTGTCACTTAATTTGGCGCAGCTCTGCGGGGTTCCATCCGCACAGCCATGTCATTTATTTCATTGACATTCCCTCCAGCTCTCCAACTAAAAGTTGGTACAGACAAGAAACTGAAGAAAGAGTCTGCATGAGCCTGTGCATTGCACTCGTGATCAACGGATCAAATTCGCCCATCCCTGCTGAACCAGCCAAAGAAGAAAGAGGATCTTCAGTCCCCCCCCCCCCCCCTCCAAAAATGTAAAGTCAGCAGCTACAAATACTGGAGCTGCTGTCTTTTAATAAAAGGACACTTACCTGTCCAGGGATCCAGTGCTGTCACCCCCTTGGCTGGTACCTTTCCGGTCTTCAGGTCCCCAGTACCAGCATGTTTACTAAAAGAAGCATGCTATGACTCCTTGCACCTCACAGCCGGCTTCCCACTGCACATGAGCAAGCTGCACTGCGCTTTGTGAATGGTCCCCCAGCTATCTGACACCTGTGACATGTCCCAGAAGGCTGCGAGCAAAAGGGGGGGTGCAAACCTTTGCATGGATCACCTAGGAGATCCGAGCAGAAGTGGGAGCAGGTACCTGTCAAAACTAGTTACCAGCCCCCCCCCCCCTCCACCCTAAAAAAATGAATAATGTCCAAAAATAACATGGGGTGAGAAGACGGAAAAACTGAACTTCCCCTTTTTGGTGAAGTTTGACTTGAAGGGTCTATTCACACTGGGTGCTGCTGTCTGGTGTTCAGTTCTAATGAATCAGTGTTCTGAGTACAATTTCCACAACTTATGACAAATACATGTAGCCACAATACTTGCAAAGTGTCACTTAAGAACAATGATGAATTATATACGTTACAACTGACCATTATAAAAATAAGCCTTCATGTTCTGGTATATCTGATAAGGTAAAAAGCTAGCAATATTCAACATTACCTGCAGAGCTTTTTGCTTTTTCCTAATGGCTCTCTTCTGATTGGCTTGTTTCTGTACACCAGAAAAACACAATGAGAAACACTGTAAGCCAACCAAACCCTTCAGAAGGTCAATGATTTCTTGAGAGAGATTTTTCAATGTTGGATCTAAAAACAAAACAAAAAAGCACAGGTAAATAGGTTTTCCCACCCGAACAGCAACTTAGAAATAATTTCATGATGCTCTTTCAGTTTATTGCACAACATGCTCCTTTACTAGACACATCTACTGCTGCCAACAATGACCCTTTGTTTATCTTGCATTTATTGGGGGATATTTATCAAAACTGGAGCAGACAAAATGAGGTGAAGCTGTGCATGGCAATCAATCTGCTTCTATTGTTTATTTATTTGAAAGTGGAAGTTTAGTCAAAACCTAACTAACTCTAAACCTGCTTCTCAGCCACATTCTAAGCCTAATCTATCTAGCCCTGTAAAGAAAAGAAATAGCTATACTGACCTGTTCTGCAGCTGCTCCGATCCAGTCTCCAGCAGCAGAAGCTGTGTGCAGGAGAGAACCAACAACGGCTGTGAAATGCCAGGGAAGTGACATCACCCATAGACTTACTATGGGACTTCCTACACACTGAAGCCGGCGCTGACAGCTCAGCCTGGGACCGGACTGGAGCGGCTGCAGAACAGGCAAGTACAGTGATTTTTTTCTTTACAGGGCTAGATAGATTAGGCTTAGAATGTGGCAGAGAGTAGGTTTTGACTAAACTTTCACTTTAAAGCGGAGTTTCACCCAAAAGTAGAACTTCCGCTGATCTGCTTCCGCGCCCCCCCCGCTTTGGTGCCACGTTTGGCACCTTTAGGTGGGAGGGGGGAAATTACACCTGTTTTTGACAGGTACCCTTTCCCACTTCCGGGAGACAGCGCCATCCCTTGGAAGGTTGGCCCCCCTCCGCCGAGCGAATTAGGAAGAGCAGCGTGCTTCACACATGCGCAGTAGGGAAGCGGCTGTAAAGCTGAAAGGCTTCGTTGCCGGTTTCCCTTACGACGAATGGCAGCGGCAGCAGTACCTGACAGCCGATCTAACAATTGACTGGGATGCCGACATCGTGGGCACCCTGGACAGGCAAGTCTCTATATATTAAAAGTTAGCAGCTACAGTATTTGTAGCTGCTGACTTATTTTTTTTTCCTCAGGCAGAACACCGCTTAAAGCTTTAAAATAAAAGATAGAAGCTGATTGGTTGCCAAGCTAGTAAGGTTCTGACTGGAATACCACTTTAATTGAACAAGCTACATGCTGCTACAGATACTGTATGCTCCAGTTTTGATAAATTTCCCCCATTATCCTACATGTGTTTGTAATAGTTTGCATTCACAGTGCATCTTCTACTATAATACTGCATCACTCAGTGGAGAAGAAGGGGACACTGCCCAAAGTTTTCAGTCAAGACAGTCTACTTTACATGACATTATTTTCTCATTTGTACACCAGCTACAGGCATTTTGTTCACCATGAGATTGTATTGGCCAGCTTTACTTTTGATATTCCTCCATTTATGGTAATTTTAGCATTGGGATAACAAGGTCATATATGTATGTATTTTATTTCTCTAACCACTGGATGTTAACCGTATAAATGAAGGTATTAAAGTGGTTGTAAACCCTTACAGACCACTTATACCTAGAGGTAAGCCTAGATTAAGGCTTACCTGTAGGTGCAACAAATATCTCCTAAACCTACACGGTTTAGGAGATATTTGCAAAAACGACCGCATTGATGTCTACGGCGGCTCCCGCATGCGCGGGAGTGACGTCATCGCGGCTCTAGCCAGTCACAGCGCTGGAGCCGCGATACCCGGAAGTCACTCCGGGTATCATGGCGGCGACGGAGGAGGCGAACGAGGGCGGCTGTGGGGGCTTTGATCTCAGGTAAGTACTTCATAATGAGCTACTATGCTATGCATAGTAGCTCATTATGCCTTTGTCTTGCAGAGTGTATTTTTTTTTTTTTTTTTAAAGGAGGCTTTACTTCCTCTTTAAAGATTTAAATCATATAACAAAAGCATTAGGCTTCATGTACACAGGACGTTTTTACAACCTCTCCTAAACGATTTAACTTGACAGATAGTAACCCACGTTTAAAACGTCCATTTTGCCGCGTTTACATGCCACGTTTAGCCGCGTTTGCGTTTCAAAAAAATTTATAAAAATCTTTTTCTTTTTTTTTTTTAATTGGCCAAAAACGAAAAACACCTATAAACGAAACGTGGCAAAACGCGGGTTACCGCGTTTAGCCATGTTTGGCGTCTGAAACTTCGGCGTCTGAACTCATTTTTTTGCCTTCAAAAAAAGGCCTAAAAATAGGATTTTTATAACAGCTTACCTGTAAAATCCTTTTCTTGGAGTACACCACGGGACACAGAGCTAGTCATTACATAATGGGTTAAGGGTCACCAGCGGTGATTGGACACTGGCACAACCAATGGAAGACAGTTCCCCTCCATATAACCCCTCCCATCAGGGAAGTACCTCAGTTTTGTAGCAAAGCAGTAAGGTTCCCATAAGAAGGGTGGGACCTCTGTGTCCCGTGGTGTACTCCAAGAAAAGGATTTTACAGGTAAGCTGTTATAAAAATCCTATTTTCTTTATCGTACACCACGGGACACAGAGCTAGTCATTACATAATGGGACGTCCCAGAGCAATGCTCATATGAAGGGGGGGAGACACAGATCAAACCGGCCGCTTGCGGACCAGAAGCCCTATACTGCTGCCTGCAGCACACTTCGCCCGAAGGCGGAATCCTCATGTCCTTTCACATCTATTTGATAGAATTTGGAAAATGTATGGACTGAGGACCAAGTTGCAGCCTTACAGATCTGAGCCATCGAAGCCTGGTGGTGCACTGCCCATGAAGCACTTATCGCCCTGGTAGAGTGCGCCTTAACAGGAAAAGGAGGAGTCCTGTTCTTTAAACCATAAGCTTGAACAATTACTTGTCTAATCCACCTGGAAATGGTGGATTTTGATACCGCTTGGCCCTTCTTGGGACCATCTGGTAAAATAAACAAAACATCTGTTTTACGTATCTGAGCGGTTGCTTGCAGATACACCCTTACCGCTCTCACTAGATCTAGAGAGTGTAATAATTTTTCCCCCGCCGTCCGCGGGTTTGGAAAAAAGGAAGGCAGAACAATGTCTTGATTCAAGTGAAAAGCCGACACCACCTTAGGCAGAAAAGCCGGATGGGGTCGTAGTACGATCTTGTCCTTGTGACAAATTAGATAAGGCTCTTTACAAGAAAGAGCTGCTAGCTCTGATACTCTCCTAGCAGAAGCTATAGCAATCAGAAAGGCCAATTTCCTACTTAATATAATTAAAGGAATATGGCGAATAGGTTCAAAAGGTTGCTTTTGCAACACTGACAATACCAAATTCAAATCCCATGGACACAAGGGAGACCTGACTGGAGGATTTATCCTCAGTACCCCCTGAATGAATGTCCGAACTAGGGAGTGAGATGCCAATGGTCTCTGAAAGAAGACTGATAGAGCCGATATTTGCCCTTTGATGGTGCTAAGGGCTAATTTCATATCCACTCCTAACTGGCAAAAAGCAAGAATCCTACTTATTTAATATTTCAGAGGATTCCAACTTCTGGATTCACACCAGGAAACGTATGCTTTCCAGACTCTATGATAGATGAGTCTGGAGGATGGCTTTCTAGCATTAATGAGCGTAGAAAGAGCCAGGCCAGAGACCCCTCTCTTTTTCAAAATGTGGGTCTCAGCAGCCAGGCCGTCAAATTTAGCCTTTGTAAGGAAGGGTGGAATACTGGACCCTGTGACAACAGGTCGTGTCGAAGTGGAAGCTTCCAGGGCCTTCCTATCGCCATTTTTACGATCTCGGCATACCAAGGCCTCCTGGGCCAGTTTGGGGCCACTAGGATTACTGGTATTCCCTCCTCCTTGATCCTGCGAAGCAGTCTTTGTAGAAGAGGGATCGGAGGGAATGCATAGATCAGTGAGAACTGATTCCATGGAGTTATTAGAGCGTCTGTCCCGTAGGCTAGAGGATCTCTCGTTCTGGACACAAAGTTGTCCAATTTCTTGTTGAACCTGGAAGCTAGCAGGTCTACATCTGGGTTTCCCCATCTCAGACATATGGCCTGAAAGATCTCTGGGTGAAGAGACCACTCTCCTGGTAGCAGCTGCTGACGACTCAGGTAGTCTGCTTGCCAGTTTTCTATCCCTGGAATGAAGATTGCAGAGATGCAAGGTACATGCTCTTCTGCCCATGCCAAGATCCGGTTCACCTCTCTTTGGGCTGCCCGACTGCGGGTGCCTCCTTGGTGATTGATGTAAGCTACTGCAGTAGCATTGTCGGATTGAACCCGAACTGGGTAGCCCTGTAACCTGTATGTCCAGGTTTTGAGGGCTAGATATACCGCCCGGATCTCTAGCACATTAATGGGCAGGATCCCCTGAGTCTTGGCCCAGGTTCCCTGGGTAGAAGCCTCCTCGAATACTGCACCCCAGCCCGATAGGCTGGCATCCGTAGATACCACCTTCCAGGCCACTGGGAGGAAGGACTTTCCCTTCCGTAAATTCCTGGCTTCTAGCCACCAATTGAAGCTGTGGCGTACTTGTGAGGACAGGCGCATGGGTATATCCAGAGCTTGGCTCTTTCTGTTCCAGGAGGCTAAAATATTGCCTTGAAGTAGTCTCGAATGAAACTGGGCGTAAGGGACCGCCTCGAAGGAGGCTACCATCTTTCCCAATAGTCTCATGCAAAGGCGAATAGACGGCCTCTTGTTTGCTTTGACCTTGTGGATCAGGTCTTTCAGAGACTGTATCTTTGGCTCTGGCAGGTATACCCTGTTTTGGGCTGTATCTATGATCATGCCCAGGTACACTATCCTTCTTTGGGCCTGGAGAGAGGATTTTTGTAAGTTTATAATCCATCCTAAATGCTCCAGGTATCCTACTGTAGTGTCTACAGCGTGATCCAATCCCTCCTTTGACTGATCTATTAATAGTAGATCGTCTAGATAGGCTGTTACCGCAATGCCCCGTGTTCTTAGGTTTGCTAACAGAGGAGCTAGCACCTTTGTGAATACTCTGGGCGCGGTGGCTACACCAAATGGCAGGGCCACAAATTGAAAGTGGCGATCTTCTACCGCAAACCTTAGGAATCTTTGGTGAGCGGGGAGGATTGGTATGTGTAGATATGCGTCTTTGATATCTATGGACGCAATGAATTCTCCGCCTTTTAAAGTAGCGACCACGGATCGAATCGTTTCCATTCGAAAATGGCGAACGTTCAGAAACTGGTTTTAGATTTTTTAGATCCAGGATGGGTCTGACTTCTCCGTTCGGTTTTGGAATCACAAAGAGGTTTGAGTAAAAACCTGAACCTTGCTCCTTTTGGGGTACCTCTGTAACCACACCTTGAGCTATTAAGTGATTCAAACCTTTGAAGAAGGATCCTCTTTTTTGTGGATCCTTGGAGAGTCTTGAACTTCGGAATTGAGAAGATGGGATCTCTCGAAATTCCAGTCTGTACCCTGAGGATATTGTGGATACCACCCATTTGTCCTGGGTTTCTGTCCGCCAAGTCGCTGAGAACTGACGAAGCCTTCCCCCCACTCGGCCGAGCGGGGGCGCCCCTTCAATGAGAGGTTTTGGGGGCTTGCTTATTAGCTCTTGAACCCCACGGCTTCTTGTTCTTCTGAGCCTGTTCTTTGGCTTTTTTGGGCGGCTGAAAAGGCCGTCGCCACTGGCTGGAGTCAGATTTCCCGGGAGCTGGGGAGAGAGTGTGTTTAAAACAAGGTCTCTTGTTTTTCTTTCTCTCAGGTAAAAGTGTCGTTTTACCACTTGATATCTTTTGGATATATCTTTCTAAATCTTCCCCAAAAAGGCGTTCGCCATGGAACGGGAAACTTGCCAACAACTTTTTGCATGGGGCTTCCGCTGACCAATGCTTAAGCCAAAGTACTCTGCGCATCTGTACCAGCTGGAGTGTAAGGCGTGATGCCTGTATGATAGAATCTCTCATGGCATCCACTGTGAAGCATAAGGCTTTAGGCAAATTCTCCCAATTTTTAGCCTTCTCTGAAGGCAGCTCCTTCAGCCCCTGCTTTACCTGTTGGCTGACGACCTGACACATACCGACTGCTGCTACTGCAGGTTGGATAATTGAGCCGGCCAAAAGGAAGGAGGATTTCGGTAAGGATTCCAACTTCTTCTCAGAAGGATCTTTAAACACTTGTACATTATCCACTGGACATGTCAGGTTTTTATTTACACAAGAAATAGCCGCATCTACCGTAGGCAGGCTCCATTTCTTTAAAAAATTTTCCTCCATAGGATAAAGAATGTTAAACTTTTTTGGAGGTGAAAAACGCTTATCTGGATGTTGCCAGTCTGCGTACAATAGATCCTCTAGTAACGGATGAACCGGGAAGGAGCATGCACCTTGCAGGGATCTTAATGATCCTAGGGAGGAGACAGGTGATTCTGTTACCTCCAAAGAGGGTAACCTAAATGCAGCTCGCACGGCTCCTGCATAGCATTGCACCTGTGACTTTAAAATCTGGGATACCGAAAAAGGCTCATCCGATATCCCTGATCCGTCTGACTCCTCATCCTCTGCTGATGTAGCCTCCTCCTCATCCTCCTCCTCCTCAGGTACTTCTGAAGGGAGGTCCAATACTGGAGGAGATCTGCTTCGCTTATTGTCCTTTTTAGAGGATTTAGCGATTAAAGTAGCAATTTTCTCCTCCAGATTATTTAGGGCAGCTGATAAAGTGTCCTCAGTGACATATGCAGGCCCAGGCTTCACTGGGGAAGCCGCCATACCTGACAGAGGTAATGGCTCATCCTGTACAGGTGCTTTTGGCAACACAGGAGAGGAAGGTACCGAGTCAGCACAGCTAGAGCCCCCTGTCTCAGGCGGCGGTGCTCTTTTATCTCTTTTTGTCCGCATTACTTCCCCTGGAAGACTTACTGTTTAGACAAAAATAGGATTTTTATAACAGCTTACCTGTAAAATCCTTTTCTTGGAGTACACCACGGGACACAGAGCTAGTCATTACATAATGGGTTAAGGGTCACCAGCGGTGATTGGACACTGGCACAACCAATGGAAGACAGTTCCCCTCCATATAACCCCTCCCATCAGGGAAGTACCTCAGTTTTGTAGCAAAGCAGTAAGGTTCCCATAAGAAGGGGGGGACCTCTGTGTCCCGTGGTGTACTCCAAGAAAAGGATTTTACAGGTAAGCTGTTATAAAAATCCTATTTTCTTTATCGTACACCACGGGACACAGAGCTAGTCATTACATAATGGGACGTCCCAGAGCAATGCTCATATGAAGGGGGGGAGACACAGATCAAAACAGGCCGCTTGCGGACCAGAAGCCCTATACTGCTGCCTGCAGCACACTTCGCCCAAAGGCGGAATCCTCATGTCCTTTCACATCTATTTGATAGAATTTGGAAAATGTATGGACTGAAGACCAAGTTGCAGCTTTACAGATCTGAGCCATCGAAGCCTGGTGGTGCACTGCCCATGAAGCACTTATCGCCCTGGTAGAGTGCGCCTTAACAGGAAAAGGAGGAGTCCTGTTCTTTAAACCATAAGCTTGAACAATTACTTGTCTAATCCACCTGGAAATGGTGGATTTTGATACCGCTTGGCCCTTCTTGGGCCCATCTGGTAAAATAAACAAAACATCTGTTTTACGTATCTGAGCGGTTGCTTGCAGATACACCTTTACCGCTCTCACTGGATCTAGAGAGTGTAATAATTTTCCCCCGCCGTCCGCGGGTTTGGAAAAAAGGAAGGCAGAACAATGTCTTGATTCAAGTGAAAAGCCGACACCACCTTAGGTAGAAAAGCCGGATGGGGTCGTAGTACGATTTTGTCCTTGTGACAAATTAGATAAGGCTCTTTACAAGAAAGAGCTGCTAGCTCTGATACTCTCCTAGCAGAAGCTATAGCAATCAGAAAGGCCAATTTCCTACTTAATATAATTAAAGGAATATGGCGAATAGGTTCAAAAGGTTGCTTTTGCAACACTGACAATACCAAATTCAAATCCCATGGACACAAGGGAGACCTGACTGGAGGATTTATCCTCAGTACCCCCTGAATGAATGTCCGAACTAGGGAGTGAGATGCCAATGGTCTCTGAAAGAAGACTGATAGAGCCGATATTTGCCCTTTGATGGTGCTAAGGGCTAATTTCATATCCACTCCTAACTGGCAAAAAGCAAGAATCCTACTTATTTCATATTTCAGAGGATTCCAACTTCTGGATTCACACCAGGAAACGTATGCTTTCCAGACTCTATGATAGATGAGTCGGGAGGCTGGCTTTCTAGCATTAATGAGCGTAGAAAGAACCAGGCCAGAGACCCCTCTCTTTCTCAAAATGTGGGTCTCAGCAGCCAGGCCGTCAAATTTAGCCTTTGTAAGGAAGGGTGGAATACTGGACCCTGTGACAACAGGTCGTGTCGAAGTGGAAGCTTCCAGGGCCTTCCTATCGCCATTTTTACAATCTCGGCATACCAAGGCCTCCTGGGCCAGTTTGGGGCCACTAGGATTACTGGTATTCCCTCCTCCTTGATCCTGCGAAGCAGTCTTTGTAGAAGAGGGATCGGAGGGAATGCATAGATCAGTGAGAACTGATTCCATGGAGTTATTAGAGCGTCTGTATTATTAGAGCGCCTGTCCCGTAGGCTAGAGGATCTCTCGTTCTGGACACAAAGTTGTCCAATTTCTTGTTGAACCTGGCAGCTAGCAGGTCTACATCTGGGTTTCCCCATCTCAGACATATGGCCTGAAAGATCTCGGGGTGAAGAGACCACTCTCCTGGTAGCAGCTGCTGACGACTCAGGTAGTCTGCTTGCCAATTTTCTATCCCTGGAATGAAGATTGCAGAAAGGCAAGGTACATGCTCTTCTGCCCATGCCAGGATCCGGTTCACCTCTCTTTGGGCTGCCCGACTGCGGGTGCCTCCTTGGTGATTGATGTAAGCTACTGCAGTAGCATTGTCGGATTGAACCCGAACTGGGTAGCCCTGTAACCTGTATGTCCAGGTTTTGAGGGCTAGATATACCGCCCGGATCTCTAGCACATTGATGGGCAGGATCCCCTGAGTCTTGGCCCAGGTTCCCTGGGTAGAAGCCTCCTCGAATACTGCACCCCAGCCCGATAGGCTGGCATCCCTAGATACCACCTTCCAGGCCACTGGGAGGAAGGACTTTCCCTTCCGTAAATTCCTGGCTTCTAGCCACCAATCGAAGCTGTGGCGTACTTGTGAGGACAGGCGCATGGGTATATCCAGAGCTTGGCTCTTCCTGTTCCAGGAAGCTAAAATATTGCCTTGAAGTAGTCTCGAATGAAACTGGGCGTAAGGTACCGCCTCGAAGGAGGCTACCATCTTTCCCAATAGTCTCATGCAAAGGCGAATAGACGGCCTCTTGTTTGCTTTGACCTTGTGGATCAGGTCTTTCAGAGACTGTATCTTCGGTTCTGGCAGGTATACCCCGTTTTGGGCTGTATCTATGATCATGCCCAGGTACACTATCCTTCTTTGGGCCTGGAGAGAGGATTTTTGTAAATTTATAATCCATCCTAAATGCTCCAGGTATCCTACTGTAGTGTGTACAGCGTGACCCAATCCCTCCTTTGACTGATCTATTACTAGTAGATCGTCCAGATAGGCTGTTACCGCAATGCCCCGTGTTCTTAGGTTTGCTAACAGAGGAGCTAGCACCTTTGTGAATACTATGGGCGCGGTGGCTACACCAAACGGCAGAGCCACAAATTGAAAGTGGCGATCTTCTACCGCAAACCTTAGGAATCTTTGGTGAGCGGGGAGGATGGGTATGTGTAAATGTGCGTCCTTGATATCTATGGGCGCCATGAATTTTCCGCCCTTTAAAGTGGCGGCCACGGATCGGATCGTTTCCATTCGAAAATGGCGATCGTTCAGGAACCGATTTAGGGATTTTAGATCCAGGATGGGTCTGACATCTCCATTTGGCTTTGGAATCACAAAGAGGTTTGAGTAAAAACCTGAACCTCGCTCTTTTTGGGGTACGTCTGTAACTACCCCTTGAGCCATTAAGTGATTCAAACCTTTGAAGAAGGATTCTCTTTTTTGTGGATCCTTGGAGAGTCTTGAACTTCGGAATTGAGAAGGTGGGATCTCTCGAAATTCCAGTTTGTACCCTGAGGATATTGTGGATACTACCCAATTGTCCTGGATTTCTGACCACCAAGTCGCTCAGAACTGACAAAGCCTTCCTCCCACTCGGCCGAGCGGGGGCGCCCCTTCACTGAGAGGCTTTGGGGGCTTGCTTATTAGCTCTTGCACCCCACGGCTTCTTGTTCTTCTGAGCTTGCCCCTTGGCTTTTGTGGGTGGCTAAAACAGGCCGCCGCCACTGGTTGGAGTCAGATTTCCCGGGAGCTGGGGAGAGAGAGCGTTTAAAACAAGATCTCTTGTTTTTCTTTCTCTCAGGTAAAAAGTCGTTTTACCACTTGATATCTTCTGTATATATTTTTTAAATCTTCCCCAAATAGGCGTTCGCCATGGAACGGGAACTTGCCAACAGCTTTTTGCATGGGGTTTCCGCTGACCAATGCTTAAGCCAAAGTACTCTGCGCATCTGTACCAGCTGGAGTGTAAGGCGTGATGCCTGTATGATAGAATCTCTAATGGCATCCACTGTGAAGCATAAGGCTTTAGGCAAATTTTCCCAATTTCTAGCCTGCTCTGAAGGCAGTTCCTTCAGCCCCTGCTTTACCTGTTGGCTGATGACCTGACACATACCGACTGCTGCTACTGCAGGTTGGGTAATTGAGCCGGCCAAAAGGAAGGAGGATTTCAACTTCCTCTCAGAAGGATCTTTTAAACCCTTGTACATTATCCACCGGACATGTCAGGTTTTTATTTACACAAGAAATAGCCGCAACTACCGCAGGCAGGCTCCATTTCTTTAAAAAAATTTCCCCCATAGGATAAAGAATGTTAAACCTTTTTGGAGGTGAGAAACGCTTATCTGGATGTTGCCAGTTTGCGTATATTAGATCCTCTAGTAACGGATGAACCGGGAAGGAGCATGCACCTTGCAGGGATCTTAATGACCCTAGGGAGGAGACAGGTAATTCCGTTACCTCCGCAGAGGTTAACTTAAATGCACTGCTATAGCATTGTACCTGTGACCTTAAAATCTGGCTCCTCATCCTCTGCTGATGTAGCCTCCTCCTCCTCATCCTCCTCCCTCAGGTACTTCTGAAGGGAGGTCCAATACTGGAAGAGACCTGCTTCGCTTATTGTCCCTTTTTAGAGGACTTAGCGATTAAGGTAGCAATTTTTTCTTCCAGATTATTTAGGGCAGCTGATAAAGTGTCCTCAGTGACATATACAGGCCCAGGCTTCACTGAGGAAGCCGCCATACCTGACAGAGGTAATGGCTCATCCTGAACAGGTGCATTTAGCAACACAGGAGAGAAAGGTACCGAGTCAGCACAGTTAGAGCCTCCTCTCAGGCGGTGGTGCTTTCTTATCTGTTTTTGTCCGTATTACTTCCCCTGGAAGGCTTACTGTTTAGACAAAATACAAGGTACCTAAATGCATATACTACCGTGTTCAGTTTAGCAAATACATTAAGTATGCAACTTTTAACACATAACTATGCATAACATGGATGTCTTCTAGGAAGTACCCAATCCAACCACATGGAGTCTTACGTCCCTGTATAGCTGCTGTGTTTCTCTGCCAGGAACAAGAGAACTAACGAGCTTGCTTGCTGCTGCAGTGCTTCTCACACTGACAGTCTTTTAAATTTGGCGCCGTTTCTGTGCCTGCGCGCGCCACGTGCCCGCGCACGCCTTCGCCCCCCCCCCTCCGATAAAGCGCGCTCCCGCACGCGCTCGCGGCCCTTAGCGCTATGGCGGTGGCCATAGTGAGAGAGGACTCTCATCAGCCCTTGTTCCCACTTACCTGCATCTGCAGGTGTCTGGTCGGCCACCGAAAGGAGGATCGGGGTGCCCCAGCAAGCTCAGCAGCGGAGGTGACGAGCAGTGTACTTCGCCGAAGCCGACACTGAACAGAGTGAGGTGAGTATATTCAGCTCTTCTCCCCCCAGTGGTGGAAAAAAAGAAGACATCCATTTTTTGAAAAAGGTCCCAACCTAGTTATGGACCTTCTAATCTCACCTTATCCACGCCGCAGGTTTTTCTGCTGAAAGATTTCAGACAGATACCAAACTTCACCCTTCACGGTGGGCTATGTGTGCCAACCTTCAGGGATATGGGTTCCTATTTAAAGGATACCTCTCCCCTGGGCCTTGTACAAGACTCTTACCAGGACTTTATAGCGAAATAGCGAAAGTGCTGGATCTTAGAGCCCAGTCCTCCGAAGAGAGACATTACAGGCGACGCCTCATGGATGAGGCCCGGATCCCATCCAGATTCAGCTCATTTGTAGGCGTCTTGGATGGATCCGAAAGCATAGCTCTTTTACCCCCAGAGGGTCTCTTTGGTAGAGCTTTCCTTTAGCACCTCCTAACGCGTCCAACACCTTTCGACACTGGCGAAAAAACTGAGGTACTTCCCTGATGGGAGGGGTTATATGGAGGGGAACTGTCTTCCATTGGTTGTGCCAGTGTCCAATCACCGCTGGTGACCCTTAACCCATTATGTAATGACTAGCTCTGTGTCCCGTGGTGTACGATAAAGAAATACAAGGTACCTAAATGCATATACTACCGTGTTCAGTTTAGCAAATACATTAAGTATGCAACTTTTAACACATAACTATGCATAACATGGATGTCTTCTAGGAAGTACCCAATCCAACCACATGGAGTCTTACGTCCCTGTATAGCTGCTGTGTTTCTCTGCCAGGAACAAGAGAACTAACGAGCTTGCTTGCTGCTGCAGTGCTTTTTACACTGACAGTCTTTTAAATTTGGCGCCGTTTCTGTGCCTGCGCGCGCCACGTGCCCGCGCACGCCTTCGGGCCCCCCCCTCCGATAAAGCGCGCTCCCGCGCGCGCGGCCTTTAGCGCTATGGTGGTGGCCATAGTGAGAGAGGACTCTCATCAGCCCCTGTCCCCACTTACCTGCATCTGCAGGTGTCTGTATCGGCCACCGGAAGGAGGAGCGGGGTGCTCAAGCAAGCTCAGCAGCGGAGGTGACAAGCAGTGTACTTCGCCGAAGCCGACACTGAACAGAGTGAGGTGAGTATATTCAGCTCTTTACTCCCCCCAGTGGTGGAAAAAAAGAAGACATCCACTTTTTGAAAAAGGTCCCAACCTAGTTATGGACCTTCTAATCTCACCTTATCCACGCCGCAGGTTTTTCTGCTGAAAGTTTTCAGACAGATACCAAACTTCACCCTTCACGGTGGGCTATGTGTGCCAACCTTCAGGGATATGGGTTCCTATTTAAAGGATACCTCTCCCCTGGGCCTTGTACAAGACTCTTACCAGGACTTTATAGCGAAATAGCGAAAGTGCTGGATCTTAGAGCCCAGTCCTCCGAAGAGAGACATTACAGGCGACGCCTCATGGATGAGGCCCGGATCCCATCCAGATTCAGCTCATTTGTAGGCGTCTTGGATGGATCCGAAAGCATAGCTCTTTTACCCCCAGAGGGTCTCTTTGGTAGAGCTTTCCTTTAGCACCTCCTAACGCGTCCAACACCTTTCGACACTGGCGAAAAAACTGAGGTACTTCCCTGATGGGAGGGGTTATATGGAGGGGAACTGTCTTCCATTGGTTGTGCCAGTGTCCAATCACCGCTGGTGACCCTTAACCCATTATGTAATGACTAGCTCTGTGTCCCGTGGTGTACGATAAAGAAAACGCAACTGCCTAAAAACGACAGTAAACAAACCCGTGTACATGGACAGATAAGATAACATTGAATGAGTTCAGGGGCAGTTGAAAAAAGTGTCCAACTGCCTCTGAACGTTCGTTTAGCAGCAGCAGTGTACATGGGGCCTTAGAGATGATGCTATTATTAATGACATTAGCAATGAGCTAGGGTCCATGCACACTGGGCTTAAAAACACCTTTTTATAAAGTGATTTTGTACAGGCCTATAAAGGAGTGTTTATGTTTTTTTTTTTTTTTTGCCAGAAAACGCTCTCCAAAAATGAAAACCAGAAGGGTTTTTTTTTTATTCTGCCTCAAAATGCTGAGACAAGGATGGGACAAGGGGTGGGCAGGAGGGGGAGCTGCCCTCGGTGCAGTGAAGTAAAGGGGCAAAAAAATGGACACAAGGTGGTACACGCATTCTAAGGCATGTATTAACAGCGGGAGAGGGGGGCGCAATTCTGGATCCTTGCCCTGGGTGCTGGACTACCATGTCCCGGTACTGCGCTGAGCTTAAAATATGCCTCTAAACGTCGTAATGTGCATGTACACAAAGGATAACATTGAGCTCCTTTCTACAGGCAAATAGCAAAACTCCTGTAGAAGCTTCATTTTTTAGGCCCAGTGTGCATAAACCAAAATTCTCATTTCCCCATTTACATTTTATTTATTTTTTAAATAGTGACTGTGATACATACTCATACTGGGCTACATAACAGTATATTTCAGTATTGCATGTTGTGCAGCAATGGGTTGGATTTGGCCCACTTTTAAAAAACAAGCACCAGATATTAGAACTAAATTAGTCTACAAATAACCCCTGGCAATCTCAGGTGCATCCAGCTAAAGATTGAACTCCTGAAGCTTAAAGAAGAGATCAGCAATAGAAGCCTCCATGGTTGATCCGGTGTGGCAGACAGGGATATTTAATTTGTCCAGCAATTTACCGTTCTCCGAATAGGTACTGTTCAGTTCTCTGAAGAGCGGAGCAATGATAGATGGCAGAAAAGGCTTCACTCTCTCTTTTCCCAGATCCACTGCAATGGCTCCCAGGAATTTAAATACACATGTTCTCTGTAAGAATGAACAGGGCAAAAAAAATGGAATTAGTAACAGTTACATGTATGACAACAGACTCTGAGCAACATCCAAAAACCAGAGAGACATTCAAGAGAGTGTGACTCTGACCCAGAGCAGTTGTGTGGCCAGCAAAGATGGCATTCTGATCTGCTTACTTTGAGTCCCTGACCCAAAAGCTACTGAAGCCACTGCTACAGCCAGACAACTAGTATTTGTAGGAGGAAAGGTCAACAATGACAGCCATCGTGTTTCTCTCAGTGCAGGTATTTATTTTTTAACAATTAAAAAAGTAGTAATATCAGATACTTTTATTTTTTAATTGTTTGTCCAGGATCCTCTACAAATACTCCAGCATGTAGGATACAGAGCATATACTATATGTACCGTTGGTTATAGCATAAATACAATTTTTAAGACATGTAGTTATCATTTTGCGATCACTGTACCCATCATACTTTGGTGCATATGGTCGTGCTGTTCATTTTTTTTTTTACCAATGTATCTGGTCACGCCAATAATTATTTTATTTTATTATGTTATGAACTGGGATACATTCTTTTATTATAAGATGGATATTCTATTTTATGGTTTCTGTTAAGAATAATTTTATTTATGGATACCTTTTATGAACCATTACTGTAAGTACATAATTATACTGTAAAATATGATCCTAGTTTATAGTGTATATTTTAATGCTTAGAATTATTTCATTATCATTTTGTTTCTATTAGTCCGTTATATTTTATCACTCCTAATGATTTTACCACTCTTTGCAAGCATAATATCACCATCTATCCTGTTGATGTCCATGATCATATTTATATTATACATTAGGATATTTTAAAATGTTCTCTTTTAGAGCCTCTTTTTTACGTAGCTAATGTCATCTTATTTTTTATCCCTGATGATGAAGGGGGGTGCAGAGGGGGGGGGGGGTGTTTTCAGCCAATAATAGGTCTTGGCTTGCTCTTCTGACTTCTTGTCATGTGCAATAAAGGCTTACTGGACTCTCTTTTCTACTTTTGGGTCCAGAGCTCTACTAACAGTATGGGACTAGGGTTCTTTCATACAATAAAAACTAAATAACATTATAGCATCCACGAGCACTGGTCTCATTTGTCACGCTTTCTGAAAGCAAAGCAGTTGCACCGTAAGCTGACTCACAGTAACAAACCAGACTCATATGTGCTGTAATAGCTGTGAAGCAGGAGTATAAATTACTGAACTGGACTGGATACCATCAAGAAACAGTCTGAAATGTTCTTCCCTCGGACACTTTAAAGCCCTAGTGTCTAACCTGTGACCCTTTGGCACTTTTTTTGGGGCCCTTGGACCCTCCGCATTCAATGGTGGAAGCTCTGATTTGTAAAAGGGCTGTAATGTCAGTCTCATGTAACATCTCTGACTGTCTTCTGCAGCTTGTCTACAAAAAATAGGATTTTTATAACAGCTTACCTGTAAAATCCTTTTCTTGGAGTACACCACGGGACACAGAGCTAGTCATTACATAATGGTTAAGGGTCACCAGCGGTGATTGGACACTGGCACAACCAATGGAAGACAGTTCCCCTCCATATAACCCCTCCCATCAGGGAAGTACCTCAGTTTTGTAGCAAAGCAGTAAGGTTCCCATAAGAAGGGGGGGACCTCTGTGTCCCGTGGTGTACTCCAAGAAAAGGATTTTACAGGTAAGCTGTTATAAAAATCCTATTTTCTTTATCGTACACCACGGGACACAGAGCTAGTCATTACATAATGGGACGTCCCAGAGCAATGCTCATATGAAGGGGGGGAGACACAGATCAAAACAGGCCGCTTGCGGACCAGAAGCCCTATACTGCTGCCTGCAGCACACTTCGCCCAAAGGCGGAATCCTCATGTCCTTTCACATCTATTTGATAGAATTTGGAAAATGTATGGACTGAAGACCAAGTTGCAGCTTTACAGATCTGAGCCATCGAAGCCTGGTGGTGCACTGCCCATGAAGCACCTATCGCCCTGGTAGAGTGCGCCTTAACAGGAAAAGGAGGAGTCCTGTTCTTTAAACCATAAGCTTGAATAATTACTTGTCTAATCCACCTGGAAATGGTGGATCTTGATACCGCTTGGCCCTTCTTGGGCCCATCTGGTAAAATAAACAAAACATCTGTTTTACGTATCTGAGCGGTTGCTTGCAGATACACCTTTACCGCTCTCCCTAGATCTAGAGAGTGTAATAATTTTTCCCCCGCCGTCCGCGGGTTTGGAAAAAAGGAAGGCAGAACAATGTCTTGATTCAAGTGAAAAGCCGACACCACCTTAGGTAGAAAAGCCGGATGGGGTCGTAGTACGATTTTGTCCTTGTGACAAATTAGACAAGGCTCTTTACAAGAAAGAGCTGCTAGCTCTGATACTCTCCTAGCAGAAGCTATAGCAATCAGAAAAGCCAACTTCCTACTTAATATAATTAAAGGAATATGGCGAATAGGTTCAAAAGGTTGCTTTTGCAACACTGACAATACCAAATTCAAATCCCATGGACACAAGGGAGTCCTAACTGGAGGATTTATCCTCAGTACCCCCTTAATGAATGTCCGAACTAGGGAGTGAGATGCCAATGGTCTCTGAAAGAAGACTGATAGAGCCGATATTTGCCCTTTGATGGTGCTAAGGGCTAAATTCATATCCACTCCTAACTGGCAAAAAGCAAGAATCCTGCTTATTTCATATTTCTGAGGATTCCAACTTCTGGATTCACACCAGGAAACGTATGCTCTCCAGACTCTGATAGATGAGTCTGGAGGCTGGCTTTCTAGCATTAATGAGCGTAGAAAGAGCCGGACCAGAGACCCCTCTCTTTTTAAAAATGTGGGTCTCAGCAGCCAGGCCGTCAACTTTAGCCTTTGTAAGGAAGGGTGGAATACTGGACCCTGTGACAGCAGGTCGTGTCGGAGTGGAAACTTCCAGGGCCTTCCTATCGCCGTTTTTACAATCTCGGCATACCAAGGCCTCCTGGGCCAGTTTGGGGCCACTAGGATTACTGGTATTCCCTCCTCCTTGATCCTGCGAAGCAGTCTTTGTAGAAGAGGGATCGGAGGGAATGCCTAGATCAGTGAGAACTGATTCCATGGAGTTATTAGAGCGTCTGTATTATTAGAGCGTCTGTCCCGTAGGCTAGAGGATCCCTCGTTCTGGACACAAAGTTGTCCAATTTCTTGTTGAACCTGGCAGCTAGCAGGTCTACATCTGGGTTTCCCCATCTCAGACATATGGCCTGAAAGATCTCGGGGTGAAGAGACCACTCCCTGGTAGCAGCTGCTGACGACTCCGGTAGTCTGCTTGCCAATTTTCCATCCCTGGAATGAAGATTGCAGAAAGGCAAGGTACATGCTCTTCTGCCCATGCCAGGATCCGGTTCACCTCTCTTTGGGCTGCCCGACTGCGGGTGCCTCCTTGGTGATTGATGTAAGCTACTGCAGTAGCATTGTCGGATTGAACCCGAACTGGGTAGCCCTGTAACCTGTATGTCCAGGTTTTGAGGGCTAGATATACCGCCCGGATCTCTAGCACATTGATGGGCAGGATCCCCTGAGTCTTGGCCCAGGTCCCTGGGTAGAAGCCTCCTCGAATACTGCACCCCAGTCCGATAGGCTGGTATTCCTAGATACCACCTTCCAGGCCACTGGGAGGAAGGACTTTCCCTTCCGTAAATTCCTGGCTTCTAGCCACCAATCAAAGTTGTGGCGTACTTGTGAGGACAGGCGCATGGGTATATCCAGAGCTTGGCTCTTCCTGTTCCAGGAAGCTAAAATATTGCCTTGAAGTAGTCTCGAATGAAACTGGGCGTAAGGGACCGCCTCGAAGGAGGCTACCATCTTTCCCAATAGTCTCATGCAAAGGCGAATAGACGGCCTCTTGTTTGCTTTGACCTTGTGGATCAGGTCTTTCAGAGACTGTATCTTCGGTTCTGGCAGGTATACCTCGTTTTGGGCTGTATCTATGATCATGCCCAGGTACCCTATCCTTCTTTGGGCCTGGAGAGAGGATTTTTGTAAATTTATAATCCATCCTAAATGCTCCAGGTATCCTACTGTAGTGTGTACAGCGTGACCCAATCCGTCCTTTGACTGATCTATTACTAGTAGATCGTCCAGATAGGCTGTTACCGCAATGCCCCGTGTTCTTAGGTTACTAACAGAGGAGCTAGCACCTTTGTGAATACTATGGGCGCGGTGGCTACACCAAACGGCAGAGCCACAAATTGAAAGTGGCGATCTTCTACTGCAAACCTTAGGAATCTTTGGTGAGCGGGGAGGATGGGTATGTGTAAATGTGCGTCCTTGATATCTATGGACGCCATGAATTTTCCGCCCTTTAAAGTGGCGGCCACGGATCGGATCGTTTCCATTCGAAAATGGCGATCGTTCAGGAACCGATTTAGGGATTTTAGATCCAGGATGGGTCTGACATCTCCATTTGGCTTTGGAATCACAAAGAGGTTTGAGTAAAAACCTGAACCTCGCTCTTTTTGGGGTACGTCTGTAACTACCCCTTGAGCCATTAAGTGATTCAAACCTTTGAAGAAGGATTCTCTTTTTTGTGGATCCTTGGAGAGTCTTGAACCTCGGAATTGAGAAGATGGGATCTCTCGAAATTCCAGTTTGTACCCTGAGGATATTGTGGATACTACCCAATTGTCCTGGATTTCTGACCACCAAGTTGCTCAGAACTGACAAAGCCTTCCTCCCACTCGGCCGAGCGGGGGCGCTCCTTCACTGAGAGGCTTTGGGGGCTTGCTTATTAGCTCTTGCACCCCACGGCTTCTTGTTCTTCTGAGCTTGCCCCTTGGCTTTTGTGGGCGGTTAAAACAGGCCGCCGCCACTGGTTGGAGTCAGATTTCCCGGGAGCTGGGGAGAGAGCGTTTAAAACAAGATCTCTTGTTTTTCTTTCTCTCAGGTAAAAGTCATTTTACCACTTGATCTTCTGTATATATTTTTCTAAATCTTCCCCAAATAGGCGTTCGCCATGGAACGGGAACTTGCCAACAGCTTTTTGCATGGGGTTTCCGCTGACCAATGCTTAAGCCAAAGTACTCTGCGCATCTGTACCAGCTGGAGTGTAAGGCGTGATGCCTGTATGATAGAATCTCTCATGGCATCCACTGTGAAGCATAAGGCTTTTAGGCAAAATTTTTCCCAATTTCTAGCCTGCTCTTTACCTGTTGGCTGATGACCTGACCCATACCGACTGCTGCTACTGCAGGTTGGGTAATTGAGCCGGCCAAAAGGAAGGAGGATTTCAACTTCCTCTCAGAAGGATCTTTTAAACCCTTGTACATTATCCACCGGACATGTCAGGTTTTTATTTACACAAGAAATAGCCGCAACTACCGCAGGCAGGCTCCATTTCTTAAAAAAAATTTTTTTTCCCCCATAGGATAAAGAATGTTAAACCTTTTTGGAGGTGAGAAACGCTTATCTGGATGTTGCCAGTTTGCGTATATTAGATCCTCTAGTAACGGATGAACCGGGAAGGAGCATGCACCTTGCAGGGATCTTAATGACCCTAGGGAGGAGACAGGTAATTCCGTTACCTCCGCAGAGGTTAACTTAAATGCACTGCTATAGCATTGTACCTGTGACCTTAAAATCTGGCTCCTCATCCTCTGCTGATGTAGCCTCCTCCTCCTCATCCTCCTCCCTCAGGTACTTCTGAAGGGAGGTCCAATACTGGAAGAGACCTGCTTCGCTTATTGTTCCTTTTTAGAGGACTTAGCGATTAAGGTAGCAATTTTTTCCTCCAGATTATTTAGGGCAGCTGATAAAGTGTCCTCAGTGACATATACAGGCCCAGGCTCCACTGGGGAAGCCGCCATACCTGACAGAGGTAATGGCTCATCCTGAACAGGTGCATTTAGCAACACAGGAGAGAAAGGTACCGAGTCAGCACAGTTAGAGCCTCCTCTCAGGCGGTGGTGCTTTCTTATCTCTTTTTGTCCGTATTACTTCCCCTGGAAGGCTTACCGTTTAGACAAAATACAAGGTACCTAAATGCATATACTACCGTGTTCAGTTTAGCAAATACATTAAGTATGCAACTTTTAACACATAACTATGCATAACATGGATGTCTTCTAGGAAGTACCCAATCCAACCACATGGAGTCTTACGTCCCTGTATAGCTGCTGTGTTTCTCTGCCAGGAATAAGAGAACTAACGAGCTTGCTTGCTGCTGCAGTGCTTCTCACACTGACAGTCTTTTAAAATTGGCGCCGTTTCTGTGCCTGCGCGCGCCACGTGCCCGCGCACGCCTTCGCCCCCCCCCCCTCCGATAAAGCGCGCTCCCGCGCGCGCGCGCGGCCCTTAGCGCTATGGCGGTGGCCATAGTGAGAGAGGACTCTCATCAGCCCTTGTTCCCACTTACCTGCATCTGCAGGTGTCTGGTCGGCCACCGAAAGGAGGATCGGGGTGCCCCAGCAAGCTCAGCAGCGGAGGTGACGAGCAGTGTACTTCGCCGAAGCCGACACTGAACAGAGTGAGGTGAGTATATTCAGCTCTTTACTCCCCCCAGTGGTGGAAAAAAAGAAGACATCCACTTTTTGAAAAAGGTCCCAACCTAGTTATGGACCTTCTAATCTCACCTTATCCACGCCGCAGGTTTTTCTGCTGAAAGATTTCAGACAGATACCAAACTTCACCCTTCACGGTGGGCTATGTGTGCCAACCTTCAGGGATATGGGTTCCTATTTAAAGGATACCTCTCCCCTGGGCCTTGTACAAGACTCTTACCAGGACTTTATAGCGAAATAGCGAAAGTGCTGGATCTTAGAGCCCAGTCCTCCGAAGAGAGACATTACAGGCGACGCCTCATGGATGAGGCCCGGATCCCATCCAGATTCAGCTCAATTGTAGGCGTCTTGGATGGATCCGAAAGCATAGCTCTTTTACCCCCAGAGGGTCTCTTTGGTAGAGCTTTCCTTTAGCACCTCCTAACGCGTCCAACACCTTTCGACACTGGCGAAAAAACTGAGGTACTTCCCTGATGGGAGGGGTTATATGGAGGGGAACTGTCTTCCATTGGTTGTGCCAGTGTCCAATCACCGCTGGTGACCCTTAACCATTATGTAATGACTAGCTCTGTGTCCCGTGGTGTACGATAAAGAAATACCAGTAGCATGTCCACAGTCTGTGACCATTTCCTCGTTCTAACAGTCTTCTGTAGAATTACATATACCAAATACTATGCCTGGCCCTCTGGTGATGGGTCACAGTTGAGGTTTACCATACTGCGATCAGTTGACAACCAGTGCTTTAAAGGACATAATGTAAAGCAATGCAAAGAACAATTAGGATGTCCAAAGTGTGCTAATGCATAGTAACTAATCAGGTGTATGGCTAGCATAAGTTTAAAGCTATCGAAAAATCGTTCAACGAGTTTTTAAAAATAACGAACACATGGGCGTTGAGAGCAAACTATTTTGCCATCATGTAATGACCGAAATTTGATCGATAAATCTTTCAACTGACATAAATGAATCAATTTTGCATTTGTTTTGTCACATAAGCCCAGTGCAAACTGTTCGGGTGAGACCTTTTAATTTATCGTCGGTTTGCCCAAACTTTTCCTTCGATTCTTCGGCTCAAAAACGCCACAATTGATTTTCGATTTGTGCCCATTGACTAAACGATAAACAAATGAACTGTCCACATGACAGATTTTCCAATGATTTTTCATCTAGTGTATGGCCACCATTACTGTAGTGAGGTCAACTAAGACAAACTTTGTGGTTGGCTATTGCCCAATCCTGCACTTTGTTCACCCAGGCAACTATTTTCAAAAAATTGTTTTGACCATTGATGGAGCATGCCCTGCCTATCTTGACAGTACAATTTATATAGAATCATTAGTTCAAATGATGCACTTTTTTCTATTTCTTTACAAATGTGTGTTATATAAATTAAAAGAGAGTCAAACTTACTTTTAGAGGATTTTTAGGACTATGAGCAGCTTCTTTCTTGGCTAGTATTGTCAACTTTCTCACGAGCCACATGAGAGTGACACCCTTCTCTTCTTCCATCGGCCTGTCAGCATCATCCTCTTCTCCTCCAGAAGCTTCCTGCTGAACACTTTCATCATCTTTCTCCTCCTGGTGATTTTCTGGATTCTCCTCCTCTGGGTGGAGGAGGTAAATAACTTTGGCTACAAACAGCAAATTCTTTATCACCTTAAAAAGGCAGAAAACAGGATTGCTTAAGTTTGAATGTCATTAAAAGTCTTGGACAATCATGATAATGTTAGAAATTGCTAGTAGTAATCTTTTTAATTATATAAAACAGCCTAACAGTTATTTTTACTGCTTTGGTTTTTTGTCATTTACCTGTGATCAGACAGCAATAGGTCTATACTTACAGCTCGCTCAAACCTACCATGAGTAGAACTAGTCTCATTATCTAAACCAAGAATATCTTTTACATGACAGTAGGAATGTACTGCCATTAAAAGGAGTCCTACGGACACAGCATACATGTTTCATTTTAAACATCAACACTGTAACAACAAAATCTCCTTTCATGTTGCGAGTCCTACTTGTCTGATGTCCTTGGCTTTCCACAACTTCCTGGATCCCCTGCATGCCTTGCAGCTTCCCCTTTCCTGTATACTTTAAATTTCTATGGACCACATATCCCATGGTACAATGCTGGCTTCAATCTGATTCTTTTACTGACTCTGCCTCTTGAATCTTCTTCTCTCAGCACCTCTGTAGTTCAGGAGGCAGGCTCTGTGAGTTATGCGACACATCAGTGCCTCCTCACAGGGCATAGTAAATATGTGTCACAGAATTCAAGAAAAGTAAATGTGTGGGATTCTTCACATAGTAAGTTTACAAACTCCAAGGTCATTCAAATTAATCAGAGTAAGTTAGATATTATTGAAACATAATGTGGAAACTAATATATGTTACATTTTGTTTAGATGTGTTAGATATGTTTTAATGCACACTGGGTGATATCAACATGAGTCCAATCAATCTCTGTTTAGCTATTTTAACCTAGAGATATGCCCCGAGCTCACATAGTTCTTTTCTCTCATACATATATATTTTCTAATACACAGAAACTATGAACATACAGTAGCATCTATACCACTGCAAAGAGGAAGTCCCTGAAACAGCATTGACTGCAATATGCTCATTAAGAGCTTTAGGATTCTCTCATTCAGTGTATTGGTGGTTCTGAATGATAATGGTCCTGGGACCTCTACCAAAAGTCATGCCAGACTTGTCAAATCAATGCATTGCTGGTTCCAGAACAGACTGAGATGCATAAAAACCTCCTGATAACCACTGTACCAGAATACCAAGGAAAAATGCTTCGCTTTACTACAAGAAAAACCATTAGAGATAGAAATAAGGGGTGATACAATCGATGACCTCCTTTTTGAAATGCTGACGCAGTGGCTTCAATACTTTTGAAGTTATTGACCTGCAGCAAGTACGCAAAACTAAAGCCTCATACACACGGTTCGATTGCTGGCAGGGGATTATCTGTTGACAGACTGTTGTCCTAAAATCTTACCGTTAGTACGCTCCTTTTGACAATTGTCCAACTTTCCGCCAACAAATGTTAAATGACAGGCTAGTAAATTTTTGGCGGACAACTGTTTGACGTCTGATTTTCGTATGGTCAGTACACAAATCCGTCACACACAAGTCGAAAGTACAAACACGCATGCTCGGAATCAATGCTCACCAAACTCGAAATTAGCAGAAGGGGCCCAAGGGGTGGCGCTCAAGAGCTAAAATTCCTCGTATTACGTCACTACATTCGTGTTTGTGGCACGACAATGGTGTAACGTTAGTATGCAAGACAAGATCCTGGCACACTCCCTTTTGACAAAAATCAGATGTGCGGTTGGCCAACAATCGTACCGTGTGTACGAGAGGCTTAAGAAATTTGGAGAAATGTCACAAGTCCATATCTACATACATGTTTCCAGGTCTGTGATTGTAATGAAGCAACAAGGTGAATATGAGAGCCAAGCATCTAGCATTTTAGGAGGAAGATGTCATCAACGACAATGTTTATCTTATAACAGATTTACTTAATGAAAGTAGACGCCTTCTTCCACATACCTGTTCTCCCAGGGTCTGGTCAAGAAATTTTGACTGCAGCTGATGGTAAAAAGCGAAAGCAAGATCTTTCATCTGTGAATACAATGGAAGGATTAAACAACAGGTATAATAATTTAAAAGATCAAAACAAAAGCAGAAACATATTAATGCAAGGTATAATAAAATGCAGTATTCAGAATATTGATAGCATTGGCAAATGTATGTATACAGTTTGTTTGGAGAGTTAGATATACCCAGCACTACATATACATTTTCACTGCAGCAAAATGCTGGCAGTTCATTTTTTGGGTCATCTTTTGGTAAATATGGCAAAAATTGACCAGCAGGAGTGTCCTTAAAGTGCTATTAAACCCTACAAATTTTTTTTTTATTGCAGCTTAAAAATCATTAGACATGGTGCCTGCATCAGTTTTCTTTTCTTTGTTTTTTTTCCTCTCGGTTTTCACCTAGTGAACTGGTCCCATAACACACCTCCTGTTATCAGTGAGATACAAATCTGGAGGAATGAGTATAGGACACACACCAGACAGCAGCATTGTCAGTGTTAAAATGTATTAGCAGATAAAGATCCACTAACAAATTGTAACTAAACTCCAGCTCACACTTTATAATCAGTTACAGCAAACAATTTTTATGCATTTGGGATAAAGGTTTTCCATAATTAAATAAAAGCTGATCATTTTAAATCACCCCTGCCAGCGTTAAGTGGTTTGTGTCATCCATATACTTTCCGGATCACCAAAAGAAAATGAAAGGAAAGAAAGGCTAAAAAAAAGGAAACCAATACAACCATCACATCGAAGAATTGGTAAGCTGCAATATAATATTTGCTTTTGGGTTTAACCCTTTCGCTGCCAGAGCCGTTTTTGCATTTGTTGCAAACATGTTTAACCACTTCAATACTGGGCACTTTCGCCCCCTTCCTGCCCAAGTCATTTTTCAGCTTTCAGCGCAGTCACACTTTGAATGACAATTGCGCCGTCATGCAACACTGTACCAAAATTTAATTTTTATATTTTTTCCCCCACAAATAGAGCTTTCTTTTGGTGGTATTTGATCTCCTCTGCGGTTTTTATTTTTTTGCGCTATAAACAAAAGAAGAGGGACACGTTTGAAAAAAAAAAAACAATATTTTTTTTTAAAACAAATGTTTTCCCCAGTTTAGGCCGATACGCATTCTTCTACATATTTTTGGTAAAAAAAAAAATCGCAATAAGCGTATATAAATTGGTTTGTGCAAAAGTTATAGCAGCTACAAAATAGGGGATAGATTTATAGCATTTTTATAATTTTATTTTTTTACTAGTAATGGCGGCGATCAGCGATTTTTATCGTGACTGTGATATTGCGGTGGACACATCGGACATATTTTTGGGACCATTCACATTTATACAGCGATCGCTGCTATAAAAATGCATTGATTGCTGTATAAATATGACTGGCAGGGAAGGGGTTAACACTAGGGGGCGATCAAGGGGTTAAATGTGTTCCCTGGGAGTGATTCTTACTGTGGGGGGAGGGAACTGACTGGGGGAGGTGACCGATGGTTGTCCCTATGTACAAGGGACACACCATCGGTCTCCTCTCCCTGACAGGACGTGGATCTCTGTGTTTACACACAGAGATCCACGGTCCTGCTCAGTTACTGGGCAATCGCGGGTGCCCGGCAGCCATCACGCGCATCGGGTCCCCAGTGACATGGCGGGCGCGCCCCCTAGTGGCTTGGGAAGGCGATCACGTCATATGACGTCCGCCCAGAACAAGAGTCTTCCTGCCGCCGTCATATGACGGCGGGCGGTAGACAACTGGTTAAAAAATAATTTTAGGCCTGAAGATTACACAAAACCCACAAATATTATATATTTCCTGAAATCAGACAAACCAGAGAATAAAATAGTTGTAGTTGCAATTTTTTATTCCACACGATATTACCGCAAAGGTCTAGGAAATGCAAAATTTCAGTTAAAAACACACTAACGTGAATTTTAGGGCAAACAAACACAATAATTTACCCACATTTTTGGTAATATATAAAAGACAAGGTAGCACCGAGTAAATAGATACCCAACATGCTAAACCTTAAATTTATGTGCACCCGTGAAATGGCGACAAACTTCAGTTCCCTATATTTTTTATAGGCGACACTTGAAAAGCCCCCTATAGGCATCAGTTTAGTGTTACGGTGGTCTCTAGTTAGAAATATTGCTCTCACTCCGGTGTATGCGCCGATATGTAACGTGTATCGCAATCAACGTTTTCACACATAGGCGCCCAACAAATGCGTTTACATTCGTGCATGTGTATATGTGGGGGTGGGTGGTCCTCACAATTTTTTTGGAGGGGGAACTTTGTCCTTTGGGTGTAACTTTTTTTTTTTTAGGTGACAGGTTCTCTTTATTGAGATATGCAGAATCTAAAAGACCTTGCACATCTCCCCTGTAGTCCACTGAATGTTTTGCAATGCAGATCGCATTGCAAAACATTATTTCTCGGCAAAGCGAGACGGGGACACAGAGAGCTTGACCCGGAAGTGACAACGCTTTCTGGGTCACAAGAAGAATGGGAGACGTGTGTCCGCTCTTCTCCTTCCCCTCAACCTGCCGGCACCCTCCATGGAGATCCCGGGCCCGCCGATAGGCAAGTGGAGTCTGGTAAGCATGGCGGGGCGCGGCAGCGAGGAGGGGGGGATGGGAGCACCAGTACCAGGGTGTGCCAGAGCGAATGCTCAAAAGCTCTCACCTGACAGGCAGGAGTCCGCCTGTCAGTTTCACACACAATCCCAGTGTCTGCAGCCACTGGATTGTGTGTAATACCTCTCGCCGTTAGGTCCGTACAACGTACGGACCTGGCGGCGAAAGGGTTAATCCTACTTTAAAGGTCTTTGTCTGGCACACACAGATTATGCCCTCAAAACCTCAAGTACTATAGTTAAAAAAAAAAAAAAAAAAAATGTGGGTTATATAATCAGATCTTTTCTAGTCGGTCACATGACCTTTGGCCGCTCTCCTCCCCCAATCTAAGGGCTACAGCGGGAGGGGCTGAGATCCCCCTCTGATGTCACCTGGGAGGTTGCATGACCGCTGTGCTATCCATTCAGCCCCTCCCCCTGTAGCCCTTAGATTAGGGGAGAAGAGCGGCCAGAGGTCACTTGACCGACCAGAAAAGATCTGAAAAAAAGGTTCTTAGAGGCATAATTTTATATAGACATGTACACAGTGTAGTACAGCTTAGTAGAAGAGGGTCTAGCAGTAATATTTCATTGACTTTACTGCCATTGACTTTACTGCCTGCTAGCAGGAGGGGAGGGAGAAAGGAGAGCAGCGGGATGACGGAGGCACGTATACTGACCATGGTATCATGGATCAGCAGCCATGATTACCGTGGTCAGTTTACATAGGGGGACACAGGAACAAGCAGGATCAACCAGGTTTTTTACAGCCTAGAAAAGGACAGATTAGACAGAACAAGCACTGTGCTGTGCAACCTGCTATAAGGAAACAGGATCTTTTAAGGGTTACAACCTCTTCAACTAGCTATAATTCGTGTAAGGTGTGTGAAAAAAACATGTATCTGATCACCTTGCTCTCCAGATTTTCCACTAGGTAGACTTCAGAGGCCTCTGTCCGAGCCTTCTTTGCCTTTTGGCCCATCCATTTATTCACAAGGTCTTCAGGTTTTTGAAGAGAAAACAACAATCCAAAAATCTGGGATGCTGTCAACCAGACCCAACTGTGGGGGTACCTCAAATGGGCCTGAGCATGAGCTAAAAAAAAAAAGAAGATCAAATCTATTCATTACACATTACATTATAAACAGTTACCTACTGGCTTATGTGCCACCATCTATGCTCGACTAGAACACGAATACCCCACAAATTGGAGAAAGATACAGTACTAGCTACCGTTATTGGTATCTTCTTCCCTGCCCAAGTCGTTTCATATTAACCCCGTTCTTTTAGCTGTGGTTTTAAAAAGTACACTGTAAATCCTTTGTGTTCCTCTATATATGTATTTGAGCTAAATCTGTATATCCAGAATCAACGAAAGCATGTTGGAGCAAATTAAGCTGGCCATACAATAATATGCAGTTGTGGCTGCCATACTACAATATCCTCAGCAAGAGATTTATGCATCCATGCTTTATAGCATAGATGGAGGAACCTTTTTTCACTCAGCCCAAAGGCTGAAAAAAAAAAAAGAATCAAATAGTGTATGGCCTGGATGGGGTCTGGTTCCCAAGGTACTGTAATGAGGGGTACTGATCTGGAATCTGCCAGACGGCCCAGGGAAAAAAGCAGTCATATCATTCATATGACAAATGTATAGCCACAGTTTCTTGCCTTTAAATATTATTTTAATCCCAAATTTTGCCCCAACCTGAGTTAGGTTGTAAAGCCATTTGTGATGGGCTCATTACTGCCCTGCGACTAGAAGAAAAAATGTCTTACCACATATTTTATGCACAATCTCTCTGTGCTTTGTGAGCTGTGTAATATTGCATTCCTTGATGAGCTTGGCAACCAGGGTTAGTAAGCTGAATAGCAGTCTGTCAGCTGCCTTTTCTTCTGTCTCTTCTTTCAACTACAATAAATACACCAAAAATCAGTATTGCACAACAATCTGCAAGAGATCTCTTGAAACCGTGTTAAGATACTCACATCTTCAAACTGTAAGGGGTCAATTTCCCGCTCAATAGTCACAAGAGTAGCTTCCAGTCTGCTCTCAAACTCAACTCCTTCAACGTCAACAAACAAGCCACAGGCCAGGACACCCAACCTCTTGTGAGAAGACTGAAATGAAAAAAAAGAGTCATATATAAACTAATACATTTGATATGATTATAAAGAGCACTAAGGCTTGTACAGATGCAGCCTACTTGTCTGAGAAAGAAAACTAGCAAATCTATACCTAGTCTATTTTTCAGGTGGTGTTTCCTGTACCGGTTTTAATGTCATTGAAAAAAACAAAGTTTTTCTCGACGTGATTCTTCTCAAGCCTGCCTTGCCTACACACTATCATGAAAAAAAATGCTTGAGCAAAGCGCGGTGACGTACGAAATGTACTATAAAGGGGAAGTTCCATTCGGATGGCGCCACCCTTTGGGCTGCTTTTGCTGATCCTCATGTTAGTAGTTTGGTGAGAGACGATTCGCGCTTTTCAGCCTCGTGCTCTTCAGTCCGTTACAGCGCGACAAATGCGCTTTCTCCATACGAACGCTAGTTTTACCACAACGAGCGCTCCCATCTCCCCTTCTTGCTTCTGAGCATGCGCGTTTTGTTTCACGTCGTTAAAGCCTACACACGGCCGTTTTTCATGACGAGAAAAACGACGACGTGAAAAACAACGAGAAAAATTAGAGCATGTTCCAAATTTTTAATGGCCATTAAAAATGGACACAGGTTCATGGCCATAGAGGATTCTCCATCAAAAGTGTAGGATAATCCATCAACTTGTTTAACAATCCAATCAATGCCGGGACAAGGTCATCCAACACCCACCAATGGCAAAGATGCCAAACTGCCCCCCTCCCCCACCATTATACGCAAGCTTAGGGTATTCTACCCCCCGCAGTAATCCACTTGTCAATAGGAGGATCTTTATTACCAGTGCAGTCATTGCAAAATCTGAGACTGCTTTGTGGGGGACCCCTGTGGCAGATAGGAGATAGAGAGCACAGCCTCCTGGCTCTCTACTGCTCTCCTCACTGGTCCCACCGCTTGGCTGACAGGAGTAGTAATGCTACTCCTGTCAGGCATATAGTCAGAATGGCGGTGCCCCCATCTCTGCAGTATACATAACTGCGCCCTGGGCAGCCGCCCCTCCTGCCCACCCCTGGATCCAGGCACCCCTGCCAATAAGCATAGACAGGTCTGGAACCTACATTGCAGCTACATAGAAACGCTCCCATCTGGTTGACCGACAAAAAAAAGAGAAGTAGCACACCAATGAGGTCGCTCTTTTGATCACTACTTCTCTCATCATATTCACTGCTAGCATATGTTAGCCTGGCTGAGACAGAGTGAAGCCAGTCCTTCCCCCTGTCTAAACAGAGGTCTAAAAGGGGATTCCAATAGTAAGTACACCATGTACATTTAAAAATATATTTAATGATTCTCTAATAAATGCACTACTGCATTGGTTGTTTTTATATTAAAAATAATTTAATTAAAACCGACCCGGGCGGGCGGTTTATTGTTCTTACTTTGCAAATTTCTACTGTGACCTTTACCCTGGTGAACATTTTATGTGCCCCCCCCCCCCGTTTTCGGTGGAGGTACCCTCTAGACTGTCACTTCAGTTGCTGACTAGACCCCCTGGCCCCTTACTTTAAGTGGGAGACTTTAATGCTATATTAGATCCAAATATGGACCGCCTGGGTGGTGGAGGTAGACCCTTTCCCTCTTTTCTAGACTGGGCACAGGTTCATGGCCATACAGAGGTGTGGCGATGGAAACATCCGGATGTACGCCACTTTTCCTGCCACTCGGATTCTTTCCACACCATGGCCAGACTGGATATGGTGTTTGCTCCGGCTGAGACCCTCCCTGTTGTCTCTGCCGTTTCATATCTGCCTAGAGGGGTTTCTGATCATGCCCCTCTCTCTGTGGATCTCCTCCTCCCAGGTTCGGGGCCTGCCATTTGGCGCCTGAACTCCTACTGGTTAGAGGACGAGATAGTGCAGGGAGAATGCAGGACAGGCATCACAAACGATTGGAGGGATAATCTGGGAAAAGTAGACCCTTTCACTGAATAGGACACGTTTTAAGGGGCTGTAAAGGTTCGTTTTTTATTTTCTAAATAGGTTCTTTAAGCTAGTGCATTGTTGGTTCACTTACCTTTTCCTTAGATTTCCCTTCTAAATATTTGTTTTCTTTGTCTGAATTTCTCACTTCCTGTTCCTCCTCAGTAAGCTGTTCTGGCTGACTCCACACCACTCGGTTGATGGTGTGAAGTTTAGTGAGGAGAAACAGGAAGTGAGAAATTCAGACAAAGCAAAAAAACATTTAGAAGGTAAATCAAAGGAAAGGGTAAGTAAACCAACAATGCACTAGCTTAAAGAAACCTATTTAGAAAATAAAAAACAGACCTTTACAACCCCTTTAAGACAACTGAGGGGCACTTTCATGCCCATCACAGGGGTCTTGCGCAAAAATAACTGGATGCTTACAGAAGAACTTGAGACTGTTATGGTACGTGCTGAGTCTGCTTATGCCTCCAACCCTGCCTCCGACACGAGGGAGGCATGGTTACAGAGCCGTAGGGAGTATGAACTCCGTCTGTTAGATCTCACACAAAAACGCATGTTGCATGCCACACAAAAATCGTTTGAACATGGTAATAAAGCCGGACGTCTCTTGGCATATCTGACTAGACCTGACCATTCCCCCATTTCCATCCCACGTATCCTTACTGCTCAAGGGTGACAACCCATTGGATATCCTAGACTCCTTTTTATGCTTTTACAAAGACCTGTATACCTCTAGGGTTGACTACGATGACTCCCAATTGAATGACTACTTGGCTGACATATCTCTCCCCTTCTTGTCAACGGAGGGGCGTGATGTGCTGGATGCACCTATCTTGGTTGAGGAAATTGCTGCAGCCATTTCACAAATGCCTGCACATAAGACTCCGGGCCTAGACGGTTTCCCGACTGAATGGTATTCACAATTTAAAGACCTTTTGTGCCCCTTTCTTTTGCGAACCTATAATAAAGCTTTAGATGTCGGGATCCTCCCCCTAACGATGCGAGAGGCTTTGATCGTACTTCTATTAAAACCCCGTAAGGACCCACTTAAATGCGAATCTTACAGTCCAATTTCTCTTATTAATGTGGATGTTAAGATTCTGGCCAAAATATTAACAAACCGTTTGAACACTGTAGTCACGTCCTTGGTCAATAGGGACCAAGGGGGCTTTATTCCCGGCAGGTCCACCAGAATGAAAATCCACAGGCTGTTTCACAAATCAAATTGTAAATCTGGGTAGGAGAGCAATGCATGATGGTTAGAAGGTCCATGATGGTCCATATCAGGATCTCAGAGGTGGTGTGAAGCATCGCTAAAGGCACCACTTGGGCAGCCAGGTAATAGCAATTTTCTGTGCTCGATTCTAAAAATATGGGCTGGAATAGGAAACGGCAGAACCATAAAGTTAAGTTAAGTGATTGCTTTTTTTTTTTTTCAATATTTGCCTGGAGCCTTTAACGGGAATCTTTCATAAGTGTGAATCTTTATCATTAAAGTATAACTAAAAGGCAAAACTTTTTTTTAGTTTTAGATGGAGTGGAGAGGGATTAGAACTCGTCAGTTTTTATTGCGCTCCGTGTCCCCGCTAAGGAGATTCATGATCTCTATTTGTCATGTTTTCGTTGAAAGTAAAAGAAATTATCTACATTTTGGGTTGTCCCCAGAAAAGTAATACAGGGAAAATATTCCAACGGGGGACACTCGTTCTGGTGTCCTGGGGGTCCCCAAGGAATTCCCTTGATTTACAGGGATTTCCTCTCACTTCCTGTTTGGCTTTGGGATAGAAAGTGAAGGGAAATCTCTGCAATAGGACACAGATAGCGAAGAAAATGTCTCTCTCTCCCCCCTCCCCATAAACATAGTGCCATTGTTATGCCATGGAGATCAAATGGGAGACATTATAATTTATTATTATTGTATATGCCTTAACAGCCTGCAATACGAGTGGTGGTTTCTGCATGCACTTAACCCAATGATCCCAATGACTTGGGAGTCTACTTACATGGATTCAGACTTTCCCCCCTTTTTCCATATAGGACTGGTGTGACAAATTATGTAAGTTTTCTTTTTGTATCATGATGGTTGAACTATTATGTATAAATTGTAAAATGGGGATCGTAAAATATAATTTATATTCCAGAGTGGCATTTAATCCCTGAAGAAGATAAATGTAATAAATATTTCAAAACGCATTGGAGTCCCTAAGCTAAGTGGGCCAACCAGTAATCCAATAACTGCAAGTTAAATCATCAGCTGTGGGGGATACCATTTGGATCACACTTCTTGATGTTGTAAACTAATTTTGTACAATATTTTATACTATGTAACATGTGATGTAATATATGTGGTTCAATCCTTTTATATTGAGTAAATACATTTTATTACCTTATTTTTTTGGTTAGAAGTTGCCTTGAAAGTCCTATAATGATGCCGTTTGGTTGGACCTAGTTATAATTCTAGCAGCTTCATACAAGAAGTGACAAAAATAGAGCACTCATCAGGCATTACTCGGGGCACACAAAGCTGGGTCAAAGGCAAAATACACACACAAAAGCCCAACACTTCCGTTGAACTGTGCAGAAATACAACACAGTGTGCAACATTTTCTGCTGTTAACTGACAAAATATGCGATTGTATGGCTGGTCTTAGAGATAGCGTTATAGAGGAAACGTGTAACACTAAATAGAGCTAGCATTAGTCTGTATCCAACATTTGGGTATATCATTTTCTCACCTTTTCATTGTTGAGCCACTGGTTAGCCAATGAGAACATCAAGTCCTTCTGCTTTGTCTCAACTTTGCCAAGAAGAGATTTTGCTGCCAGGGCAGCCATTTTCTTACACTTTGTAGAATCATCGTTGACCATCATCAAAGCAAGTGGGACAAACATGAGACCACAGAACTGGTTAAGTATTCCCTAAAAAAGAAACAAAGAACATGTTTTATAGTGATTGCTGTACTATTATATATTCACAAGAAATACCTTACATCATCAGGAGTGCTTTGCTCACTGCCATCTGAAAGTAGAGACCTGCCACACTGACAATTGTGCATACTATGAATCTTTGCTGTAATAATTTTAACTTTACATTTTATAGCTTCTTTAAAATTAGTTATATCCTGCAGATGGAAATATGGGGGCTTCAACATAGTCTATGGACTGTTTATCTATTGCTCCTGGTCATGACCACACAGGTCGTACTCTGACACTTGTCATTGTGTTCCTGTACGCTGGCCCATTTATCTTTTGTATCAATCCTACTGGCCCCTTGGAAATGTCCCCGTTTTGGAATATTGCTGTATTTTTTTCTTATTAATTATTGTATGGTTTTTGCACAATCCACTTAGTTTTTTGTTCTATATTTTTTTTCTTTATATTTTGTACTGGCCCCAGCCTCTTGGGGCGTAGGTCTGGTGTTTTGCCATTTTGTATGTTAAAAAGTTTTCATTAATATTAGACAACATAAAACGAGTTACCGTATATACTTGAGTATAAGCCAACTTTTTCAGCACATTTTTTATGCTGAAAAGGCCCTCCTCGGCTTATACTCGAGTGACGGTCTCCCGCTGTGTCATGCAACTGTTCAGCGGCCATCCACTGTAACAAAGCCCCGCCTCCTCCTCATCCGTGATAGACGGAACACAGATACAATGCTGGGAAACTTAATCAGTGTTCCGTCTATCACGGACGAGGAGGAGACGGGGCTTTGTTACAGTGGACGGCCGCCAAACAGTTGCATGACATGGTGGGAGACCTTAACCAAAAAGGTACATGAGGCTGCAGATGGGCACAGTGAGGCTGCAGATGGGCATTGTTTACCAGTAGCTGCTGCATTTCCCACCCTAGGCTTATACTCGAGTCAATACGTTTTCCCAGTTTTTTGTGGTAAAATTAGGTGTCTCGGCTTATATTCGGGTCGGCTTATACTCACGTATATACGGTATATCTCCATCTAATAAATAGCAAATTTATTTGATTTAACAAACTGTGAGAACAGATGAAGGCCAAACGCAGTGAAAACATTTTTCTCCAGTAGTGAAAAGGTTTCTTCAATATGGCTACATAGAAGTCAACAAAAATAATACGAACCTAAAATACAGGTCTTACCTTTGGGAATGTCTGGAAAAGAAATGCTGTCATTTCCAAGGCAGAATCCCGTCCCGTTTCATATTCATAACTGTTGAGAAAAACAATTTAATAAATTTGTTTGTTTTGTAAAAATAAATGTGGTAGTTTAATATTGCTGTGATATTGCAAAACAACCAAAACTGGACGATGTAATTCTTTATTGTTGGAAAAATGCCCTCTTTTATTTTTTTATTATTTTGAACAAACACTACAGATCCTGATACAACCGAGGTGATGTCTGGAAGTTTGATTCATTGGAAAGTAAAAAAATAAAGTTTATTTTGGCGAGGTTTGCTCAAATTTAGCTTTCTTAAATAATACTTCTGTGTACAACTACAGTAATAAAAAATGCACTGCAACGTGCATTGGCAATGCACAAGAGCACATGTTAAAGACCATATGCCAGCATATGTGTAATGAACATCCCATGGTGTGAACGAGCTCCTAAATTTTCTAATAACAAGCAGTAATGTGGCTAAAATGTGCCTGCATGTCATCTTAAAAGTCAACAAAGCCAACATAGGCTAATCTCTCTTCACCCACTTGAGTACAAGCCTGTACTCAAGCCTGTACTCAGCCTGCTTCATTACCAGGCTGTTTTTCAGTTTTCAAGGCTGTTATATTTTGACTGACAAGTCATGCAGCACTGTACCCAAATTAGTCTTATATCATTTTTAATTTTTTTGGACAGATAGTGTTTTTGTGGTATTTAATAGCAGTACTAATTAACTAAATAATCTTATGACAAATGTCATTTAAAAATACTTCAAAATGTCTTATTTTTTAACAGTTGATTGTGGAATGAAAAGGACTTTCCTGAACAAATACCACTTTCACTGCCAATTTTGGTCGAAAAAAAAAGTTGATTTGACCCCATTATTAATTATAAAACTGACCAAATATTCTTGAACTAAACATTTTGAATTAAATTCAACTAGTGTATGGCCAAACACAGGCCACCTCCACCTGTATCCTTATGTCAACGGAATGCATTGTTAATATTACTAATCAAGTAGTGGCTGAATACTTTGGAGGCAACAGAGTTATATGAAACTGAAAAAGACAGATTTAATCAAACTAATAGACCCCATTCCCTCAAACTATTTTCATGATTTGTCCATGAAAGAACCATATCAGTAGCTGAAGTATACACACATATCATTATTAACACCTTTTTATGTGTTATATTATTTGCATAGTAACAATAAAGAACAGGAAATGTATTCAAATTGCTTCCTCACTCCACATATAATATACCTCAACAGTAAAAAATGCAGTGAATTGATACTGTGATTAACTATGAAGAAATGTACCAATTTGCTTAGCAACTAAATATGAAGTATGTGAATAATAGCGCTAAGTGGTCTAATAAAAGAGGGCATATGGCTGATCTATAAAAATGCTGTTTGTTCATTCACTTTAAAAGTGTTTAAATGTGTTCGGATGTGTGAAAACAGTCAAGATACAAAACCATAAAATGTTAAAATATAAAAGTCATTAAAGATGAACTAGAGAAAAGGACTGAATCAGATATGCACAGTACAAACTACATCCAAGCAAACATCCAAGAGAGTGATCTCTTTACAGTGAACTGGAGCCAGATAGAGGGACAGAAATTCAACGTCCTAGTTGAGGTGGAAAGCCAAAGAGTCTGCTTAGGCCAGAGTACCACATTAGCCAAAATTTCAAAATGTTGATTGGAAGGCCAGATTCCTCCAATGTCCCCTGCACTCCAACAGGTTTGCTTTTAGGCATCAAAAATTAACAATGCCTTTGGTGGTATACTTCAGAAAAGTGGAAGATTTATCCACTACTAATGCCAAAACACAGCATAAGATTCCTATCCTTTCAATAAATAAAACAATGATAAATGCCTAGGGTCAGTCAGTGGGATTTACAAAAGTTAACAGTTGCCCAGTTATGCAGATTCTCTATGGGCGAGTGCCCATAGAGAATGCCCATAGAGTGCCCAGTTCAGTAGGCACTCATATTAATCTCAGTATTGGAAATGGGTCTATTAAGTGTTCAGGCCCACAGTTACTTGCCAGAATAATGCCAGCACTGGGTGCAACTGCTAAGTGCTGAGAGATGCACACTGCTATGATAGGAGCATTCATGTCTATGCACAAATCAAGGGTAGTGGAACCATGTAGGCATATCATCCAATGCCTACATTCACTGCAACTGTCCCTACAGCCTTTACCACTGTTCAACTGCAAGATGCCAATAACCAAACTTTTCAAATCCGATTTTCCTCTAACTTTATAAAATGGTAAATTACACTAGCTAGGATAAGAAATATGTAGGCTGAAACTACTGGCCTCCTTCTGAGAATATTACTTGCCTGACTGTCTCTGGCTTCAGTATCTGTGTGCCAACTGCTTGTTTCAGATCAGTGCCTAATGCCGCATACACACGGCCGTTTTAAATGTCATTGAAAAAAACTAAGTTTTTCTCGACGCGATTCTTCTCAAGCCTGCCTTTCCTACACACTATCGTGAAAAAAAATGCTCGAGCAAAGCATGGTGACGTACAACACGTTCGACAACACGTACGACGGCATTATAAAGGGAAAGTTCCATTCGTGTTAGTAAAGTTTGGTGAGAGACGATTTGCGCTTTTCAGCCTTGTGCTCTTCAGTCCGTTACAGTGTGACGAATGTGCTATCTCTATTCCGAACGATAGTTTTACCAGAACGAGCACTCCCGTCTCATAACTTGCTTTTGAGCATGCACGTTTTTTCCATGTCGTTAAAGCGTACACGGCCGCTTTTCACGACGAGAAAAACGACGACGTGAAAAACGACGAGAAAAAATAGAGTATGTTCTAAATTTTTAATGGCTATTTTGCTCGTCGAGAAAAATGCTCTGGAGCCCACATACGATCGTTTTTAATGACCAATTTAAAAAATTGCATTTTTCTCATCATGAAAAACGGTCGTGTGTACGCGGCATTAGTCAGAATTCCTTATTACTACACATCGCCCAAGTCAGTGATATTAGAATCTGTACTGTAGAATTTTTTCAACAATAGCAGCCTCAGTATTTTTCCCAAGGTCGGTAGGTTACCAGACCCTGAAGACAGATTACTAAAATATATTGAGAAGCTGTAATGGATTTATATATTTATTGTGCCAGATTTCTGCAATGCTAAGTTTGCATCATAAGCATAATATGAAAATACTGATAAAAGAAAAAAAAACACAAGTACTGAGATTTTTATACAATACCAAAAAAGGCTATAATTTCACTGGCTACTATGAGAAATCTGATCAAAATAAGAATAGTTGGCTGGAATAAAACAATTCAACTTACTTTAGTTGTGCAATTATAAACTCTAAGTTTTGCTTCAGTTTGTCACCCAGAGGATAGTCAAGCAAATACTTCAGGAATATCTGGAAAGACATACATAGGACAAACAAATTGGTAGTGTAAGCAAGTCAAAGAAACAGTGTAACAAAGAATTATCCCTCATGTAAATGACATGGGAGAATGAAGAATTGGAAACACAATGCCTAAAAATCATAGGCTCCAATAGCTGGAGCAGGTTAATTTGAGAATGCACACAATAATACATGTTGATGTGAAACTGTATACAGCTTATTTGGATCATTAATTTGTGTTGGTTATGCTGCATACACACGACCGTTTTTAATGTCATTGAAAAAAACGACGTTTTTCTCGACGTGATTCTTCTCAAGCCTGCCTTTCCTACACACTGTCGTGAAAAAAAAATGCTTGAGCAAAGCGTGGTGACGTACGAAACGTACAACGGCACTATAAAGGGGAAGTTCCATTCGGATGGCGCCACCCTTTGGGCTGCTTTTGCTGATCCTCGTGTTAGTAAAGTTTGGTGAGAGACGATTCGCGCTTTTCAGCCTCGTGCTCTTCAGTCCGTTACAGCGTGAGGAATGTGTCATCTCCATTACGAACGCTAGTTTTACCAGAACGAGCGCTCCCGTCTCATAACTTGCTTCTGAGCATGTGCGTTTTTTTCACGTCGTTAAAGCCTACACATGACAGTTTTTCACGACGAGAAAAACGACGACGTGAAAAACAACAACGAGAAAAAATAGAGCATGTTCCAAATTTTTAATGGCCATTTTTCACGTCGCGAAACATGCTCTGGAGCCCACACACGATTATTTTTAATGACCAAATATAAAAATTGCATTTTTCTCGTCATGAAAAACGGTCGTGTGTACGCGGCATGACTTTCATTTGAAAGTGTTTCAGTTTTGTGAACATTTTTGTAAATGCATTTCTTTGTTTTTTTTCTAACATGCAACAAGAACATACGTTTATTTGATGAATACAGTTCTAGCCTGTCTCCTCACCTGTCGGCACTGAACTCTCACTTGCTCACTCTGGGAAGTCACTGCTAACTTTGCTACCTTCTGCATGACATCATCAATCTCAGGAACAATCAGCTTTCTAGATACAATAGCCTTTAAAATAACAAAATAAAATGATTACATTTAATATTGTGTATATAAAAACAACATAGTAACACTGAAACAAATTAAAAGGTAAACAAAAAGCATTTAACTGTAGAAATAATACAGGTATTAAGATTGTGCTTAATATAAACTGCTGAGTTATCCTAGCATCCGTCATTAATATCTGACTAACTTAAAATATCACTGTTATTGTCACCATCTGAGGGGACCTTAAACCTGCAAAAAACTCAGGCCAACATTACCCTCTCTTTGAGCCCAGTTTAACCTCACTAATTCACATTCAAGCAAGATTAGAAGCACCGCAGCACAGAACCACGTAATAAGTGGCACAATTTCTATACATAAACACTATGAAAAGCCTGAGGATTCTGGTTTCAAGGATTATTTAAAAAAAATAAATGTAAATCATATGGACTTTCTATAATTAGCATCGTTTTTTTCCTGTTCAGCATTACCAGATCACAATTTGATTTTACTTGGATTTACTCTTTAAAAAGGGACACTTTGCTTTAATATTGGAAATCATCACACAGTTACATAATGGCTGCTGAATTATTACAGGACCCACCATAACTTAAAGCAGGCTGGTTTACGTTGTATTAAAACACACATTGAGAGTGGCCCCCTTGTGCTGGCCAATAATGCTGGTAGTGGAACTAACCTTTAACAAACCGAATGCAGTGGCTTGTCGTGAAGAATCATACAGATCCTCTTCAGCATAACCCAGCAACACTTGCAGCTGTTTCTCTGTAATAGTCCCTGTCATATTTCGAACCAGTATTGTGACACCCTGTAAATATACAAATAGGCAAAATAGTTATACCATGATATGATATATCATGTGATACTTGTATGTAGTGTTCTCTAAAAAAAATGTCCTTACCTTGAAACAGCTAACCACCAGATGAAAATTCTGACCCCTGGCAGCACCTGCTTTTGCATAATCTTTTAACAACAGGAAAAGCTGTTTAATCAGCTCCTCTGTGTTCTTCTCTATAGAGGGTAACGGAAACTTAAGAATCAAGATGAGGGACTGCAGAGCTCCAGTGATGACCTATATAGGAAGATAAATGTTCAACACGTTGCCATTTGCACAACACAGATATTTTTTGCCATTTGCACAACACATGCTCAAGTGCCCCCAGAGTAAGCAGATTGCTATGGGAACACTGAGAATCAGGGGAGGGGCCAGGAGCGCCAGCAGGGGACCTGAGAAGAGGAGGATAGGGGCCACTCTGCGCAAAACCACTCCACTGCACAGAGCAGGTAACTATAACATGTTTGTTATTTAATTAAAAAATAATTGAACCTTTACAAACACTATAATCTTCTTTCATACACTGTTTTTCTGTACCTATCCCTTGTACAAAGATTTTAATACTTTATCGACGAGTTTGATACCAGAGTTAAAGTGGACCTCCAGGCACGCAGATAAATGCACAATGCGCATGAATAAATATAGGAAGCTGTGAAGCTGAACCAGGCAACAGTAAAGTGACCCTGTAAGTGCAATTTGAATGAGTACAAATTACAAGATGGGTTGAACGCAGGTAATGCAGTTCGTATATAGTATGTGAATCATCTACACCTTTAGTTGATCCTGCAGTTTCAATTTAAAGCAGACATTGATTCTACTTATTAAACACACATGTAATATTCTAAATATATCAACTCATATCCTCACCTTTACATCCATAGACTGTAGGCATCCAATCAGTATCTGCACAAAGGGATCCAGCATTTCCAATGCATGTTCCTCAGAAGAGTTTACTTTGGATTTTTTCAAACTCACATGAAGCAGCTGTACCATAGAAACACACAAATAAATTGGCACAAGATCTAAATAACACTGAAAAGATTTACTTCCAGTCCAAATATTTACCACATTAAGATAAGTAAGCAACTTGGACCTGCTCATATCATGCAGGCCCACAAAATAAATCGCATCTGCTTGTCATTTTATTACTTTGAAGAGTCGTTAACCACTTAAGGACCGAGCCTCTTTCTGAGATTTGGTGTTTTACAAGTTAAAAACATTTTTTTTTTGCTAGAAAACGACTTGGAACCCCCAAACATTATATATATTTTTTTCTAACACCCTAGAGCAGGGGTCCTCAAACTACGGCCCACCAGTGGGATTTACCCGGCCAGCGGACTGCCCCTTTAACATTGCAGCAATCCTCCTCCCCTCTGCTACCTTTATCACACAAGATGAGAAACATGACAGGTCAGGACAAAGGGCAGGGACCTTTTGAGTTAAGAAGCGGGTGATTGGTTACTAGGCAGCGGGACGGTCCCAGCAATCAATCACTTGCCTTTCACTTGTAAAGTCCAGACCTTTGTCCGGACCTGCCCTGCTTCAAGTCTTGTGTGATTAAGGTAGCAGCGGAGAGGGGGGGTGCTGTGATATTAAAGAAGGGGCGGCAGTGTAATATCGATGGGGGGAGTCTGTGATATGAGGGGGGAGGAGTCTGTGATATGAGGGGGGAGGAGTCTGTGATATGAGGGGGGAGGAGTCTGTGATATGAGGGGGGAGGAGTCTGTGTTATGAGGGGGAGGCGTCTGTGATATGAGGGGGGAGGAGTCTGTGATATGAGGGGGGAGGAGTCTGTGATATGAGGGGGGAGGAGTCTGTGATATGAGGGGGGAGGAGTCTGTGATATGAGGGGGGAGGAGTCTGTGATATGAGGGGGGAGGAGTCTGTGATATGAGGGGGGAGGAGTCTGATATGAGGGGGGAGGAGTCTGTGATATGAGGGGGAGGAGTCTGTGATATGAGGGGGAGGAGTCTGTGATATGAGGGGGAGGAGGAGTCTGTGATATGAGGGGGAGGAGGAGTCTGTGATATGAGGGGGGAGGAGTCTGTGATATGAGGGGGGAGGAGTCTGTGATATGAGGGGGGAGGAGTCTGTGATATGAGGGGGGAGGAGTCTGTGATATGAGGGGGGTCTGTGATATGGGGGGGGGGGTCTGTGATATGGGGGGGGGAGTCTGTGATATGGGGGGGGGGAAGTCTGTGATATGGGGGGGGGGGGGGAGTCTGTGATATGGGGGGGGGGGAGTCTGTGATATGGGGGGGGGGGAGTCTGTGATATGGGGGGGAGGGAAGTCTGTGATATGGGGGGGAGGGAAGTCTGTGATGGGGGGAGGGAAGTCTGTGATGGGGGGAGGGAAGTCTGTGATGGGGGGGGAGGGAAGTCTGTGATGGGGGGGGAGGGAAGTCTGTGATGGGGGGGGAGGGAAGTCTGTGATGGGGGGGAGGGAAGTCTGTGATGGGGGGGGAGGGAAGTCTGTGATGGGGGGGGAGGGAAGTCTGTGATGGGGGGGGAGGGAAGTCTGTGATGGGGAGGGAGGGAAGTCTGTGATGGGGAGGGGAGGGAAGTCTGTGATGGGGGGGGAGGGATGTCTGTGATGGGGGGGGGAGGGAAGTCTGATGGGGGGGGAGGGAAGTCTGTGATGGGGGGGGAGGGAAGTCTGTGATGGGGGGGGAAATCTGTGATGGGGGGAAGTCTGTGGTGTGTTACGGGGGGGCTTTGTGATGGAGAGGAGTTTGTGTTGGAGAGATTTGTGATGGGGGGTCTGTGATGGGGATCTTTTATGGGGGGCTTTGTGATGGATGACCTGATATGGGGGCAATCTGTGATGGAGAGGTTCTGTGATGGGGGAGGGGGATCTGTGATGATGGGAGTTTGTGAAATACTAATAAGTTTATGTTGATTAAAAATGTTTTTTATTTTAAATATTAAATAGTTTTTTTGCACTACAAATAAGATGTGTTCATAGGAATTTGTTCATATTTTTTTAAACTATAGACCGGCCCCCCAACAGTCTGAGGGACCGTGAACTAGCCCCCTGTTTAAAACGTTTGAGGACCCTTGCCCTAGAGAACAGAATGGCGGTCATTGCAATACTTTTTGTCACACCGTATTTGCGCAGCAGTCTTACAGGTGCACTTTTTTGGGGGAAAAATTAACTTTTTTGAATTAAAAGGTAGCCCAATTTTTTTTTATATATTTTGAAAGATAATGTTACGCCGAGTAAATTGATACCCAACATGTCACTCTTCAAAGTTGCGCCCGCTCTCGGAATGGCGACAAACTTTTAAACCTTAAAAATCTCCATAGGCGACGTTTAAAAAAATTCTACAGGTTGCATATTTTGAGTTACAGAGGAGGTCTAGGGCTAGAATTATTGCTCTCGCTCTAAAGATCGTGGCAATACCTCACGTGCGGGCACTGGTCAAGTATGCGTTCGCTTCTTCACGCGAGCTCGGCGGGACAGGGTGCATTTAAAAAATGTTTCTTATTTATTTTACCTTTAATTTTAATGTTTTACACGGTTCTTTTTAAAAAAAAAAAAATTGGGTCACTTTTATTCCTATTACAAGGAATTTAAAAAATAAAAGTGTCCCTTTAAGAGCATTGGGCGGAAGTGACCTTTTGACGTCACTTCCGCTCTGCAATGATATGGAGATGGGTGGAGGCCATCTTCCCCTCACTCGTCTCCATGTCAGCCTAGGGAGCAGACTCGAACGCCTCCGCCACTACCAATGGCTCCGGTGAGCAGCGGGGGGCACCAGACAGTGGTGGGAGGCCCCTCTCCCGCCGCCGATAAAAGTGATCTCGCGCCGAATCCGCCGCAGAGACCACTTTTATCTTGAAGCGAAACTCCCTCTCTTGAAGAGGATACCAGGGTTATGGTAGCTAGCTGCTGCCATAACAACGGGATTCCTCTTCAAAGTAGCGGCGTAAAACGACGGCGGGCGGTCCGGAAGTGGTTAAGCTAAGGGGCTTCCTCATAGGGATCTAAGAATTCTGAATAATTTCAACAAGAACCTGGTTTTGCATGTTATAATGAAGAAACACATTTTCTAAATAAAGAGATTTATCCCTTTTAATAAAACAGTAAATCACAGTTTTTGTTATTGGCTCACTTGTTGTTAAGGCTGCTATGTAAGTTGCTTAACCAGGCACAAAACTGGATGAACACTAACAAATTAAATATTTTTTCCATGTATGTTTCAAAGATCTGAGTTAAAGAGAAACAAAAAGATCAGCAGAACATTTGTACTGTCTGTTGTCACTAACCTTGAGTCCAGTATCTACAAGAATATGCATGTTGGTCTTTGTGCTAACAGCTGCTTTGCGCCCTCCACGAGGAAGAGCCGGCTGAATTATCAAACAGCTCTGAGGCTGAAGGCGTGGATCTGGAGGGAGCATTTCTGGGTTTTTATTCCTGAAATGAAAAGATAAGAATGTCAGTATAATAATATTAGAACCTCCTTCCCATCCCCTACTCCCCCCAAAAAGATGCAGGGGAGAGACAGCATATAAATCATGGGCCCATATATGCCAGACGCTTGGGAATATAAGCGTTATTTGCATGCATGAGCAGGATATTCAATGGTTTAACTGACCCAAGCAATATACATCATGTTATAGTTAATATATCAGTGTTACCATCCACATATTATTTGTAGAGGTAGGGGAAACAAAGACAGTCTAATTAAGTCAACCACCAAAGTTTGCCTTTAATAAGAATTATACATTTAAAAAGTACATGATACAGAATGTTACTTTAGATGAATTTACAAACACCATTTAAAAAAGTGAAAGAAAAAGGAGTATGATAAAGTAGAGTCTACACTTACTACAACTTACAATGTAAAGGTGTTTAAAGGCCAATGAGGTATCTGATTAAGCAGCCCAACAGGTATTGATAGATATTATTTTGGCAAACTAGTTACCTGGCTGTCATACTGACACAATTGCTTCAACAGTTTAGGTCAATTGACCCAGAACAAGTACGCAGATCAGGACTTCAGACTTTACCCTAACTTTACAAATAATCAAGCCTGTTCGAGAACAGTGATTCGAAGTACTGAGGCAAGTGGGTCACCATAGCCGTCAAGCAACTAAAATTTTCAAAAGGAGCCCAACAATGGCAGTCCTATCAGGAAAGGTTTTTAAGGATACAGTACTTGTCTACAAGTCTCACTATGTTTATTTATATAAACTGTTGGTGAATTTGAAGTCACTTTTATGCAAAGGTCTGCACTAAACCCAACCCTGTTACATGTTTACCATATCAACATTAAGATGATTCCAGCTTGCACTGTATTGTTTTTAAATAACAAAAAGAGCCCAGCTACCATTTTATAATATAAAAAGTAAAGTAAAAAGGTTACTAAAAGTAATTTGTAGATCACCGATAATAATATACTGGTCTATAAGAGATTATATTATGCTAATCAATGTGCATCTCATGCTAAACTGAGGAACAAAGACACAAAAACTCCTCTGCAAAACTGCCCATCCATGTGATATTTTTCTAAAATGGGCCATATGGTTACCCTTGAACATTTTAATACCGTAAGAGGCCAGAGCATTCTAATGTTTTGCCTGTATTCCTCAACCCCATGCCTTTTCTTACATATCCTACAATGTACTGTATTTGGAGTAGAGGCAATGAGTGATTTACAAAAGCAGTTAAAAATCCTCATTATATTGAGTATTCCAATCATGTGAAAATTCCTTTTTACTAACTCATACTAAGTTTCTATAGACGGTTTGGTTTGAAAAATAGCAGGCATTTGCAGGATTCATCTACTGTGATGGTCAAGATATACGATTTTATGTATACCCTTTTAAAGTCAGAGATAAAAGAAGAGAGGGTACAGTAAAATGTGCAATAATGTAATACTCTTTGTATAACTACCGTATATACAGTGTAATATTTGAAAGCATGCATACCATTTTAATTAGTGTTATGAGTATTGTTCTAATCTTTTAGGTGTTCAGTTAACAAAAGTGAATAACTGAAGATGTGGCCAAAAAAAAACAGAAAAACTGCCCACCCAACAACATGCATGAAAGATGTTAACGCTGGAGTTACCTCCATTAACAAGCAAAGTATAAAACCCCTTTAATATAACATACTTGTCTGTCTCTGTTAGGAGTGGAAGGTTCTCACTAATCAGACCAAAACTCAGTAAAAGAATGGATTCTGCAGACATATCTTCATTGGCTACTAAACCAAACACAATTCTACGGAACGCTTCATGTACTTTGCGAGCAATCTTCAAACTTGTTGTCTTCTCTAAAATCTGCAAAACATTAGAAACCATATAGTTCTGCCAATGAAATGTCTATAAACACATCTTATAGCAGTATTTAAAGAAGGTAAACACAACAGGGCTAAAAAGTCATCCATCAGCTTACATCAATCTTAAAGCTGGCCTTTGGCCTGAACAGCTAAACACACATATAAATATACATTGTGTGGTTTTACCTCTCAAAGGATTTGTATTTCTGTTCATCCAGTTCTGAGATTTATAATGAGATTTATAAAGGTCTGCCATACAGTACAGCCCTTTTCTGACAGAGCAGTAGACTTAATTTTTCTCAGTTCCAGTTTATTAACCACTTAAATGCAGGGCACTTATACACCTTCCTGCCCAGACCAATTTTCAGCTTTCAGCGCTGTCGCACTTTGAATGACAATTGCGCGGTCATGCTACACTGTACCCAAACAAAATTTTCTAATTTTTTCCCCACAAATAGTGCTTTCTTTTGGTGGTATTTGATCACCTCTGCGATTTTCATTTTCTGCTAAACAAATAAAAAAAAAGACCAAAAATTTGGGGAAAAAACGTTTTTTTGGTTTCATTTACAAAACTTTGTAAATAAGTAAGTTTTCTCCTTCACTGACGGGCACTGATAAGGCGGCACTGATGGGCACCAATATGCGGCACAGATATGTGGCACGGATGGGCACTGATAGGACGGCACAGATGGGCACTGATCGGCACCGATAGGTGGCACGGATGTACTGTAATGTATTTTACTGATGGCTGCCAATCAGTGCCAAACGATGCCTGTCAATCAGTGATGCCCATTGTGGGCACTGATTGGCATCCATTGTGGGCACTGATTGGCATCCATTGTGGTGTAGGGTGGCATACCTGGTGGTGACATCCCTGGTGGTCCTAGTGACGTCCGTGCTGGTCCAGTGTGGGCATCCTCGGGGGGCTGCGCTGATAATCGATCAGCACAGTCCCCCCCTGTCAGAGGAGCAGCCGATCGGCTCTCCTCTACTCGCGTCTGACAGACGCGAGTGTGGAAAAACTGATCACCAGCTCTTCGTGTTTACATCGTGATCAGCCGTGATTTGACACGGCTGATCACGTGGTAAAGAGTCTCCGTCAGAGACTCTTTGCCTAGATCGGTGTTGCGGGGTGTCAGACTGACACCCCGCAACAACGATCGCCGCAATGCGCGCCCCCGGGGGCGCGCAGCGGCTCAATATTCTGATCACGTCATAGGACGTCCGGTCAGGATATTGAAACCACTTTGCCGCCGTCCTTTTGTAATAGGGCAGACGGCAAGTGGTTAATTAAGGGTTTTTCTCCTTCTCACCTCCAGTCTGTTACTGGACAGCAAGGCATCAAGCACACCCTTTGCACAGCTCTTCTGAACCCCTTTTCTCCCGGCAGGAGAAAGGCAGCGTTAAAAATGTGTTTAGACGTTTATTCAATGCACCTAGTGCTTAGGCGCATTTAGACGTGCTTACACACCTTTATGCATGTTTAGCATTTTTTTCTTCTGAAACACTCCTACTCTACACGCAAGTGATGTTTTTTTATTCTGCCTCTACATGCCTATGAACACATAGGCTAAAGGTGATGGGGCATTTTAACACCCTTAAAAGTGTTGGTTTTGAAGTTTGCATGAGGACTAAATGAGAATCAGCAGATCAATGAGCTCATCTCCCTGATCTCTCTTCTTGTTATCGCGTAAGCATTGCAGCACAATTAATTTGTTCCTTGTGCTGTTTGTTCTTCTCCCTGTACAGGGAATTGAAAGAGGCTGATACCAGGTCAAATCCAAGTACTTCGGGTGCCTAGACGGGGCCTGTAGCTTACACATATATTTGCAAATGTGTGCAGACCAAACCCCTCTTTTTAACGCATACTGTATTGTTAGACAGGATAATTCGGTTGGTCACAGGCTGGTTGGTAAGTTGAGCTTGGAAATCTCTATGGTGCTGTTTGACATGCACCATAGAGATTTCAATGGTACCATAGAGCACCCTTCCAGTGCTCTTTGCTGTAAAGGCCAGTTATAAGTGGGGGCAGTGGCCATTTGTTTGTACTGTTAAAATACTGGTGAGGCAATGCTTGAAATCATCATTTTCTGAATGTCACAGAAATATTACAATATATCTACAGTACAATGGGAAATTAATACGACATAGCTACAATTCTGTTGTAAGATTAAAACATGCATGCTTTTCCAGTTACACACATCTTACCTCTTTTAAGGGCAGGATCAATTTTACAACCTGGTCTTTTCCAATAAACCGAGCAAGCAGTTCATAGGAATCAAAGCTTTTGCTGCTTCGAGCTTCCATGACTTTAGAGACTATCCCTCTCACTTCTTTTTCCTCTGCAATGTTTCCAAACAGCTCATTGTTGAAAATCTTCAGGGAACACAAAATGTGCATAGTAAACATCTGACTTGTGTCCAAGTTTATGCCATTGATAAAATATGCAGCTATTAAATGTTACATTTTATTTCTATACAGATGTTCTAAATATATTTTTACAAAAAAGCATCCTTTATATCTTTTCAGTGTTGTCCTTGCAGACATGGGTTTGGGAAAAAATCTGTCATTTTTGGATACTAGTCCTTACTGAGTGTCCTTGTAATGTCTCCTGTGGCTTGTAATATTGTTTTGTTTTTTCAGTCTCTGTGGTGTCTGTGGAATGTACTCTTCATAATGGGACTCACTGACCTCTATATACATGCACTGTTCCTTTGTTGAAGTTAAAATATTGTCATCACACTCTCACCATGTACTGACATCATTCGTAAGTGAGGTTGAAAAAAAGACACAAGTCCAACCTATGTGTGTGATTTTAAGTCAGTATTACATTATGTATCCCTGAATGTTGTGGTTATCATTATATGTGTAACCAATTGTGTTTAACAACAATTTAGGTAACCAATAAAGTGTGTTTTTCCTATCAGTTAGGTTTATTAGTACAACCTACTGGTATTTAAAAGGGACCTATCTTGATTTGTTAACCTCAGCCAGGAGGACTGAAAAATATACCGGGGGCGTGGCTTGGCGCGCAACGGGTATGGACGCACACTAGGAGAGCTCCGGCACACACACAGCCTGCAATCGCCTAATTTCCCGACCCTAAGCCTCCAGATGCCGGGCAAACGCCTGTACAACACCCCGCACTCACGCCCGAGGAGAGGTTCGGCTTCCACCACAGCGCGGAACATCACAGAGCTATTTAAACCTGCGGCGGGGACCCGCAACAACGTGGGGAGGACCAAGATGGCGCTGATGCAGCCACACGAGGAGGAATACAGCGAGGACTCCCAATCCCCGCCTGAGGATTCAGGTAAAGGAAATGCCCGCTTGAATCATCCCCTCACCCTAGCCGATATGTCAGTGATAGCCGTGGATATTAAATCCTCCTTCTCGGCCGCCATCACGGACATTAAATCTAACCTATTGGCTCTGAATGAGCGGATGGCGGTGTCTGAGGCAGCGGGAAGGCACAGGGACAAAGCAATTCTCAGATTGGAGAAGAAATGCACGACTCAAAACCACCATTTTATTGAAATAAATAGGCATTTGGAAGACCTGGATAACAGGGGAAGGAGGGCCAATATACGGGTGAGGGGTATCCCTGAGACAGTAGACGCAGCTCAAATCATTCCGGCATTGCAACGAGTTTTCAATAGCTTGCTAGAGCGGCAGGAAGACATGGCGATCGATTTTGTCAGGGCCCACAGAGCACTCAGACCAAAAGGCCCAGATGATGCTCCTCCGAGGGACATCATATGTTGCCTTCAGAGCTTCATGCTTAAAGAGGACATAATGAGAAAGGCGAGGAGAAATGAACATATTATTTTCAATGGAGCCACTATCCTGTTGTTTCAGGACTTATCTCAGATTACCCTGAGGAACCGAAGAGCCTTGCGCCCTCTGCTGGAGAAACTCAGGGAACGTGAATTAAAATACACCTGGAAGTTCCCTTTTGCACTATCTGTGCATTACAATGGTCGTCAATACATTCTGCGTGATCCGGGTGACCTTCCAGCCTTCTGTGCCGCTCTGGACCTTGAATACATCCCATTGCCTGACTGGTATGCCGAGTTCCAGGAGACCATCCAGGTGACCCTGGAAAATGACTTATGTCCACTCCCGTTGAAATTCTCTCCGTGGATAACATGGGATAACTGTCCGAATAACCTTAAAAAGCACCCCGTCACCGGATGTACCTTGGAGATTTTCCACAGACTGACCAAAACCTTCGACATATCCTCACAACCCAGCCCCCTGACCCCCTTAAAAGACAACCCAGACTTTGAGCCTGGTCTGTTTAACCCGCACTTCCAACCCTTGGACGCCTCTAAACCGTGCCTACTAGGAGACTGCTTTGACGGAGGGGTTATAAGGGAGTGGACAACGCTTAAATTGAAACTGAATACCCCACGTCTACCCTTTTGGACGTACCTGCAACTCCGCAGCTACTTGGGAAGGCTGCCAGATAAAACTAAGATACATAGGCCCCCCACGGCCCTATAGGAGATCTGCCTTGCTGGTGCCGGGTGCCCAAAACCACCTCCATGGCCTACGCGTGGTTACGAGATTTGAAATATGGGCCGGAGGAGGCGCTCAGAGTGAGATGGGCCACGGATCTACAGACGGAAATAACCACTAAAGACTGGAGGTATGCGTGTATTTTGACTCATAAGTGCTCAATAAGCTCAAAAATGCAAGAGACAGCCTACAAAATCCTCACTCACTGGTACAACACCCCAGCCAAGATACATGGATGGAACCCACAATTTCCAGACACCTGCTGGAGGTGTAAAACTGAAAAGGGCACACTGCTACACATTTGGTGGCAGTGTCCGCTAATCGCGCACTTTTGGGAGGAAGTTAACCTTCTAATCAAGAAAATAACTGAGACCAAGATTAACCTAAATGCTGCAGCATGCCTGCTCCATATCACGAATGTCTCGTTGGGGAGATACAAAAAATCCTTGACGAGACATCTCCTAAATGCGGCAAAATCTCTGATTCCGCTGAACTGGAGGTCTCAAAGGGTTCCCTCCATTGTAGAATGGCTTAACGGGGTCTCTGACATCTACAAGATGGAAGAGACGCTGACACAGACCACTGATGAGGTGGAAAAATTTCATGAGACATGGCAGCCCTGGCTGCTCTTTAAATACTCAGCTGAATACACTGATATTATACCGCCCCCTCCAGACTGAGACTGTTTGCATAGGGTACACAGACCAAATTTGTCCTTCCACTTCTGCTTTACATACTTTTCCTCTTGATTTCTTCTTTCTTTTCTCTTTCTCTTTGCTATTGACCGTTTATAATTTTTTTCTTTTTTAGGCGCTAGTTGGTAATAGTGAGTACCGACTTGAAACGTGCTTGCATAAAGCCCCAGTGATGTACAAGTTTGTATTAACATATTATGTTCTAATAGGTCTTATTACCTAAACTAATTGGAATGTTGCAATAAGAGTAGTTGCGCCTACTCCTGTTTCTCTTTGTAACACTTTTTATTTGCTCAATAAACTTGTAATGTTTAAAAAAAAGAAAAATATCATACCTGATAAAAAAGACCATCAGATGATCACTCGTCGACTGCTAATAGAGCAGGGCAGGGCTCCTTATAGGAGAAGTTCAGCTCTCTGAAGATGCCACATGTTACACCCATATTTAGGGTGTAACATGTTCAGCATCCCCCTTGTGACAGTGACCCAGGGATCTTCTCCACACACTCGCTGTCACAATTGAAAGAGTGCACAGCCTTATGAGGCTCAGCCCTCACAGATCCCTGTGAATCAATTAACTACATGTGCCGACAACCTTTGCAGCCGACAGCTTGAAGTTCTCATTAAAGTACCAGGGCACTGATAAGCGCTCTAGGTGGTTCATTGAGCTTCCTGTCATTCAGTAACTGCCTGCCTGTATCAGAGGTACAGGCAGACAGCTGCACAGACAGTCCCCAGGACCACTGCATTACAATGTGCAATGCTTTACAGGCTCCTAACGAAAAAAATTATAAATGCATATTTTTTACCTGCAAAAAAAAACAAAACGTGCATTTCTAAAAAAAAAAAATTGTAAAAGGTGAACTTATCCTTTAACACTTATTTGTGATTGCCTTACCCAGGTATATTCAATAAATGTGTTTTTTTATAAGGTACTCAGATATCTTGTTTATTCAAATTATAAAGACCACAACATTCCTGTAAAACTTTACAGCTGACCGGCAAAAAAAAAAAAAAAGCCCTCTCACCACTTTCAGTGGGTGGTTTAAAATCCAACACAGAGGAGTTCACCTTCTCTGCTACAGTCTCATTCCTAGATTAGTTTTATTTACCTGGATCAAAGTTTCTATACAGCCATCAAGGTCGCCGCTTTTAAGATTGGCAGTAAGTCCTTTTAAAAACAGGTTCACAGAAAACGTCAGCACATGAACCTAGCATTGGATAAAAAAAAAATAGAGAAATATATAGATATGGAAAATAGCAATAACAACATAACATATTTGATATTAAAATGAATTAACATTAAATTAACATTACCTGGTATCCTTTAACTAAAACAGTTTGCATCTCCTTTAACACATAGTGCAGATAACGAGGCCCAAGTGTTTCCAGAATCTTAATTAGAGTGTTTCTTGCAAGATCGCGGATCTCTTGAAATCGGTTTCTCAGGAGGACACATACCTTTAACAGGATACTGGCAAAGTAATAGGGAAAGGAAAAAGTATAAATTATTATAGTCTATGTTAATATAGGCTCAATTCACAAAGCGAACATCGGAATCTTTTTTTTCCCCTCGAAAAAAAAAAAAAAAGTGCAATTAAACCCTGACAACAAACTTCTATTACATTCTTTCCCTTTTGGTTTGTTAAATTTACCATCAAGTGTGTTTTATCTGTTCAAATATGCTCAAAATACCTTTTGATCATGTCAGAAATTCAGAGTTGTCCTGTGCACACTTCCTGTGTCATCTCAAGGAGAGTAATTAGCGCTTATTTTCGACGACAGAACAATTCGTTCTACCGCCTTTCTCCGAAAATAGGACCTACCCTGAAAATAAGACCTAGTGTTATTTTCCAGGAGGACTGCAATAATAGGATTTTTATAACAGCTTACCTGTAAAATCCTTTTCTTGGAGTACATCACGGGACACAGAGCGACATAGTCATTACTAATGGGTTATATAGATACCGTCAGGTGCTGGCACTGGCAACTTCCAAAACCGGAAGTACCCTCCCCTATATAAGCCCCTCCCATCCGGGAGCACCTCAGTTTTGTAGCAAAGCAATAAGTGTCCCTAAAGAGGGGCGGGAGCTCTGTGTCCCGTGATGTACTCCAAGAAAAGGATTTTACAGGTAAGCTGTTATAAAAATCCTATTTTCTTTCTCGTACATCACGGGACACAGAGCGACATAGTTATTACTAATGGGATGTCCTAAAGCAATGCCAAATGAGGGGGGGGATACACCATATATAAGCTGAGCGCTATCAGACATGAGGATCTTTTGCGGCCTGCAACACACTGCGCCCAAAGGCGACATCCTCCTGACTTCTAACGTCCACCTGGTAGAACCTAGTAAACGTGTGAACTGAAGACCATGTTGCGGCCTTACAGATTTGAGCCAGGGAGGCCTGGTGATGCACTGCCCATGAAGTTCCAACTGCTCTCGTGGAGTGCGCTCTAACTTTGAACGGAGGCGGTCTCCTTCTCAAGCCATAAGCTTGCATAATGACCTGTCGAATCCACTTGGCTAAAGTAGATTTTGACGCTGCCTGACCCTTTCTGGGGCCTTCCGGCAGAATAAACAAAGTATCCGTTCTGCGAATCTGAGCAGTGGCCTTTAGATAAGCTTTAACTGCTCTTACTACATCCAAAGAATGCAATAACTTTTCCTCTACCGAAGTAGGTTTGGGGAAAAAAGAAGGAAGAACCACATCTTGGTTCAAATGAAACCTCGATACCACCTTAGGAAGAAAGGCTGGATGAGGACGTAACACTACTCTGTCCTTATGGATAACCAGATATGGCTCCTTACAGGACATAGCTGCTAATTCCGATACTCTTTTAGCCGAACAATTGGCTACTAGAAAAATCAATTTCCTGGTGAGAAGCACCAAGGAAATATACTGTAATGGTTCAAATGGTTGTTTCTGTAGAACCGACAGAACCAAGTTTAGATCCCATGGACATATGGGAATATTAACCGGAGGACTAATACGCATCACTCCTTGTATAAAGGCTTTGACTAGTGAATGCGAAGCCAAGGGCCTTTGAAAAAATATTGACAAGGCCGAAATCTGACCCTTGATAGTACTCAAGGCAAGCTTCCTATCTACAGCCCACTGTAGGAAGTCCAGAATCCTACCTATTACGTACTTATGTGGATGCCATTTCCTGGCCTCACACCACGCGATGTACGCCTTCCAGATTCTATAGTAGATCTGCCTGAATACCGGCTTCCTGGCATTGATCATGGTAGATACCACAGCATTAGAGAGCCCTCTCTTTTTTAGAATGTGGGCTTCAATAGCCAGGCCGTCAAACCTAGGGCTGGTAAGGAAGGGTGGTATATCGGTCCTTGCGAAAGCAGGTCCGGACGACGTGGGAGAGTCCAAGGACTCCCCACTGAAATTTTACAATCTCCGCGTACCACGCTCTTCGGGCCACGCTGGAGCCACCGGAATCACTGTTTCTTTTCTACCCTGATTCTGCGGAGTAATCGAGGTAACCATTGTGGCGGTGTGAATGCATATATCAGCTTGAACTGATCCCAAGGGAACACTAGGGCATCCGAGCCGCAAGCTAGGGGATCCCTTGTCCGAGAGACAAACCTGTCCCCCCCTTTGCGTTGAATCTGGATGCTAGAAGATCTACATCCGATGTTCCCCACCGCTGACATATTGTCCAGAAAACCTCGGGGTGAAGGGACCCTTCCTCTGGGCCTAATTGCTGGCGACTTAGAAAGTCCGCCTTCCAATTCTCCACTCCTGGAATGAATACCGCAGATATGGCTGGGACATATTTTTCTGCCCATTTCAGGATGTAATTTACTTCCCTCTGGGCTGCACGACTCCTGGTGCCCCCCTGATGATTGATATATGCCACTGCTGTGGCATTGTCTGATTGAATTCTGACAGGGGACCCTTGGAGTTTGGATGTCCATGCTACTAGGGCATACCGGGCTGCTCGTATCTCTAAGAGATTGATGGGCAGGGCCTTTTCTGCATCCGACCATCTGCCCTGGAGAGACTATTGCTCCAGTACTGCTCCCCAGCCTATAAGGCTGGCATCTGTAGTGACCACCTTCCAAGAAATCGGACTGAAGGATTTCCTTTTTTCCAGATTCTGGGGAACCAACCACCAACGGAGGCTCTTGCGAACGGAAGGGGACAAGGACATTGTAAGTCTAGGGCCTGAACTTTTTTGTTCCAGGCTGACAGTATGGCCCCTTGCAAATTCCTTGAATGGAATTGACCGTAGGGTACTGCTTCGAATGATGCCACCATTTTTCCCAGCAGCCTCATATACAGGCGTATGGACGGCTGTCTTTTTTGTACCCACTAAGTGGATCAAATCTTTCAAAGACAACACCTTTCCTCGAGGCAAGAATATTTTTCTCTGGCCTGAATCCAACCTTAGCCCCAAGTATTCCAGACTTTTGACTGGTTTTTAGGGCTGACTTGTCTCGGTTGATAATCCAACCGTGAGATTCCAGATACTTGATTGTCTTGTGAACGACCACGTCTAGTTTTTTCACTGAGTGGTCTATCAGCAATAAGTCATCCAGATATGCCATTATCATTACACCTTGTGTTCTTAGATTGGCCAATAAAGGGCCAGAATTTTTGTAAACACTCGTGGTGCTGTGGCCAAACCGAAGGGTAAGGCTCTGAACTGAAAATGGCGCCCTTCTACTGCAAAGCGTAGAAATTTTTGGTGGACTGGAAAGATGGGAATGTGCAAATAAGCATCTTTGATGTCGATCGCGGCTAACCAATCCTCCCCTTGTAGGGCAGTGGCCACCGATCGGATCGACTCCATCGGAAAGTCCTGATATACAGGAATTTGTATAGCCCTTTTAGAATTAATATGGGCCTCCCGTCCGCGTTTGCTTCGGGACTGTAAAGAGGTTTGAGTAAAACCCGAACCCTCATTCTTCCAGGGGAACCTCCATAATTACTCCTTGGAGCAATAGTTGTTCTAGTGCCAACAGGAGGGACTCTCTCTTCCGGGGATCCCTTGGCACGTTTGACCTCAAAAATGGGAAGGAGGAGAGTCTTTTAACTCCAAACTGTATCCCAAACCTACTGCGGAGAGCACCTATCTGTCTTGATCGTGTCCCGCCAGGTCTCTTGCGAACAACTGGAGTCCTCCCCCCACCCGACTGAGTGGGGGCTTCAATGAATTTAACTTTGGGGAAGGTTTTGTACCTCCCCTGACCCAGGGTTTCTCATTACCCTGCTACTGTCCCTGTTTTTTACCCCCGGGATTTGACCGAGGAGGCCGTCGGAACTGTTACACAGCCGATGCCCCAGGGACTGGAGAAGCAGGCCTCTCAAAGAGGGACCTCTAACTCTGTTTTTAACCGGCAAGAGCGTATTTTTACCGCTGGAAATTTTCTGGATATATTTGTCCAGGTTTTCCCTGAATAAGCGTTCACCATGAAACGGGACGCTAACCAGCCATTCTTTACAGGGAGCTTCAGCAGACCAGTTTTTGAGCCATAGGAGCCTACGCATATGTACTATAGACAGCGTAAGGCGGGAGGCCTGATGGACTGAATCCTCTATGGCGTCAACCGCAAAGCCTAAGGCTCTAGGTAGATCAGCTAGGGCAAAGCCTGCTGATCTGTCAAGTCCCTCAAGACCTGTTTCAACTGATCCTTCACTGCTTAGCAGACCCCAATAGCTGCTACTGCTGGTTGTATCACCAAGCAGATTTTCATAAGGACTCCAATCTTTTATCTATTGGGTTCTTGAACATTTGGACATTATCCACTGGACATGTCAGTGATTTATACATACAAGAGATGGCTGCGTCCACTGTAGGGACCTTCCATTTTTTTTTTTTTTTTTGATGAACTTATCCTCCATGGGATAGACCACCGGAAATCTCTTGGGGGAATAAATATTTTCTCAGGACGTTCCCAATCCTGGTAAATGAGCCCTTTCAGTAAAGGGTGAAGTGGAAAAGAACAAACAGTCTGGGGGCTTCCAGCGACCCCAACGAGGATACAGTAGTGGTTGATGGTTCCGCAAGGTGCATTTTTAAATGCTGATCGGACCATGTTAGTCAGAGACTGAACCCATAATCTTTCAGCTTGAGATGCTGAGAAAAGGTTCCCCCACTGTTGATTCCTCTATAACAGAATCAACCTCATCCTGATCCCCTTCAGGCAGGTCGATCCCTGTATGGGACTGTTGCTCTGCTAACAGGCACTCTGAAGGAGGAGACGGAGATCGGGCGTGCTTTCCCTGACAGGGAGGCAGCCTCTCTAATCCTCCCAGAGCTGAGGAAAAAACCTCCTCTGTTACATACACAGGAGTAGGTGAACTGAGGACAGCCACAGTACCAAGTACCCCTGCGGGGTCTCTACGGTCACTTACCTCTGAACTTCAGGGGAGACTGGTGCAGCAGAAGTATGCCCAAGATCCTCCGAGCCCGATGAGACCCCCTTCGCTTCCTGGAAGATTCAGTTCCGGAGCTTCTGGACGGCATATTCCTAAGCCTAAAGCTGAGGTATTCCAGCCGTAATACACCACTTTTACTGAGAATAGTCTAGCACAATTGCTGCTATATCACAGTTGGTGTCTACTAATGTGCCTTTCTAGGGGATGCCTGTATCAACCGCTTGCTGTATGCCTTTAAATGTTGCCAGCTCTGTCTCTGTACTTCATAGCCAGCTCACTACAATATTGTGGTTTTTTTAAACTGCTGGGACGCCCGCACATGCGCAGAAGCGCTGCGGCGCGTACAGAGCGTCATCCCCCAGGCTCCGCCCCCTTTCCCGGCTCACCTCTATATATAGAGGCGCCTTCGGCGCTAATTTCAAAATATGGTAACAAGGGACAGGAGCCAGGGCCCCTCTTTGCCGCAGGCCGGGGGATGGACGAGCACTGCAACATGGCAGAGGAAGCAGTTTCCTATAAGAGAACTCACCATCTGCCTGGACTTTGCTCTGCTGAGAAGAAGCTAGTCCACATGACAAGAAAACATTCCACAGCGGCCTCTAGTGGACAAACACAGGTACCGCAGTCTAATATATTAAATATATATATAAAAAAATTTTTATTTTATTTTATTTATTTTTTTCTTGACCACCATTAAAAATTATTACATTTTTTTAGTAGTTACAGGCATGCACAGAATTTTGCGGGAATACCATTAGGTAACAGACAGAAAGACAAATTAGGCTTGGGGGTCCCCCAATAGAACCAAGTTCCTGGGGGCCCCCACTTACCTGTTCCCCGCCGCAGGACTTTGTTTGGTCCACAAAAGCCCAAACTTCACCTATCACGGCAGGCATTGTAATCAACCCTTCAGGGACCGGGTTCCCAAGGATTCCACTCCCCTGGACCTGTATAGCACCCTGCACAGAAAACATCTTGGTCGTGGGTATGACCAGAGCTCTGGATCCCAGGGTCCAGCTCTCCTAAGAGAAGCATTACAGGCAAAACCTTGCTCTTCTCTGCAAGGCCCGGGTACCGACCGTTTAGCTATGAAGCTTTTTTGGTCGGATCCGGAATAGCTTACTGAGGCCCAAAAGAACCTGTACGCAAGCTCAGTGAAAAACACATGTTTCTTCTTGGCCAACACCTTAGACACTGGCAAAAAACTGAGGTGCTCCCGGATGGGAGGGGCTTATATAGGGGAGGGTACTTCCGGTTTTGGAAGTTGCCAGTGCCAGCACCTGACGGTATCTATATAACCCATTAGTAATGACTATGTCGCTCTGTGTCCCGTGATGTACGAGAAAGAAATAAGCCCTACCCTGAAAATAAGCCCAGTTTAAAATGCTTGTAAAATCCTATAATCCACTCTAATACAGTAGTATATAATGTACAATTGTGAATAAAAATGCAGCGCTGAATTCAGGAAGAGACCAAAATCTTAAGGTCTCCAAAGTTATATCATCATCCAGTTGCCCCTGTTGAAGTACTCTGGTACGAAAGGCATAGGGCTTGGTACACCACTCCACTCACTGACCTTTTTTAATGCTTTTACTTGTATGTGATCACTTTTACTTTGTCGGTTTTCAATAAACCAGCATTGACCTGCACTATCAGAGCATTCCCCTCATTTTCTTTTTCATGTTTGGCCGATTGAGTTGATGTCTTCTCCTTGTTGCTATCTCAATTTTGGAAAGTACCTCCAGACTGGAGGCTGTTCCTGTTCCATCTGAGGACTACGGTGATCGCTGTCGAGTCCAGGGCCTTCTTTCAAGTTGGGGAGCCTGCTGGAGAGTTGCGATCTGAGATTCGTTTGATCCAGTCTTCAGACAAGCAGAGGAGGAGCTCCATTGAGATTTCTTATGCCCATATGATCTGCCTAACCTGCGGATCCATCAGTTCCGGTAAGAGTATTCAATCTCTCTTTCCCTTCAGAAGTTACTCGATGACCCATATTGTTTCACGTGTGGTTTTTGATTTCTTCATCACGGATCTTTGAACAGACATTTTGTGGACTCATTTCATTGTTTTCATTTATATTTATGTTCACTTTGGAGACCTTAAGATTTTGGTCTCTATCTGAAATCAGCGCTGCATTTTTATTCACAATTTTATCTAACTTAGTCACTTTTTTATGTCTCAGCCCTCTTTTACACATTTTTTGTGCACTTTTATTCATTTCAGGACTAGCGCAGTATTTTTTCTCCTAAAATGTACAATGTGTGCTATTCTGTAAGAGAATTGTGCCAAATACCTTCAGTACAGTGCCGCTTGGCGCTCAGCTGACCTCCCGCTGCTCTTCTCCCAGCTGTCAGCGGGGGGATCTCGACCCCCCCTCTGCAGTGCTTGGAGCGGGGAAAAGAGCTCCGGTGCTATAACGATGGTATTTGGCACAATTCTATTACAGAAACACATACATTGTACATTATATACTACTGTAATAGAGTGGATTATAGGATTTTACAAGCATTTAACCTTGGTTCACACTGGGGATTCCTGACAGGCAGGGAGGGAGTGGGTGAGAGAAGACAGCACATTACATGGTAAGACCTATCCCGAAATAAAGCCCTACTGTGTCTCTTGTTGTCAAAATTAGTATAAGACCCGGCCTTATTTTCAGGGAAACACGTTATATGTTCTGGAGATGGGAGAGTGAAAGGGTTTAAGTAGTTTAGCAAAAGAACACTGGGTAGGACCAACATCACTCTACAAAAATGCTGTCTATTCTTAGCTAAGAACAGAACTTAGGAGTTGAGTGCATTTGTTTCCTGACATACAGTACACTTTAAATACAACTGAGATTCTAAAGCCTCTGCACTATGAAATATTCAGCTAACCTGAAACAACTACAACAAGACTGATTGGTCCAAGCAACTCAGCATGCCCTGCAAATAAAGATATTTCTTGATACCTGGGCAGATTGACCTCCATCACCTCTTGTGGAAGTGTCTGCATTAGCTTCACCATGGCAAATGCTATAGGGATACGGACCACTTCCTCTTCATTCACAGCTTTAGTTTTCACCAGCTTGTGCTCTTCCTCGCTCTTTATCTGCACACACAATGAATAAAATATACATGACAAAGTGCCTTTCTAAAATTGTAATGGGAGCTTTTAACAATGTCTTACCACAAGGAAGATATTAAATGCAAAATGACTAGTTAACATTTTTTTAATCGAAAGTGACAAGTTTTAAATGAGTAAAAAAATCACTATTCTTTCATAGTAAGAAGAATGTTATAGGCTGTGATGACTGTTAAGATTTATGGACACTATGCCTTATGTTTATTTTTTCTTCAACTGATCAGTTCATAGTTCATCAATATAAAAGAAGCTGCAATATACCAATAAAATACCGGTGTTACATTGGGCCTGCCAGTCTTCTCACATAAATATAACCATTTCAATTCTACTAAAGAATTATTAGCATTAAAAGAGAAGTAAAGCCAAAAATGTTTATACTTCTTATTTTGGTCACAGGATTACATTTACTAAAGTCAGTTGATGGTGGGCTATTTTAACCCACTAGCAGCTGAAAGGAAAGAGCTGAGCCACTGTCATTGACAGCTGGCTTTAACTCTTAATGTGTGGCTGAGGGCCAGAACCAGCAGCACTGATCGTCCCCCCCGTCACTCCACTGGAGCAGCACACTGGAGCAGCACAGAGCAGAGGGGGAAACCCATCTCTGGATGCAGAGACTGAGAGAGCTGCCCGATCAGCAGTCACATGATTGGTCAGCTATCGGTCTTACGGCCCGTATGGAACAGCTGCCGTATGTATATTTTTTATGAGCCCAAACTTCCTCTTTAATTCACAAAACCACATTTTACAAAGATTCCTTATTTTTTTATCATTTTTTTTTTCACATCAAAATCATCAAGTCACAAAAAAACATGTCTTATAGTTTTTTTTTTCTTTCCTCACAGTTAATGAGCATTTAACTTTTTTATACTGATCTATTCATCTTTTAAGTCTTTAAGCCCTTGGGTTTGAATTTAAAACCGAGAATACCAACCTTGGCATCTAGGCACCTCTGCAGCTTAGGCAGGATGTTGCCCTTCACCGTCTCCTGAATGTGATTTATTAGAGATGTCAACTCTTCCTGGTTTCTTGGGAGGGAGTTTGATGGCATTTTTTGTTTTAAACTATTATCAGCCTTTCCAGGTGGGTCTTGTTGAGTGGAATTCTCATTGTCTTGAGTGTCCATCTGCTCATCATCTAGATCTAAATCCATCACTTCATCCTCCATATTTTCCTCAGCATTCTTTGTACCTTTAGAACAATAAAAGACAGTTGTGTAAAAGCCAAATACACACTAGTATTTTTTTTAGCCCTGATGGGTTGAACGAAAAAATAAAACTGACAGCTCCGGAGAAGTCGCTGTACTAACCATGCAATGTTAGTACAGCATTCTCCCCTGCTGTGCTATTGTGTTCTGATATGGGGACAGCCCCCCACCAGAACACTCCTGTCAGCACTCTCAGCCATTGGCTAACCTTTTTCAGTCATGCACCATCGTCAGAAGCCGGGCCAAACGGCTGTATGTTAATGAGCATTAAAAACAAGTGGCCCCTCGCTTCTGACTCCTATCTGTACATTGCCATCTAATCAAAGCAATAGATGCCGCCTACAGTGTCCTGTGTATAATCCACTTCCAAACACACAAACAGCTAAAAATAAATATCTTTAAAAAATATTTTTAGGTATGCTGTGTGAATGGGAACATACAACGTATAGTGGGGCTTTCTCAAATTTGACTGCCTTAAAACTACACTTTATGGTAGGCCATTAATTCTGCATGAATAGCAGGTTCAGAAATGTTCTACCACACAGTCACAAATCACAGCAGAGGGGGTGGATCATGAAAAGTAGGTAAATCCTATAACTGCATTTTTCTTGCCGTTGAGATGGAGTTGGCCTTGGAAAATACAAGGGAAGGAATACAATTGTACATGCATACATATTTACAGCTCAATTCGTGCAAAAACTTTTTATTAAGTGTTGGATAGTGCAGAGAAAGGTTAGAATATCTGTCAGAATTTAATGGACACGTATGCTCCTAGTAGAGTGATTTACCCTCACTTCCTATCAGGATATAAAACATATCTGAGGGGACATACCGTGTATCTATGTAGTATCCTGCTACATTTACTAGAGGATTTAACTTCAGGAGAGTCAATTGCCTAGCCCATCTCCCTCAGTCCTTGCATGTCATAGCCCTCCACTCTTTTGAGTGTCTCTAATTACATTCTGCTCTGGCCCAGCATCTCTGCCCCTTCCCTCAACCCCCCCCCCCAAACTTTGTATGTAGAGTAAAGGGGAATGTAGAGCGTCACTTGAGTGACAGATACGAATCTGCTGGGGCTCTTGATATCAACTCCAAGATGTTGGTGACTAGCAGCAGTCTCGTGGTTTTTGGATGTCTACACAAGAGGGGTGTTCACAGGTAAAAAGCATGAATAGTACCCTAAGGCAGAACTCCAGCCAAAAATAAAAAATACCAGTCTTTGCTGCAATATTCACTTTCAATCTAGTGATATCCCCTCCCCCAGTACTTTTTTCTTCTACTACATTCTCAGTCTGATGGCCAGTATCATTCAACCCACTTCTTCTGAGTTGAGGTCATCCTGGATCTACCCAAACCTGTTACTGGACAGTGTAAGAAGTAGCACAGTGATGTGCCCATCTCTGTTTCTCTGATTCCTCACCCTATCAGCACATGAACAGGTTGGCTGCTTGTGCTGTTTCTTCTTCTTATACTATGGCTCTGCTGTACAGGGACTGCAAAATGCTGACACCAGGTCAAATTCAGGTACTTGCACTGCAGTTTTATCAGCATGCAGTTCTTTATTATAGGCAGCCCCAAAATTCAACCGCTTCAAAAGGAGGATACAAGACTTGTCTACTCACTTTCACGATTCTTGGCTTCTTGAAGCTGCTTCTCCAGGGTGGCAAAATCAAAGTGGAATGCATCAAGTACAGTCACCAGCATTCTATTTAAGCAGGAGAAAAAATACTTCATATATAAAAATGTGTGTGGTTTTATACTATAGCTAAATTGGCAAATGTATTCTCCTGCAGAAGGGAAATTTAACCTAGGTGTTGGCCACCATGCAGTTATCGGTGCACTGATTACAGTATCCAGCAAATGAGGTAGCTGCCAGGATATGGTAAAATTTCCCAGCTACTAGAAATAAAAATTTCCAATGTAGTTTTTTAACCTTACAATAGTACTAGACTTTGTTTACAATAATGAACCTGCTATCTTGAATGCTTCACACACTTTAGAAATAATTCACCTTAATTCAGTTCATAATGTTTTTGATTTGAACCATTCATTATATACATCTTTTTTTTTTTCTAACACTCACCAAAATTTGCTTTACTTCAAGACAGTTATCATAAGGAGCTATGTTTGACCAACCCAAAGATTTGTGCTTGTACACTGCCAAGAGCAACATGCTCTTCTTCAAAACAACTGAATGCAGGTCCTAAGCTACTTGTGATGGATTATATGTACCATTATGAGGAAAATGTTTCCTAAAATCGGTCAGTTATCAGTGAAGTAACAAAGCTGGGTCCACCCTGCCTAGGCCACCTAAGGTTTGCCAGGACTGGAAGCTGCAATAGAAGACTATTTACAGCAACACCCGTTGGTAGAAAAGCAGCGCAGTAGCCCCATTTTTGGTTACAAGTGTACTATGGTAGTTTAGAAGTTTAGAGGTTCCTCCATTTAACACAGAGGAACCACTAAAATAAGAATGTATTTTTTTTTGTTTAAACCAGAAGTCCCTTTAAATTTGTAATAGTGTACTTCAGGTGTCCCTGTTAGCAAGATTTCACCCTCTAAATTTTGTTCTATTTACCGTTATCACTAAGAATAAAAAAAAAAAAAAAATTCTGTGTTGACAGCAGAACAGGAATATAGGAAAAATCTTACAAAGGGGGCAAACTAATTCTGTTGACAATCATAGATTCACAAAGTTTGGAGGGATTTCTTCTCACTTTTTGTTTTGACTGTGGAACAGGGAATGAAGGAAAATCTCCCTAATGGAACAAAAATGGCAAAAAACTGGCAAAAAAACTTACAGCAAGGGTTTCTAAATCCTTCCTGGCTCCAAAATGAAAAAAATAAAAAAAATACCTTTACTTCTACCTTACAGCCAGTAGCTATTACAAATTAACACGCTATAAAAATTAATTTCGGAGAAAATAATAATTCAACGACAAACTGCAAAATGGCAAAAATAAACAAACATATCTAATACATATTAACATCTTCTGTATCTATAACATGCATAGAATGATAAAATGCTACAGTTTTGCTGAACAAGTATAAGCAGATTATGTCCTTTTTTTTTATTCCAGGAAAAGCAGAACACAGCATACATGTTCATACTGTGACAAAAAGAAGTAAAAATATAATGGAAAGTAAATAAGAATTTACTATAGACAGTACCTGACACCCAGTTTTTGATCGACTTGCCCAGTCTGAAGCACGTGAATAAAATGTTTTAATTGATACATGTAGGCAGACCAAGGGAGATGCTTACATACTGATCCAATCATTTCCACTGATGCATTGACCATATTTTCATGCTGAAAGGGAAGGGAGAACATTTTCATAGATGGCTTGACACAGGTTAACACCACAATTAATATTTCCGATATTTTCTTTTATATGGTCAGGAACAAAAAAAATATATATATATTATTATTTCAGCCTGGAAAATATGAAATATTGGATATTAAAGGCTAAGTTCACCTTTTGGGGAAAAAAATTATATATGGACATATTTTTGCAGGAAAGAAATTGTGCATTTACAATCCTGATTGCCAAAAAGTTGGAATGCTGTGTAAAATCTACATAAAAACAGAATGCAATGATTTGCAAATCTCATAAATGCAGAAGTCTAGGCCTGAATTTGCCACAGATAAAATTGCTCATTTAAATTTGGAAAGAATATGAGAAGGAACATAACCTGGGAGGACCCCAAAGAGGTATAGTGACTTGGGTAGTAATGCCATCTTGATGACAGCAATCCAGTCAAATCAAGAGAGACAAAATGTGATCCAAGTGGAGAATAACGACTTCAGTTTCTGAAGAAGGGAGGGATAAGTCGCTCTGTACAGAGAGTAATAGGCATTAGGAATGTGTACTTCTAGGTAGGGAAGGTTGGAGGTTTCCCATTAAAAGTTAAACATTTGCTTAATTTTAAGAGAAAGATATTAATAATAATATAAATAATAATAAATACTACTAATAAATTGAAAAATAAAATGATAGTTCAGAAACAAAACAGCTTATAAATAATGAAAATAAAATTGAGCCTAAAATATTAGTGTTCTCACTGAAAGGCAAAAACTAATCAATTATCTGGGGTACAGGTATCCAAGGCAACCTACCTTGAGCATTTTTTCATCAAATATTGTGCTGGTGGCATATGGCATAATATAATTCTGGAGAGATTTGGAAGAGAGTGTCACATTTCCTTCTGTGATATGTTTGGCTAATTTCCGCAATGCCCTGGCTCTCCTGTGGATCTAAGGAAATAAACATACCAACATTGTTCTTTCAATAGCTAGACATTACTTCTGCTTGTTTTTTATTCACAGAGATCATATTCATTGCAGAAAATACAGCAATACATTTTAATTACCTGGATGTGTTTCATGTTTTCAAAGAAGTCCATCTCAGGATCATTGTAATCTGTGAGCTGAACCAAGTCTGAGAACTCAGGATGCTCTGGGAAGGTCCGTATCAAATTGGAAAGCAAAGTAGTATAGTCTTGCTGAACACTCTGTAGATAAAGAAAAAACGTATTAGCCATAAACAAACATTTAAGGCTATGTTGCTGTCATGTGGTCTTCTGCATTTCACAAAACAGGCAAAATCCATTTACACAGGGATAGGCAAATTAATATGGAGTTCAGGAACAAGAATGTCCAAACCAGGAGGCAGCAGGAATTTTCCTAGGCGCCAGCCATTAGCCAATGAAAGTATCTCAGTGGCCAGCAAAGGTACTCTCATTGGGCATATAAGGGGGTGGCATTTGGTGGAACTTCGCTATTGAGTAAAGGAAAGTCAGTAACAATGTGAAAAGTAGGGCATAAAACAGGATTCTCTGTGGTATAAAGGCAACCGTAAGCCTTGTGTAGAGTTCATCATTAAGCAGAATGTTTACTTTTAACATTTTCAGATTGAGAAAAGATCAATTTAACAAGGTTTTGTCTATTAAAGAAAAGCCAATATAAAAAATGTAGGTTAAAACTTAGGTTTAGTAATGTTCTGTCTTCTAATGAAGTCGCATTTAGACGTAGTTTCGTTTTTAAGATCCCACTTAGAACTTGTTCAAAAATATAGTAGTTCTCATAATGCATACAACTTCCTGCATCCCTATAAATACATTTTGGAATCCAACCCCCCCACCCAAAGCCAATCTTTTCCCCAATACTGTCTTATTATGCATTGTTCTGCATTGCTTCTGTGTGGAGGCAGCCACCTTGGCAAAAGTAAGCTTCCAGATCTCAGAGATTCCAGCAAGATGAAGAGTGAGTAGCTCAGTAGTGACATCATCAAATCTCACTCCACATCTTGTGAGACATGCAATCAAAAGCAGCAGTGATATCACACTGCAGATATACACCTAATAGGCTGTAGGGCACAGGAGTTTCTAGGCATGCTTTGCATATCAGGAAGTGCTATTTTTCATGAGTAATTAAAGAAAACAGATTTTTCAGGGTTCTGCCTAGGCACAATTACCATATCCAAATGTTCCCTGTAACAGTTAATTTTACTTCACGAGTTTAAGTCCACGTAAAACATGCTCTTTTACTTTTCCAGGGTATCAGTACTTCAAGTGTCTGTTTGCATTACCATACCTCCACTTTACTTCTGAGTCCACTTTTCATGCTTTCTAGCAGGGTACGTTGTATGATCTCACGATATTCCCCCTCATTGTGTTTCACTGTTGCCAGAAGTTTCATAATACTAGTGAGACACAGGCCTGCATTGTCACATAAGGACATATCACCAAGCTGAAAAAAATAACATTTTAGTTTTCTTATATTGTCATACTTGCAAGGCAGAAGATGTTATGAACTATAGACAATAATTTTAGTGCAGCTGCACAAATTTAAAGAGATCAATTTCCCTAGTGGTATGGCAAAGAAGATGCTTTTTAATGTTCTATCGCAGCTTCTTGTGACTTTGGTATTATTCTGACTGTGACTGTACAAAGTAAAATTGTTACATTTAAAGCCTCATACACACGATTGGACTTCCATCAGACTTTTCCGTAGATTTTGGCCTGAATGGCGTTGGCCGTGAACTTGTTCTGCATACACACGGCAGGACTTTTTCAGCCAACTTTCACCAAATCACGTGTTTTTTCTGCTCTTTACCGCAAACCCTTTGGGCAACTTCTGCTATTGTTGTCTGATCTTTAGCATTGGTTCTGAGCATGCGTGTTTGTACTTTGGACTTCAGTCTGATGGACTTGTGTACACACGATCGGATTTTGCTCCATCGGACATTTGTTGCCGGAAAGATTGTCTGTTTTCACAGCGAACATTTGTCTGATGAAAAACACAAAACATTTGTCCAATGGAGCGTACACACACGGTCGGATTGTCCGCTAAAACAGGTCCATCGGACGTTTTTTGTCAAAAAGTCTGATCGTGTGTATGGGCCTTAAGTATCACAGAAAATTAAAACCACTGCTATACTACCTGCACGTCTATGCATAATAATTGGTAGGGTAAGATTTGGAGCAAAAGGGCATGGCTTTTCATATCTATGTCAGATAATTGGTAAAGTCTATTTAGGACAAAGACTTGTTTTGAAAATGTAAACTGATTTCCGAATTTTCTCAGCCATTACGGGTGTTCTACTGCCGATTATTCCAGCCTTGGCACGTCTGAACATAGGGATCAAAAGCTATCCATCAATATATACTATATTATTACTAGAGCTGGGAGATTTTCTAAAAAAATATAAAAATAAAAAAATTGGCGATTAAAAAAAAAAAAACGCGATTCACGATTCATATAGAGTTTTTTTTTTTTTTATGTACACCGCGCCGGTCCTGAGGAGCTGCGGGCAGGAGTTTTTAGGTGAGGTTGCGGCTTCGGCCTAGTCCGCGGTGTCCGGCCTCCCCTGAAAACTCCTGCCCGCAGCTCCTCAGGACCGGCACGGTGTCAGCGCCGGTCCTGGGGAGCTGCAGGCAGGAGTTTTTAGGCGAGGCCGCGGCTTCAGCCCCGCGGACTAGGCCGAAGCCTCGCCTAAAAACTCCTGCCAGGTCAGCGCCGGTTCTGGTGAAAAAAAAAAGAAAAAAATCGATTTGCTGAAGTTTTTAATCGCTTTGACCACTCAACTCGATTCAAGATTTAAATAGATTTTTTCCCCAGCCCTAATTATTACCCATATTCTACTGAAAGCCAGAAGCATCAAAGAAAAAAAACAAACACGTGGGAAGCCATTTCTCTAATGAGAACCAGTTTTGCATACAAGAAAACTTTGTCTTCGAGCTCCAACTCTCCCATGTTACCTTTCTGAAATTATGACAACCCTGAGTAGACTGGTGTAATAACGATTATACTGATTTAGGATGACTACTTTTGGTGTTTCATTGTACTATTATATATATTATACTGCTAATTTACTGTGACTTATTGGCTGTATAGTACTGTTCTCCTTTCTTTGTATCTTTTGCATTGCCACCCTTATATTTGTTTGTACCTTTTAAATAAATTCAATAAAAATGTATTGAAATAAAATGGAAATTGATGGGGGTATATGTAATGTGCTAAAAACAGATGATCATAAAAATAATATAGGAAAATAGTACACTCACATGGATGGTGTAGAAACAGTTGTGCATAAGTGGAAGAATATAATTCATATCCACTGTCTTCATCTCTTTAATAAAAGAATTTGCTTTTTGGAAAGCTGTCAGTCGCACATCAAAGTGAATATCATCCAAATGCCTTCGATCAAATGCGTTTAACTGTGGGGAAAAAACACAAGATGATCAAAGTTTGCTTTGCCTAAATTAGGAGAATGGTTCAAAAATGATCAAGTATTACAAACCTTAACAGCAACATCAGTGATATACTCCAACTCAGGAGCTAATTCAGACAGGACCTGAAACAAACGAAAAACATTAGCAGCGATAATTACACAGTCTTTTCATGTAAAGTGACTGTATGGGCACATTGATTAAACACATACTGTACCTGAAATGTTGTGCAAAGTGTCTGCCGGGAAAGCTTGTTCTGGATTACAGCAAATAATTTGCCCAATGGCTTCAGGAAACTTGCAGGGTTCACAGACTGTCTGAGTAGATTTTGTATCGTTTGCAAGATGTCAACCTCTGTGTCCTATATTATTAACACCAAATAATTATATCTTACAACTTTTTCATTTCATTTAGTATTTTTCGTACTTTGTAAAACATACACACATGCATGACTGTTGTGCTTAAAAGAAAACCTGAAGCAAGATAATATGGAAACATCCGTTGCTGACCCATCTTACTATAAAATTCTAGTTGTCCGACTGTCCTGTTCCAATGGCTTCAACGTTTTCTGAGGCACTGGTTTGCAACAAGGATACAGATTAGGACTTCTGACTTCACTTTCTAAAGTGCATGTTTGCCTGGAGCCAGTGAAAAATAGGTACTGAAGCCAGAGGACAGCCAGGCAACTGACATCCTCAGGAGATCAGCAACAACAGTCCACAGGTTAATGTAAAATCCTTATAAAGCAAAGCGACATTTTCTTGTTTAATTATGTTGTAACTATTCTACAAACGCGAATTAGCTGTTTGCTGACCAACAACAACTGCCTATAGTCTATAGAAAGTTGAAAGTGTTACTAAACCCACAACAGTAAAATCAGTCTGTAAATGCAGTAAAGCACTCGCTGTGGAATCTAATGGATTAATCCTCTGCATTGTGTAAAAAGGCTGTTTGATCCTGTATGTATTGTCCCCAAAACATCTCCAGATAAGGCAAGAGTTAGTAGTCCGTGTGCACATGCTCAATTTGGTGTGTATTGCTAGAGTGTTTTTCTTTTCTTTTCTTAGGAGAGTGCGTGTGATCAGCACAGGGCCAATCAGCACTGTCCAGAGGGTCAGGGGTCCTGCATCCTCAGGACAGTCAGTGCAGTATGTAAACTCCTCCTACCAGCTTTAACCAGGCACTGATAGAAGTCACAAGACTGCTATATACTGCTGATGAAAAAATGTATTTAGCAGTTTATATTTACTAAAATAATTGCATTTCCATGTTCTGTGTACTGTGGGAGACCAGATATAGTGAATGCAGGGTCCTGGGTTTAGTAACACTTTAAGAGTAAAACGAACCCTGTGTGATTCCATCTCATATGATTTAAACAAATAAAGTAATCCTTACCTCAGCTACGTTACTTTTATGCAAATAGGAGATAAGTAACCCAATGAGAACATTGCTTTGTTCTTTGTCCTGAATAAACTTGCTAATCCTGAAAATCAAGAAGAATGAACACATATCATTATGATAAAAAAATTATAAAAAGGAATATTATTCTTTCCTTTGTGAAGGTTTTCCAGTAATAGTGTCCATTAAAGAACAGCTGTGCTAAACGTTATTCGCATTTTAACCACTTGACCTCTGGAAGTTTTACTCCCCTTCATGATCAGGCCACTTTTTGCGATACTGCACTGCGTTATTTTAACGGACAATTGCACAGCCGTAAAACATTGTGTCCAATTATATTTTTTTACATTTTTTCCCCCACACATAGAGCTCTCTTTTGGTGTTATTTGATCACCTCTGCACTTTTAAAATTTTTGCGCTATAAACAAAAAATGGCCGGCAATTAAAATATTATTTTTTACTTTCTGCTATAAAACATGCCCAATAATTTATTTATATTTTTTTAATCAAATTTCTTCATAAATTTAAGCCAATGTGTATTCTGCTACATGTTTTCGGTAAAAAAAAATAAAAAAATAAGCGTATATTGATTGGTTTATGCAAACTTTATAGGCTCTACAAACTATGGGATATATACTGGAATTTTTATTTACTGTATTTATTTTTTATACTAGTAATGGCGACTTATAGCGGGGCTGCGATAGACAATCTGACATCTTTGACACTTTGCGGGAACCAGTGACACAAATACAGCGATCAATATCAAAGCGTCTACAGGCAACAGAGGGACGGTTCAATATCAAGGGTGGGGCTTAGCTCTAAAATTAGCAGACTGGAGGCATACTAAATAGCAAACAATGGATCCTTCGGTGGGTGTACAGAGAATATTTACCCTTTTCTCTCTGTGACACTACAGTCTTTGAAAGGTCTTGGCCTCCTGTACAGATTAAGCCTATTTCAGCCTTTCCAATGAAATTGATAAAACAACCATTGCAATTACCAGAAGGCACCACAAGGTGCCTGCACTGTAACAGTATTGGTAATCCTGTCACACACAAATTTACCTGACAGGGTCACATAACACATTCTTAATGGTCAAAGTTGTAGATCCTGTTTAAAGCAGCCACTGGGAGGAACATGCAAACACTGTATCCTTTTGCCCTGAAATGCCTGAACTCGGGTACTCTATCGCAAATAGTGGCCAAGCATATAGGCAGGTCCACTGGAACGTGAATACCCCTCTATAGGTCAAATAAGGTGCACACAATGCATAGAGAGATGTTAGCTTTATCAATTTTTGATAAGCTTGCTTTGGGTAAATGTAGATTTTTGCATTTATTTTTTACCAAAACAACCTCTCTCTCTCAGATTTTTTTTTTTCAAACAATATATTTTCATTAAGATTTTCATCAGAAAGAGTTACAAAAAAAGAAAGAAAGGAACAGGGCTTCGGTATACAGTAGGGCCCATAGGTACATTAAGTACACTTAATGACATGATTATAACTCTTCGTATGCATTGCAATAAAAAAATATGCAAGTATGCATTTAGGAAATTAAATACCAAAAACCATAGTTAGGTGTAGGAAAAAAAAAAAGAACAACAAAGGTACTCAAAAAAAAAAAAAAGAGGAGAAAAGGAAAAAAAGGAAGTAGGCCTGTCAGCAAGGTATCCAATACTATATAAAAAGGTGGAGTTCCTGGGGGTTTTGAGGTCAGGTAGAGAAGATAGCAGGGTTGCAAAAATAGGATTTTTATAACAGCTTACCTGTAAAATCCTTTTCTTGGAGTACATCACGGGACACAGAGCGACATAGTCATTACTATGTGGGATTATATAGATTACCTTCAGGTGCTGGCACTGGCAACTTCCAAGACAGGAAGTACCCTCCCCTATATAAGCCCCTCCCATCCGGGAGTACCTCAGTTTTGTAGCAAAGCAATACGTGTCCCCAAAAAGAGGGGTGGGAGCTCTGTGTCCCGTGATGTACTCCAAGAAAAGGATTTTACAGGTAAGCTGTTATAAAAATCCTATTTTCTTTTTCGTACATCACAGGACACAGAGCGACATAGTCATTACTATGTGGGACGTCCCAAAGCAATGCCCAAATGAGGGGAGGGATACACCATACATAAGCTGGGCGCCATCAGACATGAGGATCTTTTGCGGCCTGCAACACACTGCACCCAAAGGCGATATCCTCCTGACTTCTAACGTCCACCTGGTAGAATCTAGTAAACGTGTGTACTGAAGACCATGTTGCGGCCTTACAGATTTGAGCCAGGGAGGCCTGGTGATGCACTGCCCATGAAGTTCCAACTGCTCTCGTGGAGTGCGCCCTAACTTTGAACGGAGGCGGTCTCCTTTTCAAGCCATAGGCTTGCATTATGACCTGTCGAATCCACTTGGCTAAAGTAGATTTTGACGCTGCCTGACCCTTTCTGGGGCCTTCCGGCAGAATAAACAAGGTATCCGTTCTACGAATCTGAGCAGTGGCTTTTAGATAAGCTTTAACTGCTCTTACTACATCCAAGGAATGTAATAACTTTTCCTCTACCGAGCTCGGTTTGGGGAAAAAAGAAGGAAGAACCACATCTTGGTTCAAATGAAACCTCGATACCACCTTAGGAAGAAAGGCTGGATGAGGACGTAACACTACTCTGTCCTTATAAATGACTAGATATGGCTCTTTACAGGACATGGCGGCTAATTCCGACACTCTTTTAGCCGAACATATGGCTACTAAAAATATCAATTTCCTGGTGAGTAGAACCAAGGAAATGTGTCGCAAAGGTTCAAATGGCTGCTTTTGCAGAACCGATAGAACCAAATTTAGATCCCATGGGCATATGGGAGCTTTAACCGGTGGAATAATACGAGTCACCCCTTGTACAAAGGATTTGACAAGTGAATGCATAGCCAGGGGCCTTTGAAATAGTATTGACAAGGCCAAAACCTGACCCTTGATAGTACTTAAGGCAAACTTCCTGTCTACAGCCCACTGCAGAAAGTCCAGAATTCTGCCTATAACGTACTTACGTGGATGCCATTTCCTGGCCTCACACCAAGTGATGTACGCCTTCCAGACTCTATAGTAAATCTGCCTGGATACAGGCTTCCTGGCATTGATTATAGTAGATACCACAGAGTTAGAGAGACCTCTCTTTTTTAGGATGTGGGATTCAATAGCCAGGCCGTTAAACCTAGAGTTAGTAAGGAAGGGTGGTATATCGGTCCTTGCGAAAGCAGGTCCGAACGACGTGGAAGGGTCCAGGGACTCCCCACAGACATTTTTACAATCTCCGCGTACCAGGCCCTTCGGGGCCACGCTGGAGCCACCAGGATCACCGGCTTCTTTTCCAACCTGACTCTGCGAAGGAGTCGAGGCAACAATTGTAGCGGAGGGAAAGCATATATCAGTTTGAACTGATCCCAAGGGAACACCAGAGCATCCGAGCCGCAAGCGAGGGGATCCCTTGTCCGGGAGACAAATCTGTCCACCTTTGCATTGAATCTGGATGCTAGTAGATCTACATCCGGTGTTCCCCACCGCTGACATATTGCTCGGAAGACCTCGGGATGAAGGGACCATTCCCCTGGGCATAACTGTTGGCGACTCAGAAAGTCCGCCTTCCAATTCTCCACCCCTGGAATGAAGACAGCTGATATGCATGGGACATGCTTTTCTGCCCATTCCAGGATGTGACTTACTTCCTTCTGGGCTGCACGACTCCTGGTGCCCCCTTGATGATTGATATATGCCACTGCCGTGGCATTGTCTGATTGAATTCTGACAGGGGACCCTAGGAGTTTGGATGTCCATGCTACTAGGGCATACCGGGCTGCTCGTATCTCTAAGAGATTGATGGGCAGGGTCTTTTCTGTATCTGACCATCTGCCCTGGAGAGACCATTGCTCCAGTACTGCCCCCCAGCCTCTAAGGCTGGCATCTGTAGTGACCACCTTCCAGGAGATCGGACTGAAGGATTTTCCCTTCTGGAGACTCTGGGGGACCAACCACCAGCAGAGACTCTTCCGAACGGAAGGGGATAAGGACATCGGGAAGTCTAGAGCCTGAACTTTTCTGTTCCAGGCTGACAGTATGGCCCTCTGTAAATTCCTTGAGTGGAATTGGGCGTATGGCACAGCTTCGAATGATGCCACCATCTTTCCCAGCAGCCTTATGCATAGGCGTATGGACGGCTGTCTTTTTGCACAAAGCAGACGGACCAAGTCCCTCAAAGTGGATACTTTGTCTAGAGGTAAGAAAATCTCCCTCTGGTCTGAATCCAGCCGTAGCCCCAAGTATACCAGACTTTTGACTGGCTGTAGGGCTGACTTGTCCAGGTTGATGATCCAACCGTGAGATTCCAGATACTTGATCGTATCGAGAATTACCACTTCTAGTCTGGCAACTGAGTGGTCCATCACCAACAGGTCGTCTAGGTATGCCATTATCGTTACACCTCGTGTTCTTAGATCGGCCAACAGTGGGGCCAGAATTTTTGTGAACACCCGTGGTGCTGTGGCCAGACCGAAAGGTAAGGCTCTGAACTGAAAATGGCGCCCTTCTACTGCAAAGCGTAGAAATCTTTGATGACCTGGAAAGATGGGAACATGCAAGTAAGCATCTTTGATGTCGATCGAGGCTAACCATTCTTCCCCTTGTAGGGCAGCGGCTACCGACCAGATCGACTCCATTCGAAAGGATCGGATGTTCAGGAATTTGTTTAGACCCTTTAGATCCAATATGGGTCTTATGTCCCCATTTGGTTTCGGGACTGTGAAAAGGTTTGAGTAGAAACCCAACCCCCACTCTTCCATAGGAACCTCCATAATTACTCCTTGGAGCAATAGTTGTTCTAACGCCAACAGGAGAGACCTCCTTTTTAGAGGGTCTTTTGGCATGCCTGACCACATAAAATGGGAAGGAGGAGACTCTCTTAACTCCAATTTGTATCCCAGAGTTACAGCGGAGAGCACCCATCTGTCTCTGATCGTCTCCCGCCAGGTCTCTGCGAACAACCGAAGTCTTCCCCCCACCCGTTTGAGTGGGGGCAGCCCTTCATAGGCTTGACTTGGAGGCTGGTTTAGTACCTCTTCGGATCCAGGGTTTTTTGTTACCCTGTGATTGTCCCTGATCTTTACCTCCGGAGTTTGACCGAGGAGGCCGTCGGAACTGCTTAGCAGCAGATGTCCCAGGGATTGGAGAGGTAGGCCTCTTAAAAGATGGACCTCTAGACCTCCTTTTAACCGGTAAGAGAGTACTTTTACCACTGGAAATCTTCTGGATATACTTATCCAGGTCTTCGCCAAATAGGCGTTCACCATGAAATGGGAAGCTAACTAGGAGCTTCTTACAGGGAGCTTCAGCAGACCAGTTCTTAAGCCACAGAAGTCTACGCATATGTACCAAAGACAGCGAAAGGCGGGAGGCCTGATGGATGGAATCCTTGATGGCGTCAACCGCAAAGCATAATGCTCTAGGCAGATCAGCCAGAGCCTGGGCCTACTGGTCTGGCAAATCCTTTAAGACCAGTTTCATCTGATCCTTCAAAGCTTGGCAAACTCCAATAGCTGCCACTGCTGGCTGTGTAACCGCCCCTGCTGTGGAAAAGGCAGATTTTAACAAGGACTCCAATCTTTTGTCTATTGGGTCCTTGAACATTTGAACATTATCTACTGGACATGTCAGTGATTTGTTCACGGAAGAGATGGCTGCGTCCACCGTAGGAACACTCCATTTTTGGGTGAACTTATCCTCCATGGGATAGATCACCGGAAATCTCTTAGGTGGAACAAATAGTTTATCAGGATGTTCCTAGTCCTGGTATATAAGTCCTTCCAGTAACGGATGAATTGGAAAGGAACAATTAGTCTGGGGAGCTTTTAATGACCCCAACGAGGAGACAGAAGTAGTTGATGATTCAACAAGAGGCATTTTTAAATGCTGATCGAACCATGTCAGTTAGGGACTGAACCCATAATTTTTCAGCTTGTGATGCTGAGAATGGTTCTTCCACTGTCGATTCCTCTAAGACAGAGTCAACCTCATCCTGATCCCCCTCAGGTAGGTCAATCCCTTCCTGGGACTGCTGCTCTGCCAACAGGTACTCTGATGGAGGTGACGGAGATCTGGCGCGCTTTCTTCCTGGTAGGAAAGAAGCGATCAATGCTGCCAATCTTTACTCCAATCCTACCAGAGCTGAGGCAAAAACCTCCTCTGTTACATATACAGGAGCAGGTGAACTGAGGGCAGCCGCAGTACCTGGCACTCCTGGGGGTTCTCTACGGGTACTAACCTCTGATTTCTCAGGGGAGGCAGGTGCAGATGCATGCTCCAGATCCTCAGAGCCCGACGGAGATCCCTTATGCTTCCTGGGTGGTAAGTCCCGGAGCTTTTTGGGCGGCATATTCCTAAGTCCAAAGCTGAGGTATTCCAGCCGCAATACACCCTTAACTGAAATAGTCTAACGCACTTGCTGCTATATGTATCAGTTGGTGTCTACTAATGTGCCTTTCTAGGGGATGCCTGTATCAACCGCCTGCTGTAAGCCAGGTTATAACATGTTAACAGCCCTTTTTTGCTCTGTCCTCCACAGCTAGTTCATAGAAACTGCGTCCTTTTACTTAGCTGGGACGCCCGCACATGCGCAGAAGCGCCCCGTGCACAGGGCGCGTCATCCGCCAGGCTCCGCCCCTTTTTTCGGCCTTTTCTAATAAAAGAAGGCGGGTGCGCGCGCGCGCCCACGTGAACGCCATCTGCGTTTACCCAGAGGGGGGAGCCAGGGTCCCTGTTTTCACCAGGGCCCGGGGATGGAAGAGCGTTAAGGCAACATGACAGAGGGACGCAGCTTCCCTTACAAGAGAGCCCACCATCTGCCTGGACTTTTACCATGGAAGGAATAGTCCGAAGAAAAAAGACGTTCCACAGCGGACTCTAGTGGCTGAACACAGGTACCGCACCTTGTCTTTTTTTTTTTTTTTTAAAAACCTCCTCTATGAAAAAACATTTTCTAGGATTAGCAGTTTAGGCATATACAGATATTTAGCGGGAATACCGTTTAGGTAACAGGCAGAAAGACATATTAGGCTTGGGGGTCCCCTCAATAGAACCAAGTTCCTGAGGGGCCCCCACTTACCTTTTTCCCCGCCGCAGGACTCTGTTTGGTCCACAGAAGCCCAAACTTCACCTCTCACCGCAGGCATTGTAATTAAACCTTCAGGGACCGGGTTCCCAAGGATTCCACTCCCCTGGACCTGTATAGCACCCTGCACAGAAAACATCTTGGTCGTGGGTATGACCAGAGCTCTGGATCCCAGGGTCCAGCCCTCCTAAGAGAGGCATTACAGGCAAAACCTTGCTCTTCTCTGCAAGGCCCGGGTACCGACCGTTTAGCTATGAAGCTTTTTTGGTCGGATCCGGAATAGCTTGCTGAGGCCCAAAAGAACCTGTACGCAAGCCCAGTGAAAAAACACATGTTACTCTTTGGCCAACACCTTAGACACTGGCAAAAAACTGAGGTACTCCCGGATGGGAGGGGCTTATATAGGGGAGGGTACTTCCTGTCTTGGAAGTTGCCAGTGCCAGCACCTGAAGGTAATCTATATAATCCCACATAGTAATGACTATGTCGCTCTGTGTCCCGTGATGTACGAAAAAGAAATTAGGGTTATTCATAAAAGATATCCAGGGGAGCCACCCATCCTGGAAATGAGACTGTCGGTCGTGTAACTGTACAGATAGTTCTTCCATTCTTATAAGATTATTTATTTCAATTATCCATTCTGTTATAGAGGGTATACGTTGGGATTTCCAATGTCTCGGAATTACCCCCCTGGCAGCCACTTAAAAGAAACAAAAAATCTGCTTCCTAAAATTTAAACAGGTTCTGGGAACATGGATAATAATGCTATTTGGGGCACAGTGTCTGGGGCAAAAGCATTATATATTTTAAAAACATTATCTCAGAATGGATGCAAAATGGGGCAACTCCACCATATGAGTTACATGGTGCCTACATGGGATAAACCAGCCAGCATTGGTCTGATGTACTTCGAAATATTTAATGTAATATCCAAGGACAACGGTACCATCTCGTAATAATTTTATAGTTTCTCTCCTGTCCGTTACTCGCAACAGAGAGTTTATGAGTCAATATATAAGATTAAAAAACTTCTTTCTCTGCAAAGGTAACACCTAGCTCCCTTTCCCATTTCACAAAATAAGGTTTGCCAGAAAAAGTCTTGGTTAGAAGAATGTTATAAAGAAAAGAAACAGTATGCATGTAGGGGATCAAGTTGCATACATAAAGACTCAAAGGTGGTAAGGGGATGATGGGGGTCACCTACAAAAGTCACAGAGTTGGAAATACAATAACCACCTACTTGAATGACATGGTAAAAAACTCATTCAATTGTGTCAAGAGTTTTAGACCAGTTGAGTCAGTAACATCAGTCTTTTGGAAGTAAAAAAAGTAGCCTTTAATGGCAGTACGGGTGGAGAGGGGAATCCCAGATTATCAGTAAATGGCATTAATGGACTTATGTAAGAAGATAATAGAGGAATACTAGGTTGACGGTCCCAAATTTTAAGAGTTGATAAGATACAGAGAGGTATAGAATTTGCTTGAGAGTGTACTCTGCACTTTCAAATTTTCATTTGGCGAAACTGTAGAACAGAATTCTGACTTACTTTGAGAGGATATTGAGTTCCTTGCTAACTTGGGCACTATATTTCTTCTTGCGCATCTTCTCTGAATTCAGCATGCTTTTACTCAAATACCCGAGAATTGCAGGGATATGTACTAACACCAGCTTCACACCAATGCTTGCAGACTCTGAAAGTAATCAAGGATGAAATATTAACATAAAAGTTATAGAATATGCTCAGTGAAAACAACCCTTTTGCTTGCTTCTTACCTTCATCATTATTAGGGGTGTCAGCAACAACACAATCATTTACCACTAAGGGGGAAAGACCTTCTGACTCTTCATAGTCCGGAGTGTTGAGCAGATTAGAAGCTACATCTATAACAATACTTGCTGTTGACTGAGATAAACCCTTTTTGGCAAGAAGGGCAAATGTATTAGCCAAGACATCATATTCTGGCTGTCCGGGTTTTTGTTTAGCAAGTAACGGAAAATATCTGTAAACAAAACAAACCACATCCATATATCCAACATTACTAACAAATTGTTTTAGATAGAAGAAGGAATTATTTTTCTTTATTATAAGGCCTCATGCCCACGGGCGTTTTTTCAGCCGCGTTTTTGAGCGTTTTTTTACAGCTTAAAAACGCCTGTCCATGTTAGTCTATAGCTTCATGCCCACCTAGGCGTTTTTGAGCTGTAAAGAGCATAGGCGTTTGTAAGCTGTAAAAAAAAAACCAGGACCAGTGCGTTCCTCAGCGTCAGAATTAGGCAGAAAAAAACGCGAGCGTCAAAAAACGCGCACTAACGCGCACTAACGCGCGGTCGCGTTTTTAGCTCCGACGGTTTTTTTTTTTTTTTTCAAAAAAATAAATAAATAAATATTTACAATAACATGGACAGGCGTTTTTAAGCTGCAAAAAACGCAGCTGTAAAAACGCCAGTGGACATGAGGCCTAACATGCATTATTTACAAAATCACTGACAATATAGGCGAGTTAAAGGCAAGATCACCTAGCATTTTGACTCCAAATATGGATAAGCTTTAACACAAGTGAAGGAGAATGCTGACTTTCCAAAGCCAATCTGCCAATCTGTAATAGAGAAAATAGAGTTATTTTTCTGTGTCTTCTAGGTTAACCTAACCTATTTTAAAGGTGGTAAATTGAGAACACAATCAAAAAATGTGTTTAAAAAAAATAACTTAATACTACAGTAATTCACAAAAACAGAATACATTACTGATGGGTGCAGTTAGGCATCCTTATAGGTTCACTTAGATTAGAAACACTTTTTTAATTTATAACTAAGAACAAAAAGTAGCAACTTATGATTTTCTGTACCTGTGGCCAGATGGCAGCAATAAATAAAGCATCAATTTCTTCAGCAGAATAGGGGTACGTCTCAAAATCTGTGAAAAAGTCGACCAAACGTCTCATTCCCAGGCGCCTCAGGTTCTTTAATGGATTTATACATTTTAACTGGATCTGTTTAAATAAGAAAAAACTGTTATTAAGTAAAACTATTCCTACATGATCTGAATTATCAGGCTAAAAAGCAATACAGCCTCAAATAAACATTCAGTACAATATCCTAATTTATTACAAACAGTTCTGTATGCATTGAGAAATAGCCACTATGCAGAATGTTTGACAGAATGATCATATCCTTGGATGCTGAAAGCACATTAGGCAGGACACTGGACATAAAGGTTGGTTAGGGCTATGGAGGATGGTTAGGACTATCCTTGGGCAGAGTCGCGTGAGTCTCGGCCTGTTCGCGCACACGCGCCTCCGACCACAAGGGCCCTCATTGCTATGCTCCTGTCGCGATGCCCAGGTCTGGACATTCGCGCATGCACGGTAGCTATTTTGGTACACCTGGTGTAGCTGGAAGATTTAAGCATCAAATGGTTGCATTGAACCAACGTAAAAAAAAACTGTCCGGCTATTCTCTGAATTTTACATGAGTTATGATCCATACCTATATACAAACAAATTTATTTCTACCCCTTCCCCTCATTGTGCAGCTCTGCATACATCATGAGATGCGCATCTAAATGTGTCCAAATAATTTTTTCTCTGTGATAGTTCGATGTGGTGCTCTCCTCCATAGTCTGGGGCTCTGTGTGTGTGCCATCCCAGTGGCATGGGTCTTCTTTCTTATTGCATTTGAATGTTCATGTTCAGGTAATTTGGAAAGCTATGCACTTTGATACAGATTTTTTCTTTTTCGTACATCACGGGACACAGAGCGACTTAGTCATTACTAATGGGTTATATAGATTACCTTCAGGTGTTGGCACTGGCCAATTCCAAACCGGAAGTACCCTCCCCTATATAAGCCCCTCCCATCCGGGAGCACCTCAGTTTTTTGCCAGTGTCTAAGGTGTTGGCCAAAGAGTAACATGTGTTTTCACTGGGCTTGCGTACAGGTTCTTTTGGGCCTTAGTAAGCTGTTCCGGATCCCACCAAAAAAGCTTCATAGCTAAACGGTCGGTACCCGGGCCTTGCAGCAGAAGAGCAAGGTTTTGCCTGTAATGCCTCTCTTAGGAGGGCTGGACCCTGGGATCCAGAGCTCTGGTCATACCCACGACCAAGATGTTGTCTGTGCAGGGTGCTATACAGGTCCAGGGGAGTGGAATCCTTGGGAACCCGGTCCCTGAAGGTTTAATTACAATGCCTGCCGTGATAGGTGAAGTTTGGACTTCTGTGGACCAAACAAAGTCCTGCGGCGGGGATCAGGTAAGTGGGGGCCCCCAGGAACTTGGTTCTATTGGGGGACCCCCAAGCCTAATTTGTCTGTCTGTTACCTAACGGTATTCCCGCTAATATCTGTGTATGCCTGTAACTACAAAAAATTTAAAATTTTAATAGTAGTCAAGAAAAAAAAAAAAAGGGGACCGCGGTACCTGTGTTAAACCACTAGAGGCTGCTGTAGTCCATTTTTCTTGTCATGTGGATCTTTGGTTTTCTCAAGTCAAAAGATCCAGGCAGTTGGTAAGTTTCTCTGTGGGAATCCACTTCCTCTGCCCTGTTGCTGCGCTCATCCACCGCACAGGCCCTCCGGCAAAAAGGGCCCTGGCTCCTAGTCCCGGTTTGATTTCGAAAAGGGCGCCAATGGCGCACGGGCGCGCGTGCGGGCGCGTGCACGCGCCTCCTATGAAAAAAAAGGGGGCGGGGCGGGTGGATGACGCTCGATGCGCGCCGCGGCGCTTCTGCGCATGTGCAGGCGTCCCAGCATGGTTAAAAGACACAGTACAAGTGTCAGCTGGATGCAAACAGAGCTAGCAACAAACAGTGGCACACAGAGGCGGTTGATGCAGGCATCCCCATAGAAAGGCACTTTAGTGGACACCAGCTGGTATATAGCAGCAACTGTGTTAGACTATTACCAGCAAAAATTGGTGTATGACGACGGGAATACCTCAGCTTTGTGCTTAAAGGATATGTCGTCCAGACGCTCCGGAAATAGGTCTTCCAGGAAGCCAAAGGGGTCTCCATCGGGCTCTGAGGATATTGGGCATGCTTGTACTGCACCAATCTCCCCTGAGAATTCAGAGGTCAGTAGCCGTAGAAACCCCGAAGGAGTGCCTGGTGCTGCGGCTGTCCCCAGTCCACCTGCTCCTGTATATATAACAGAGGAGGTTTTATCCTCAACTCTGGGAGGATTGGAAGAGAGATTAACAGCATTGATCGCTGCTTCCCTGTCACAGGAAAAGCGCGTCCGATCTCCGTCTCCTCCTTCAGAGTGCCTGTTAGTGGAGGAACAGCCCCACACAGAGATCGACCTACCTGAAGGGGATCAGGATGAGGTTGATTCAGTTATGGAGGAATCAACAGTGGAAGAACCTTTCTCAGCATCTCAGGCTGAAAGATTATGGGTTCAGTCTCTGACTAACATGGTCCGATCAGCATTTAAAATGCCTCTGGCGGAACCACCATCCACTACGGTTTCCTCGCTGGGGTCGCTAAAAGCTCCCCAGGCTGTCTGTTCCTTCCCAATCCACCCTTTATTAGAAGGGCTTATTTACCAGGATTGGGAGCATCCTGATAAAATATTTGCTCCCCCCAGGAGATTTCCGGTGATCTATCCCATGGAGGATAAGTTCATAAAAAAATGGAGGGTCCCTACAGTGGACGCAGCCATCTCTTCTGTTAACAAATCACTGACATGTCCAGTAGATAATGTTCCAATGTTCAAAGACCCAATAGATAAAAAATTGGAGTCTTTACTAAAATCTGCTTTCTCTACAGCAAGCATGGTGACACAACCTGCGGTAGCAGCGATTGGAGTCTGCCAAGCAGTGAAAGATCAGTTGAAACAAGTCTTAAGGGACTTACCAGATCAGCAGGCTCTTGCCCTAGCTGACCTGCCTAGAGCCTTGTGTTTTGCGGTGGACGCCATAAAGGATACAATCCAACAGGCCTCCCGCTTTACGCTGTCTATAGTACCATATGCGTAGGCTTCTGTGGCTCAAAAACTGGTCTGCTGAAGCTCCCTGTAAAAAACTGCTGGTTAGCTTCCCATTTCATGGAGAACGCTTATTTGGAGAAGATCTGGACAAATATATCCAGAAAATTTCTGCCGGTAAAAGTTCACTCTTACCGGTTAAGAACAAGGGTAGAAGTCCTTCTTTTAAGAGGCCTACTTCTCCAGTCCCGGGCACATCGGCTGTGAAGCAGTTCCGACGGCCTCCGTGGTCAAATTCAGGGGGCAGAAATCAGGGACAATCACAGGGTAACAAGAAGCCCTGGATCAAGAGAGGTACAAAACCTCCCCCCAAGGCATGAAGCGTTGCCCCCACTCAATCGGGTGGGGGGAAGACTTCAGTTGTTCACAGAGACCTGGCGGGACACCATCAGAGACAGATGGGTGCTCTCCGCAGTAAGTCTGGGATACAAGCTGGAGTTAAAAGGCACTCCTCCTGCCCAATTTATGAGGTCAAACGTGCCAAGAGATCCCCAGAAGAGAGGATCCCTCCTTCTGGCACTAGAACAACTATTGCTCCAAGGTGTAATCATGAAGGTTCCCCTGGAAGAAAGCGGATTCGGGTTTTACTCGAACCTTTTCACAGTCCCCAAACCAAATGGGGACGTGAGGCCCATATTAAATCTAAAAGGGCTAAACAAGTTACTAAATATCAGGACTTTTCGGATGGAGTCGATCCGATCGGTGGCCACCGCCCTACAAGGGCAGGAATGGTTAGCCTCGATCGACATAAAGGATGCTTATCTGCATATTCCCATCTTTCCAGCCCACCAGAAATTTCTACGCTTTGCAGTAGAAGGGCGCCATTTTCAGTTCAGAGCCTTACCTTTAGGTCTGGCCACAGCACCACGAGTGTTCACAAAAATTCTGGCCCCATTATTGGCCAATCTAAGAACACAGGGTGTAACGATAATGGCATATCTAGACGACCTGCTACTAATAGACCACTCAGTGGAAAAGCTGGAAGTAGCTATTCACAAGACAATCAAGTATCTGGAATATCACGGTTGGATTATCAACCGGGACAAGTCAGCTCTAAGACCAGTCAAAAGTCTGGAATACTTAGGGCTAAGGCTGGATTCAAATCAGAGAAAGATTTTCTTACCTCCAGAGAAGGTGTCGTCTTTAAAAGATTTGACCCACTTAGTGGGTACAAAAAGAAAACCATCCATACGCCTCTGCATGAGGCTGCTGGGAAAAATGGTGGCTTCATTCGAAGCGGTACCCTACGGTCGATTCCATTCAAGGAATTTGCAAAGGGCCATACTGTCAGCCTGGAACAAAAAAGTTCAGGCTTTAGACTTACCAATGTCCCTGTCCCCTTCCGTTCGCAAGAGCCTCCATTGGTGGTTGGTGCCCCAGAATCTGGAAAAAGGGAAACCCTTCAGTCCGGTTTCTTGGAAGGTAGTCACTACAGATGCCAGCCTCATAGGCTGGGGGGCGGTACTGGAGCAATGGTCTCTCCAGGGCAAGTGGTCAGAAGCAGAAAAGGCCCTGCCCATCAATCTCTTAGAGATACGAGCAGCCCGGTATGCCCTAGTAGCATGGACATCCAAACTCCAAGGGTCCCCTGTCAGAATTCAATCAGACAATGCCACAGCAGTGGCATATATCAATCACCAGGGTGGCACCAGGAGTCGTGCAGCCCAGAGGGAAGCATATTGCATCCTGGAGTGGGCAGAAAAATATGTCCCAGCCATATCCGCGGTTTTCATCCCAGGAGTGGAAAATTGGAGAGCGGACGTTTTAAGTCGCCAACAATTATGCCCGGGGGAATGGTCTCTTCACCCGAGGTTTTCCAGGCAATATGCCAGCGGTGGGGAACACCGGATGTAGATCTGCTAGCATCCAGATTCAACGCAAAGGTGGACAGATTTGTGTCTCACACAAGGGATCCCCTAGCTTGCGGCTCGGATGCCCTAGTGTTCCCTTGGGATCAGTTCAAGCTGATATATGCATTCCCACCGCCACAATTGTTACCCGCGATTACTCCGCAGAATCAGGGTAGAAAAGAAACCAGTGATTCTGGTGGCTCCAGCGTGGCCCCAAAGGGCATGGTACGCGGAGATTGTAAAAATGTCAGTGAGGAGTCCTTGGACCCTCCCACATCGTCCGGACCTGCTGTCGCAGGGACCGATATACCACCCTTCCTTACCAGCCCTAGGTTTGACGGCCTGGCTATTGAAGCCCACATTCTGAAAAAGAGAGGGCTCTCTAATTCTGTGGTATCTACCATGATCAATGCCAGGAAGCCGGTATCCAGGCAGATCTATTATAGGATCTGGAAAGCGTACATTACGTGGTGTGAGGCCAAGAAATGGCATCCACGTAAGTACGTGATAGGGAGGATTTTGGACTTCCTACAGTGGGCTGTAGATAGGAAGCTTTCCTCGAGTACTATCAAGGGTCAGATTTCGGCCTTGTCAATATTTTTTCAAAGGCCCTTGGCTTCGCATTCATTAGTCAAAGCTTTCATACAAGGAGTGATGCGTATTAGCCCTCCGGTTAGTATTCCCATATGTCCTTGGGACTTAAACCTGGTTCTGTCAGTTCTACAGAAACAACCGTTTGAACCATTGCAACACATTTCCTTGGTTCTTCTCACCAGGAAATTGATTTTCTTAGTAGCCGTTTGTTCGGCTAAAAGAGTATCGGAATTAGCCGCCTTGTCCTGTAAGGAGCCATATCTGGTTGTCCATAAGGACAGAGTAGTATTACGTCCTCATCCAGCCTTTCTTCCTAAGGTGGTATTGAGGTTTCATTTGAACCAAGATGTGGTTCTTCCTTCTTTTTTCCCCAAACCTAGCTCGGTAGAGGAAAAGTTATTACATTCCTTGGATGTAGTAAGAGCAGTTAAAGCTTATCTAAAAGCCACTGCTCAGATTCGCAGAACGGATACTTTGTTTATTCTGCCGGAAGGCCCTAAAAAGGGTCAGGCAGCATTAAAATCCACTTTAGCCAAGTGGATTCGACAGGTCATAATACAAGCCTATGGCTTGAGAAAGAGACCGCCTCCGTTCAAAGTTAGGGCGCACTCCACAAGAGCAGTTGGAACTTCATGGGCAGTGCATCACCAGGCCTCCCTGGCTCAAGTATGTAAGGCCGCAACATGGTCTTCGGTACACACGTTTACTAGATTCTACCAGGTAGACGTTAGAAGTCAGGAGGATGTCGCCTTTGGGCGCAGTGTGTTGCAGGCCACAAAAGATCCTCATGCCTGATGGCGCCCAGCTTATGTATCCCTCCCCTCATTTGGCATTGCTTTGGGACGTCCCATTAGTAATGACTAAGTCGCTCTGTGTCCCATGATGTACGAAAAAGAAAATAGGATTTTTATAACAGCTTACCTGTAAAATCCTTTTCTTGGAGTACATCACGGGACACAGAGCTCCCACCCCTCTTTTTGGGACACTTATTGCTTGGCTACAAAACTGAGGTGCTCCCGGATGGGAGGGGCTTATATAGGGGAGGGTACTTCCGGTTTGGAATTGGCCAGTGCCAACACCTGAAGGTAATCTATATAACCCATTAGTAATGACTAAGTCGCTCTGTGTCCCGTGATGTACTCCAAGAAAAGGATTTTACAGGTAAGCTGTTATAAAAATCCCTTTTTTTGACAAATAAACTGCCTTTTATCTGTTATTTAAAATAATAGTAAGGTATTAATTTTCATATGTATATACATTCTTTCATTTAGTGTACTCATATATGCTCCTTCAATGAACTCCTGATGAAGTTGATTTTTATCCAAGAAACTCGTCAAGGTTGTGGGAGCTTCTTGTAAATTGGCTGTACTGCTATATCGTCACTGTACATTCACATGTAGAGCTCCAATTGAACATCCAATCATATAGCTCTGTTGAAAGGTTTTTGTATGGCGTCTATATATGTTTTTAAACTGTTTGCTGCTTTTATGAAAACAATTTTGTAATTTTTGTATAATTTTAATAAATTGTGAATGTTGTGGCTTAAAAATCCCACCAAAATTGGGGTTTCATCCTCTATAGTGCTTTGGAATTACCATAATTCTGGTGTGGAACTAAAGGCCTTTAGATACAATTAGACATAAATGAAAAAGTGAATAATATGCTTTACCAAGACAGAACAGTAATGCATTGGCATGCAATCAATGCATCAGGAATTAGGCTGGATATATACAGTTAAACCTGATGCACACTACAGTTTTTTTTTTTTGTGCAACCTGCAGCAAACTGATAGCTCCGGTCGGGAGCTGATGTACTAAACCATGCAAGGCTAGTTCAGCGATCTCCCCCGCCAAGCTGTTCTGACAGGAGGACAGCTCACCAGAACACTCCGATCAGCTGCTGCTTTTCCAGCATGCATAGCTGGCTTCTGTCAGACAGACTGACTTACACACAAGCAGAATGTCAGCCGGTATTTTTTGTAGCGGCAAATATCTCCCGACAGTCTGCCGGTGTGTACGGGGCTCTAGTGTTTCTTTATTCAGCTGGCAGGCTGAATGAAAAAATAAATAAACAGATATCCCCATCCACACAAACAAGGTGGATGAAGTAACCCCCCCCCCCCCCCCCCCCCCGCCAGGACATTGTACTCTGAAAGCAGGACTTTTTGTTGTCAGAATACACTGATCAGCGGCTGCAGCCGCAGAATAATTTTTTTCCACTATGATTGTTTGACAGAAGTTGACAGTTAGAACAGAGGGGCCACACACAGATCGAATGGGACAAGTTTCAATCCATAAGTACCCAGATTTACTTTCTCAAGTTCTTGCTGAACACGGAGCTAAATTGTTTAAAGCAGAGGTTCCCAAACTTATATGACCTACAGCCCCCTTTTCATAAAAAACGCACCCCGCAAGGAAATCTACCTTCTTTAAGCGAACAGAAAGATGCAGTGACAAATTACCTGTATTTCTACCTACAGTTGTGCTCATAAGTTTAAATACCCTTGCAGAATTTATTATCAATCAACTGTGTTTACTCTTTTTATATCATAATGACAACAGAAACTACCCAAATGACCCTGATCAAAAGTTTACATACCCTGGTGTTTTTGGCCTGATAACATGCACACAAGTTGACACAAAGGGGTGTGAATGGCTATTAAAAGTAACCATCCTCACCTATGATCTGCTTGCTTGTAATCAGTGTGTGTGTGTGTATAAAAGGTCAATGAGTTTCTGGACTCCCGACAGACCCTTGCATCTTTCATCCAGTGCTGCACTGACATTTATGGATTCGGAGTCATGGGGAAAACAAAAGAATAGTCAAAGGATCTGTGGGGAAAAGGTAGTTGAACTGTATAAAACAGGAAAAGAATATAAAAAGATATCCAAGGAATTGAGAATGCCAATCAGCAGTGTTCAAACTCTAATCAAGAAGTGGAAAATCAGGGGTTCTGTTGAAACCAAACCACGGTCAGGTAGACCAACTAAAATTTCAGCCACAACTGCCAGGAAAATGGTTCAGGGTGCAAAGAAAAACCCACAAATAACTTCAGGTAAAATACAGGACTCTCTGAAAACATGTGGTGTGGCTGTTTCAAGATGCAAAATAAGGAGGCACTTGAAGAAAGATGGGCTGCATTGTTGAGGCGCCAGAAGAAAGCCATTACTACGCAAATGCCACAAAGTATCACGCTTAAAATACACCAAACAGCACAGAGACAAGCCTTTAAACCTTCTGGCACAAATTCATTTGGAGTGATGAGACCAAAATTTAGTTTTTTGGCCACAACCAAAAACGCTACATTAGGAGAAGGGTCAACAAGCTCTATGATGAAAGGTACACCATTCCTACTGTGAAACACGGAGGTGGATTGCTGATGTTTTGGGGATGTGTGAGCTACAAAGGCACAGGAAATTTGGTCATAATTGATGGCAAGATGAATGCAGTATGTTATCAAAAAATACTGGAGGAACATATGCATTCATCAGCCAGGAAGCTGCGCATGGGACGTACTTGGACATTCCAACATGGCAATGATCCAAAACACAAGGCCAAGTCGACCTGTCATTGGCTACAGCAGAATAAAATGAAGGTTCTGGAGTGGCCACCTCAGTCTCCTGACCTAAATACCATTAACCACTCTGAGGAGATCTCAAACGTGCAGTTCATGCAAGACAGCCCAAGAATTTACAGGAACTGGAGGCTTTTTGCCAAGAGGAATGGGCAGCTTTACCATCTGAGAAGATAAAGAGCCTCATCCATAAATACCACAAAAAACTTCAAGCTGTCATTGATGTTAAAGGTGGAAATACACGGTATTAAGAACTGGGGTATGTAAACGTTTGATCAGGGTCATTTGGGTAGTTTCTGTTGTCATTATAATTTAAAAAGAGTAAAACACAGTTGATTGATAATACATGGCTTCAGCCAAACACTAATCACGAGTGAAAGAAAAGTTTTTGTCATCATTCATATTCTCTGAAAAATGGCCAAGAAATCACAAATTCTGGCAGGGTATGTAAACTTAAGAGCACAACTAAACATCCTAGGGACAAGATGAAAGGAGATATACTTAACCGATCCTGCGATAGGTCCCTGCACTCTAAAGTCCTGAGTTATGATGTCATCAAGCCCAGAGCAGCGTCCAGAAAAGGGCGAGGATGCTAGGAAGTGTGCAGGGCTGCATAGTGAAGCACCGTTTACCGGGAGGGTGGAGGTTCAGGTAAATTAAAGGGTTTCTCCTCACCCATGGACAAAACAAGCACTTAACCCTTGCAGTGCAGGTGCACCCTAATGCCAGGACTAACTTTTTTCCAGGCTACTACCACCCCCCTGGATTGTTCCATCATCCCCCAGGGGGCAGTATCTCCCATTTTAGGAATCACTGGTTTAAAAAAGGGTAAATTCAGAGTGTCCATTTCTTTTATTTTTGTCTATATTGTTTAATACACTTCAATTCTTTAATTCCATGAACATCGCTACCTTTCAGAATTTTACAAAACATACATGTTTGAAACTGATAACGCAACCTGATGGGCAACAGCCGGGCGTGGTGGTGTACAGTGCTTTTCTTTGTGTTTAAAATGCCAGTTTTCAATTACTTTCTTTGTGTACACAAATATAAGGTTGTAGAACTACTATAGGAATTCCATTTGTTATGCAATGTTTGATGTAACTCCTCTATATACACTGTTCAGGTGTTATGTATAAAAATTATAATTTGTACCATACGCTTTTTATCTTTATATTGTATTTTTTGACGATTTTTTCATATATATTTTGTCTACTTCATGCTAATCTTTTTGACAAAATTAAAACTTTAACATTTTAAAGATAAGTTACACTGCCTTTAAAGTCACATTGCTAAGGGAGAAACCATGTTTTTTCACTATAGAAATCCCAGTACAAGTTACAAGCTATAAAAAGATTACCATTTTATTTGAAAATGGCACAATAGCAGCTCCAGCATTGCTCTCTACCAGCTATCAGCACATGCTTCTGGTCAAGTAGCTAAACCTTTGACTCCTCTACAGAGCCATGAATTTTAAAAGGCTGCACTGCTGTAAATCAGTTCTAGCACTTAAGTCACAAACACAAAGTTTAAAATCTGATACTTTAATTTCTCATTGTCTGAAGTAGCACAGCCTTGGGATATGTGGAAATTGCGCTTTTGCTCTTTTTTTTTTTCCCAAACTGATCCTGCTGTAACAGCCCCAGTTCAGTAATGCCAGCATATTTCTAAAGTGATTCATTCACAGTTTCATAATCATTATCCAGAAAGAAGCCTGTACTATTTAACTTATTGAACTTTTTAACACCTTGGCGTTTAATGAAGCGATAAATTAACTTCACATTTGACACGCATATCTAAGAGTTACTGACTCTGAAAACCCACTGTAAAAATAAGTTGAACAACTCAGCAAGTAGAATTTACATGCAGTACAATGTAAAATTGTTTATAATAATGGTTAGAAAGTTTATGTCAACATGTAACAAGGTTTGAAGTGCACCAATTACTTAAAAAAACAAAACAAAAGAAAGAAAAAAAAAAAAAAAAAACACTTATTACTGCTTTGCGCCCTGGTGGGAGGAGCACCACATCTTTGGAGATACAAACCCATTTAGGGATGTGATAAGCTTCTTTGCTCATTATATTGATGACCTTTAGTTTATCATACAAAAAAATATCTGCACCTAGGAACATTTTTAAAATATCTAAATAGGAATGATTACAACCTCAGATTTACTGGGGAAGAAAGAACAGCAGTCACACATTAACTATTTAGATATAACAATATGTGCCTCAATTGAGAAAAAAACAATACATGTACAAGTATGTGGGAAGCCAATTTACAAGAAACTCTGCTCCATGCAAACACCTGCCATCCAGAGAATGTCATCAGAGCCATTCCTAAGTACCAATTTAATAGGGCCCCTAACTGTTCTTACCTAGAGGAATTTGAACAGGAAGCAGAGCAGTTACAATAGAGAAGTTGTTATTACAGTTACAGTTGTGAGGTTATTAAAAATGCCTATCCTTAAGCTAAAACTACTCTACAAGAAACTTTATTAAAGGAAAAAAAGAACAGAGTAAAAACAGGTTTAGCAAAAAAAAAAAAAAAAAAGACAACCAGCTGTGTTTTCTGCTTGTTATGCCGCGTACACACGATCGGAATTTCCGACATCAAAACCATGTTTTTTTTCTCCCCGACGGATTTTCGCTCAAACTTGTCTTGCATACACACGGTCACACAAATGTTGTCGGAAATTCTGTTCGCCAAGAACGCGGTGACGTACAACAATCCGAGAAAAATTAAGTTCAATGATTCTGAGCATGCGTCGAATTGATTCCGAGCATGCGTAGGATTTTTGTGCGTCAGAATTGGATACACCCGGTCGGAATTTCCGACAAGAACTTTTGTGGTCAGAAAAATTGAGAACCAGCTCTTTAATCATTTGTTGTCAGAAATTCCGACAGCAAATGTCCAACGGAGCCTACACACGGCCGGAATATCCGATCAAAAGCTCACATCGAACATTTGTTGTCAGAAATTCCGATCGTGTGTACGTGGCATTAGAGTCTCAAATTTAATGACGTTAAAGAGGTATTGTATGTAGATATTTGCTTATTCTATATGGGGATGAATGATAGCTTGAGGAAGGGCTTATTATTGGGTGTTCAGTTTATGGCCAGAAAAATGGTAGTCCATCGTGAAAACAAACACTTTACACCAAATATGCACCAGCCACCTTATACAAATAAAGCAGCTTACCAAACATTTAGACCCCACAACTGAAGATGTCTTACAGCGCTTTAGAATGATAGATCCCACCTGGATGGATTGCTTCATCTCTCTCTCTAACAGGGTTATCTACTCTTTCTAAATTTGAATCTTAAATGAGGTTAAGCCACCATGATGGAAATCTATAAATATTTCCCTATATTGTTTGTTTCCAAAGATAGTGTTGTGCTTTCACAGAATCATAAACTCATAAAGGGTGCATAAATCATAATATTATCAAATTAGAACTTAGTGAAAAAATTAAACCCAGGTAGTCCACCGTGAATACAAACTCTTTACACCAAAATTCATATCCCGAATCTCAAGAGGTGTAACAGCACTTTAGAATGATAGATCTGGCCTAGAAGGATGGCTCCAGCTCCCTCTCTCACGTATGTTTCGTCCGACGGGACGTCTTTGAGGGGCAAAAAGACTCACTCTGCTGCCCCTGGAAGGCATCCCGTCAGACAACCGTACATAAGGCAGAGCTTGGTGGTGACATTGGCACGTTTGTAAAGCTGGCGGCTGTGCAAAATGCTCTTTGATATTGTTTTGCTTATGAGTACTCATTAATTTTATTAATAGATCGGTTTTAATTATACTTGACTATGGGATTTCCTTGCTTCTTTCTGCTTAAGTGTTAATGCTGCTCAAGCAAATTTATGTGAAGTGATCCAGTGGCTGTGTGGGGCATGCCTGTTCTGAAGTGTGACAGGCTTGAGGCACATCCAACTGTGAGAAAGGGAGCTGGAGCAATCCATCAATCCCAGCGGGATCTATCATTCTAAAATGCTGCAAGAAGACATTTTGAGAAGTGGGGTCTAAATGTTTGATAAGCTCCTTTATTTGTATAAGTTAGCTGGGGCACATTGGTGTGAACAATTTGTATTCACGGTGGACTGCCTGGGTTTGAATTTTTTACTGGACTCTAGTTTAATAATATTATGATGTGGGCATGCTTTATGAATTTATGATCATGTGATAGCACGACACTATTTTTGGAAACAATTAATATTGAGAAACATTTGTAGATTTTCATCATGGTGGCTTAACCTCGTTTAAGGTTTAAAGGGGAAGAGGGGAGGGGAAGACCACATCTCTCTTGAGCAAGGGAAGTATACTGGATTTTTAAGATGCATATTAGAACTCCCAAAGGCAATCCCTTCCTCCTCCCTCCCACGTTGGTATCCACATCTTTCAATGTATGCAATGTATGCTGACTCTGAATCTTTCAAATATGTATACATGCTACTATTACCAAATCAGATAAAGATCCAACAAGTGTGAATTACTAGATTAATTTAACAGCTATTCTCACAAATTAAATAGATTACAGTTTTTCTTCAAATCTAAGTACAAAATGTTAGCTCTGGTAACCTGTACAAATGGCCCTTCTCAAAAATATAAATGTAGCCTCGCATGAGTCAACTATCATCAACAACAAAAAGGTCTAGACCTACTTTGCAAATGCATATTTAAATGGGCAAGCAATGGCTTTCCAGTCCAACTCATGCATTCTGATATTCTTTGGATTGGATGGAAAATGTTATTACGCTATAACCACGTTGACTTGTACTGTATATATAGCTATAGTGTTTTGAAGAACCAGATTGTACAGATTTTGCCATATGCATGCATAGCCAAACCAGCTAAAGATGTAGCACGTTCAGACTAAAACCAAGCGGTGTTGTATACTTCTCTTATTTAAGATCCATTCCACAGTCCCCTCAACTATTCCACAGTCCCCTCAACTATTTCTTAATGCCAACATGGGTCAATCAGATTTACCTCTTTTTTTCTTGTATTTTTATCTTCATACTTCCAACAATATTTTTTTTACTAACATATTTTTTACAGGTTTGATAGCATTATTGATTGAAATATGAAAAAAATGAAAATTCAGTAACTACCAGCAGATTACCTTTTCTTTCTGATCTAAAATCTGTGACACAGCGGCAGTCAGGCAGAGTAAAATCTGGAGCATCTCAGGTAAGTAGGGGCTGATAAGATTACCAAGGTTTTTCAGAACCACTTCCAAACTGTTGAGCAAGGCATGCTGGCGCCCCAGCGGCAGGACTTTTGAAAGGTCTAATTGTTCCACAGCCTGTTGCACTGCAACGTAGCAACCACCTGTTAAATGAATGGCAATTAGACACTGGAATTGTACTGTATAACACAACAATTAGTGACTTAGTGCAAAAGTCTTCCCAAAAGGGAGACACAGGATCCACGCAGAATTCCTAACGCTTGCCTTTAAACAAGCTTGAAATTCTTGTAAAATTTTAGCAAGTAAGCCCCTCCAGAAGGAGAACAGAAACTCTATGTACAAACGCCCATTGAGTGAATGCCTTATCCAAAGGGTTTCTAAATAAACTCATGAGCCATCACTTTTCTGCTTCAGCAAGGGCTTTGGGGGATACTTTAAGTACATGTCCTTCCGCTGGGTTTTTAAAGACCTGCCATGCCAAAGACGCATGTAGACACAGTTGAACTTTTGTCATGCAAGTAGAAATAATTAGATCAAACATACCAATACTTTAGGCTTTTAACAACTAATATACCAATAAACTGCTCAGTATATAGAATAAAAGACAGCCAGGCATGTGACCATTTAAAAGAGACCCTGTCCCCATAACACTAAATTTCAACAAGGATCTTCCCATAAGATATGTGCATTTAACATATTTTATGTTATTTAGCTGCAAAAGCCTCTCTTTTGTAGAAATCCAAAAGCCCCAAGACTGCTGCTGGAAGCCAAAATGCTGGATGTACACAGCCCTAATTAGAGCTGTCATTCAAAAAATACTCTGGTATTTCTCTTTGCTACTACTCTTGCACAGAAAGTAATTAGTGATGCGTAAAAAGTGATGTATGGAAAGAAAAAATTCAGCCATTTATAGAAACTGATTGCAGATGAATAGCTAGCTTAAAATGGATCTCTAGAGTAAACAATTAAAAATCTAAATACAAGAAACGTGTATTCTTAATGTCTTTTGTATATTTTCTTTCTCTTGTATTTCTTTCAGATCTGGCAAGTAATCCAGTGTGAAATTTTGCTTCCTGTATTAAAGCAGAACTATAGGCAAAACTTTTTTTTTTTCCATTTTGGATAGAGTGAAGCCTAGTACACACAGCCGAGAATCTCGTCAAGAAAAAACCCGTCGTTTTTCCTGACGAGATTCTTGACAAGAGTCTTGTCCCGGCCGAGTGTGCACACGTATGATTCCAAAGAACCGCCGTTCTTTTGAATGGCACGAACGCAGTGACGTAATCGACTACGACGAGCATGCGCTCGTCACATTCGATGCCGTCATCTTGCTACACCCTACCTATGCCTAGGAAGCCGACGAAATTAGAGAGCAGCTTCTCTATTTTTCTCGTCGAGATTCTGGCCAGTTTTCTTGACGAGAAACCTGAAAGCCTCGTACACACGGCCGGTTTTCTCGGCAAAAAAGCTCTACCAGCAGTTTTCTTGTCGTTTGACGAAAAAAACGGCCGTGTGTACGAGGCCTAAGGGTCCTCCTGACCAGTTTATGTTTTGCCATCTGTGTCCCATTGGGGAGATTTTCCTTCAAATCCTGTCCCATAGCCAAAACAGGAAGTGAGAGGAAATTCCTGCAAATTAGGGGAATCCCATGTCACCAGAGCTAGTTCCCCATTGGAAGATTTCCCCTCTATTACTTTTCTGGGGACAACCCAAAATGTGAGATTTTCTTTTACTTTCACTTTCAAGGATGATGGTAAACAGGACAAAAAGAGAGGGTGAATCTCCCTAACCGGGGCACAGACAGCAATAAAAATGGGCACACTGTTCTTCACCCTGTCCAAAACAAAAACAAAAAGTATTGCCTTTAGTTGTACTTGAAGACTAGCTACTGCTGCTCTCTCAATCTTGTGTAGGGTGAATGCACTCGTTTCCACTCCTTCCTGTAGTTTTTTGCAAGCAGCCTGCAATGAGTGAGTTATTACAAGGTAATAACTGGGTTAGCAAAGGCATTTAGTTCACATAAAGTGGATAATTTTTCTTCATGGTTATTGAGGAATATATTTAATTTTTTTTATTTCCAGAGTTCAGCTTTAACCACCTCGCGCCCGCCGTACGAGAATATACGGCCGCAAGGTGGTTGTCAAATGCCGGGAGGCCATTAATATACGGCCTCCGCTATTTGGCCACTGGGGGGCGCGCGAGCGCCGCCGGCGGCACGCGCGCGCACCCGGCGCATCACTGAGATGCCCATGCGCGTGCCTGGCGGCCGCGATGTCCGCCAGGCACCCGCGATCGGCAGTTACAGAGACAAGGACATGGATCTGTGTGTGTAAACACACAGATCCATGTCCTGTCAGGGAGAGGGGACCGATGCTGTGTCCCTTGTACATAGGGACACAGATCGGTCACCTCCCCCAGTCAGTCCCCTCCCCCCACAGTAACAATCACACATAGGGAACACATTTAACCCCTTCCTCGCCCCCTAGTGTTAACCCCTTCCCTGCCAGTCACATTTATACAGTAATCAGTGCATATTTATAGCACTGTTCGCTGTATAAATGTGAATGGTCCCAAATTAGTGTCAAAAGTGTCCGATGTGTCCGCCATAATGTCGCAGTCACGAAAAAAATCACTGATCGCCGCCATTACTAATAAAAAAAAAAAATATATATAAAAATGCCATAAAACTACCCCCTATTTTGTAAACGCTATAACTTTTGCGCAAACCAATCAATAAACGCTGATTGCGATTTTTTTTTACTAAAAATATGTAGAAGAATACGTATCAGCCTAAACTGAGGAAAAAAAATATATAAAAAAAAAAAAAAATTGGGATATTTATTATAGCAAAAATCAAAAAATATTGCTTTTTTTTCAAAATTGTCGCTCTATTTTTGTTTATAGCGCAAAAAATAAAAACCGCCGAGGTGATCAAATACCACCAAAAGAAAGCTCTATTTGTGCGAAAAAAAGGACGTCAATTTTGTTTGGGAGCCACGTCGCACGACCGCGCAATTGTCATTCAAAGCGTGACAGTGCTGAAAGCTGAAATTTCGCCTGGGCAGGAAGGGGGTATATGTGCCCAGTAAGGAAGGGGTTAATACACATACACCTATAAACATTTGAAAGGTCATCTTGCTGGCTGACTTTTTTTCTGATATCACAAACAGAAAGGCATATGCACTAAAATTATCCTTACGGTAGTGCTTAAAATCTATTGTATGTGTTGATTTGAATAAAATTATCGTGAATGCATGTTTTTGAAGGAGAGACTGCAGTTTGCCTTCTACTGAACAACTAAGTGGTTTCCTTTTCCAAATGTGTGTTAATATATGCACTAAAAGAGTATTAATACAGACTGACATACCATCCTTCAGATGCTTCACTGGCTCATACAGAAGATCTAGGAACATTCGGATCTCATCATGCAGCGAGCCTGCTAGGAATCGAAGAACTATAGACATACGGGTTCCTGCAGCTGACCTGCCTTGTGTTTTACTGCCAGTTTTGCTTCTCATACGGCCATACAATATTCTTAGAAAAAATTTATCAAAAACATTTACAGTTACAACACAATCTTCCAGTCTCAATGAAGCTTATACCATAATTAAGATTTTGGATACAGCTAAAAGCATTTCTGAAGTCTTTACCTAAAGTGGTTGTAATCCCCATTCATTAAATCTGACCTAGGCACATTTATCTGTAGTGTTTACTTATCTCTCTCCAGAGCTCTAAGTGCTGTGTCTTTCTGCTGTTCTGTTTCTCTGTTATCAGCAGTGTCCCTTCTGACAAGTTCTCCAACACAGGAGATAAACAGCAGCTGTACCTTCGTTCCTCTGCCTATGTGGTGGGGGGTGTGCCTTTCCCCCAATGAGCTCACACACAGCGTAAGCCCAGACTCCACACCCACCCCTATGTACTGCTGAAAGAGGAAACAAGATTTATAACACAATCTGCACTTTCTAAAGTGTGTAGAGAGGAGGAGATAGCAGATATACATGTAAAAAACTTATGTAGGGAGATTTGTTTAATCTCTGTGTATAATCTGAGGCTGTTCACTTCACTGGGTATAGGAGAGGGGTTACAACCAGGTGAGAAAATGGCTACTGTTTTTAAAAAATACCAGACTAGTATTTATCCTAGATATCTTTTCCCCAGTTATTGAAACCCATGTTGTTATTGCCACCAAAATAATCTTATGAGGTTATTGGGAGTAGAAACAGACTACCAAACCTAAATGTATTCCATTTAAATAGCAACAATAGCACCTAGCATACTAATGGCATTGTTTACCACTGACCCATGTATTTTTGGCATATGCGGGGTGATGATAGCCATCCAAAATTGTAAGGAACACTTGAGAACATTTTAGCAACTGGAGGGCGATTATAGAGACATCTCTACCACTGGTGGTTATGTTCTTCATGGAATTATTAAATACATACCTCATAAGCACAGGCATTAGATCAGTTCTGTGCATTGGCTTTAGAATTGCATTCTCCTCTGAAATACTGAAATTTACAATTTCCTCCTTAAAGCTTTTGTCTTCCAGAAGCCGTTGTAAATTTTCCCTACGAATTGTTGAAAAAATAAAAAATTTAGTATGGTTATTTTTAACATCCTTAAAGTGTATCTAAAGTTACTATTTTAGGTTTTGGACATATGGCGTTGGGTTAAAATCCCTGTCAGGTCTCTATTGTTGTCTGTTTGACCCTAGGGTAGAATGAATCACTGTGTGTTCGGGGGACCATTAGATGAAAAGTATGGGGAATTCCAAAATAATGAGTCTCGCCATAACTGGAATAGAATGTAGATCTTTCAATTGGGACATCTGTTCGTGATAATCTAAGAGAGCATTTCCCCTTACTTTGGAGAGATATCCCCACAGTTCCTACGATGTCTAGGGTACAAGAGGTGAAGCTTCCTAATGGCACACAGATGAATGATAAAACAAAAAAGGTTTTAACCATTCCCTACTTCAACTTTCACTTGATAATTTAAAGTGCAAAGACATTCCCTTAACATGTAAGGTCAGCCAAGCTTTCAAAAGGAAAGAGGGAATCAGATCTTCACCTCAGGTCTATGGCAATCCTAACTGATCTTTAAAAAGAACAAGAATATGGAGTCTGAAGCCTCGTATTCACGACCGAGTTTCTCGTCAAAAAACGACAAGAAACTTGCTGGCAGAGCTTTCTTGCCAAGTAAATCAGTCGTGTGTACGCGGCTATCAGGTTTCTCGTCAAGAAAACCGACAAGAATCTTGACGAGAAAAATAGAGAACCTGCTCTCTATTTTCTCGTCAGGATTCTCAATTTTCTCGCCAAGATTCTCGTCAGCATGTTTCTCGACGAGAAAAGTGTGTGTGTGTACACTTACCTGTCGCCGTGGAAACCCGCGCATGCTCGAAATGACTGACGCATGTGCGGTAGTTTCCTAGGCATAGGTAGGGTGTAGCAAGATGGCGGCGACGGCATCGAATGTGATGAGCGCACGCTCGTCGTAGTCGATTACGTCACCGTGTTCGCTTCATTCAAAGAACCGCGGGTTCTTTAAATCGAGTCTGTGTACACTCGGCCAGGACAAGTTTCTTGTCCAAGAATCTCGTCAAGAAAAACTACGTGTTTTTTCTTGACGAGATTCTCGGTCGTGTGTACGAGGCTTGACTCTCATCCTGATCCAATGGCTGCAAAAATATCTGAGGCACACTGCAGACTAGGAGTTCTAACTTCATTCTGAATTAGTCCAGCAAAAAATATCCATGCCCAAGATGGCCAACTAGTATTTTTAGAAGAAGGTTAGCCAAGGCAGCCACCACATTTATCTCAATATAGATTTCTTTAAAGCAAAAGAGACAATTTGTTGAAATTCATTATAGAACTAATAAAATAAAAAAGTTATTTACTTATAGGGAAGTATATGAGGGTGTTTGTAGCTCAGCACACAATCCAACGCAACTTTCTGTACATTCTGATCTTGATGACACAATAACTGAAAAGAGAAAGACAATATTCATAAAATAAATATGCATTTGCTACATTATATCTGGATAAACTCATTTCAAATATAGGGCATATTACTTACTGTAGTTCTTATATAGGAAGTCACTAATTTATGATGCATTTACTCTCACTAACCATATCAAATGTGGATACAGAAACAACCTTATTAATACAATAATAAATAAAGTAACAGCATTTGCCACAATGACCTATAAAATGCTATCCATTGAAGGCAATACAATGCCAATGAAGATAAAGAAAAAATGTGTATCTTGTCTGTCCAAATCTGCAATATAAAGCTACAGAGAAAATGTACCGTAATAAACTGTGGGATTGGGTCTTGCTATAGACCATGCAACCTAGAAATGCAAACTGTGGGTTGGGACACAAAATTGGATTCCAATTTATCACAACACATATTCATTTACTTTCTTTATTTGCAAACAGGGTTACAAAAAAATAAAAATAAATCTTTGTTGTTAGAGGTAGTTGTGAAACACTATTACACTACAGTGGGATCTCCTTTTAAATGAATACATTTTTACATTTTTTCTGGCTTACATTAATAGCATTAATTTTTCTTAACCCTCTTGTTTTTTTATTAGCCAATTTATATTACAATTAAATCTATTTTACCAGGTTAACCTATGCTAAATAAATAACTGTAGAAGTGTGATGTACGTTGCATCTCCCTTTAAATGAATGCATTTTTAAATTTTTCATGGCTTACATGCAGTATATAAAACATTATTTATTTCTTCGCCCTCTTTGTTTTAATTTTAATATACATAAGTTAATAAAAAACATTTTACCAGGTCAACCTATGCTAAATAAATAAACTGTAGAAGTGTAATGTATGTAACAAGGTACACAACGACAGACATTCCAAAAAGTCATTAAACTAGAAAACAGCAGGGCCACTAAATTGTGCAGATGTCATTAGGTTTATAGGGCAGTTTAGTTATAAGAGACAAACAGTAGTATGGATTATAAAGTTATATAACCTAAACTATTGCAAAAATACATATACATTAACTCAGCCTTTCCTAAACCAATCTTCAGAGTATGTTAAAAGGCAATGTTTTTCAATTCTTCACAACAGATAAAATACAGGTAAAAAGTTTGCTTATTTTAAAGCGGAGCTCCGCCGAAAAAAATATATTAAAAGCCAGCAGCTACAAATACTGCAGCTGCTGACTTTTAATATTAGGACACTTACCTGTCCTGGAGTCCAGCGACGTCGGCAGCAGAAGACGAGCAATCGCTCGTCAGTCTGCTGCCCCCACCGCCATCCTCGGTGAGGGAACCAGGAAGTGAAGCCTTGCGGCTTCACTGCCTGGTTCCCTACGGCGCATGCGCGAGTCGCGCTGCGCCGTTCTCACTGGTCCCCGTTGTGTTCTGGGAGCCGAGCGTTTCCCAGAACACTTCCCAGAACACAACGGGTATTCTGCGGGAAGTGACGTGCTTCCCGCAGATTTACCGCAGAGAGGACTCCCGGAAGTGGGTGCAAATACCTGTCTTAGACAGGTATCTGCACCCCCCTGAAAGGTGGCAAATGTGACACCGGAGGGGGGGGAGGGTTCAGATGAGCGGAAGTTCCACTTTAGGGTGGAGCTTCGCTTTAAGATGTGGCCAATTAACTTAACAACAAGCTATAACCCTGTCAGGCTCTCCTAAGGTCCAACACTAAGAAACACTAGGTTAACTTAGAGGTGTGACAAAACTACGTTTAATATGGATATTATATTAAGAGTCAATATCCATTTTTAATGAGTGCACAAAAAGGACTTGTTTATAGAAATGTATAAACTGGATATTGACTTTTTTCCCCTGAAAGGGCATGTGTTTATCTCCATGTATATGTACATGTTCACACAATGGCAAATGTTTAAGCTGGCACCAGTAAAAAAGTATACATTCAATAATAAAATGGTATATGTATTTTTTAAATGTAACTTGTGCACATGGATTTGACTTATATTTTTTTCTTTTGCAATCTTATGTACAGCAGCAACCAGACCAAAAGAAATGATGAGGAACAAGCTGACAGGAAGAGAGATCAAAGTTCACAAAGATTCAACCTTATCAGTTTGAACAATGAAGGAGCAACTGCAATCAAGAAAGGCGGGGACGTGCCAGCACTATATTCCATACATGTAAGAGTAGTGTCAACCTTCTGGCTGTGCTTTTATCGGGGCTGTGTAAATTTCAGGGCTGGATGGACAATAATGCAAATCCTCTGACGTGTAAAATTGTTTTGTTATACATTATTTATCTGTGTATTTAAAGATTTGACTGGAGTTTAGCTTTTTTAGTGGAAGGAAAAGCTTGCATTAAAAGCGCCAAATTTGTACCTTTTTTGTTTGCATTCCCTTGCTGACATGCAACCAGAATTCCCCAGTTCATAGTGTATGGGCAGCTGGTGGAGGTTGCTACTTGGGCACAGGGATGTAACTTTTGGAAGTGATGTACTTCCTCCTCTAGTCAGGGAGGGAGTGGGAGGAGATGCACTGCACTCCAGTCAGATCCAAAACATGTGACGTCCTCAAGTACCCCCAACAATAATTATTGTGTTCTACCAGCAGGGCCGGCTCCCTGGGAGAACCCAATAGCTCACAGAAGGGATTTCTCATCAATACTGACTTTTATATTATGCATTGTTGAAATTGCTGAATGTCCGATTAGAAACAGCAGTCTAATCCAGACAGTCAGCAATCCCACTCTCTTTTACAGACAACAGTGTGCCTGTGCAGTCGAATGTGGCTGCTTACAGGGACTTCCTGTTATTGAAGCTGGAAAAATCCCCCCTTTGGGAAAACCAGGAACAACAAACCGGACAACGGACTTCTTATGAAAACAGACTTTTTTTTTTACGCCGGCGTGTCACTCAGCCCTGACTCGTGCCAGAGCCAAATGTGTCGCCCAAGAGCTTTTGCAGTGTATACATATTGGCAATTACGTCACAAGCTATATTGCCTCTTACAGAAATTAACTCTTAAAAACACCTTAACATCTTTTTGCAAAAAAAAACTCTTTTCCCTTCAGAGATTCCTGTAACTTTGCGGTTTTCTGCATTTGCATATCGATCTGCTTTACACATCGGCTAACAAGCTGTATATAATGCGATACATCTTGTCTTTAAAGAGCAAAAGGAAGGGGCAAGTGATAGAAGCAGGTGTTGTTTTTGGGGAGTTTTTGCATGTCAGGAGTCTGCTTGTGTCTTTACGAGTGAAATAAATATACCGTATATACTCGAGTATAAGCCGAGTTTTTCAGCAAATTTTTTTGTGCTGAAAATGCCCCCCTCGGCTTATACTCGAGTCTGTGTCCATCTTCACATTTGTGCACCTGATCCCGGCCAGCCGTAGGTCCCCTGAACCCAAATCTTGGCACACATGTAGCCCCTCTACAAGTGTGCAAAGTTTTTTATCTGGGGGACTTACGGCCGGGGAGCACCGATTTTTCAAAGCTGGTCACCCCTTCCATAGACTCCAATGTTAAACGGTAATTTCTCCAGTGATTTTGGGGACTCGGTAGTGACTGGCCCTAGGGCCTCTGGACCTCAAACTTGGCACACATGTAGCCCCACTCTTCATCTACAAGTTTGCAAAGTTTGTTGTCCAGGGGACCTACGACCGGGGAGTACCAATTTTTCAAAGCCGGGCACCCCTTCCATAGACTTCCATGTTAAACGTCAGTCTAGTCACACAGCGCCGGAGATCAGGTAGGGAGATTGGGCACAGTGAGGCATGGGGACAGTCACAGTGAGGCACGGACACAGTGAGGCACGGACACAGTGAGGCACGGACACAGTGAGGCATGCAGATGGACACCCTAGGCTTATACCCGAGTCAATAAGTTTTCCCATTTTTTGGTGGTAAAATTAGGTGGGTCGGCTTATACTCGAGTATATACGGTATATCAAAAATCACCCATCTCCTTCTCGTCTCCATTTTGTATGGGATTCAGACATTTTGAGCTCCTTTCCCCTCTTACCACAGTATTGTGTTCTGTGTCTTTGCAAGCAGCACAGCCCCATCCTGCCTAGCCTGTCTGAACCCGCCCTTGTCCTGCCTGACCCCACCCGATCCATGACTGAAAGTGGAAATGAACGGAGTAAACAACAACAAACCCATATGTTTTCAATTAGAACTTGCCAAACTGATTACCTGAGTATAGAGGTCATGTAACTTGGGCTCCAAGAACAAAGCACGTGGATTGGAAAACTTTGAAAACACTTTTAGGTGTTCAATGAGCTGTCTGTAAATAAAAAGTCAGTTTGTAAATATATGACAGAATTATTAGTTTTTTTGTATTCCACTGAACTTAATTTTTTTTACTTAAAATTATATTGAGAAGAAAACCAATACCCGTACGTGTGAATCCCTATAATGTGGGTTCATAAGATTCATGTATGTGTGTGACACAGTACTAGTACAGATAAGCTACAAGAGTACGACTGCCTTAGTTTTTACATTTGCGGTAATTAAGTTAGGGCCACCAGTAATGTGGGCTGGTAAACAGGACTGTCAGACACATGCATTTAGCAAATTATAAATGTCTGTATGTATACTGATTAAGACATCTTAAATAAAGACCCAAAGATAAAGAAGGGGAGACAGGAATATGCTTGAAATCAGACATGTCAAAAAGGTACAGGAATCAGTGTACTGATCTAAGAAGAATAAGAGGCCACATGATTTCTATTGAGGGCTGCACCTTCTTAAATCCAGAGAAAGATAACACTCAAGCCTCGTACACACGGCCGAGAATCTCGTCGTTAAAAACATGTCGTTTTTTACGACGAGATCCTTGGACAAGAAACTTGTCCCGGCCGAGTGTACACACGCTCATTTCAAAGAACCCGCGGTTCTTTGAATGGAGCGTACGCGGTGACGTCATCGAATACGACGAGCATGCGCTCGTCACATTCGATGCCGTCGCCGCCATCTTGGTTCACCCTGCCTATGCCTAGGAAGCTACCGCGCATGCGTCGAAGTCATTTCGAGCATGCGCGGGCTTCCCGGCGAACAGGTAAGTGTACACACACACACACACACAATTTTCTCGTCGAGAAACAGGCTGACGAGAAAATAGAGAGCAGGTTCTCTATTTTCTCGTCGAGATTCTTGTCGCTTTTCTTGACGAGAAACCATACACACGAACGAGTTTCTCGGCAAGAAATCTCTGCCAGCAAGTTTCTTACTGGTTTTTGCAGAGAAACTCGGTCGTGTGTACGAGGCTTTAGAAAATGAACATCATAGTAATAACTGTAACTTACAATGTCTATCCTCGAGAAAGAGGATTAGGGAAGCATTTAGTTGTGAGGAAATAAAGACTCCATAACTTGGAGCCATATTAAACTTCCTGAACTGGCTGGGGGCCACAAGAAAGGAATGAGAAGACAGGATGTGGCCCAAAAAAGGTGTCATGTACCCTACTCTAAATAAAAAAACTGATAATGTGAAAATGGTCAAAAGGCAGTATAGGATAATGGAACGCTACTCCCAGAGGACTTTATGCATAAAGATTCCACAGCAAAGAAATATGTGTCAATATAGACAGTAATAATAATGCAAGTAATATTTTATTTTTGCTTCAACTAGACAAATCCTTCCTTTTAAAGCAATTTTTTTTAATCAATTAGTCATTGAGTTTGCATTCTTGCGAACATAAAAAGGGAATAAAATACAGTGTCCCTTCCTTTACCAATCTCCAATAAAGTATGCATTTCAAAAAGTTTTACTAGATATTACATTTACAGCAGGAGAACTAGCAAAAGGGATATTTACCCACATGCTGACTGGGCCATAGCCGAAAGACGGCTACAGAGCGGTCGGCTTATTCTGGGAGGGCGTCCATGGACGTCCTCCCCAGAGTCTTGCTCCTGCGCGCCCCCTGGGGAGCCCACCCGGAAATATATATCCGTGGCAGCCGGGTCCGGAAGACCTGGCACATCACGGACCACGGTAAATGGCCGCTGATAGCGACCGTTTACCACATGATCGCTCTGTCAAATGATGGAGCGATCACAACAACAAACCGGCGTCACATCTGGTTCCTCTCTCCGCTCTCTGTAATGATCGGTACAGTGTGAGGGAAGGGGGGGTAGATTGTTTGCAGCAGCGCTGTGGGCTTATGTGTAGTGCCCACAGCGCTGCTCAGTGCCCATTCCAGCGACACCCATACTCTACCAATCTCATCCATCCATCCATCCATCCATACTCTGCAATACTCATCCGTCCATCCAACCATCCTCTGCAATACTCATCCATCCATACTCAGCCATCCCACACCCACCCAGCCATACTCAGCCATCCCATCCATGGCTCATCCATGCTACTACAGTGCCTCAAAGTGTAATTAGATAGTCAAATTAGACTTGAAATTTATGCCCCTAGAAAGGCCTGCTGGTGCTCCCTGCTGGGCCTCTGTATGTGGCCACGCTGTGTAAAAGTCTCACACATGTGGTATCGCCATACTCAGGAGGAGTAGTAGAATATGTTTTGGGGTGTAATTTGTGGCATGCATATGCTGTGTGTGAGAAAACCTGATATGACTATTTTGTGAAAAAATAAATAAAATGATTTTGCAAAGAATTGTGGGAAAAAATTACAACTTCAAAAACCTCACCGTGCCTCTTTCTAAATACCTTGGAATGTCTACTTTGCAAAAAGGGGTCATTTGGGGGGTATTTGTACTTACCTGGCATGTTAGGGTCTCAAGAAATTAGATCGGCCGTCACTACTTCAGGCGTGATCAATTTTCAGAGATTTGCACCATAGCTTGTGACACTAGAACTTTCTCACCGACCAAATAATATACACCAATTTTGATTATTTTTACCAAAGATATGTAGCCATATAAATTTTTGCCAAAATTTATGAGGAAAAATTACGAATTTGCTAAATTTTAACAGAAACAAAGAATTTATTTTTTTTGCTGAATTTTCAGTATTTTTTGATTTATAGCGCAAAAAATAAACAACCCAGCTGTGATTAAATACCACCAAAATAAAGCTCTATTTGTGTGAAAAAAAGGACAAAAATTTCATATGGGTACAGTGTTGCATGACTGAGTAATTGTCATTCAAAATGTGAGAGCACCGAAAACTGAAAATTGGTCTGGTTAGGAAGGGGGTTTAAGTACCCAGTGGTCAAGTGGTTAAAACTGCTTATATGAAAAATGGCAATAGTTTCTAAAACTATGATACTCAATTAGAAAAATCTCTAAAAATACAGTTTTCCCCTCCCAGAGGTCTATAATCAAAATATGAAAACAGTTAAACAATAGATGACAGGCCGGTTTTCAATTATACTTTCAATTCTATTATTTTAAAAGGGGGGAATCTTGTGTAAAGAATGTGAAATGCAGGGGCACTGGTGAGTGCTCTCGTAGTTCATTGACACTTCCTACAGCTTTCAAACAGAAAGCCTGTACTGAGGCTCCTGAGAAATAAAAACAATAAATGCACATTTTTTTACCTGGAAAACATGAGTATTTGTTTTTTGTAAAATGTGAACTTAGCCTTTAAAAGGTCTCAGTAAATCATTTTTGTACTAACATAATTAATTTTCCTTTTATTACAAAGCCTTCACATATTTGACTTATTCAGACTCACTTTGAGGCAGCTCTTCTTGTTTTCTTTGTTTGCAACCCTGTACTGTTGGGTTCGTCAGACTCTGCATTATCTTCCTCTTCCATAACTGTATCCTCTTCTAGCGTGGCATTCTCTTCAACTCCACTTTTTGCCTCAACTCCGCTCTTTGCATTGTCTATACCTTTCTTGCGAAGGTCCTGGGAAGGAGCTACTAGAAAGTCTGCTGGGTAATATTCATTGCTGAAAAGGAGAATTGTAACAGACGGTTTACATACACTATATGAAAATTATCACAAGACTCCTGGCTAGAATTTACCTTTTTGCAATCAATATACAAAGTTTTCTTTGTATGTGATAAATACAAAGAAAACTAGCTATATTTCTTTAAAAACAAAATTACATTAATAATTTAAGTGCATCCATTACCCCACAGTCAATTAAGAATCATTCAAGGTGGAAATAATGAATAGAGTTCGAGAGCTCAAGTAACAAAAATCTAAAAGTAAACAAAAGCAGCAGGTGACATAGAAGAGGTATCAACTAGCGCCAGGGGTCTCCAAACTATGGCACTCCAGTTGTTCAGAAACTACAATTCCCATCATGCCTAATCATGTCTTTGAATGTCAAAGTTTTACAATGACTCATGGGATGTGTAGTTCCGCAACAGCTAGAGGGCCGTAGTTTGGAGATCCCTGAACTAGCCTACAAAAAATGTAATGATATCACAGGTAATGTAATGTATATATTATTGAACTCCGAACCCAAAGAGATCAAAGTATAGGGGTGCCAAATTAAATGATCTGAATATATTTCTATTTGCTAAAAGTTTTTTTTATTTTTTATTATTAAATCAGACTTTTGTGCAAATAAAAAGTTAAACTTCTTTTCTTCAGATCATTTACATTTAGCGTTCCTACACTTCAAATCACAGAGAGCCACAAAGACCCTCAAACAGTAAGCACAGCTTATTCTCCAAAGCAGCCAAACCCAACTCTTAAAAACCTTGTAAAAAGGTCATTCCTGCAGCCAATACTATATACAGAAAAACAAATAAAGGCATTTTACTACACTCAATGACTTTTGTCACTACTGTACATATTTGTATGGCAATGTCAAGACTTACAATGCAAGAGTTCCACCATAAATCCTAAACATTCATATGGAGATATTTATATGTGATTACATATCTCTATTTTACAACTGAATGACGTCTGTAAAGGCGCTTTTAACTGCTTGTTGTGTAACATTCTGATTGCCAAGGAAGGTTCCTCTTCATAATATCTATTGCTTAGTCTTCCTTGGCAGCCATTCTAACCAATGACTAGAGAAAGTAGTCAATGGTTTATCACAACCTAATTCCTAGCAGTGTGGTGGCAACAGCACTTCTACCCAATCCCCATAATGATGATAGGTTTTAAAGCTAAGGTTTAGGTGTGGATATTTTTGCATAATTACATTGGTCCATCTTGGACCAGTGTAAGCATGCATGTGCTATATCTGGCCAATCACTGTGAAAGCTGGAATTCACTGTAGTAGGCACTGCTACTAAAGTGATTGCCGCTAGCTTCCAGATCCCGCATGGCACAGACACCATACAGAGAACACTGTGCATTTTCTCAATAAATGCAAAGAATTCTCTCATTAGATAAAATGGAGAATGTGAGGTCGCCACTCAACTCATCCAATCAGAGAATGCTCTGCATTCATTGAGAAAATGCAAAGTGTTCTGTAAGTGGCGCCTATGCCGAATAAGCTACCCACTGTTTTTATAATGTAGCAGGGCAGCCATTTGGCTGGAGTTAGTTTGTGGCAATAACTGTAGTAGCGATGCCTACTAGAGCGAGTGCCAGCTTCCATGGTGATCCCACAGGTAGGGCATATGCATAGAAAATGAGAAAAGAGGGCGCACCAACCTTGTGCATTATCCTTAGGTATATTTTATTAAAAGGTAAGTTAAAAAACTACTCACAAACAGATGGAAAAAAACTTGCGATACAAATGATCTCCAGGTGACAGCAATTGGTCTAATGACAACAACCTCCAGATGGTAACAGAGAAGATTTCGAAGGTCACTGCCGGCTGATGCGTTTTGAAGGGATACCTTCTTCCACAGATCCCAGAGGAAGAAGGTATTCCTTCGAAACGCGTCAGGCGGCAGTGGCCTTTGAAATCTCCTCTGTTACCATCTGGAGTTTGTTATCATTAGACCAATTGCTGTCACCCAGAGATCATTTGTATCGCAAGTTTTTTCCATCTGTTTGTGAGTAGTTTTTTTAATGTAACTTTTAATAAAATATACCTAAGGATAATGCACAAGGTTGGTGCGCCCTCTTTTCACTTTTTCTCTTGCTTGCTAGGATACCCCTATCCTTGAGGGCAGCAAGGCCTGTGGCATTATCCACTACAAACTCTAGCCCATCTGGTCACTCACTTGTGCGCAAGAGTGTTTGTTTTTCTGCTATCAGGGCATATGCATACTTACATAGGTCAAAGCTGGTCCAAATGAGTTTCAAACCGGTGGTTGTAGTTGACAGTTAATACAATCTTACAATTTTATTTGCAACAATTTTATGTAAAGTGAAGTAAATTGCAGCATCTAATCAGACTCTAGGACATTGGAGTCCAAAAACAAGATGATTTCTGAATGGTTTCTACTAGTGACTGAACTTAATACAACCTTATTGAACAAGGATTTTTGAGGGATATCAGAGGACTTCTGGGTACTCAAGAATAAGGCTTGTGAACATGGGCACAAATCTATGCTTTTAATGTCATCATTTTTTCAGCCAATGCTCATGCCACTATGGCATTTAGCTTTGTATTGTGGATTAGCATGCAGAAGCATTAAAAAAAATCCCCATGCATTTAGAGAGGAGCTTGCTGGCATAATTGTGCTTACAGTGGGCAAAATAAATGAATATTCTAGCCAACAGAATGTGTATATGCGCATATGCTTCTAAACAGGCAGCACATGTCAAAACATGCATTTTTAAAGCTTGATTTTTCTGAAATGCCCAGCATAGATAGGAATATTTTAACACACCTGTGTACATGAAACCATAGGCAAACTGCTATCACCTGCTCACATATTTAAAAATGTCATACAACCCCATTGGTTGCTGCCCTTTCTACTTGACAAGGAACATATAATAAAATGGTGTTCAGCGGTCCACTATAAATACAAATACTACAAAGTATAAAAAAATGTGATCCAAAATATATTGGTACAGTCCCAAAATATTAATGCCAAAACAGTCCTTGACGTGACTTAAGAATCCTCCATGTGCTTAGAGAATCATCCAGTGGTACAGTGTAGTGTGTATCTAACCACTCACCAGAAACAAGTGAAATTGTAGCATTAAATTGTCATTGCACTCCACCCGGTATAGTGAAAATAACCTTAACAGCCGTGCGCCTCCACCAATCTAAACACTCACCAGTAGCCAGACAAAAGTATGCCTTGAACTGCTCATATGGAGCAAAGTGGTATCCCAGCTTTGTTTAGCGATGACATGGAGAAATCCAGAAAGGCCATAAACTGTGTAAAAAAAAAAGCTCACCATCAGGAGCTCAACTGGTACTAATATAGTGTAGTATTTTATTAAATAGTTAAAAGCAGATACAAGTGCTGCAGCATAAAAACAAATTGGCCAAACTCACAGTAATGGCCGCCGTTCCCAGCACAAGGACAGGGCGATGATGATGTCAGCACGTAGGCCCCTACTGAAGCATTTTGGGCGTTCTCAAGGGATCTGCCTATCACGGTCGTCAAACAACCCCCTTAAATAACCATAGCACTTAAAACAAGACAAACTAACACCGTTCGCAATTTTCCGCCCTTTCTACTTGTTTTCTTGCTGATTAACCATCCCAGCCATAAATGCATATGCATCAATGCATACGATTTCTTCCCAATATTTTTGGTAAATTAATACTTTTCCCTTTGAGAGATATCAAAATCAGAACATTTACTGAAATGCAGAAGACAGCTACCATCGCCAAGTTTGAGGTAGTGATACACTGCTCTTTTTATAACATACAGTCTTACCTTATGAACCTGAGCAGGAGAGGGGAAAGTTCCCTGGACCTCGGCTCCACCCGGTCTGGAAACAGTGACATTGCTTTCCAAAGCAGGAACCGAAAATTGGTGTAATCAGTCCTGTCATTTATATCAGTTTTGCTTTTCAGCATATCAGCATATAAGATTCCGACGTCTCCAGCATTAGAAACATCAATTCCGTGGGTCTGGCTGTTTGTTGATTCCTCATTTAGCTGCTCATCCTTAAGTTCCTTCTCTATAAAAAGAAAGGAAACATGTCTCCAAAGAATATTTATGACCATAGCTCTGAAAAATGCTTTCCGTGTTAGCACTTAATCAGAATTAAACCCAGAAACGAAAATTTAATATATTGACATTTACCAATGCCTATATGTGGTGGTGGCGGCATTATTTAAAAAATGTTTTTTTGTTTTCTTCACCTGGTAATCTAGCCAGTTACACACCACCGGTCTTAGGGTGGCTCCACTATATGATGGAGCAACAGAGCCATCTTTGGACAGCAGCATTGTCAATTTGGGGAGAGGGTAGTGTTAGATGCACTAGCAGATTTAGTTCGACTTGACTAATAAATTAAATTCGAACTCCAGCCAACACTTTTTAAGCAGTAAGGGCAACAGTTTTTTTCCCACATAAAAAAAAAAAAACTGATCATTTTAAGCACAGCTTGGTTTGTTAAAGGGAGTTAAGAAATAACAGACTTATTTGAAAATAATGGAAAAGAGCCTAAAAAATATACTAATGAAGCCACCATATCTTATGCCGCGTACACACAACCGTTTTTAATGATAAGAAAAATGCCATTTTTAAAAATGGTCGTGAAAAACGGTGGTGTGTATGCTCCAGAGCATTTTTCTCGACGAGAAAAATGCCCGAAAAAAAAATTAGAACCTGCTCTATTTTTTCTCGTCGTTTTTCACGTCGTTCTTTTTAACGTCGTAAAAGACGGTCGTGTGTATGCTTTTACGGGGGGGGAAAAAAATGTGCATGCTCAGAATCAAGTATGAGACGGGAGCGCTCGTTCTGGTAAAACTAGCGTTCATAATGGAGATAGCACATTCATCACGCTGTAACGGACTGAAAAGCACGAATCGTCTCTCACCAAACTTTATTAACACGAGGATCAGCAAAAGCGTCCCAAAGGGTGGCGCCATTCGAATGGAACTTCCCATTTATAGTGCCGTCCTATGTGTTGTACATCACCGCGCTTTGCCCGAGCATTTTTTTTTCACAAAAGTGTGTATGCAAGGCAGGCTTGAGAGGAAACACGAAAAATCACGTCGAGAAAAACTTCGGTTTTTTCCATGGCATGAATAACGGTCATGTGTACGCGGCATAAGAATTGTTAGGCCTCAATATGATAAATTTCATTTTATGAAGGTTTGGCTAATGACATTTTAACCAATAGTGCCCATTTATGAAAGACTGAGCAAAGAAAAACAGGGCAATCATGTGTAGTAATCATTTCTATAGCACTGGTTGTTATGGGAAACTACTGTGCTTTGCTCCTTTTTCTCATAAATTTATAGTTAAGCCAAGGAGCGAAGCAAGATTACCAGTTAGAGGTGTTTCTACTGTCAGCTCAATGTCATAGAATGTTCACAGTACACAAAAATGAATAGAGTTCTGCTTGTACTAATAGTATCTGGTAAAGCATTTAGCAGTTTTGTTTATACATGAAATGAATGAAGGAAGGAAACCCATAGAATCAGTAAAATAATACTAAATAAAAATTAAAAAAAAGAACTCAGGCATATATTGCTTTCAGTGTTTATTTTGTTGGTGCAGTAAAGGCATCAGTTGAAATATACCCAATTACAGAGTTAAGCCTAGTACACACTACTTTTTTTTTTTTTTAAAGCCACTGGCTGAGTTCACCGATCGGGAGGCCGTTGGCTGCTGGTTTTCCAGCAGGCTTGTCTTACAGAGGTCACCCGAACTGCCGGCTTCTGTCGGACCGGTTGCCATACACACAAGCCGAATGTTGGCCGGTTTTTATTGAACCGGCCGATGTTGCACGACATTCGGCCCATGTGTACTAGGCTTTAGGAAGAACAGTAAGATCAATGCTTAAAGAATAACTAAACACACTTTTTTAGTTTTTGATAGAGTGTAGAGGGATTAGAACTCATGTAAAGTTAGGTTTTTATTGCTGTCTATGCCCTTGTTAGGGAGATTCACCCTCTCTTTTTGGTCTGTTTACCATTATCACTGAAAGTAAAAGAAAATCACAACTTTTGGAAAAAGTGGGAACATTATCCAATGGGCACAATAGTTTTGGTGATAACCAAGGATTCACTTGCTTTAGAGGGATCTTCTCTCACTTACTGTTTTGGTTAAGGAACAGGAAGTAAAAGGAGATCTCCCCAAAGGGGCAAAACAAAACCTTACAGGTGCATCTAAAATGCAAAAAGAAAGAGTTTTTACTTTACTTCAACTTTACCAGTGATTTCCTTTTGGAACAGTGTGGCCACAGTCCTAACCCATTTAATATGTCAAACAGAGGTCTATCTCTGACCACTAAGCAATAAGTATAGTATTAGTCCCTGATGGACAAGCCAAGTGGATCTTATAAGTCATTCAACTTTGACACATTTACACTTTGGAGTTACCAGAGCACCTGCATATTAAAATATTTTTCCTATGGCAATTATAATAGGATATGAATATTACTTTGCAAGTCAATAAAACATTACCAGCATGAACAGCAGACTTTTCCAAATGCTCGTAGAACACCTTCCAAAAAGCTTTATTTTCCATTAAATTTGCATGAGATCTATAAAAGAAAATATGGGGATAAGTTTATTCTCTGAGAACACAGCCAGTGAACGTATTCTTCACTTTTCTCAGGCTGAGCCATCTAGCACAAAATGTTACATTAATGGAACATTTCCCACAAGAATGTGTCAAGCAGGAAGTGTTATGATCACAATTGGATTATTTATTAAAACATCAACAGTTGAGGGAAAAAAAAAACATATTACAAAGTCACGTCATAGGCAGTTATTGCCAGAAAAAATATAATTTACTTACGCAATAAGCTCAATAACCGGATCCCACAGAGGGGTGAAGTTAATATACAGCATTGCTAGTAAATACCTCAACGGTACCTGTGAAATAGGAAAGGAATGAATGCTAAATTGTTAAAAGATTCAAGACATGATGAGTATTAGAAGCAGCTATTGAAAAAAACAAGCACTACATTTGTCTGGTGCATGAATCATCTTTCCATGAGAGGGATATGTTAATTCCATTTAGTTGTACCCACATCTGCAATAAAGACAATTAACGCTCCAAAAAATTTGAAGCATTAGGTTTATCAAAAAACAAACACTGTTTGACTGTTGATGTGGTCACATCAGCTTGCCACTGCCATTCAAATGTCAACAAATGGACAACCCCAGATCTTGACTGCAATGTCTATAAAATGTGCATGTCCATGTTGTAAGAGCCCAGGGTACGTCTGAATCAGAACGTGATCTAAAGAGCAGAAGCTGAGCGCGTACAGCAGGAATGTTACTCCTCTCATATCAGTTCATACCAAGCACCAAGGTCTATACTTCAAGGATGATGTGTGCTTCAACATAAAATATTATATCACAAAATATTATTCAAAGGAAATATGTAGTGAAAAAAAAAATACCATGCAAACAGGTGAAATGACATGCCATCTACTGCATAAAATATTGATTACTCCACATTAATTTACCTGTGAACTTAGTCTCAGTGCAGTTAAAGTATACATAGAGTCAATACCTTTTTTTTTTAAGTGTTTGAGTGAGAATTGGTTAAGACTCCTGTCAGAGTTTTTTTTTTTTTTTGGTCTATGTACCGTGGAGGAGATGTCACTTCATTTTCCATTACAGAGACACAGCGAAAAGTAAGAGGGGGTCTAAAGAGAGAACATATCCTCTAAGTTTTAAAGTGGAAATTTACTTGGAATCTCTGCCCCCCCCCCCGCCCAGTACTAAGAACTGGGTTTTTGTTGTGGGGGGGGGGGCGCTATTTATTGTACTTATGGTAGCCTCACCCCCACCATCTTTCTGGTTTAAGCCAGAACGATGTGTCATGCTACTGCTGCGCCCAGGGAAAACCTTGTCACATATCTCACAAGGCTGTGGAAGCCAATTCACAAAGCAAACAGGGGGGCAGAGCTACAGAGAGGGAAGCCGCTCAGGTGTGGATGTCTTCAAGATAAATCACTTCTCTCAGAACCACGGGTGCAAGCAATGCATGTATGAGGCAAAACAAAAGAAAGAGTTCTTCTAGACAGCCGCACTCCGAATAAAAATTGCCTTTATTGTAAAATCCAAAAATCAAAAACAGCACTACAAGTCACAGCACACCAGTCAAGCTGACGCGTTTCATACTAGACTAGTGTTTCACTCGTATAGTGTGAAACGCGTCAGCTTGGCCGGTGTGCTGGGACTTGAAGTGCTGTTTTGGATTTTGGATTTTACAATAAAGGCAATTTTTATTCGGAGTGCGGCTGTCCAGAAGGACTCTTTCTTTTGTTTTGCCTCAGGGGGGCAGAGCTACTAGGTTAGGGAAGCAGAGTTGCCTAAACCTAGAAAAGACACCTGGCTGAAGAGGAATTAGGGGGACAGAGGCTTTGACACCAGAACACTGGATTGCTGCAGGACAACACTGGATCCACTGGGAAAAGGCACAGGGGAGTTAAAGCGTTTGTTAACCCATAAAGAAATACAAATAAAGATCCTGTTCCTTTAAAGAATTTTATACAGCACAGTGCTTGTGCTGTGTATTTTGGCCCCTTGTATCATCTAAAATATCTGGCTGATCCTGCCAGTTTCTACCCTCCCCTCTCTGTGCTGACCTAATCTATCAGGGTTGCAGAGCTCTGACACCGGAGTCAGTATGTGCCTCTGTCATATGCTGCTATCTGCAGCTCTCCATGTGTCTCCTCTGTCCTCCACCGCCCCTCTCCTCCCTTGCCTGTCATCTCTCACCATCGCTGATCTGCTCCTCTCCCCACTGCTTTAAAACTAACTGATCTGTATACCATCGCCTCTGTCCCCAACTACAATAGGACTACATCGATTTACACTTAATTTTCTAGCCATTTCCAAATTAATATGAGAATGTGTACTCCACAGGTCATATGATATAAAATATAAATTCTACACCAACCTCCTTGAAGTGTTCTTTTGCAACTGAGTGCACAAGATCATGCCTCAGTTTCCGAAGATGCATTAGTTTATCTCGGTAGTCATAGACAGTGGCTGGGACAAGCTCAGCTTGCAGTAGAATGGAAAACACATGAAGGTTTTCTCCTTCTTTGGACTCCTAGAGAAAAACTGTTTGGTTAGACTTTACTTAATATTCATTCCATTTGACAGTCCACTCATGTGAATGCTTACCTCCAGACATATATTTGGTTGGGCAGAAAAGTGATTTAGTATCCTTATAGTAAGAAGTCGCACCTAAAAAATAAAAAAATAAAAAATTACACACACACACAAACAAGGGACATGTTTTAATGACCTTTAGCTGTGACCTATTGGGAATGTGTGAAAGAGGACCGTAGAAGTTGTCTCCTTTCTGCCACAATGGGGTTGATCTAGTGCAGTGATGGCGATCCTTGGCACCCTAGATGTTTTGGAACTACATTTCCCATGATGCTCTGCTCTCAGTGTAGTTGAGCATCATGGGAAATGTAGTTCCAAAACATCTGGGGTGCCAAGGTTTGCCATCACTGATCTAGTGCAACTGTGCATGGTAGCCAATCAGCTTCAAACTTCACCTTGTTCAATGAAGCTTTGACAAAAAAAACAAAAAAAAATGGAAGCTGATTGGTTTCTTTGCAGAGCTGCACCAGATTTTGCACTCTCCAGCCTACTGTCTTCAAGGGAGCCGTACACATGCAGGAGTGCAAGTGCTCTCACTCATTCACTTGCTTGTTTTATTTTGGTCAGCTTGTTCCATAGATCCCTTGAAACTACTGGGTATTTAAAAAGGAGAAAAGGAGAAAAGGAGAAATAGGAAATATGAAAAGGAGCCCGAAACGTCACTCACTGTCTCCATATAGAGAAAAATCTAATTTATATGCAATAATTCACAGCTCAAATACTATACATTTATATACATAACATCTTTTCATTTACGGATTTTAAAAATGTAATACATGATTCCAAACATACTATGGATTAACACCTCCCAATGTTTCCTCTAGTAAAGGACAGATCACATTTGTCAGGACTCATTAAATGCTGTAAACAATGGGTTTCTTTCAGCAGCCAAAAGATTAAATGGCCGAATAGTAAAGGCAGCATTATGCCGCGTACACATGATCGTGATTCACGGCGGTGAAAACACCGCCGTGAATCACGGCATGAAAAAAAATGAAAAACGAGGGAACGGCATGTTCCCCCACACACGACCGTTTTTCCCGTCATTTTTTTCTTTGACGAGAAAAACGACCGTCTGTGGGCTCCGCGGCAGTGTCTCCCTATGGGAAAACTGCCGCAGAAAAAAATGATGGAAAAAACGATGAGAAAATTTAGAACATGTTCTAATTTTTCTCGTCGTTTTTCCTGCCGTTTTTCTCAACGAGAAAAACGGCATAAAGCCCACAGACGATCGTTTTTCTCGGCGAAAAAAAAAAATGTAATTTTTCCCGACGGGAAAAATGATCGTGTGTACGCGGCATTAGAGCTGCATATGCTGGCTGGGTAGAAGCTTGCCTAAAATTAGCATGCAATCTTTCATATTTACTTGGTTAAAAGAGCATTTTAAAAATGCTTTTAGCAGTGACCTGACCATAATACAGAAATAAAATATGCGCAAAACCATTCCCTTTGAAACTACCAGCCACAGCCCACCAACCCCACCCTGTTACCAAAAGGGTAAGAATTTCTACTGTTAAGCACATTAGACTAGCATGCTAGCAGCTGTTCTGTAATGTATAGGAAGAACTGACCCCAAATAAATACAAACTGCTTTTTTTTTAGAATGTGAGACATTAAATGGTCACTATGCTGGCTTTATATATATATATATATTGTGAGGGGGTTAGCTCGGCAGCGGGTGTGTGTGACCCCCGGGATGGGCTCCCCACACAAAACAGGCCCAGCAGACGGAGGTTGTGGTTTTCAAAATCAAAAAAGGTGCGGTTTATTTTCTATTTACAGTGACAAAACACAGCAAAGCAAAAGAAACATAACCAAAATAAATCCTGGTCAAGTTGACCTCTGACTAAACATACAGGTTTCCTAACTAACAACTGGGATCAGCCTAGTGCTGTCCTAGTCCCTAAGTCCCTGGTTTTAAATGTCCAAGCAAATAGCCACACAGGCTTTGTCTCACCGCACAGGGGTTCACTCTCCCTAGACAGTCCACACAGGTCTGGTTCCAGGCATGAGCTAACACCTAATGAATCTGGGAGTTCTTATAGAGGCCTAAATGAGCTGACAAGCTTCAGCTGGCCTCATCAACTCCCTGTCTGTACGACGCCCCACACTCTCCCTAGAGGTATGAGTCATCCATGAGCCCACTAGCCTTATACAACTCTCCACCTAGTTGTATAAGTCGGCGTAAAGCCTGAATCTGGGCGAAATATATCTACCCCCCTGGATGCAACCAGGTGACTTTACCTTCCTGCTGTCACATACCCCCCCCTCTTGTTTTAACCTCGGGGTTGGAACACCAGCAATCAGGCATTCATGTACTCGAGACAAAGCATCCACATTCCCCATTTGAACGCCAGGGCGATGCTTTACTGTGAAGTTGAATTCCTGGAGGGCCAGGAACCACCTATTCACTCTTCTATTTGTTTCCTTGTTTTGAGCCATCCACTTTAACGGAGCGTGATCCGTAACCATGTCAAAGTGCCTACCTAGCAGGTAGTACCGAAGGGAATCTAGAGCCCACTTCACCGCTAAACACTCCTTTTCAACGGTGGCGTAATTTACCTCATGGGACTTCAACTTCCTGCTGAGGTAAATGACTGAGTGCTCTTCCCCGTTCCAGACCTGGGACAATACTGCTCCTAACCCCACATCTGACGCATCACTTTGTACGACAAAGTCTTTAGAGAAGTCGGGTGAGTACAACACTGGCTGGCTACATAAGGCTTGTTTCAAGAATTGGAATGCTGCCTCAGCCTCGGGGGTCCATTTAATCATGACCGACCCTTTCCCCTTCGTCAGGTTGGTTAGGGGCACAGCCTTAGAAGCAAAGTGGGGAATGAATCGCCGATAATACCCAGCGATTCCCAGAAAGGCTCGTACCTGCTTCTTGCTGTTGGGACGTGGCCAACTCTGGATGGCCTCGACTTTGTTGAGTTGGGGTTTTATTACTCCCCTCCCAATGGTGTACCCAAGATATTTGGCCTCCTCCTGCCCAATGGTACACTTCTTGGGGTTAGCCGTAAACCCCGCTTCCCGAACAGAGTCCAGGACTGCTTGCACTTTTGGCAGATGTGAGGCCCAATCTGTGCTATGGACAATTACGTCATCCAGGTAAGCCGCAGCATACTTCCGATGGGGCCTCAGCATCTGGTCCATTTTCCGCTGGAATGTGGCCGGCGCATTCTGTAACCCGAACGGCATTCTTTTATATTGGAACGCCCCGTCTGGGGTTACAAATGCGGTTTTCTCTTTGGCCGACTTGGCCAGGGGGATTTGCCAATACCCTTTTGTGAGGTCAAGAGTCGTCATGTATCGGGCTGTTCCCAGCCGGTCGATCAACTCATCAATACGTGGCATGGGGTAGGTGTCAAATTTTGTAACTTTGTTCAACTGACGAAAATCGTTACAAAATCGCCAGCTCCCATCCGGTTTAGGCACCAACACGATGGGACTAGACCAATCACTTTGGGACTCCTCTATCACCCCTAAGTTCAGCATTTTCTGTACTTCCTCCCGTATTGCCTCCCGTCGAGCCTCTGGGATCCGATAGGGTTTTAACTTCACCCTTTCACCGGGCGGGGTAATGATGTCATGCTCTACCCCAGATGTTTGTCCCGGCAGCTCAGAGAATACCTCCTTGTTGCGAAGCACAAACTCCTTAACCTCCTGTTGTTGGGGTTGTGACAAGGTGGCTGCTATTCCAACCTCAGGAATCACGCAACCAGTTTGAGCTGGTGACCAAGTGTCTGCGACTAGGGACTCTCTATCCCTCCAGGCTTTCAACAGATTAACGTGATAGATCTGTTCGGGCTTTCGCCTTCCTGGTTGTCTGACCTTGTAAGTCACTTCGCTCACTTTTTCCATTATCTCGTAGGGGCCTTGCCATTTGGCAAGGAATTTACTTTCAACCGTAGGGACAAGTACCAATATCCTATCCCCCGGGGAAAAGGTACGGGTCTTGGCTCCACGGTTGTACACTCTCTGCTGTGCCAACTGCGCTTGGGCCAAATGTTCCTTCACGATGGGCATTACCTGTGCAATTCGATCTTGCATCAGGGCGACATGCTCAATCACACTCCTGTGGGGAGAACTCTCACTTTCCCAAGTTTCCTTGGCAATATCCAACAGCCCTCTTGGGTGTCTCCCATACAGTAACTCAAAGGGGGAGAATCCCGTAGAGGATTGGGGCACCTCCCTAATAGCAAACATCAAATAAGGAAGTAAACAGTCCCAATCCTTTCCATCTCTATCCACCACTTTCTTCAACATTTGTTTTAGGGTTTTGTTGAATCTTTCAACCAGCCCATCGGTTTGGGGGTGATACACAGACGTACGCAATTGCGTCACTTTGAACAATTTACACAGCTCTTTCATAACCCGGGACATAAAGGGTGTACCTTGGTCCGTAAGCAGTTCTTTACAAATACCCACCCGGCTAAAAACAAGAGATAGCTCTTTGGCTATGGTTTTGGCCGAGGTATTTCGGAGAGGGATCGCTTCTGGATAACGGGTGGCATAGTCCATTATAACTAATATGTACTGGTGCCCCCTAGCGGACTTGATTATAGGACCTACCAAATCCATGGCGATCCTCTCAAACGGGACCTCAATGATGGGTAGAGGGACCAGCGGGCTACGGAAATGTGGCATCGGGGCCAACCTCTGACACACAGGGCAGGAGGAACAATAATTTTCTACGTCCTTCATCACCCCCGGCCAATAGAATCTCTGTAATACCCTCTCTCGGGTTTTCTCTGTCCCCAGATGACCTCCAAGAATGTGCCCATGGGCCAACTCCAACACCAACTTCCTGTAAGGTTTGGGCACCACAAGCTGCTCAACGGTTTCTTCTGCCCTTTTTGCCACCCGATACAGTAGGTCCTTCTCTACGCTGAAGTATGGGTAAGTGCAGGTATTATCTGGGTTCACTAACTCGCCATCTATTTTCACTACGTTTTCCCGTGCCTTTATTAGGGCGGGGTCTTTCAACTGTTCTGTGGCAAAGTTTTCCCTGTGAACCTCAAGATCAGAAAACTCCACAGACGGTAGGTTTTCGTCTGAGGAGGTGGGCTCCTCTCCAGTTTCTTGAGTCTCCCCTGCCAATACTGATAAGGGAAATTCCGGAGAGTCCTCACCACTCTCAGGGGAGTTCTGGCTATCACATTCCTGGTACATAGGGGCACCAGTGAGGGGCTCAGGATCATCCCACAGTTCCCAGAACTTCGGAAAATCCCTTCCCACAATGGCGTCATGCGGTAACTGAGATACTAAGCCCACTGGATGAGAGAGGGTACCTTTGGGGGTCTCGAAACACACTGTAGTCACTGGATACTCTCGGGTGTCCCCATGCACACAAATAACAGCTACCTTGCTATTCCCAGAGACCTCTGTTTTAACTAACTCAGCCTTTATCAGGGTCACAAGGCTACCTGAATCCAGCAATACCACAACATTTCTACCATTAACACACATTTTGCATAAATGTTTCTCAGTTCCTCGAATGGCAGTGCATGCGACTGTCGCACACAGCGACTGACGTCTGCCCGTCAGAAAGTCACACTGCATGGGTTCCTCCACAACCGGGCAATTGGCTGCAATATGTCCCGCTTGCCGGCAGCGGTAGCAAACGATCCTTCTTGCCGCCTCTTGAGCCGCTGATTTCCCAGGCTGTTCTCGCCAAACTTGGGGTAGAGCTCCCACCCTCTCACTCTCTCCACCCTCACCCCTTGGAATCCTCTTATCCGCCCCTGGGGATGGTCTGGTCTTAGGGTGGAAAGTCCGAGTGTCTCTGGAAGAGGCCGTCAGGTTCTCTGTAGCCAAGTATTTCTCCACACGATCCACAAGACCATCGGCCGTCTCTGGGTCTCCATGGCTTACCCACTTTTGGATGGCAGTAGGAAGAGCTCTCAAAAACCGATCCATTACAACACGTTCCACAATCTTTGGTGCGGACAAAGTCTCTGGCTGTAGCCACTTTCTGCTCAGGTGAATGAGATCATACATTTGAGACCTGGGGGGTTTTCCAAGCTGGAAAGTCCAGTTATGCACACGCTGAGCCCGGACAGCCTGGGTGACACCCAGCCTTGCCAAAATTTCAGCTTTTAGCATCACATAGTCTTTTGCTTGGTTAGGCTCTAGGTCATAGTAAGCTTTCTGCGATTCACCAGTTAACAGAGGAGCCACCAGTCCAGCCCACTGCTCCTCAGGCCACTTTTCTCTTTCAGCGGTCCTTTCAAATGTGGTCAAAAATACCTCTGGATCATCCTCTCCAGTCATTTTTGTCAATAAACGACTCACCCCAAAGGACGCGGTATTAGTGGGACGGCTTTCCTCACTGGTCTGCGGACGTTGCTGCATTACTGCTTCCATCTGTTGTTGTAGTCTCTGCTCTTGCTTCTGCAACAGGTCTATGAAGCGGGCCTCAGATTGCTGCTGGGCTCGTTGCTGAGCCTCCAGACTCTGTTGCAAAGTTGCGTTTGTCTGCTGCTGGGCTGCAAGGCTCCTTTGCAAACCTGCATTTGTCTGCTGTTGATTGGCATTTGCTAGAGCCAGCTGCTTCAGTATCTCCTCCATGCTGGCTTAAAAAAAAACTGCCCGCATTCTCCACCAACTGTGAGGGGGTTAGCTCGGCAGCGGGTGTGTGTGACCCCCGGGATGGGCTCCCCACACAAAACAGGCCCAGCAGACGGAGGTTGTGGTTTTCAAAATCAAAAAAGGTGCGGTTTATTTTCTATTTACAGTGACAAAACACAGCAAAGCAAAAGAAACATAACCAAAATAAATCCTGGTCAAGTTGACCTCTGACTAAACATACAGGTTTCCTAACTAACAACTGGGATCAGCCTAGTGCTGTCCTAGTCCCTAAGTCCCTGGTTTTAAATGTCCAAGCAAATAGCCACACAGGCTTTGTCTCACCGCACAGGGGTTCACTCTCCCTAGACAGTCCACACAGGTCTGGTTCCAGGCATGAGCTAACACCTAATGAATCTGGGAGTTCTTATAGAGGCCTAAATGAGCTGACAAGCTTCAGCTGGCCTCATCAACTCCCTGTCTGTACGACGCCCCACACTCTCCCTAGAGGTAGGAGTCATCCATGAGCCCACTAGCCTTATACAACTCTCCACCTAGTTGTATAAGTCGGCGTAAAGCCTGAATCTGGGCGAAATATATCTACCCCCCTGGATGCAACCAGGTGACTTTACCTTCCTGCTGTCACAATATATATATAAAAACACATAAATCTGAAAGGGATGACAGGGCAGGATCAGCATCTCAAAAAGCTTTGCATTTATTTTGCAATGACATACCTTTGACAAGTTGCCCGATATATTATACTGCAACTTTGAAAATATCTCCATTTGGATATCCTGTGAAAGCTGCTGTTGGCAACCACAGAACACTAATCTAGTGAAATAAAGATCTGCCAAGAGCAAGGCACTTGGATCATCAGGGAATAAGCTGAAAAAAATACAATGCAAAACAAAAGATTAGACATCAAAATTTCATTACCAAAGCTACAAAACAGATCAAAACATCAGAAGCATCACTGATTGGTGTCTATGATCTAGAAAATAGCAATTAAATAACATTTTCTCTATGAGATATTTATTAGGCTTTACTCAATACAAGTATGTTGTACATTATTTTACCAATGCCTGATCAGAATATTAAAGATATTCCCATCCCTCCATTTCGTATTCAGTGAATGTTAGCAAGCTTATATAATAACATGATGTGTCCAAATCTATATGTATTGTCCATAACAACCATTAAATAGATAATTGCATGCCAATGAAGCCTCTTGGGTTCTAGGCCCTGACTTCTAACCAAAATTATGTATAAGCCTCACCCCCTCCATTTACTAAACTTCACCAGCTGTCATATGTCATAGCCTCTTATGTCCACTGAAGTTCCATAATTTAATGGTTGAATGACAGGAGCATGGCTTAGCCCAGGCATGGGGCAGGGCTAATCTCAACTTGGGTAGAAGTTAGGGCCCCATGTACAGCCTGAGAATAGGATCCAAGGAGGATTTTCATTTGAGGACTACTACAGGTACCTGCAGGCATTACAAGGTGGCTGCACTTCAGCACTGCCATTACAGTAATTTAGAAATGTCTTAGTCCAGATCAGATTAATTTTAACAATCCCATGTGGACAGAGAAAAAAAGAAATGACATACTTTCCCTACCCCTTACAAGTATATGTGATAAAAGAACAGCTCAGTAAAGCACAAATGCCTCCAGGACCAGAAGGCTGGTTGCGTTTGCACAATATGCATGCACAATATGCATGTAACTTACAGCAGAAGGTCTTTTATATTTTCCATTGGAAGCACATGAAGAATTTCAGCAGAATCATCCAGACTGAGAAGCGTACTCACTGCCTGGCAAGCTATCCACAAGACTCCTAAAAAATAAAGACCGTTAATGTGCAAAGGAACCATAAAGTCTCTATAAAATAGTTCTAGGTCTGTAAATAAAGAATGATTGGTTACAATTTAGTCTACCAAACCCAAAAACGATGTTTAAAGTAGAATTACATTTTAAAAATGAACGACTGACAGGCAGGAGACACTATTGGTTTCTTCTGTCAAAACTGCTTCTCGCTGCCTGTCCGTATTTATGTACACTGAGCAGCCTAAAGTACATATATGGCACAGCTCTGTGCAACGATGATGTGACTCCCATGATGTAATTACGGCCTGGCCAATCAATCGTCGAAAAGTTGAAAACAGGAAAGAAGACCGGAAAGAATGGAAGTGCCTGTGACTGACAGGGCCACCGTAGGGGAACGATTGGCAGGCAAGTCTGCCTTAATGTGCGAATATGGTGTGCATATTAGTACATCATGGCCAAAAGCTCCTGGGGGCCCATTTAATTTTTTTTTTTTGGGAAAGGTTGATTTCCACTTTAAAGGCAGTTCTCGCAGCATTTTGCACTCCTTTCTTACATTTGTTCTCCTACTGCTTGGAGCACCACGTACTTCTGAGTATAGGGCACCTTGTAATTTACTATTCATCCTGTCGCATGATATCACAGAATCTTGGCACCAGCCTTTTCCCCTTAGATTTAAGGAAAACAACCCTCTGTCCTATACAAGCTCCAACTAGGATGGGATCGAAATGCGCAAACAACTGTACCGCTCAAGCCAGCTTCCTCATTGAAATCAGCAGCAGGGCACTGCTGCTCTAATCTGCTTTGAGGTACTTGAAATTCCACGTGGAGAAACACTGGACACTGTCCAATTGCTGTTCGGTAAATTTGTTTAAAACCACCGACAAACTTAGAGACATTTCTGCAAAAGCATTAAGTCACTGACTCCTGAGTTTTTCCAATAAAAAAAAAAAAGGATTGTGCCATATTTTCCGGCACAGCAATCCAATGTGCATTTTGATACTCAAGGTAAAGAATTTATATTCTCATCTCCACTAAGAATAAAATTGATGTAAAATAGATTGATTGCAATGGCCCTCAGGTGGCAATCGACACCTATTGGTAAAAAATGTGCCACATCCTAAAGCCCCGTACACACGGTCGGACTATTGCCCAACAAACTTCGTTTTGAGCAAGTTGGACCAACAATCCGACCATGTGTACGCTCCATCGGGCAAACTTTTTTCGTTTGGTTTTGGATTTCATCGGACAAAAGTTGGGTCTGCAAACGGACAAACTTTTGCCCAACAAAAGTCCGATGGAGCAAAGTCCGACCGTGTGTACAGAAAACCATCAGACTTTAGTCCGATGGACAAAACAACTAATGTTAAAATCAACCAACAATAGCAGAAGTTGACCAAAGGGTGGCGGTAAAGAGCAGAAAAACCACGTGATGTTGTAAGAAGTTTTAAGAAAGTTTGCAGAAAAGTCAGAGCGTGTGTATGCTATGAGTGTTCCCAACCAACTCCGTTCGGACAAAAAAACACGGAAAAGTCCGATGGAAGTCCGACCGTGTGTACGAGGCTTTATAGAGCTGAACAAGGGATTGTGGAAAAAATGGACTTTATAGGCACACGAGAATATTTAGAAAAATAATTAAATTTTAATATAACATGTACACAATATATATACATATACAAAAACATATAATAGTACAACACAATATATGCGGACACTTCCAAGGTAATACCCCACAAAACTGCGATGATTCCTTGGATTGAGGTTCACAATGTGTTGATAAATTGTTAAAACTTGGAGCTCCAAGTTTTAACAATTTATCAACACATTGTGAACCTCAATCCAAGGAATCATCGCAGTTTTGTGGGGTATTACCTTGGAAGTGTCCACATCTATTGTGTTGTACTTTTATATGTTTTTGTATATGTATATATATTGTGTGCATGTTATATTAAAATTTTATTATTTTTCTAAATATTCTCGTGTGTCTATAAAGTCAATTTTTTCCACAATCCCTTGTTTAAAATTGATGTAAAACATAATGAACTTCTCTTATTTGCTCTCTTTTGTTAAATACATAACTGAAAGTGTTTTTTTACATAGATTTTATATTTAAAAAGAAAATAAAAAAATGGTTGATCTTGGCAGAAATTCAGAGCTATCCTATGTCCTGTACTCACTGCCTGTGTTAATTTAAAAGACTATTAGCCCTCCCTGTTCTTCTGTTGGACTACTACTGTAAGTAAATTAGTATCTATTCTGTGAACAAGAAAACACTAAGGGGTTGATTTAATGAGGGCAAATAAACTATGTGTTTTCTAGGTGCAGTTGTACTCATTTTCCGTAGTAAGTGTGGTAAAGCTACACTTGTAAAGAACACCCAATCAGGCGTAAGGAAAAAAAATAAATAAAAATCAGTTTTGCTTGCCATGATCGGATATTGGAAATCCGAAGAGCTTTACCTCTGGGGAAAATGAGTGCAATTGTACCTGCAAAGGGCACAGTCTATTTGTCTTTAGTAAATCCACCCCTAAGTGTGGTTGAGTAATTTATCAAAAGACAACAAGCCAGCCAATTGACAACTCCATCAACGATGTGTCCTCTCAGCTTACAACAGGAAATGAAAGTGGTTGTAAAGGCTAAATGTTTTTTGTTTACCTTAGTTCTCTGCATTAAGGTAAAAAAAAAAAAAAAAAAACACCTTTTAGGTGCTGCTCCCCCCCCCCCACCTGTTCTCCTAAATACTTACCTAAACCCATACTCAATCCAGCGCCCAGCCATTGGCTCCTGCTGCTGTCAATCAAATCCAGTGACGAGGGAGTCGGGACAGGGCCGAGTTGAACTATGTGTGTCAATAGACATAGTGCCTTGTTACGGGGGTACTCAAATGCAAAAAGAGCCAGAAACACTGGTGGGGGACCCCAGAGGAGGAGGATTGGGGATGCTCTGTGCAAAACCACTGCACAGTGCAGGTAAAAATTACAAGTTTGTTATTTTTTTTTAAATCCTTTAATATTACTTTAAGAGATGAGCGCATTTCTAGCAGATTAACAGGTATTTTTCTGTACTTGCAGGGTCTGTAAAATTATAAATCTTGGAATATTATGCAGTACTACATATTTGTTTCTTTATTATACCTTGACATATGATTTAAGTACAGAAAAAGACCAATGGGTTATTAAAAAAAAACAGTAAAAGAATTGACACAGGTGGCAGCACAGTGGGTAGCACTAGCACCTAGCAGCAAAAGGGTCGCTGGTTCGAATCCTGATGACACCATCTGCCTGGAGTTTGCATGTTCTCCCTGTGTCTGCATGGGTTTCCTCCGGGTACTCTGGTTTCCTCCCACACTCCAAAGACATGCTGGTAGGTTAATTGAATTAAATTGGCCCAGTATATGTATCCCAAGCGTAATGAGATCCTACGGGGTAAAATGACCGCACCAGCCAAGCAGACACTGGCTGCAAAAAGTGCCTAGAGGCAATTCAGTTTGCATGTGTAGCACTATACAAGTCACTCATTCATTCAAAACTAAGTTCCCAGTGCAAACAATCATAATCTTGTACTAGTATGACTTCAGTAAAGAGATGCTGCTAGGAGTTACTACAACTTGGTGCTTTCACAGTTTATATAATGAGCACACAGATGTAAACTGTCTTCAAAGTTCTGCTCATCCAAACTATCAAAAAGTTTTTCAAATTTTATAACTTACCCCGTGTAAACTGTATTTGGTTTATAAAAGAAAAAATGCTTCCTATAATGTCTGATAAAATTGGCACGATTCTGTCTTTATCCATAGGTCTGAAACAGAAAATGAAAAGTTAATGATTGTACATGTATAATCTACATTACAATCTGCAAATTTTCCATTCTGTCTCCAAGAAAAAAAAAAAAAAAAAAAGGAAATAATGGGCACAATTAAAAAAAAAACAAAAAAAAAAAAACACAACTTTAAAATTAAATATACACAGGTGAAATCTGGAGCTCTCCGATATGCACATACCAACTTTATTTCATGAAGTCAAAGCCTGGCCCACCTACCATGCATAGCTATAGATCCTTAAACATGACAGGCATCCCAATATCTAAGGCTGGCCAGCCAACAGCTTTGTCAAGCAAAGGTTTTATTTGCATATCAGAATGCCCCAAGTTTCAAACACCCCATTGTACTTGAAAAATCATCAGGTTTGTGTTGGTTTTTAAATTCTATTCCCACTTAAGGCAAAGTGACATGTTCAGTTTTTATTTAATTATGTAAAACCTTTATCCAAAAAGAAAAAAAAAAGCTGCTGCTGTAACTTCTGAAAAAGGGTTAGCTTGAGTTCAGCTTTTATTTGTTAGTCAAGTTCATCTAAATCTGCTAGTGCATCCAACACTACCTTTTCTCCAAATCGACAATGATGCTGTTCAAAAGGTATCTCAGTTGCTCCTCCATCCAGAGTTCAGACACCCTAAGGGCATGTTCACATGTGTTTTGATCTCTGAGGAATGATCCGCATTCAGATCACTCTTCAGAGGGCATTTGACAGGTGGTTTTATCACCTTCTCGCCACCTGCTTTAACCCCTTAAATGTTGCACTAGCACACCACAACCATGTGTATTGTACATGCTTAAGGTTGCTTGCAGAGCAACCTTATTCACTTGAATGGGTCATGTTCAGAAGGTGCAACAACTGCCAAAAGCGACAGGGGCTATATTTCCTGTAACGACTGCAAAGCAAAGCGGCTGTCACATGTGTATACCTCCGGCCGCTGTAAAATTGAGGCTCTATGGGGTATTACTGCCCCCAAGTTCACATGTGAATGAGCCGTAAAACAAGAAGTGTGTTACTGGTTAGATCACCAGGTAAAAAATAAAGAGAAAAAAAAAAGAGAAAAAAAGTACATCTGTTTAGTAAGCTACAATATATTACATTTTTGTTTTTAGGTTTTAATACCACTTTAAGTCTAACAACGAAGGGTGTTTTGCAGGAAACCGTACATATTAATAAGTGTTTTAGCAAAGTGATTTAGTTACCTGTGTGGATATTCACAAAAATAAAATGGTTGGTGGGATTCAAGAATGGTTTTGGGAAGAATTATGGAAGATTAAACTGCACGTGCATTGCCAAGCAGAGGTTTGTGGCAGGTAGTAGAAGTTTCAAAGCTGGATTACTATATGACATTTTCAGTAAGATAACGCTAACCATTCTAATAAAAATGTACTTGAGAATATTACCCTTGATTAGGTGGTAATTTGTGAATGTGATATCGGACTACCTTTGCAGCAAGCTGTGTGCAGCAAATTATCTTAACATTGGGGAGAGAAATGAGAGGAGCCTTACACCTGCTTCTAAGGATCAGGAAAATAGGGGGAACTTTAAGGCCTCATGCACACTGGACGTTAAAATAACGTTATAAAAATGCTAGTAGCTTTGCAGTGAGTTTTTCAACTTTTTTCAACGTTTTTGCAATAGCGGTTTTTAGCTTTTATTAGCATTTTTCCCCGCATTAGCGTTTTTTCAGGGGGGTTTCAATATTTTTTTTTCTTTTTTCAATGGATCAAAAACGTTAAACACTGGTGAGCGACGTTTTTGAGCGTTTATCGACTTTTATCAGCGTTATCAGCTGAAAAACGTCTCTCAGAACCCACTAGTTTTTTTTTTTTTACTGCTTAAAAACACCACTGCCCAAAACTGCTGATAACAGTCTATGTGTGCATGGACACATAGAATAACATGATGGAGAGTTTAATGACTGTAGAAAAAAACGTCTACTGCCAAAAACAGCTGCTTGAAAAACGTCCAGTGTGCAAATCAGACATGCTTTCCTGCAGGTCCGATTGCTCCTACCCTTCAATCTATATATTGTATGCTTCGGGACATTTCAAAAAAACAATCACTATAACATGTTTCTTCTGCCAAAAAAAAAAACACAATAGGCTTGCCTGTTTGTTTCCAACAAACATGTCTTTATTAACAGCAGATAAAGCAGGCCCATTTCTTATCTCAGAAAGAGGGAGAGAAGACAGGCAATTATCTAAAATAAACAGTCCAACAGTTTCTCCTGAGACCTGGTCTGAGGTTGTCCAAACACCACCTAGTCATTATCTAATGTCCACAGGTTTCACATGGGTGACCACAGCTTGATAAACTAGGATTTTTATAACAGCTTACCTGTAAAATCCTTTTCTTGGAGTACATCACGTGACACAGAGCGGCATAGTAATTACTATGTGGGTTATAGAGCTTACCTTCATGTGATGGACACTGGCACACCCAAGACAGGAAGTCCCCTCCCTATATAACCCCTCCCATATCGGGAGTACCTCAGTTTTGTAGCAAAGCAATAAGTGTCCCCAGAAGAGGGGTGGGAGCTCTGTGTCCCGTGATGTACTCCAAGAAAAGGATTTTACAGGTAAGCTGTTATAAAAATCCTAGTTTCTTTATCGTACATCACGGGACACAGAGCGGCATAGTAATTACTATGTGGGATGTCCCAAAGCAATGCCAAAATGAGGGGAGGGAGACACCTTAATAAGCTGGGCGCCATCAGGCATGAGAATCTATACTGCAGCCTGCAGCACACTGCGCCCAAAGGCGATATCCTCATGACCTCTTACATCCACGTGATAAAATTTAGTGAATGTGTGGACTGAAGACCAAGTTGTGGCCTTACAGATTTGAGCCAATGAAGCCTGGTGAGGCACTGCCCATGAAGCACCAACTGCTCTAGTAGAGTGCGCCTTAATCTTAAATGGAGGCACCTTCTTTCTCAGACCATAGGCTTGAATAATAACCTGCCGAATCCACTTAGAAATAGTAGATTTCAACGCTGCCTGACCCCTTTTGGGGCCCTCTGGCAGAATAAACAAAACATCAGTTTTCCGAATCATAGCAGTAGCTTTAAGATAGGCTGCTCTTACTACATCCAAAGAATGTAATAACTTCTCTTCCACTGAACTTAGGTTTGGGGAAAAAAGGAAGGAAGAACCAAATCTTGGTTCAAATGGAAACTCGACACGACCTTCGGAAGAAAGGCTGGATGTGTACGTAAAACCACTCTATCCTTATGGATAATCAAATATGGCTCCTTACAAGACAAAGCTGCTAATTCCGATACCCTTCTGGCTGAGGATATAGCTACCAAGAACACTAATTTCCTGGTGAGGAGCACTAAAGGAATGTGGAGTAATGGTTCAAATGGTTGTCTTTGAAGAACTGATAGAACCAAGTTTAAGTCCCACGGACATATGGGAGACCTCACTGGTGGGTTGATATGAGCCACACCCTGCAAGAAGGTCTTTACTAGCGAATGTGTAGCTAGTGGCCTTTGAAAAAATATCGATAAGGCCGAAACCTGTCCCTTAATAGTACTTAAGGCTAGGTCTTTGGCAACAGCCCACTGTAGGAAGTCAAGTATTCTGCCTATGATGTACTTCCGAGGATGCCATTTCTTGGCTTCACACCATGCCACATACGCCTTCCAAACTCTATAATATATATGTCTAGATACTGGCTTTCTAGCATTGATTATTGTAGACACCACTGTGTTAGAGAGACCTCTCTCTTTTAGAATGTGGGATTCAATAGCCAGACCGTTAAATTTAGAGTTTGTAAAGAAGAGTGGTATATTGGTCCCTGCGAGAGCAGGTCTGGCCGAAGCGGAAGGGTCCAAGGCTTGCCCACAGACATTCTTACAATTTCCGCGTACCAGGATCTCCGAGGCCATGCTGGGGGCTACCAGAATCACCGGCCTCTTTTCCATCCTGACCCTGCGGAAGAGTCGGGGTAGTAGCTGTAGCGGAAGAAACGCATATATTAGTGCGAACTGATCCCACGGGAATACCAGTGCATCCGATCCGCAGGCGAGCAGGTCCCTTGTTCTGGACACAAAGCTGCTCAATTTCGTGTTGAACCTGGATGCCAATAGATCTACATCTGGTGTCCCCCATCTCTGACAAATTGTCTGAAAGATGTCGGGGTGAAGAGACCATTCCCCTGGGGATAACTGCTGCCGACTCAGGAAGTCTGTTTTCCAATTCTCTATTCCCGGAATGAAGATAGCGGATATGCATGGGACATGTCTTTCTGCCCATATCAGGATATGATTCACCTCTTTCTGGGCCGCACCGCTCTTGGTGCCCCCCTGGTGATTGATGTATGCCACAGCTGTGGCATTGTCTGATTGGATCCTGACAGGAGACCTATGTAGCTTGGAAGTCCATGCTTCTAGGGCCAACTGTGCCGCCCGAATTTCCAGCAGGTTGATGGGCAAGGTCTTCTCGATATTCGACCACCTTCCCTGGAGTGACCACTGCTCCAGTACTGCCCCCCAGCCTAGAAGGCTGGCATCCATAGTTACTACCCTCCAAGAGATTGGAATGAACGACTTTCCCTTTTGTAAATTTTGGGGTACCAACCACCAACATAGACTCCCTGACGTCGTCAGTACGCAGGACATTGGGGCGCTGTTCCACCACAAAGCGAAGAAGCTTTTGATGACTGGCGGGCAACGTCATTTGACCTTCAGGGACCGGGGTCCTACTGAAAGGAACACCACTCCCCTGGACCTGTACAGCACCCTGCCAGAAACCTCTTGGTATTGGGTCTGACCAGAGTACTGGATCCCAGGGTCCAGCCCTCCTAAGAGAGGCATTACAGGCCAAACCTCATAGATGGTCCACATCTTCTTCCCCGAGGCCCGGGTACCGTCCATTTTGGCATTGAAGCACTTTGGACGGATCCGGAAAGACCATATGCAGAGCTAACTTGAATACATGCTTACCCGTGACCTTTAGACATTGGCAACAAAACTGAGGTACTCCCGAAATGGGGGGGGGGGGTTATATAGGGAGTGGATTTCCTGTCTTGGGTGTGCCAGTGTCCATCACCTGAAGGTAAGCTCTATAACCCACATAGTAATTACTATGTCCTGTGATGTACGATAAAGAAAAGCAAGTGATGCAACAGGTATAAGTATCCCTTGCAAGTATTAGGTGGGGGTTCATTAGACAGTAATAAAGAGCTCTTCCTAGGTGCTTTTTTTTCTTCACAACATATAGAGCTGACTTTACTTTTTTATGTCTATCTATGGCTAAACTAACAAAAGCTAAGAAAATGGGTATTACAACTGTCCATCTTTGATCACATTATCATTCAAACCAGGACCTCCAATCAGGTATTAGCATTACATGCTGTGCCTGCCACTGAAAAGGCAAGAAATGGCACATACTTCAATCTCCTGGCACAATTTTTGTGAGATATAACAAGCTCTGTGTCTGAAAGTGCCCATTATGTCTTCCCCACAGGAAAGCTCTACAAATCCTTACAACCCATGTTTTTATCAGACACACAAATTACAAGGATCAAAATGTGTGTTGCCTTATTACAACCTTATAAGAATACGCAATGCTAAAAATTTAATAACTTCAGACTGCTCATAATCTATATGTATAATTACCTCAAATGAGGCAGAACAGTAAGTGCAGCCCAACAGTGTGACACTTCACAGGCATCCAGGTCAGGAGACAGATGAATCAGAGACAGTATGTAGTCCAGCACTGCAGATCCCCTACTCTGACCACCTTTCGACTTTGAACTAAGAAAGAAAACCAAGACACGACACATAACAGTTAACATTATCACACTACACATGAGAAATGCACTATTAAAGTGATACTAATCCCAGGACCCTGCATTCACTATATTTGGTCTCCCACAGTACACAGAAGAGCAATAATTTTAGTAAATATAAACTGCTAAATACCTTTTCTCATCAGCAGTATATAGCAGTCTTGTGACTTCTATCAGTGTCCAGCCAAGCACTGGTTAAAGCTTGTAGGCGGAGATTTCTGACTGACTGTCCTATGAGACTGCAGGGCCCCTGACCCTCTGTTTGGACAGTGCTGATTGGAGGATGCATGTGATCCGCACAGGGCCAAAGAAAAAAAATCTCTCTAGCAATACACACCAAACTGAGCATGTGCAGCCTGACTCCATAGACTGTGTTATAAGGAAATTATTAGGGGACAGTGAAAGGAGGGGTGGATCAGAAAAGACAGGCTCCAACAGCCTTTTTACACAATGCAGAGGATTAACCCCTTGGGTTCCGCAGCAAGTATAACAAGCATGCTTTACTGCATATAGAGCCAGATTTTTACTGTTGTGGGTTTAGTAACACTTTAAGTACTACTTGCATTTTTATTTGGCCCCAGTCAGTTAACCACTTCAATATAGGCACTTTCACTCCCTGCCTGCCCAGGCCAAGTCTCAGCTCTCAGTGCTGTCGCACTTTGAACAATTGCGTGGCTATGCAACACTGTATAACCCATATGGAATTTTTTTTTTTTTTTAGACAAATTGAGCTTTCTTTTGGTTGTATTTAATCACCTCTTGGATTTTTTTTTTTTTTCTAAACAAATGAAAAATAAAAAATAAACATTTCCTAGTTTCTGTTGTAACATTTTGCAAATAAGTAATTTTTCTCCTTCACTAATGGACGTTGATGAGGCTAGACTGAGACTGAGACTGATACACTGATGGGAATGATTGCCACTGATGGGGCTGCAGTGATATTGCACTGATTATCTGTGTAAATGTCCCCTGTCACACTTGCCTGTTACCGGCTCTACTCTTCTCACTCTGTGACAGCGCATGAGGAAAGAATGCTATTAACCGGCAAGTTTGTTTACATGTGATCAGCTGTGATTGGACGCAGCTGATCACATGGTAAAGGACTGCTGTGATTGGCCTTTTACTGTGATCTGTGAATCAGCTGTGTCTGAAGGACACAGCGATCACAGAGCACGCCCCAGGGGGCACTGTTTTGGGAGGACGTCCATCGACACTGTCTTTAAGCTATAGAGTGGGTCTGAAATGGTTAAAAAAAAAAACCCTGGTGGTGAAATATCATATTCTTCTTTTTAAATTTGAAAGGGCAATGCAATTTCTTATTGGGGAAGAAAAAAAAAAAAAAAAAGTTTTCCCTTCATATTTTTAGCAATTTCAACAATTTATTTTACCAGTCAGATTTTTCCACAAATACAAGGGGATATTTTTCAAATGCCATAGAACCAACTGTCGGGGGCTCAGCTTTTTCCAAAATGAGCTTAGTTAAAATTGCCAGAGCCTCACTCCTAGCAGAGGGGTTCTTGTCCGTAAAACACAGCAGGGTATACTGCAGCAAGCTTGGAAGAAAATGCTGAAAAATAAAAAATAAAATTAATAAAATGTAAACATCTGATATAATTTTAAACAGCAACTTGGACTTATAATAACTGCATTCATTTATGAAGATCCTTGCAATGCTCACATTTAATAATATGACTAAGCATAGGAAAAGACCACATGGAGTTGTTTTAGGCTTTTTCTTGACATAAAATTTGAATTCATTTTTTTTTTTTTTTTAGATTCAAGAGAAGCTCCAGTCTCCCCCCAAAAAATATAAAACGTCAGTTACAAATACTGTAGCTGCTAAGTTTTAATATAAGGACACCTACCTGCCCCAGAATCCAGAGCTGTCCCCTAATTGGAGCCGAATCCTCAAATTGGCTTCGGGTCCAGGTGCCAGCATCTTAACTAAGGGAAACCGTCAGTAGAAACCATCATTAAAAGCCTTGCGGTTTCACATCCGGCTTCCCACTGCGCATATGTGGGCCATGCTCTGCTTCTTTAATGGTCTTTCAGACTTCTGGGACCTGGGATCCCAGAAGTCTGTGGGGGAAGGAGGGGGGTGAATTTCCTCTTGAAATGCAGCAGCAATCTGACCAGAAGTGGGGGAACAGGTACCTGTCAAAACTTGGGGGGGGGGGGAAGAGAAGGAGGACCTTTTAAAAAAAACTTACAGGATCTCTTTGCTGTGGAGATAAATACCATACTGAAGAGTGTGGATTATGTGATCTGCTGAAACTTTTCCATAGCTGGTGGCATCACTTACAGAGATTTTAATTTTATTCTTATACTTTACTTTCATAATTATTACAAAAATAGTGCAGAGTGATATTGCCTCTTTTCGAAAGTGATTAGGTACTTGCCTGCTCAAACTGCTCCATTTTGAATAGCCCTTCTGAGAAGTCCATCAGTGATGATCTTGAAAATCCACTGTCAAAAACCTTACAAAAAAGGTGTAAATGCACATTTGTTTAACATATATACAAATGACCTTTACAAGATATCACTCTCCTCAAAATCTGGCAATGTTTGTCACCCCTTCCCATTCTTTCAATCAAAATGCAAAGATTAGCAAAAAGCAACACGCAGACTACATTCAGCTATGCCTTTTACCAGTTCCACTGCACTCAGGTGATACACTACTCAGGATGAATCTGGCCATAAAAAGTGCCAACGTCAGACAGACTGAATCCTAGTTTTAAATTACATTTGAAAGAGTCAATTTACATTATGTCCCAACACAATGAAATATCACTTTTCACATACCCAATAAATTAGTTTAATTATATCTGGCTTCATTAAAAGGTTCCCGTCATTTGAGAATCATGAAGGCTGCCATTGCTGATATCCGCTTTTAAAAATGATTCTTCCCTGCCTGTCATGCTATAGCTGAGGCTTTAGAGATAACAGAGCACCATGTCCTTGTGAAGTACATACATTTTTTGAAATAAATTAATAAAATACTACCAACAAAAGTGCAAATTGCAATAGCTTATAATCCAAAATCACATAAGAGAAGTCATAAGAACTTAGTGGTGAGAAGGACTGCTTCCATGTGATTCTGGATAATAATCATTGCAATTTGCACTTTTGTAAGTAATGGTTTTCATGTATTTCAATAAATCTATGTACGGTACTTAACAAGGACAAGGTGCTCTGTCTTTCTGTTATGTTTTCATAAACTGAATTTTCACTCTCTGTAACATGAACTGCCATCCATATGTAAAGCTGCTAATCAGTTGGGATGGTGTACAGCATGGATATGCAATTAGCGGACCTCCAGCTGTTGCAAAACTACAAGTCCCATCATGCCTCTGCCTCTGGGTGTCATGCTTGCTGCTGTCAGAGTCTCGCTATGCCTCATGGGACTTGTAGTTTGGCAACAGCTGGAGGTCCGCTAATTGCATATCCCTGGTGTACAGGATATCTGTGTGAGCTGTTGCTAGCATAGAGAAAAATATTTTTCGATAGTCTGACACCTGCTCAATCACTTTCTATGAGATTCATCTTTAATGTATTCTTCATTTTTCACGTTTGCCATTAAGAGTTAACAGATCTCGAGTGCAGAATATAAATTACCTTATTTACTGTTTCTTTAATCTCAGACACTGGCAAAGATACATTCTCATTGAGAAGTAAGGTAGAGATAATACTGAGAAGTTTGTGACAACAAGATGATGAAGTGTTGGGAACTTGTAACAATTTTGTCAATGTCTAGGAGAAAACAAAATAGAGATTAAAGGAGACTTTGTGAAATTTTGAGAAGGGTTAGAATGAGACAAACTAATTTACCTTAGACACCTGTTCTGGGTGAGGAATCTTTGACCCTTGACCATGCTCCACCAGGATAGAATAAGCTCCTAGTAGTCTTTCTATCTGATCTGAACATTGTGTACTGCGATTGGCATCCGTTTTACCCGAAAGCTCCAGCAGAGATTTCTTAAAAATGACAAACAAATCAAGAAAAACATTTGAATTTGCAATTTTTTATTTTATTTTATATTTTAATAGTTATATCTACCCCCAACCCCCAGGTTCCTCCTTCTCTATGCCCAAACCACTTACAATCCCTATTCAAATTACCTTTGTTTTATACAAAAAAAAAAAAAAAAAAAAAAAAGAAGAATGAAATGGAAATAAAAATAACCACAATTAAGAGTTACACAAGAATAATCCAATAACACAGACAGCTTGTAATTTCACAGTTGAAACCGAACCAAACTCAGTGTGTATAAACAATGCGTTTTTTTTCATTTGTACATACAGCCCATTTGAATACGTTATTTTACATGTTTATTATATAATTCCTCATTTCCCCCCCCCCTTAACTGTTGGGGGTTAACAATTTTCTAGCTACAAAAGCAGTTTTTTTAGGCGATACAAGGGGTCAAATGACACAGCACAAGCCCTGTGCTGTATAGCATGCTTTAAAGGAACAGGATCTTTATAAAATTTTTGGTTAACAAAACACTTTTAAAAAAATTCTGACAGAGACATGGGGGCTGCCACTGCTACTTCACATTCTGCAAATGCTAGTTTCCTAGCTGCCACCCTGTGATAACAGTCATTTTAAATACTGTATTTATTGGCGTATAACACTCACTTTTTTACCCTGAAAATAGAGGGTAAACTGTGCCTGCGTGTTATACACAGGGGGCTGTGGAAAGTTTTTTTCCTGAAACTTCCCTCTTAAAGTTAGGGTGCATGTTATACGCCGATAAATACGGGTAATTGAAAGGATTTCCTTATAAAGTAATTAGTGGGAGCTTTTGATAACCCTGAAGGTGCTATCAGTCTGCCACACACCAAAAATAGCACAAACAATGAGACTGTCGTCTTCACATATACAACCATACCTGAATATTACTAAAAAGTGGTTCCATGTGTTCGCCGTTAATGTAAAAAGCAGCAGACTCCACAAAATGTTTCAGTGTCTCGCCTACGAAAGTCCAGGGCAACTGTTTTTCAGTTTCTGTCACTGGTCCAACTTTCTGTAAAACCAGTTGCAAAACCTGCCATGTAGAAATAAGCATGTAACATTTACAATTAACAAGCTATGATGGTTCTAAATAAAGAAGCAAAAAAAAACAAACCCTAAAGACAAATGTGTATCATTGTACTGAGAAAAAATGTGCATAAGGTTTACAATAAAAAAAAAAATAGCATGATCCTTTTGACTTACAGAGCTCTACAAAATTAAGGTATTATGGCTGGTACACAGTATAAGAAAACCGGGCGAACGATCATCCGGTTTTCCTCCATGTTTAATAGCAAGTCGGAACCAAAGAGGGAAATAATGAACAAAAATTCTTGTACGACAAAGGCTTTTTTTTTTTTTTTATTGTTTCTGATCATGCGCAGTCTTTTGTATCCGATTTCTCTCATATGAAAAATCATATGAAAACAGTACTCAAACGAAAATTGTAAGTTCTGTTCACGTACGAGAAGAATTTGGGCGTTTGTGCCTTCAGAAATTTTCATTTGCAAAGTCGAAATCAGATGTTGAAAGTTGTGTACACACTATACGAAGATGGAAAAACCGTGCTTCGTACGGAATTTTTCTTCCGATGATTTTCTCATAGTGTGTACCCCACTTAAGTTGTACTTGTGCATTAAGTTGTATGTATGCATTTAAAAAAAAAAAAAATTGAGACGATCTCCCAGTTTGCAACATTTACATGCTATTCAAACAGATTTTTTTTTTTTTATTTTGGCCTACCTATTATATGTAATTTTCTTGTGACAAATATAAGTTACATTGGTTAAAAAGCAGTTGATTTTATGCTTGTCCCTTGCATGAACAGAATTTATTCATACATTGCATCTAATAATACATAGTGAATTACCTTTTTGGCACAGGAGTGAAACATATGTCTGACCCCCTTGCACATCTCAAATAAGAGCTGCCCCAAACCTTCCACCTTCTGGGGATGTTCATTAAGGTCCAGGAACATGAGGTTCAACAGTCCACCTAAATCAGGCACCTAAGACCAGAGTGACAAATAGTTTTAAAAATTTGGTTGGCAAAAAGGAACACAAAAAAGATAAGAATTTTGTGTTTACTTAAAAGAAAACATAAAATTATAAGTTACATATGACTGTTTATAAAATCAAACTAAAGGCACATAAATGATTAATGATGCATTGTGGTTATATTAAAATTGTTTAAACAGAGCATTGGGAAAAAAAACCATTTATAATACGTACCATTATCTTGGAGAGCTAGAGGCACTCTGTGCCCCTGTGGCTCAAATGGGAAAAAGTAATGTGGTAGCAGCTGGAAAGAAAGTGATCAGCAAGGAGATGCAGGAATTTGACAACCCCATAAAATGTCAGATTCTAAAGACTCTAGGGGCACCTCTAGCTCTTCAACAGAGTGATTGGATTCAATAGAGTCACCAAGGGTTTCACTAATGCATTTCCCAAAGCTGTATATGTTTAAACTTTTTAAACGTAACAGTATATCTTTACCAAGTTCTATGTATGGAGGGTACCCGCCAGACAGGGCTGTGGCTATATGACAGCATTATCAATTTATAAACCTTTATGAGAGTGTATTTTTTCTCCAGTTTAACCACTTGCCAACCATAATACGTAAATATAAAACATTGCGGTTTGCTGGATTATGGCTGAAGATATCAGCCATAAACCCAGTATTGTTTTAACCCCAGTATTTTTTTCAGCTGGTGGCTGGCTTACTCTTAAAAGCATTCCAAGAGGCTCATGTGCCACTGGAACGCTTTCAGAAGCGGCAGCAGGGGAAGCTGGTAAAACCTTTCGACAGATATCTCTCAATTCTATTAGTTGACCGCAATAATTTTACATCTTCAACGATCACAGTTTCGTTCACCGGATTTTCTGAAAAAACAGCCTGTAAAAGATCAACCTACAAAACTTCTATATCTGTCGGAGTGGAACTTGTTTACCTATTTTCCACTATACATTTTGCATTTGAATACAAATGATCCCAACAGAGAATATGATAATGTGACAAAGCAACACTACTTTGGCTGTGCAGCTCCTGGAGGAGAGTGACCACAGGTGACTTACCTTCCTCATTAGGAATGCAAAACTCTCTGCAGCAAAATTTCGGATGTGTTCTTTGTGATGGGCAAGCAGAGTGCTGTATAAACTGCAGTATTAAAAAAAAAATTAATTCAGGACAATTGCTTTCTGCAAGGTAACATTTATTAGACAATTATATATTCCTTTATATGTAAAAAAGAAAACCAACATCAATTAACTTTATACCATATTAGAATCCTTGGCAGCCTTAAAATGCCTAGATCAAATTTTTGTTTAAACAAGATAGTTTCATCTCCTCTTTGAGGGCAATACGTACGTGTTTCCTTTTGCTACTGGGGAACTTGCCACTGGAAGGCACATATATTGGTCTTTCTCCAGTAACAAGTGTGTCAAACTCAATTTCATTATGGGCCGCATAAGCACTATGGTTGCCCTAAAATGGCCGATTGCATCTGTAAGACTATGTATGCAGAGTTAAGGAGTGTGCTGCATACAGAGTGCAGAGTTCAGGAGTGTGTAACATACAGTTCAGGAGTACGCTACGTACAATGTGCAAGGTTTAGGGGTGCACAGAGGGCAGTGTTCAAGAGTGCACTAAGCGCAGAGTTCAAGAGTGCATTGTTTAGCTCCCTTTCACAGGCTGTCCACATCTAACTTCCACTCCCCCCTCCTCAGCTCTGATCTCTGCACCACTCTCCCCCATCTCCTACCTCTGCACACACCTCCCTCCAGTCCTGATCTACTCCTCCACCCCCCCCCCAAAAAAAGCTTCCTCACATCTCACCTACCCCAGCCAGGCTCTAGTACCTCCCGGCAGAGTAGGCCGTTCTGTCTCTTTCTCTCATTTGCACAGAGATCATCGGTCGGCATCTGTCCCCGCCCTGACTGCTTACAGGGCAGGCAGGGATCTGTGACAGCCACGAGCAACTGAGAGGAAAGGTGTCCTTATAAAAAAAAGAAGGCTTCTGTGTTTACAAGTGACAGCAGTGAGCGGGGAGTGAAGGGTGAGAGCTGGAGGCGGCGGAACCGAGTTCAATGTGTGTGCATCCTGTCCCCAGCATAGAAGCATTAACCTTGCATTGTCCAGTCCCCAAGCTTGGTGTCTCCCCCTTGTCCTGTCCCCAAAATATGTGATAACCCTTCAATGTCCATTCCTCCGTCCATGTGCATTATCTCCTTAGCATTTAGAACCCAGAAATATATGTTAAACTGTAAGCAGCCAGCTCTTTTCTCCTGCACATACTATCTTCTGCCAAATCCTCTGCACATACTGCCTGCAGTCATTCCATTTGCATTATTCTCCAGCATATGTTGCTTCCTAAATTAATTCAACACTGTTTGCTATATGAAAAATAGGGTAAAATAATAAAACAGAGCAAATTACTGCGACATTAATTCACACCAAACAGCGCTACAATTAAACCTAAAAATAGTAAAAAGACTTGTGGACAAGCCACTAATAAAGTCCAAAACGTAGTGATGTAACTGAGCCAGTCCAGAGAACAAATAGGTGTATATCAGCAATTGTCCATATATGTGTGCACCTTCCACCACCAAAGAAATCAATTGCAGACCACCGTGTGATGAAGCAATCCCCTTAGGGGTTCAAACTCACCAGAACAACAATAAAATTGTGCCTTGAGTAATAAGGGTACATCCGCTACTCTGTTGTGGCTCGTCGCTTCTTACAGAGATCCACCAATGCACTGGGCTCCACAGCAGGTCATAAAATAACAGAGAATGACAGCAAACATAGCGTAATCCCGTTTATTGAAAAAACTGCTTCCCATACATCAGAAGACCCCTTTAACTAACTACGTACAATAATAAAGCATATAATGAGCATAGAGTGGCCTCAGAGGGCGCTATCACCGTGATCAGCCGTAACTCAGAGCGTTCGCAGGTCCTGCAGACACTTCCAGGTAGAGGTGAAGGGCGGTGGAACGCAGCCTTGGAGTGCACTCGTCACTTCCGGGTCGCGTGTTGTCGTAGTTACGCGTTTCGTCATCCGACTTCGACAGAGGGCGTAACATAACGACACACACGCGATCAATATATCACCCTGTTCATAGAGTGACTACCAATCAGCGTCCACGGCAACAGATGACAGGTACTAGAAGCTGTCGCCTGATAGGACGCTGGTGGTTTACTCTCTACACAGAGCGCGGAGGTAAATGATCAGCACAATGTAAACATAGATTAAAAGGTAACCATGGATAATTAAAAAAACGAATGTATAAACAACATCCAGTAGATAACACTACTAGAATATATTGAACTATAGAGACAGTGTGATATTTTGATCACCTTAGATGAATGTGTGACACAGCCACTGATAATATAAACATCAGAGGCACTACCTCTTACATAAAGGAAAAATTCTGGTGAGTTTGAACCCCTAAGGGGATTGCTTCATCACGCGGTGGATTGCAATTGATTTCTATGGTGGTGGAAGGTGCACACATATATGGACAATTGCTGATATACACCTATTTGTTCTCTGGACTGGCTCAGTTACATCACTACGTTTTGGACTTTATTAGTGGCTTGTCCACAAGTCTTTTTACTATTTTTAGGTTTAATTGTAGCGCTGTTTGGTGTGAATTAATGTCGCAGTAATTTGCTCTGTTTTATTATTTTACCCTATTTTTCATGTTTTTATTCTGTTTTAAACAGCTGCTTAGTATTTAAAATAATATGTTTGCTACTGCTGATATTGTGGGATTGAACTGGCGCTAAGTGTGTGTCACATTAGGCCGTTTTGAGCACACCCTCTTTCCAATTTACGGTTTGCTATATCCCAAACATTTTCCATTCTGGAAAATGCACACTTAAAATACAATACGTGAAAAAAAAAGGGAAGGAGAACACACAAATTGCATCTTTCTAGGTAGGCACCTGTATATGGTAGGCATGTCCTTTACCATCATCCTCCAAAGGTACTTGTACAGATAAGACAAGGATGTAAAGGCCCATTCTATCAATTGAGTGTCCTTTGTGTCCAATAACGAAGAGATAGCTTTGAAGAAATCTTGAAAGTGTGGATAAAAGTCACCCTGCAGATCTCGAGCCAGCTGGACCACCAGACTGTATGGGAAAATCAAAAGTGTTACGGTACCATAACAGAGAAAAGTTAAGAGATTCTGTATTCTTCATTGTAATATACCTAGAACTCAGTACAGCTGGGTACAGCTGGGTCATTACCCAGTTAAGACAAACTATGCTAAGAGTTAAAATAGATAACCATAATTTAGCCCCTGCGTTGGCGATTCCTATGCTTACTTATTTTTATAAAAAAAAAATATAAAAAAAAATGTTAAATAAATAGGTAACCAAAGGAGTACTGCCACAGGTGTCTGTCTATTGTGACTCATAGTACATATAATTACTGTACATTAAGCTACTTTATTGTAAAACTACTTTATGATAAATGCAAAACAGGTCTATTGCCTAAGATATTCATATAATGGCACAAGTCAGTGTATTACCACATAGCTCTGTAAATATTTAGGCTCCGGTCTGAGGTCATTGAATCACTGTTGCCTTCGATGATCTCAGCCAGAGACAAACTGATAGAGTTTAACTATTTGCACTGCATATCTTATACCCCGGCATGTCTTTATGGGTAGGGTGGATTCATTGGACTGTCCCCGGTGCCATGCTGCTGTGGGAGACTATTTTCATATGATTTGACTCTGCCCCCTTGTGGGGAGATTCTGAATTTCTTAAAAGAAAAACTAGCCCTCCCCAATATCTATTCTCCAGCTAGATGCCTCCTGGGGGCCTTTTGGGGAAGAAAATATATCTAGTTCCAAAAAAAAACTACTAAGGATAGTCTTTTTTTATGCTAAAATAGCGTTGGCCCTAAGACGGAAGGACCCGGTCCCTCCATTTCTTCAATGTTGGGTAGAACTAATTAACAGAGCATTGCCAATGTACAAGCTTACATATAATGCTAGGGGTTGCCCCAAAAGGTTTGACAAAATATGGGCTGGCAGGATTTTCTTGGTTTCTGGGGACATAGAGGTGTAGTATGTATGGGGGTGGCATAATAATCCAAGTATCCAACTGGACAGTATGGAGTTCATTGCACATGGGAGTAGCACAGAGTTGTTGTTTTTTTGGAGTACTCACAGAATGGTGTAGTGCAATATTTTCAAAAAAGTTTATGTTTAGTTTATTTTGTTTTGTTTTTGCTTTACAATTCCATGGATAACAGATGTGTGAAGAATTTTTATTTCAGATGGTTTTATTGATGAGATGCTGTATATATCTGTGATGATGCATATATTTTGATCATATGTAACTTGGATAAGGACGTTTGTTTATCACTATTATTCTTGTTACCAAAATTGTATTTATCATTTTTTCTTTGAAAGATGAATAAAATTTACCCTTAAAAACAAAAAGATTCACACCTGGGTGTTTTGGGATCAAGGCAGAATTGCTGCGATTCTACCCGCACTCACTAAAACCACAAAACGCAAGTTTGGCAATTTGCATCACGTGAAGCTTGTCGCCCTAAAAGGAGAACAAGCTTCTTTTGGGTGACAAGCTTCAGGAAATTTGCCACACGACAATCGGGGCAAAACCACACTACGCTTTAGGTGCCATTGAAATTATTTGCACCTGAATCTGCAATTTTGCGATTGTAGTGCGTTTTGAGATTATGGCCAGAATCACAACGATTCTGCCATGATCCCAAAATGCCCAGGTGTGAATGGAGCCTTAAGTGGATGTAGGCTATATTTTTATTTACCCTAATGTACTCTGGGCCTGAGGCGCACTGTGTGTCAATAGACGTACACAGTGCAGCTCAGGATAGAGCCTACACGAGTACCCCCTAGCTAGCGACTTGTTGGAAGGGTTCTTGGAAGGGTTCTTGGAAAGCAGGATATGCCAGAAGCACCAGATTGGGGGGGGGGGGGGGCAGAACATGTGGATCTGGGCTGCTCTGTGCAAAAACAATGACACAGAGCAAAAAAGTATAACATGTATGTTTTTTTTGTTTTTTTTTTTAAAGATCCTTTGCAATTACTTTAATGCAGAATAAACCTTACAGCTCACTCAACTATAATATGTTTTTAAAGCATAACTCTACTTGACAGGGAGTTACACTTATTGAGCACCAATGCCCTCCATCATCCCACGTGGGGAAGTCTCTCCTCCGAGTCTTCCCTGTGCAGCTCAGCCTCTGCTCCAAAATCTTTCCTGCCAGCTAGGGCTCCTCTTGCAAATACACACAATATTCTTCAGATATTATTAAGGAGAGTTCGAACTCGACCAGGACAAGCAAAGAACAAACTCTTTACAGAAATGAATGCAGTTTATAGAGCTATGAAAGGATCGAAACACAACTGTGATGATGAGATTGTGCAGTACCAAGCCACACAGCAAAATTTCAGCACAGCAAGTAACATGTGAGTATGAGACTTGTCGGGTGGGTGAGTACACTAGAGCCCAATACGTATAACTTTGCTAATAGTAGAGTTACTCTAAGCTGATCACACCCTTGCAAATCTGTTCAACGTTGTCCTGGTTAGCAGTAAAAAACCCACTTTATCCAAAACTAAGAGCAAATGTTTTAGATGAGCATAGTATACACCCAAATGAATGCATCTCATGCATACAGCTAGAAAATGTACCTTTCAGAAACAAAAATGAACCCATACAAATTATATCTAAAAAGAAAATTAGAGCATTGTCTACACAAAGAAAAACAAAAGCCATTTGGTATTTTAAATAAAACTTTTTCAACTGCACATTTGGGTTGATTTACTAAAATGGAAGAGTGCAAAATCTGGTGCAGCTGTGCATGGTATCCAAACAGCTTCTAACGTCAGTTTGTTCAACTAAGCTTTGACAATAAAAAAAACTGGAAGCCGATTGGTTTCTATGCAGAACTGCACCAGATGTTGCACTCTCCAGTTTTAGTTTTTACAAGAGAAGACAGTGATTCCCATGTGTTATATTACAGCAGGAATTGTATACATACTCAAGCAGAGGTTGGTAGGCAAGGCTGTTCTTTACTTGTAAGTGGGTTTTCAGGCTTTGGACTATGGCATTCTGATTATAAACCAGCAGATTGAATGACTGACACTTATTGGACACTTCTCGGTAGAATGTTACTGGAAAAAAAAAACAAAAAAAAACAAACAGCCATCAATTTCTGATTACTAACAGTCTAACCTGATCCAGGATTCACGGTACAGTACAAAATACTGCTATAAGTTCAGTTGCATTCCACACTTAAAATATGAAGAGTTTAGCACAGTATTACAGTCTAATGACCTTGAACACCAACACACTGATAAATACTTGGGGGGGTTGCAGAAAGGTGTCCAGATGTCAGGCATGGACACAAGGTATGTACGCCCTCAAAAACAGAATATTTGAAGTACATTTACTATTTTCTTTTAAAGTGAACTTCTCACTATAGGGTCACATTTACCCCATAGTCCACTTGTAAAACTGTTAATACATTTACCTTTTTGGGGGCCTATTTATTAAAACGCTGCAGCATTTCTGTTCCCAAGTATTCAACCATCAGATTAGTTGAGTACTTACTCCCCACCTGCTCTGTAGGGACATATTAGCCGGTGGAAGCAACCATATCAGCTGGTGGGATAGGAATAGTGTAGACCATTTGCGGTGTCTGGGAACTAGAGAAGCTGCAGCTTTACAAGACACAGGCTGCCACAAAAGGTAAGTATTCCTTTTAGCATTTCTTTTACATGTGACCTATTGGGTAAAACAGAACCTCTAGTGACAGAGTTACTTTAAAGCTAAAGTGCGGGAACATTTAAAGATAACACCAATTAATACAGTTATGCATTCATGAAAAAAATAATAACGTGTATTTTTAAATTTAACTAGTGTAAGTACCTACATTTGACTTAGTATCAGCCTTCTGTAATTCCTTATACAGCAGCACTGAGCCTGGAAGTGGGAAGGGCAGCACTAGCAGCCAATTAGGTGTGCTGAATGCACATGTGCAGAAAAAGGAACATGCTGACCAAATGAGAGAGCAATATGAGATATAAAGTGAGCATGTACTGTATCTTAGAAACTTTAAAAAGTAAATTTCCTGCCTAGGAACACATACCACGTGATCCTTGCTATAATATTATTAGCTAGAATACCTCTTCTTCCCTTCTCAAATTAAAGCGGAATTTCCGCTTGTTTGCATCTTCCCCCCTCCACTGCCACATTTTTGGGGGGGGGGGGGAGAAGCGGGTACCTGATTTTGACAGGTACCCACTTCCGGTCAGATGCGCTTCGGTGATCTGAGTCGGCAGTTCGCCCCACCCCCTTTCCCTGCAGCCTATTGGGACACAGAAGACTGCAGGACCATTCACACAGAGCGCAGGGCGGCTCACACATTCACAGTAGTAAACAGGCCGTGAAGCTTTCCCTTACTTAAGATGACGGCGCCTGCACCCGAAGCCGATTGAAAAATCGGCTCAGCTGATGACATTGCTGGATTCCTGGACAGGTAAGTGTCCTTATATTAAAAGTCAGCAGCTACAGTATTTGTAGCTGCTGACTTGAAATTTTTTGGGGGGAGCTCCTCTTTAAAAGGAGAAGTCCAGCCTGAGCTTGTTTGGCTGGGCTTCTCCTATGGGTCACAGGAGTTCAATTTGTTTTGCACTCCTGTTACCCGTTTTTAGCAGAGTGTGGTCTGAAGTCCGCTCACTGCCGACGTCACACAGACTGATAGTTGTCCCGCTGAGACGGCCGCTACCCGCCCCTCCACAGCTCAGCACTCCAGTGAGCGTTGAGGAACAGAGCAGGAGAGCTGCTGATTGACAGGCAGCAGTTCTCTGCTCGTGGACCGAGAGAACCGAGCATCGGCAATGTTCAATGGCTCGGTTCTCAGTGCAGAGATGCCGGGAGATAGATGGAACGATGCTGCACCCACCTAGGTAAGTTTGATGGGGGAAAAATAATCCAAACCCATACTTCTCTTTTAAAGTTTCATATTTTCACTGGGGCCTGTATTTCTATGGCTAATTATTATACAGGATTTATATTGCGCCAACAGCTTGCGCAGGGCTTTACAAAATGAAGGCAAACAGTACAGTTACAATACAATTCAATACAAGAGGAATCAGAGGGCCCTGCTCGTTAGAACTTGTAATTCCAGCCAAACGCTATTCCACTGACCAAGGAGACTTCCCCAGAGGCCAGTATGGGTGCACCCTTATTGGACAAGGCAGCTATGAAGGTATGGAAAGGTAAACCTTATTAAAAAGGATGAGCTCAGTTGTGTTTGGATCCTAATTCGAACCCACCTGAGCTATCCTCGCTAGGAAGCCATCACTGCACACCACCCAACATAAGTGGCTGAGGCATATCCTGCCGCAGATATATACGTGACTGAGGGGGGCTGGGGCAGGGACATCAGATGCTTATGCCATGACAACCTGCTGGTGGGACAGCTTAGGAAGGTTTAAACTAGGATCTGAACATGCCTGAGCTCATCCTGCTCAGTGACGATATGAAATCAGAGAGGGGCACAGAAAAGGCTATTGTAGCTAGCAAAAGGTAATAGCAAGCAGCAATGCGGTCTTAATTTGGTGCAGAATTTACATTTCAAAATTATAAAATGGATAATCGGTTCACTTTAATTGCCATCAGTGGATCTTGCCTAAACAAGAGCTTTAAATTTTTAGTTCTGCATCCATAGTAAAAAAAAAAGTTATCGGAAAAAAGTGTTTTGATTAAGTTGTAACCTCAAGAGAGCTTAAATTTGTCCCGCTTGTAACATTTGTTTTACTTGATTTCTATTGCCCAAACCATGTATGTAAAATGTGTACATATTACATGAACCAGTACTATTTATTTGCACAATGTACTCAACACCTTGGAAGTGCTAGAGCACAAAAAGAAATCACGGGTGTCAAAATAGGAACAACAACCAAAACTACAGCCTAGAACCTGAACATTGTAATAAACAAACCTCCCCCCCCCCCCATGTCTTACTTTGTTACACACGTACTTGTACCTACAGTTTTCTCAGTTACCTTAACTTGAGGCTCTATCTGTACTTTGACATCTCTTTTTGTAAACCCAATAAAATCTTTTGTACAGAAAAGATGCATAACAACCATCAACTGAGTCACCAATGGCTCATAAAAACACATACAGGTTTTATTAAGGTGATTACGCAGACGTAATAATCCATACTTCCTTAACATCCCATTTCTTGCACCATACACAGATTAAAGAATCAGGTCATGGTTACATTTCTCCTGTGAATGAACATATCAACTACTGATTGTCAATATACATGTTACAAAATGATATACATCAATTACATGCACATGAGCAACTCTAACTTCACAGAAAGACACTTTCGTCATCTCATGTTTATTTATCTATACTTTATGTTAGTCAATCTAGTTAAATAGGCATGACCTAATAGAAGAATAAAGCAACACTCGGGGCAGATATAAAAAAGCATGCTATTTAATGCAGTATGGTATTGTGTATTTGTACAAAGAACTAGCACAAGTAACCTGAATTTCTCTTGATTTCAACCTCCATAGAAGCACTGGGAGCCAATCAGGCTCTACTTCATGCACATGTGCTGACAGGGAACAAGCAGTCAAGAGAAAAGGATGACTTCATCAGGGTGCTGCTGCTTCACTGACCAATCATCAAGCTGGGATTGTGTTCTGATAAGTTAGTCTTTAATCGAGCTTTAATGCTGCTGCAATGATGATTTAAGACTTGGCTGTGCTTTCTGGCATGCCATCACAAAACCAACAACATTGAATTACAAATCCTTTGGCAGGTAAAACAGTTTCCCTATGTATTTTTTCAGTCTACCGTATTTAACTAAGGCTGACTGACATAGCTCAATGGTGTTACCAACATCTAGCACAACGAGCCAGAAGTTGGGGTCTAAGGCAAGGTTCCCAATAGGCTTTTTTTTTTCCACCCAGCAATTTAGAATGGGAGGCTACCATAAAGTTGTTACTATCATTTCTATGTCCTAATATCATCTCTACATGCCCTAATACCTTGGCTGTCTTCTGCCGCTTCCCTAGTTATAAGGCTTTTAGAAGAACAGCTAGAAAGATTCTCTTTCTTTCACCTGCCCCTATAATGCTTATGTGTGGAGGCAAAAAGGATAGGCTTTAATGTCCCTATGCCTCAAATATGCGTCGATGGACAGCCAAGTTTTCTATGCTGAGCGCATGCTCACTGCATACTCCCATGCGCATTGACTGAGCTGTCATAGACAGCTCTCAGTCTCTCATGATCGGGAGCTGACAGAACGGATTACCAACTATGTGACAGCCACACTCCCTAGGTGTATAGACCCACTTGGTGAAATGCCAATGCTGGTTGGGAAGGAGTTAAGGCAAAGATTTGTTTTTCTGCTGAGGCATGAAATGAGGTAGATCCTCTTCCAACCACTTTGCCTGTGAATTAGACGATTCCTCAGGGTTGCATCGATAATGAAAGAATATACAAAGAATTTCTGCGCTACTAAACAGAACACACAAGCAGCTGCACAACCAATGGACAAAGGTGAAAAACAGAACAAAAAACAAAAAATGCAGCGCTAAACAAAAGTGAAAACTGAAAACACCCAGTGTGATAAAAAATAATGTCCAATTAAGTGACAAAATTCATGTGAATGGTGAAAAAGTCTCTAATAAATAAAGCGATTCTTGAACAGTTGTGTATGAAATCTGCAATCTTGGAAAAGAAGTGTAGATAACCACCACCAATATATGGAAGGCTTACCGGAACAAATGAACCCAAACAAACATACGTTTGAAGGGTCACATCAGGCTTTTAGATGAATGTCTCCTCCTGCGCTGATCCTATGCAGGTAAATCCTCAGGACAATACTCTCAGCAATGGTAATAGAGGTGAATGGAAAAAATGGCTCAAATGGTGGTAAACCAGGATGCCGATCAGATAAATATATGGGAGAAAAGAGAAGGGCACATGGCATAATATCGTCTAAAAATCAAACTTTAATGTAGGCAAATACACTTACATCAAGATGGTTTAAACAAACGCTTGTACAACAGTGGCAGCAGTGGAATCTCCCGACGCGTTTCGCAAAAAGGATTGCATCATCTGGGGTCTTTTTGCGAAACGCGTCGGGAGATTCCACTGCTGCCACTGTTGTACAAGCGTACAAGCGTTTGTTTAAACCATCTTGATGTAAGTGTATTTGCCTACATTAAAGTTTGATTTTTAGACGATATTATGCCATGTGCCCTTCTCTTTTCTCCCATATATTTATCTGATCGGCATCCTGGTTTACCACCATTTGAGCCATTTTTTCCATTCACCTCTATTACCATTGCTGAGAGTATTGTCCTGAGGATTTACCTGCATAGGATCAGCGCAGGAGGAGACATACATCTAAAAGCCTGATGTGACCCTTCAAACGTATGTTTGTTTGGGTTCATTTGTTCCGGTAAGCCTTCCATATATTGGTGGTGTTTATCTACACTTCTTTTCCAAGATTGCAGATTTCATACACAACTGTTCAAGAATCGCTTTATTTATTAGAGACTTTTTCACCATTCACATGAATTTTGTCACTTAATTGGACATTATTTTTTATCACACTGGGTGTTTTCAGTTTTCACTTTTGTTTAGCGCTGCATTTTTTGTTTTTTGTTTTGCATCGATAATGAGCCTTTGCACGAGTACTTGTACTCGTACAGATGCTCCGATACCGAGTACCAATACCTTTTGCTGTGCGATTTGAGCCCATACAAAATTAATGGCCTGAAATCGCACTGCAAAGAATCATGATTTGAACAGGAATGCGGTGCGATTCCTGTCCGAATTGCATACAGTTTCCCCCACCGCTCCTGTGTGAACCCAGGCTTGTCATAGCGACTGCAGCTTGAGTTCACACAGGAGCGGTGCGAGAAACTGCATTCGAGTCAGAAAGGAGTCGCACCGCAATCCGGTTCAAAACGCATGCGATTTGAGCCCATTCATTTTGTATGGGCTCAAATAGCACCGCAAAGGTTTCGGTACTCGGTATCGGCAAGTTAAAACACAAAACACAAGTATCAGTACTCGCAGATAAAAAAAAAAAACAGTATCGGTGCAACCCCACTCAGAACCTTCAGTGGGTAGGGGTAGTGATTACACCTCTTCATCTTTACAATATGCTCTATTCCTGGGTAATATACAAGGACTGTGTTGTGTAGGGTTTGCAGTGGTTGTAAGTGCTCCTCGTCATACCCAGAGATTTGCTTAACTGTTGAAAAAGCTACGTGCAAGGGAGCACCAATCCACTAACAGTTTCTAGAGAGAAAAGTGACCGATTTCACCACTGCTGAAACAAGTTACAAAGTGGCTTGAAGCAGTAACGGATTGTAGAATAGGAAGATCATATACCCCACTATCTTCAAATCAGTGAGACATCTCACCTTTTACCCTAAACATGGCATGGGCAAACATGGGTATGTTCCTGACTGAATATTTATTATCCGTCTTGCCAAGATCCTTATATTGAAAAAAATAAAATAAAAATGGTCATACAGATATACATACCAAAATTCTCCGTAAGGTTTAGATCCCGCCATTTCTGCAATCCTTCAAAGAAGTATGTCTCAACATCCTAATGCAAGTAAGGATACCAAAATCAGGTACACACTCTTAGAAGATTTTAGCTTTACAAATGCACAAATGGAAAGTACTGAGAGAAAACAGGAAGCTGCCATAGCCAATCATCTCCTGAAAATGCTTGTTGTTTTGTCTCCTCTAGATTTAAGCCTCATACACATGATTGAATTTTCACCAGACAAAGCGTAGGACTTTTGTCCGAAGGGCATTGGCCGGGAACTTGTCTTGCATACAAAACGGCAAAGAATTTTCGGCCAACAAACACAAAACTTTGTGGTTTTTCAGCTCTTTAGCGCCACCCTTTGGGCCACTTCTGCCTATGTTGCGTTATGGTGAGCATTGCTTCTGAGCATGCGTGTTTGTACTTTGGAGTTTTGTCCGACGGACTTGTGTACACACACTTGGATAATCCGACCACACACATTTGTTGATGGACAATTTTAAAGCATGCTATCCAACATTTGTCCTCGGAAAAATCCAACAACAATTGTCCGATGGAGCGTACAAACGGTCGGATTTTCCGACAACAGCCTGTCATCACACAATTCCCGTCGGATAATCCGATCGTGTGTACGAGGCTTTACTGTGTCACTGACCTGAAACATGCAAGCAGCTAGTAAAGTCACAGCAAAATCAAACTTCTGAGTCACATACTTATTCTAGGTCAGTGACTCAAAGCACCAAAGCCTCTGGATCAACATGACAATCATAAAACTAGCATTCTCAAAATGAGAGAGTTTAAAGAGCTAAATATTTCTTAGTACAGCTTTTCTTTAACATGGCGTATATAAATGGGATTTTAGCAGCCATTGGCCACCAAATACAACAAGGGGATCATTTTTGCTGCAACCATAAAGAAAAGCATTGTAGCATGTGGACACCCTTATTCGCTGCCCTTGCAGCTTAAGTGAGGGCCAATGGGAGCAGTAAAAAAACACGGCTTAACTGCATGGTTTTACCACCCCCAAAGTGTAAACCTGCCCTCAGGCAGTGGTGGAAAAACTTCAACTATTCATAACAGAAGCTGAAATTAAGTGATTATGAAGCAGGCAAAGGGTTAAAGTGGTTGGTACAATTTTTTTTTCTTAAAATAATAAACATTATACTTACTTGCTCTGCGCAACGGTATTGCACAGAGCGGCCTCTTATTTCATCTGCTGCTGCTGTCTCTCCTTCTCTTCTCTGGGTGGTCCCATAACAAGCTGCTTGCTGTGGGGGCACTCATGCAGGCATCCAGACACACAAAGCATGGCTTGGAAGCCCCCCCCCAGCACCCTTCTTACAGGTTTTGAATGAAAGCAGCAAGAGCCAACTGCTCCTGCTGCTTCTGTGTCCTGTGAGAAGTGGGAGAGAGCAGTGCTTCTGCAGGCAGGCACATTGCTGGATTGAAAGAGGAACCAGGTAAATATTTGGTGGGCTGGGGGGGAGCTAATATTGGAAGAATTTTTGTTCACCTTAAATGTAGAGAATGCATTAAAAGGAGAAGGCCAAAACTCTTTTGGCCGTATGTCTCTTGTGGGTCACAGGAGTGCACTTCATTCCGCACTTCTCCTGTGACCCAATATTCAGCTGACAGCAGGCTAAAGCCCGCTGTTGGCTGATGTCGCTGAGCTAGTCCAGGTTCTGTAGAGAGCCTGACTTTAATGTTGGGATCCATCAAGATGCCTGGACCAGCAGCTGGCTCAGCCTCTCAGCGAGGTGCTGAGAGCCTGAGCCAGCCGCTCCTGCCCCCTTCTCCAGCCCAGTGAGCCCTGGAGGGGCAGAGCAGCACTTTGAAAGCAACTTTGAAGCACTTTTAAAAGACATTTGTCAAGTCCTCAAACGTACTGAAAATTTTCATTCAAAATGTATGTATGTAAAAATCTACTAGTGTATGGCAAACTTTACTGGTGATAGAATCCTGACATCTGCCTCCTGACATGATCTTATTTCTCCCCTATTCTCTTTCTTTTTTGTTGCATGCATAGTGCCCTGAATCTCAAGAAATTCCATTTCTATTTTGCTATACCTACCACTTAAAGCTAGTAAAAAAAAAAAAAAAAAGTGTCTTTGTTTTCATTAAATCCCACCATTAAAAAGCTCAATACATCTTTGAGTAAATAATTTTTGTTACATTTGTATTTATAGCACTGTACAAAATATTTATATTCTCCCAATGCAGGCACAGCACAATTACATTTTACCCACACACATTTCAAAAACATTTGGAATTTGGGCCTTAGTACTGTGAAGTCAGATATAAAATATGCAGGGCACACAAGAGAAATATAAATCCTTACCTCTGAATAGCTCTCTGTTCGGTCAATACGGTGTATAATATCAATGTTCACATTTGCTAGTCTTTCTGAAAACGTCTGGAACTGCAGACAAAAATACCAAATATGAATGATCAAACAACAATCAGAGTATTTATTTAAAACTCCTATTCTCAGCCTTTTGATGCTTCTATGCATCATATGCCTTTGATGCTTCTCAGCCAATCATGTTTACACTTTTCAATGATTGCTTTCTTTCAATAACCTTACCTAATGCATTGGCAACAAAAAGCCCCCCTTAGAACATGCAATTGTTTCAATAAAGGGCAGTTTGCAAAGGTTGCACTGTAACTGAAGACAGATTTCAACATATATGACTGTCAGATGTATGCATACAACATGCCAGATTGTTTTTCCTAAAACATCTGTTTTAGGAAGAATATGGCCTTATTCTATCAAGGCCTCATTTAGATTGGGTTTACACCGCAGCACGGAACGTCTCACAGCAGGGGTCCTGTGCGTCTCTATTCACCGTTTCGGGTCCAAAATCAGCCCGAATTCTTGGCTGAATTCGGACCTGAAACGGACCAAAAGACACACAGGACTCCTGTGCAATTCTCACTGGAGCCGCTCCGGAGATGTGTGAACCGGTTCCATAGAAAGCCAGTCACAATCTCCTGACATGCGAATTAGATGCGGGGAAACCTGCATCCAATTCGCACTAGTGTGAACCCAGCCTTACACATGCAGTTACGAGAAGACACCGGATTTCCTGCGGCAAATATCACAAATGTGTGCAAACAACAAGGCAATGACAGGCTGATAGGAGCTATGGCTGTTTTCTTGTGTTTGCACATCTAGCAGGTGACTGGGTTAGGGACAGATGATCCTTCCTGAGCACAGGGCTGACCATCTATCCCTAGCCACAGGTAAATGCTCAATGTGAACAGTGGCAGAGAAATGTGGCACTCATCAGCTTTTCATCGCTTTGTATGGGCCAAGCAATTGGCTGTCCTGCCGTATTAGTAAGTGTGAATGAGGCTTTATGCTTACAGGCTAATTTCTGGTGCAGGGACTCATAGAAACCAATCAGAATTCCCTCGGCTGACATAAGACACGCACAAAAGGAATTCCAACTGACTGCTGAATGGTTACTCCATAAGTACAGGTGTACCTTTGACAGAAAAAGTAAAAAAAAAAAAAAAAAAAAAAAAAAAAACACACACAACACTGTACAGGTTCCTCCACCCCCATTATCCATTATTAGATAGATAGTAATATTAGATAATATATAGTATTAGAAATTGAGTTGGGCTCATCCCTTATCCCAGTAGAGTTTGTAGTCGTGCCTGTATAGAGATATGCAGAGTGTCTTGCAATGGTAAATGCGCTACTGTACTGCTTATGGGGTCTGATTTTGGCTAGGGATGAGCTCAAGTGTGTTTGGATCCTCATCCAAATCCAGGTGTACAAGACCACCAGAAAGCTGTCAACTGTACATGTGTCAATCATTTGCAGATGGGGCATTCTCCACCTCACAGCTGCATCCATACAAGGGGTGTGCACATGTGCGGCTAATGTGTTGGCCACAGATAATAGACCCAACACAGATGCCAGCTTCCGGGTGGGCTCGGACTAGGATCCATACACGCCAGAGCTTGTCCCTAGCCAAAATCAGACCCTGTAAGCCAGGGGTCTTCAAACTACGGCCCTCCAGGTGTTTAGGAACTACAATTCCCATTATGCCTAGAATTGTCTGTGAATGTCAGAGTTTTGCAATGCCTCATGGGAATTGTAGTTCCGCAACAGCTGGAGGGCCATAGTTTGAGGATCCCTGCTGTAAGCAGTACAGTCCCCTTTAACATTGCTCAACTCTCTGCACTTTACTATACAGGCATGGCTACAAACTGAGCCCAACTCAGTTCTTTCATTCATCTCTATAAAGCTTGTGGTTGCAGTGGAGCACAGACACCAGGGGGAAATACAGTGCCCACACAGGGGAAAGTGAGGCAGTGTAAGGGCCCATTCACAACATGTCTGCATAGATCAACACAAGCTAAGGACCAGTTCACACCATGAATTTCACAGGAATGCGCTGTATATGTTCCTGTGCAATTTACAGCCCATTCATTTCAACAGACTGAAATTGCACTGGACTGCACCAAGAATAGTGGATGCACTACTACTTTATAAAAGGCACAGGAAGCGAATTGCATGGCACTACTTCTGTACCATGCGATCCGGTGCAGGCAAACACATTTGTGACCTGTGTTTGGGGTGTGATTAAGTTAACATTGACACCTGGAGTGTGTTTTAAATGCCGTATGGGAAACGTGGGTTTCTCGCACGGCGCTCTGGCGTGGACGGGCCCTCTCTGCACAAATGTTTTCTATGAGACTACCGCATTTGGCGGTGGGCTCCCGGACACCCGCGAGCGCCGGGCGATCTCCCGGCTGGGCCGGTCACTCAGCCACAGACAGAGGACAGAGCAGCCCGAACGGCCCAATGGAGTATGGCCACTCGGGCTGCTCTGTCCTCTGTCTGTGGCCAGGGGAGGGGGCGAGACAGAGCCGGGAGCGCTCTTCTGGTGGACACTGATGAGGTGGCACTGAAGGACACTCATGGGCTGCACTGGTAGGCACTAATGGGCTGCACTGGTAGGCATTGTTGAGGTGACACTGATGGGCTGCACTGGTGGGCACTGATGAGGTGATACTGATAGGCTGCACTAATGGGGTGGCACTGAAGGACACTGATAGGCTGAACTGGTGGGCACTGATGAGGTGGCAAGAATGGGCACGAATGGTCACTGATAGGCTGCATCGATGGGCTGGTAGGAACTGATGAGGTGGCACGGATGGACACTGATAGGCTGCATTTAATAGGCACTGGTTGGAATGTCTGGCATAGATTGGAATAAAGTGTCATTTCGAGATACTTCAATAAAGTAACAGTGTATGGAACCACTCTCACTGCTCCTACACAACATACACACTAGGGTTGTCCCGATACCACTTTTTTAAGACCGAGTACAAGTACCGATACTTTTTTTCAAGTACTCGCCGATACCGATTACCGATACTTTTTTTTAATCTCATGTGACAGTGTTTTTTTTTTTTTTTACAATTTATTTTATTATACAATGCTTTCTTTTTTTAATGGGGGGGGGGGGGTTGGACAGTGTCAGTGTGTGTTTTCTTTTATTTTTTTACAATTAATTTGTATTTTATTTTATTCTTTTTTTATTAGCCCTGTTGGGGGGCTTTGGTGAGATATCAGGGGTCTTAACAGACCTCTGACATCTCCCCTTTGAGACAGGGAAAGGGACTGAGGACACAGATTCCCCAGTCCCTTTCTCAGCAGCCTCAGCTGTGCTGAAAATGAATGGAGAGAAGACAGCAGCTTCTCTTCATTCATAAACTGAAACATTGTAAACAGCTTACGATGTTTCAGTTATGTGAATGGACAGAGTCAGTGATCACTGACTCTGTACATTCCGACAAGGAAGGAGCCGGCTTTACCGGCTCCTACCTCCGCTCTCCATCCTGGCAGATCGAGGGGGTGGAGGAGGAGAACTGAGGGGGACGGCGGCACGGAGGGGGACACAGATTGGGACGGCGGCACGGAGGGGGACACGGAGGGGGACACAGATTGGGACGGCGGCACGGAGGGGGACACGGAGGGGGAGGGGGACACGGAGGGGGACGGGGACACGGAGGGACGCACGGAGGGGGGCGGCGGCACGGAGGGACGCACGGAGGGGGGGGCGGCGGCACGGAGGGACGCACGGAGGGGGGGCGGCGGCACGGAGGGACGCACGGAGGGGGGGCGGCGGCACGGAGGGACGCACGGAGGGGGGGGCGGCGGCACGGAGGGACGCACGGAGGGGGGCGGCGGCACGGAGGGACGCACGGAGGGGGCGGCAGCACGGAGGGACGCACGGAGGGGGCGGCAGCACGGAGGGACGCGGCAGCACAGAGGGACGCACGGAGGAGGGCGGCGGCATGGAGACAGCGACAAAACGGAGGGGGCTGGAGGAGTATACGGGGGCAATCAGCGGTGATCGGGGGGGGGGGGGGGAGCTACAAGCACCGATGATTTGAAAGCAGCTGAAAGCCGCGCGAGGGGGGAGTAGAGAGAGAGAGAGAGAGAGAGAAGCGGAGAAAGTACTGAGAAACTACTTTTAAATATATATAGCGGTGATCGGTGCTGGTAACTTCCCCCACCGCGCTGATCAAAAGTATCGGGTGAAGCATCGGGAGCATTTGCCCGAGTACAAGTACTCAGGCAAATGCCCGGTGTCGGGACAACCCTAATACACACGTTATCATGTACTAAAGTAGGCCTGATTTTTGGTATAATAGCTAATCTATACAGAGTGTACGTTGAGATCCAGCAAGTCATAAGTTAACCCTATTTCATCTATATCGGGATCTAACAGTTACAACCTGAAACATCATAAGCATATGACAAACACATAACATCTGACCACACAGGACCTGTTGTTTGCTGTTCACATGTACAATGCAATCTTACAAAGTAGCTGACACAAGCTGCAGACTAAAGATCAGAAATGAGAGAATAGTGGCAAGAGTTCAACCTAGCCTGCTGAGACTTCTAGTTCCACAAGGTCTAGTTAGACAAAACTATACTGCAATTGCGGAGGTAGTTCCTACATGCTGGTGCCCCTAGAAGTGATCCATGTAAGCACTATGGCAGTACATACCTTAAATGTGTTCTCAGACTTGTGATGCGATGATTTCGTCTTCATGGTTCACAACAATCGTAAATCCGTATCGATCGCAAATGACTGTGATTCGTATTATTATGTTATGGCTGTTTTTGTTTTGATTTCTTGCACATTCCCATCCACATTAGACACACGTTGCTAGACACTGGGGGCCGCCATCTTTGCCGGCAGTGACGTAACTCAGACGCACTTCCGGAAACCCCGAGCAGCTGCTTTGTTGCCAACCACATTGCGGACGCTGTGAATTGATGCGCCATGTTGTGGTTGGCGGTCTTTACAAGCTGCATACACAGCAAAACAGAGACAAACATGAGAAAAGTGGAAATTCATGCATGCAGGAACAACAAATGCAGCACACCAAATCTAATTTTTAAACGAGTTCTAGAATACAGTGCTTTATAAAGAAACATGCTAATACCCTCTATTATATACAGATAACTTTCTCAGAGGACAGTTTAGCATTGAAACCATAAAATATTTTAGACAACATATCATTTACACAAGATGAGGTCTTTATCCAAGACATATATATATATATATATTTTTTTAGATATGTGTAGCGCCGTGCTCCTGATGATCAGGCGCTATATTTAAATCTAGTGGGTATCTGAGCTGCTTACTGGCTCAGATATGATTATGAAGGCTAAATTAAGGTGACCAGATTTTTAAAATTAAATCTGGGGACATTTTTTTTTTCTACTAGTAATGGCAGGAATCAGCGACTCTCTCCCCATCGCCGCCGCCGCCCGCCTACAGCCTGTCAAGTCTTACTCTCCGGGCCCGGCTACAACTGGGTGGGGAGCGGAGGAAGATCACTCCGCCAGGCAAGGCAAGGAGATAAGCAGGCAGATGGCTGGCCAGAACTTGAGCCAAGGCAGAAGAACATGCGAGCGGAGCTAAATGGGCATGCGCCCGAGACTGAAGAATTATTCCCTCCACTCCGACCAGCACATGATCATCAGAAAGGGGCACAGATAATGGAAAAAAAATACACTCCCTAAGCTAGTAGGAGCGGCAGAGTGTGGGTGTGCAATTCAGATTTTTTTTATTTTCATTCTGCACTGACTGTCTTTGAAATTGCCCCTGCCCCTGTTCAAATCCAATCTGGGGACAAAACCGGGGACAGACTTGGTCCAGGGACAGTGACCTCAATCCGGGGACTGTCCCCTGAAACCGGGGATGTCTAGTCACCCTAGGCTAAATTGGCCTCTGTTTCGGCTGTGGCTGGTTGGGAGGACTTCCCACTGTTCGCCTGTAGGTGGCGTTGCCATCACAGGCCAGTGTTGGAACACAACCAGGCCAGAGCGGATTGGGTGTCTTTCCTCGGGAACAGCTCAGTGGGAGTGGTCTCCCCGCTGGGCATGCTGGGGAAGGGTACTTAAGGGGCAAGCGCCATTGTTCTGGGCTCGTTTTGCCATGTGACCCTCCTGGCCCAAGGCGTGTGTTACTGCCTGTCTCGTTTTCCCACCTCTGGGCCTGCTGGCCCGAGGCTGTGCACCTACAAAAGTAGGCCCAGATGTCCTGTCTGGGGCCTACGGCTCGGGGGTGGTCCTGTGCTGTCTGTCCTGAGGGAAGAAGCCACTAAATGGAGGAACTGGGGGGGTACCTGTCTTGGAGAGAACCCAGCGAAAGGCTGGTATCTCGGGAGGAGGCCTGGTGACTCTATTGGAAGATGCACCCTAGCCAAATGCTACCCTGCAGTATCGCCGGTCCAGCTTAAAGGCTCTCATACTGCTCGGCTGAATACCTGCTAAGTCCTTTGGCGGAGGACCAAGTTACAATTTGTCCACATTGCCCAATCCTGTGGCAGAGGATTGTCTACCTGTTCATCAAGTCTGTGGCAGAGACTTTGGGTCTGTGCTCCACCCTGGATGCTAGGCCAGTGAGAGAGGTCCATCCGGGTGAGCAATTTCCACTCGAAGGAAAGTGGTATGTGTACTTTGTTTAGTGTCATTTGAAACCTAAAAGTTCCTCAGTGGTCTGCATCATGTGCCTGAACTTCCCCTAACCCTCCGTCCTTTTTCCCTGCAAGTTGGTGTGAAATAAAAGCAAAGAAAAATGATTTACAACTTGTGTGAACATTGACGTTTCTCCTGAAGTGTATAGACTCTCATCCCCTAGACAACGAATGGTGGGGTAACGTGCATAGGCCCAAATCTAAACCAGCAGCTCCTACGGGGGTAGTGCTAAAAATGGCTAATAAAGTGACACCAAACGCTGGATTAGGAAAAAAAATCAATACAAGTGATACTAAAGCTAAATACACACTATACAACTTTTGTTGTTTCATTTCCTTTATATTTACCTTCAACTATGTAGTGTAAGGGCCTGCCTGAATGTTTGACCTCATATTATATGGTTTTGGTAAATCTAAAGGAAAAAAATCGAAAGAAAATTGTATAGTGTATCCAGCTTAAAAGCCAAGGCTTTTTTTCCAGAGAATAGGTGCAGGAACTCCGCCTTTCAAGTCCCCTTTGTCTCCACCCCCTACCCACCTCCGAGCACCCTCACTTAATTCCTCCCCTATCCACCTCCGAGGACCCTCCCTTTATTCCTCCCCTATCCATCTTCAAGGATCCTCCCTTTATTCCTCCCCTATCCACCTCCGAGCACCCTCCCTTTATTCCTCCCCTATCCACATTCGAGCACCCTCCCTTTATTCCTCCCCTATCCACCTCCGAGCACCCTCCCTTTATTCCTCCCCTATCCACCTCCAAGCACCCTCCCTTTATTCCTCCCCTATCCACCTCCGAGCACCCTCCCTTTATTGCTCCCCTATCCACCTCCGAGCACCCTCCTTTTATTGCTCCCCTATCCACCTCCGAGCACCCTCCCTTTATTGCTCCCCTATCCACCTCCGAGCACCCTCCTTTTATTGCTCCCCTATCCACCTCCGAGCACCCTCCCTTTATTCCTCCCCTATGCACCTCCGAGCACCCTTTCTTTATTCCTTCCCTATCCACCTCCGAGGACCCTCCCGTTATTTCTCCCCTATCCACCTCCGAGCACCCTCCCTTTATTTCTCCCCTATCCACCTCCGAGCACCCTCCCTTTATTCCTCCCCTATTGTCAGGGAAATAAACAGCTTCAATCCGTGCAGCATGTCACATGACATCCTGGCTGCCTGTCAGGAAGTAAACAGCCTCAATCTGATTCAGCGTGTCACATGACATCCTGGCTGCCTGTCAGGAAGTAAACAGCCTCAATCTGATTCAGCGTGTCACATGACATCCTGGCTGCCTATATAAGCTGAGCAAATCGCCAAGCAAATTGCTGTTTTGTCTTCAGCTTCCTGTGTCTCAAGTTCCTGTGTCCTGCCTGCCTGATCTACTGCTGTGACCTGGATTGCCTCTTGACTAACCTGATCTCTCCTGACCTAACCCTTGGCTTGCTTATTGGACTGCGCTGCTGTCTCCTGTGTTTGACCCTCTGCTTGCCTTTGGACTTCCCTCCTGTTGGGTGTTTGACCCCCGGCCTGCTCTGGACTTTCTGCACAACTACACCAGCTGAGTTCTGACCACCATCAGTTCCTGTACCTGTCTTCTTGACCTTCACGCAAGTCCTGCTCAGCTTACTGGTAGCTTGTGCCTCTTTGTGCCATTCACCCTCTGTCCCATCTCCAGGGGGTGGAGTGCGCTTAGTCGCAAGAGTGAGCTGCTCTCTGCATCTCGGCCTCGGTGAGTACCCTTTTCTGATAACTATCCACCTCTAATGCCGCGTACACACGATCATTTTTTCACGTCGTGAAAAATGACATTTTTTGTTTTCAACAAGAAAAACGACCGTGTGTGGTCTTTTTGTCATTTTTCACGACGTGAAAAACGGCAATAAAAAAAGGACGAGAAAAATTTTCTCGTCGTTTTTCCTGACATTTCTTCCGCGGCAGTGTTTCCCATAGGGAAACACTGCCGCGGAGCCCATAGATGATCGTTTTTCTCGTCATTTTAAAAAATGACGAGAAAAATGACCGTGTGTGGGGAACAAGCTGTTCCCTCGTTTAAAATGTCATTATTCACGGCGGTTTTTTAACCGCCGTGAATAATGATCGTGTGTACGCGGCATGAGGACCCTCCCTTTATTCCTTCCCTATTCACCTCTGAGCACCCTCCTTTTATTCCTCCCCTATCCACCTCCCAGTACCAAACCTTTTAGAGAATACAAAACCAAGTATTATTTACCGGTGCTAAGTAATTTGTATGGAATTTGTTGATAAGCTGTAAAATATATCCCCTGCAGCCTGAAACAATACACCCCCCTTTCAACAATAGTTCCCCCCAGAAACAGTAGACTACCCCATAACAAAGTACCCCCCAGCAACAATAGATCCACTCCAGCATTAGTAGACCCCTGCCAGCAACAATAGATCCTCCAGCAGCCGGAATCAGCTGAGCTTCCAGCAGCCAACAACAATAGACCACTCCCTCAACAGTAGATTCTTCCCAGCAGAAATGTAACCCCCCTAACCCAGCAAAGATAGATCCTCCAGCAGCCAGCATCAATAGACCCTCCAGCAGTCAACAATAGATCATTCCCTCAAAAGTAGATTCCTTCCAGCAGCAACTGAACCCACCAGCAACAATAGATCATCCAGCATCAATAGACCCTCCAGCAGCTAACAACAATAGACCGCTCTCTAAATTGTAGAACCTTCTCAGCAACAATTTCCCATCCCCCAAGCATCAATAGACCCTCCAGCAGCCAACAACAATAGACCATTCCCTCCCAGCAACAATTTAACCCCCCACCGCAACAATAGATCCTCCAGCAGCCAGCATTAAAAGACCCCCGAGCACACCTCAGCACCCCTTGCGTTTACATGCATTCAGTACTGGAGGTGTCTGCACTGTGTTCCCCCCCCGTGTTCCCACTGAAATAAAGCCCTATTAAAAGTTAATATTACCAAAAAAAAAAAAAAATTGCACAGACTGGTTGCTTTCTTGATTTTTGGAAGTCCCCCCCCACCAGCATTGTGGGCTTCTTTGTCCTTCAGGTTCCTCCTGTAGCAAGTCAGGAGCTAAGGAAGAACCCACAGATGTGCGATACCATTGGATCCTGAGCCAAGCTGTGTGCATCCATTGACACACATAGTGGCAGCAAGCCACACCCCTGCCCATTACAGGAGTCCGCTCCGCTGCCTTTAGTGTTTCCTCTGAAAGCAGGAAGTGAGAGGAACGGTGTTAGAGTTTGCACTGAGGAGGTGACATGGAGACAGGTACAGGGGCGGATCCAGAGTCTAATCTCAGGAGGGGCACTACCAAAATATTTGCGGGCAATTTGTAGGGTGGATGCAGCCAGGTGGAGGGGAGGACAGGGTTGGAGCAGCCAGGTGGAGGGGAGGACAGGGTTGGAGCAGCCAGGTGGAGGGGAGGACAGGGTGGATGCAGCCAGGTGGAGGGGAGGACAGGGTGGATGCAGCCAGGTGGAGGGGAGGACAGGGTGGATGCAGCCAGGTGGAAGGGAACAGCCAGGTGGAGGGGAGGACAGGGTGGGAGCAGCCAGGTGGAAGGAAGGACAGGTTGAGAGCAGCCAGGTGGAGGAAAGAACAGGGTGGATGCAGCCAGGTGGAAGGAAGGACAGGGTGGATGCAGCCAAGTGGAGGGGAGGACAGGGTGGGAGCAGCCAGGTGGACAGAGTGGGAGCACAGGGTGGATGCAGCCAGGTGGAAGGAAGGACAGGGTGGATGCAGCCATGTGGGGGGCAGCCTGGTGGAGGGAGGACAGGGTGGATGCAGCCTGGTGGAGGGGAGGACAGGGTGGATGCAGCCTGGTGGAGGGGAGGACAGGGTGGATGCAGCCTGGTGGAGGGGAGGACAGGGTGGATGCAGCCTGGTGGAGGGGAGGACAGGGTGGATGCAGCCTGGTGGAGGGGAGGACAGGGTGGATGCAGCCTGGTGGAGGGGAGGACAGGGTGGATGCAGCCTGGTGGAGGGGAGGACAGGGTGGATGCAGCCTGGTGGAGGGGAGGACAGGGTGGATGCAGCCTGGTGGAGGGGAGGACAGGGTGGATGCAGCCTGGTGGAGGGGAGGACAGGGTGGATGCAGCCTGGTGGAGGGGAGGACAGGGTGGATGCAGCCTGGTGGAGGGGAGGACAGGGTGGATGCAGCCTGGTGGAGGGGAGGACAGGGTGGATGCAGCCTGGTGGAGGGGAGGACAGGGTGGGAGCAGCCTGGTGGAGGGGAGGACAGGGTGGGAGCAGCCTGGTGGAGGGGAGGACAGGGTGGGAGCAGCCTGGTGGAGGGGAGGACAGGGTGGGAGCAGCCTGGTGGAGGGGAGGACAGGGTGGGAGCAGCCTGGTGGAGGGGAGGACAGGGTGGGAGCAGCCTGGTGGAGGGGAGGACAGGGTGGGAGCAGCCTGGTGGAGGGGAGGACAGGGTGGGAGCAGCCTGGTGGAGGGGAGGACAGGACAGGGTGGGAGCAGCCAGGTGGAGAGGAGGACAGGGTGGGAGCAGCCAGGTAGAGAGGAGGTAAGTTCTTACCTTGGATAATAATAGAATCTCTGGCTCCTTCCACCCGACAGCCTGATGGTCTCTATTCTCCTCTCTTCCTCTTCCCCCTCCTGCTCGGCATGCTGGGGGCTGCAATCCTCTCAGGGAATCATCCTGGGCCTGCTGGTATCCTTGACTACATGTCCCATAATGCGCTATCTTCTAGTTTCGCAGTCATTGGCTCTGAATGTAGCCAATAGGAGCAGGCATTGGCAGGTGAATGCTCGGCTCAAGCAGGAGAAAGAGGGGTGAAAATCCCCTGCAGCTGCGGCTCTGCCTGTGTCTCTTCACAGAGCCTGTCAGTTTCGGTGCCGCTGCCCTGTCCTGATGGGAGGTCGGCATCAGCACAGCCTGCTCACTAGTTTCTCGGGGGGGGGGGGGCAATTGACCCATTGCCCCCCCTGGATCCGCCCCTGGACAGGTAAATGTTTAGGGATGGGAGGAGGGGTAGAACAGGCAGAGGGGCATTTTTTACCCTAAGGCAGAGAATGCATTAAAGGATAACTAAAGGCAAAACTTTTTTTTAGTTTTGGATAGAGTGGAGAGTAGGGTTGAGCGAACCCGAACTGTAAAGTTCGGGTCCGTACCGAACATTAGAGTTTTTGGGCACCGAACCCGAACAATTGTGTGTATGTTCGGGTTTGGGTCTGGTGTTCGGCGATGTAATGGCGCATTTAGAAAAGCTTCAGGGGGCAGCCAATCACCTTTTTGTTTAGCTGGTGTGCCCTTAGAAGGCATTATAGCCATGCCTACTAATGGCATGGCTGTGATTGGCCAGTGCAGCATGTGACCCAGCTTAGTGCAGCATGTGACCCAGCTTCTATATAAGCTAGAGGCACACAGCACAGCACGTCACTCTGCTTTAGACAGGATAGGGAGAGGTTCCTGGCTGCTGTTGCTTATTAGGGAGCAGGGATGAGCCGAACACCCCCCTGTTCGGTTCGCACCAGAACCTGCGAACAGACAAAATGTTCGTGTAAACTTTAGAACCCTATTAAATACAATGGACTCGAACGTTCGAAATCTAAAGTGCTAATTATAAAGGCTGATATGCAAGTTATTGTCCTAAAAAGTGTTTGGGGACCCGGGTCCTGCCCCAGGGGATATGTATCAATGCAAAAAAAAGTTTTAAAAACGGCCGTTTTTTCGGGAGCAGTGATTTTAATAATGCTTAAAATGAAAAAATAAAAGTGAAATATTCCTTTAAATTTCGTACCTGGGGGGTGTGTATGATATGCATGTGAAGTGGCGCATGTTTCCCGTGCTTAGAACTGTCCCTGCAAAAAATGTCATTTTTGAAAGAAAAAAAGTCTTTTAAAACTGACTCGCGGCTATTAATGAATTGTCGGCTCCCGGCAATACATACAAAAGTCATTGATAAAAAAAAAAAAAAAAGCGTGGGGGTTCCCCAGAATTCAATTACCAGGCCCTTCAGGTCTGGAATGGATATTAAGGGGAACCCTGCCGCAAATTTAAAAAAAAAATTGACGTGGGGTTCCCCTAAAAATCCATACCAGACCCCTTATCCGAGCACGCAACCTGGCCGGCCGCAGGGGAAAAGGGGGGAAGAGAGAGCGCCCCCCCCTCCCTCCTGAACCGTACCAGGCCACATGCCCTCAACATGGGGAGGATGTCCCCATGTTGATGGGGACAAGGGCCTCATCCCCACAACCCTTGCCCGGTGGTTGTGGGGGTCTGCGGGCGGGGGGCTTATCGGAATCTGGAAGACCCCTTTAAAAAAGGGGACCCCCAGATCCCGCCCCCCCCTATATGAATTGGTAAGGGGTACATTGTACCCCTACCATTTCACGAAGAAAGCGTAAATTTTTTTTAAAAAAAAACACACAAACACCTTGAAAGTCCTTTATTTAAAAAAAAAAAAAAAAAACATTCCAGCGGTGAAATCCAGTGTCCCGCGGCGATCCCGATGTCCAGCGCTGTCCTTTATTGGTTGTGCCTGAGCGGACCTGATGGGGAACTCCCTCTCAGTATTTTAAATGTATAGACCCGCCCCTTCTAAAGTTCCCCATCAGGTCCGCCCCCTCGGTATGTCGGACCCGCCTACGTCATTGGCTTGAGCGGGGAACTTCCTTCACTATGTAAATTTAAATTACACAGTGAAGGAAGTTCCCCGCTCAAGCCAATGACGTAGGCGGGTCCGACATACCGAGGGAGCGGACCTGATGGGGAACTTTAGAAGGGGCGGGTCTATACATTTAAAATACTGAGAGGGAGTTCCCCATCAGGTCCGCTCAGGCACAACCAATGAAGGACAGCGCTGGACATCGGGATCGCCGCGGGACACTGGATTTCAGCGCTGGAATGTTTTTTTGTTTTTTTTTATTATTTTAAATAAAGGACTTTTTCAAGGTGTTTGTGTGTGTTTTTTTTTTTTTTTTTTTTTTTTTAACTTTTTTTACGCTTTCTTCCTGAAATGGTAGGGGTACAATGTACCCCTTACCAATTCACATGGGGGGGCCGGGATCTGGGGGTCCCCTTTGTTAAAGGGGTCTTCCAGATTCCGATAAGCCCGCAGACCCCCACAACCACCGGGCAAGGGTGAGGGCATGTGGCTTGGTACGGTTCAGGAGGGAGGGGGGCCGCTCTCTCATCCCCCCCCTTTTCCCCCTGCGGCCGGCCAGGTTGCGTGCTCGGATAAGGGGTCTGGTATGGATTTTTAGGGGGACTCCACGCCATTTTTTTACATTTGGGGTGGAGTTCCCCTTAAAATCCATGCCAGATCTGAAGGGCCTGGAATGGATATTTGGGGGAACCCCACGTCAAATTTTTTTTTTTTTATTTGCGGCGGGGTTCCCCTTAATAATCATTCCAGACCTGAAGGGCCTGGTAATTGAATTCTGGGGAACCCCCACGCTTTTTTTTTTTTTTTTTTTTATCAATGACTTTTGTATGTATTGCCGGGAGCCGACAATTCATTAATAGCCGCGAGTCAGTTTTAAAAGACTTTTTTTCTTTCAAAAATGACATTTTTTGCAGGGACAGTTCTAAGCACGGGAAACATGCGCCACTTCACATGCATATCATACACACCCCCCAGGTACGAAATTTAAAGGAATATTTCACTTTTATTTTTTCATTTTAAGCATTATTAAAATCACTGCTCCCGAAAAAACGGCCGTTTTTAAAACTTTTTTTTGCATTGATACATGTCCCCTGGGGCAGGACCCCGGTCCCCAAACACTTTTTAGGACAATAACTTGCATATAAGCCTTTATAATTAGCACTTTAGATTTCTCCCATAGATTTTTCGAATTTGCCGCGAACACCCCAATTTGTTCGCTGTTCGGCGAACGGAGCGAACAGGCAATGTTCGAGTCGAACATGAGTTCGACTCGAACTCGAAGCTCATCCCTATTAGGGAGAGATTGAAGTACATGAGTTAGTCCTGATTCTGCAATCTGAGAGAAAAGATAGAGAGACAGTCTAGGGGAAGGTTCCTGATGGTGCTTTCAGGGAGATAGATTTATATAGGAGTCCAGATTCAGAGATCTAATAACTCAGAGATCTGCATAGGTTTACCTGTTTGTGTTGCAGTGCACAGTCTTTTTACACTGCCATGAGCCCAGTGTCAGAGAAAATCTAACTTTTATCTGCAAGCTCAGTGCACCAGCACTGCATATGTTACGTTGAGAGATACACCGTTTCCATTATGTGGGTGTATTGTGCTCTTGCAAAAAGACCCATTTAGGGCAAAAAAAATATTTTGCACTGTTTTCTGCATATCTGGAGGTGTGTGAACTAAACAATTTCTATATATTTTTCTTCTACTGTGCTATCCTAAAAAAATATTTTTTTTTGTATATCATTTTCTGTAGCTGTGAGATACAGCGTTTATGTACTGTCAGTGTGTTGTGCTCTTCCAAAAACACCCATTTAGGGCAAGATCCTAAATTTGGAAAATATGAGGAGAACGTCAAAGGGACGTGGTGGCCCCAGACGTGGTGCTGCTGGTGGAGCTCCTGTTGCAGGGAGAGGACGTAGTCGATCTGTGCCAGCTACACGCACAAGTGAAACACCTTCCTCAGGTGCGAGTAGGCGACCGAGCCTGCGGCGGTATTTTGTCGCGCCTAATGAGGCTGTACAAATGTTGAGGCCAGGACAAGTACAGGCGATAGTAGATTGGGTTGCTGACAGTGCCTCGGGTTCCTTCACATTGTCTCCCACCCACTCTTCTGATGAAAGATCAGAGTTGGCACCTGAAGCCCATGTCCATCAGTCTTTCACCTCACCCACTTGCAAATCAGCCAAGCAGTCTGAGCCCCAAATCATGCAGCAGTCTCTTCTGCTTTTCGATGACTCTGTTAGCAGGGTTTCCCAGGGCCATCCACCTAGCCTTGCCCCAGAAGTGGAAGAGATTGAGTGCACCGATGCCCAACCACTTATGTTTGATGAGTACATGGGAGGACCATCGCAGCACGTCTCGGATGATGACGAAACACAGGTGCCAACTGCTGCTGCTTTCGCAATTGTGCAGACAGACAAGGAGGGCAGGGGTGAAGACTGGGTGGAAGATGATGTGGAGGACGATGAGGTCCTCGACCCCACATGGAATCAACGTTATGCAGGTGACCAGTGTAGTTCGGAGGAAGAGGCGGTGGTCGCACAGAGCCACCAGCACAGCAGAAGAGGGAGCAGGGTGCAAAAGCGGAGCGTCCGTCCCCTAGACAGTATGTCTGCTACTGCCCAACGCAGCAAGGGACCGAGCACACCAAAGCCAGGTCCAAGGAGTTCCCTAGCGTGGCAGTTCTTCACACAATGTGCTGATAAGACACGAGTGGTTTGCACGCTGTGCAATCAGAGCCTGAAGCGAGGCATAAACGTTCTCAACCTGAGCACAACCTGCATGACCAGGCATCTAAGTGCAAAGCACGAGCTGCAGTGGAGTAGACAACTCCAAAACAAAGAAAGGTCTCTGGCTCCTCCTGCTTCCTCTTCTGCTGCAGTCTTGGCCTCTTCATCCACCTCTGTAGTGACAGTAGCACCTGCCAACCCGCAAACAGAGCATCTGCCAGCAACACTACCACCTGGGTCACCAACCATCTCCACAATGTCCCATGGAAGCGTTCAGTTCTCTATCTCCCAAACACTGGAGCGGAAGAGGAAGTACCCCCCTAGCCACCCGCGATCCCTGGCCCTGAATGCCAGCATTTCAAAATTCCTCGCCTTTGAAATGCTGTCATTCCGTCTGGAGACGCAGAGTTTTAAAAGCCTGATGGCATTGGCTGTCCCACAGTACGTCGTGCCCAGCCGCCACTACTTTTCCAGACGAGCCATCCCTTCACAACCAAGTGGGGGACAAAATCAGGTGTGCACTGCGCAACGCCATCTGTGGCAAGGTCCACCTAACTACGGATGCGTGGACCAGTAAGCACGGTCAGGGACGTTATATCTCCCTAACAGCACACTGGGTAAATGCAGTGGCAGCTGGGCCTGAGGCAGATAGCAGTTTGGCGCATGTCCTTCCACCACCGAGGATTGCAGGACGCTTCAGTTTGCCTCCTGTTGCTAACTCCTCCTACTCCGCTTCCTCATCCCCTACCGCCTCCTCATCCGGTCAGCGTAACACCTTCACCACCAACTTCAGCACAGCCAGGGGTAAACCACAGCAGGCAGTTTTAAAACTTTCCTGTTTGGGGGAAAAACCCCACACCGCGCAGGAGTTGTGGAGGGACATGGAACAACAGACCGATGAGTGGTTGCTGTCAGTGAGCCTCAAGCCCGGCCTGGTGGTGTGCGATAATGGGTGAAATCTCGTAGCAGCTCTGGGCCTAGCCGGTTTGACGCACATCCCTTGCCTGGCGCATGTGCTGAACTTGGTGGTCCAGAGGTTCCTGAAAAATTACCCCAATATGCCAGAGCTGCTGCAGAAAGTGCGGGCCGTCTGTGCGCACTTTCGGCGTTCTCACCCTGCTGCTGCTCGCCTGTCAGCGCTGCAGCGTAACTTCGGCCTTCCCGCTCACCGCCTCATATGTGACGTGCCCACAAGGTGGAACTCCACCTTGCACATGCTGGCCAGACTGTGCGAGCAGCAGCAGGCGATAGTGGAGTGTCAGCTGCAGCAATCACGCGTGAGTCGCTCTGCGGAACAGCACCACTTCACCACCAATAACTGGGCCTCCATGCGAGACCTATGTGCCTTGTTGCGCTGTTTCGAGTACTCCACCAACATAGCCAGTGCCAATGACGCCGTTCTCAGCGTTACTATCCCAGTTCTATGCCTCCTTGAAAAAACGCTTCAGGCGATGATGGAAGAGGATGTGGCACAGGAGGAGGAGGAGGCGGGATCATTTCAAAGGCTTTCAGGGCAGTCTTTCACAAGTGGCTACGAGGGTGGGTTCCTGAACCAACAAACGCCAGGTACACAATTGTCCGGCAGCAAGGGCACAGTTCTGGAGGATGACGAGGTGGAGGAGGAGGAGGAGAAGGAGGAACCATGTTCACAGCAGGGTGGCACCCAGACCAGCTCATGGCCATCACTGGTGCGTGGCTGGGGGGATACAGAGGACACAGACGATACACCTCCCACAGAGGACAGCTTTTCTTTGCCTGTGGGCAGCCTGGCACACATGAGCGATTACATGCTGCAGTGTTTCCGCAACGACCGCCGAGTTGCCCACATTTTAACTGGTGCTGATTACTGGGTGGCCACCCTGCTGGATCCCCGTTACAAGGACAACGTACCGTCCTTAATTCCCTCACTGGAGCGGGATCGTAAGATGCGTGAGTACAAGCGCACGCTGGTAGACGCGCTGCTGGTGGCATTCTCCCCTGACAGCGGGCGTACGGTGGAAGCACAAGGCGAAGGCAGGAGGAGGAAGAGGTGGCCAACGCAGCCGGGGCACTGCCAGCACCTCAGAAGGCAGGGTTAGCATGGCCGAAATGTGGAAAAGCTTTGTCAGCACGCCACAACAACCAGCACCACCAGCTGAGATGGAACGTCTTAGCAGGATGCAGCATTTCACCAACATGGTTGAGCAGTATGTGTACACAGGCCTACACGTACTGGATGACGAGTCTGCCCCCTTCAACTTCTGGGTCTCCAAATTGGGCACATGGCCTGAGCTTGCCCTTTATGCCTTGGAGGTGCTGGCCTGCCCTGCAGCCAGTGTATTATCTGAACGTGTATTTAGCATGGCAGGGGGCGTTATCACAGACAAGCGCAGCCGCCTGTCCAGAGCCAATGTGGACAAGCTCACGTTCATTAAAATGATCCAGGCATGGATCCCACAGGACTTGTCCGTACCTTGTGCAGAATAGACATGTATACCAGTGTTCTGACAAAAACTATCCGGCCATCGGATTGTGTCCGGCATGTACTGCGCAGCGCTTGCGCAGTACGGAGGACAAGGAGATTCACAAAATCTCCGAAGATGAACTGCGCCGTGAGTGCAGGTTCAAGCCCCACCATCCAAGTGGACATACGGTAGCACATAGTAACAGGGCCCCTCACGGGCTCGCTTCAAACACCACGCTTCGGGCACAGCCTCGCTTGGCTCGGCTTGAACCTCGGATGGTGTGGCTTGAACCTGGACTCGCCACGCAGGCGCCGTTCGTCTTGTGAGATTTTCGAAATCCCCTTGTCCTACGTACTGAGCAAGCGCAGTACAGGGCGGACACTATCCGACGGGGGACAGAATTCGACACATCACCGGCCTTACCCAGTCATTGTTTTATTTTTGAACCAGTGTTGGCTACCTCATCCTCCTCCACCGCCGCTTCCACCTACACAGCCACATCCACCTCAACCTCCTACTCCATATGGACCTCGTCCTCCTAGGTCAAGATTATAATATTTTTTTTTTTTGTAGCGCACAGATCCTTTCCCCCTTACCTGCCTTTATGTTGTTGGCTCCTCGCAGGAGGGAGAAAGATGCACCGCACTACCAGCCCGTACCCTCCTATATAAAGAGGTTGAGCGGTGAACTTGACGGGCCGTGTCCACAGCCGTAGTCAAAACTCCTCCAGAGGATGATTCTCACCTCTACTGTAGGTAGAGGCAAGTCCTTGAATTCCCAGTAAAGTCAATGTCCACACCAGCTGAAACTACAACTCTGAGTTTATTCTCTCATGGCAAAATAAACTGTACTCGGATAGAAAAGGTTAGAGCAATGAAACAGGACAGCTTAAGGTGTGGAGGAGGTCCAGGCACAAACGTAGCACATTCACTTCACTGCTTAGGTTTCTCAAACAGTTTTAGGCACACGGTCTCTGCCACAGACCGTGAGGTTGGTCTATGCCACAGACCAGGGTGTATAAGGCCCCTGCCACGGGCCGGGTGAATAAGGCCTCCGATACAGTCAGAATGACCTTGAGCTTCTCCTTCTAAGAACTAGCCCATATCAAGGGGAAGACATCTCTCCAAGGAGTCAACAGACCCTTCCTTCACCGTGCCTCCAGCATCGGGCCATCGGAAGGTTCCTCCCTTCCCTGGAACAGGGTCCCCTACACGAGGCGGCACCCAAAGACTCCTCGACCCTTAGCGGACTCCAGACAAAGGCTCTGGACCCCAGGCTTTACTCCCGCCCCTAGACCTCCATACCCAGGGCAGCAGAAACTCCAGGATAGTACCTCACCCCGAGCCTAAGGTGCCCGAGATGGAACAGGAACACGTGCATCCAGGCCAAAGGCACCTGGGCGCGGACCCCACTGGACATCAGCCCCCAGGCCAAAGGTGCCTGGGGCTCGGACCCCGATCAGGAGGCATCTGCCCCTTTTATATCCTCTCCGGGCATGCACAGCAGGTTCCCCGCCCCGCTGTACTACTGCCAAGAGGGGACACAAGGCACAGCACTGTATCGGCGGTTCAACCCTAGCCTACCATGGCAGCGCCACCTGTAGGCCGCAGGGAACTGCACACCAGAACTGTCCCCCGAGGACAAAATGGTCCATTAATCCTACAGAATTAGGGTGTTTGAGCCTATTTACCACTCAAACACTTCCATTAAATTTAGCACCCCGCTACATTTTTATTTCAAAGTATTTTATTTTCCCACTAGCTTATCCATTAAATTGAATGTTTTCCAGAACGGGCGTATTCTGGGGTATTCCCACCATATGTGTGGCATCGTGACGTTGCGTTTCTGAGGTTCTTAATGACTTCCTGTACCTCTTCTGCTCAAAAGGGGGCCTCCAGCATATTTATTTAATTTTTTATGTTATTTTAAGTTATTTCCCTCTCCACATTTGTTTGCAGACCACTTGCCATGCCCTTAACAACATTTTGCTGCCATTTGCAACCCTCTAGCCCTTTCCATTTACTTTTTTTAGTCCTCAGAAGTTCGGGTCCCCATGGACTTCAATGGGGTTCGGGTCAAGTTCGGTCCCGAACTCTAACTTTTTTCCAAAGTTCGGTCGAACCCGAACATCCAGGTGTCCGCTCAACTCTAGTGGAGAGGGATTGGAACACTTGTCAGTTTTTATTGCTGTCTGTGCCCCCCTTAGGGAAAGTCACCCTCTCTGTGTCCTGTTTACCATTATCATTGAAAGTAAAAGAAAAGCCCAAATTTTGGGTTTTCTGCAGAAAAGTAATACAGGGGAAATTTTCCAATGGGCACACCAGTTATGGTGATCTGGGGGTCCCCAAGGAATTCCCTTAATTTTCAGGGATTTCCTCTCACTTTCTGTTTTTGCTATGGGACAGGAAGTGAAGGTAAAACTTCCCAATGGGACACGGATGGCAAAAAATTAACTGATAGGGGTTATAATCCTCCCTTACTCTTTCCCCCCCCCCCCCCCAAAAAAAAGAAAAAAAGTTTTGACTATAGTTCTACTTTAAGGTAAAAAAAAAAGTTTAGACTTTAGTACCAATTTAATTCCTGCTGCACTTTTTTTTTGCTGTGATCCAACAATCTGTTGGAGGGTGGCTATGTTCTTTCTCCCTGACCACAACTAATGTGCACAGCTTATTCCAGACAAATGGAAAAGGAGGAAGAAAACTTTCATCTAATATAGATTACAGAGCCATTAAAATGTTTGCTGCCACAGCATTTCATATTCCTGATATGTTCTAGCTGTACCACTTATATAAAAATAAATCATGTTCTCTTTGTATTTCCTTCTTTGTGTGAAATATCTGGCTACCAGTCCCTCTGGTCCCCCCCCCCCCCTACCTATTTCAAGCTGACCACGCTAGGTATAAGAGCAGTGGTGGCTGGTGAATTTTTTTTTTTGGGGGGGGGCAGCAAACAGTATGCCACCCCCCCCCCCGGTCGGTCTGTAGCACTTACCCCATCACCGGCAGGTTCCCCTGCTTGGCAGCGTCCCGTTCTCCTGCTCTCCACGGGTCATCACAGCGGCGGTGGTTTCCGTTTCCTCCCTTCTCCTCGGCGGCCAATTGGGAGTCTTCTCTTTTCAACCATTTGGAAAACGGGTCTCACGGCCACTTCTGATTGGCCGGATTGAGGATCAGTGTTTCAACAGTGAATATTCATTCAATATCGTAACACACCTGGGTGGGATCGGAGCGCATTCTCTGTGACCCAAGCCCACCCTATTTTGAAGCCTACTCGAGCCTCTGGCTCTAATGAGGTGGTTAAAGAAAAACCTTGGCCGCTGTAATTCATGCACCCGGTGCCCTGAATCTATGCATGAATCTATCCATTGCATATAGGTGGCATGGAGAGAGGGGGCGGTGCCCGGGCGCCCCTAGTGGGTGGTCCGCCACTGTATGAGAGCACATCCATCCCAGCGTTGTCAGTTTTCTGGATGTGCTGGACGAACAGCCTGCCTGTCCTCCAATGGCCAAGACTTGTGCTGACACTCCCCTCTGCACAGATCCCCCACCTCTTATGCAGCTGATGAAAAAAAAGGGGACAAATGTTGGGACTTTGAATGAGGCGTGAAATTTATGCAGCTGAGAACAGAGGTTATGTGATCACGTAACAAAAAACTGAAGTATGGCCACAGGAGTACACTTATTTGTGCTCTCCTGTGACCCAGAATCAGCCTACAGTGGGCTAAAGCCTGCTGTTGGCTGACATTACAGAGCTACTCCAGACTCTGAGGGGACCCCAACAATAAAGATGGGATCCACCCAGATTCCTGATCAGCAGCTGGTTCAGCCTCTCAGCATGGCGCTGAGCCAGTTGTGTTCCCCCTCCCCCCCCTTCTGCCTGGCGCTTCAGTAAGTGCTGGAGAGTCAGCACACAGAGTGGTGAGTGACAGTCATCACTCTGATCATAATGATCCCTAGAGCTGAGCGAACAGCAGTCATCTGATATCGCTGAGTTCTCAGGCTTAGAGCTGGTGAGGGACAGACGCAGCATCGGACCAATGCTGGAGTAGGTAGATGAGTATAGAAGTTTTTTTTTTTTTAGGGTTCCTACACTTCTTCTTTTAAAAGAAAAAAGGTAATATATATATATATATATATATATATATATATATATATTTATATATATATTATATAATATAAAATTATGTGTAGCACCACCCCCGAAGGAGCCGCTGGTTAAATTTTGGGTTCTCTGTCCTGCGCCTCGACTCCAAGAACAACCACAGCCCCCCCCCCCCCCCGGCACACCTGGTTGAATAAAATTAGTGCAAGCGCAATTTACAGCACAAGTGAGAAATACCTTTCTCACACACACACACACACACACACCCCTGTTAAGTGATAAATACGCTTAATCTATTGATTGACTATTATAGCGCAAGTAACAGTTAAACCGAATTGAACACACTCAGCAGGCAGGTTAGCAATAAACAATGCATATAAACTTTTTAAATGCAACAAGGGTATTTATAAATCCACACTAGGTTTTGAGTGCACTCAAACGAATAGTACCCCTTTAAACAGGCCAGCAGATAGAGCATCAAGGTAGTTACAACTTGGGGCAGTCCTTAGTCCTAAGTTTCGTTGGAGCTCGTTGGCACGTTGCGGCCGTCAATAAGGCCTGCAGGTAGTATTAGAGCTATGGGGTCACTGGTTAAGTAGCTCCTAGTGACTTTATTCCCTAGCAGTGGTAGCAAGTATTGGCCGTAAGGCCCGCTTACCAGTCCCGCTGCAGACTGAGGAGATTCCCCAAATGGCTGTGGATTTCTGCCAACTCAGGATCTCTCTTTCTCTGGCTGAAAATCTTGGACACAGTTCCTCACTGTCTCTGCACTGTCATGTCAGAGCCTTTTCTTTTCCACTATGGGCTCCTAGATCTCTTCCTCTGAAAAAAAATCTATCTCTCTCTCTCTCTCTCTCTCTCTCTCTCTCTCTCTCTCTCTCTCTCTCTCTCTCTCTCTCTCTCTCTCTCTCTCTCTCTCTCTCTCTCTCTCTCTCTCTCTCTCTCTCTCTCTCTCTCTCTCGTACTTCAGACAGCTCTCCTCGGATGATTTTTACCTCAGACAGCTCTCCTCACTGTTAAGTGTCACTGTGTCCCAGCAAAGGACTGTTTGAACCTTGGTATCTCCCTCTCTGGTGCTTCCAGAGTCTCTCTCTCTGTCTGACAATCTCCTGTCAGCCCTCCCTCTCCCTTTTACCTCAGTAGCTCTCTCTCCTCATTCTCCTCAGCACTTCCTGACACTCCCATTTTTTCCAGTGAGCTTTTTGTTTGAGTTTTTTGTAAGGACAAATCAGCATCTCTTTGTCTCAACCTTGTGGCCAAAGGGAGAAATTGCATTACAAAAAAATGCCTGCTACATACTCCCCCCCCCCCCCCCCCCCCCACCAAAGAACCTTTGGTCCCCAAAGGAAGGGCAGAGTTTATCAACATATAATGTCCACAACCTGTTACATGCTTTCAAAAATACAACGGGAGGCAAAAACAGGTTAGTACATGTAAGAAAACAAGCAATTTGCATGCACGTATGAACCTGGCAAGGGAACCTCCCACCATTTATCATAAGAGGTGAGGTTGTCTTGCCTACAGGCCACCTTAATTGGAATGGTCCTACCAGTTGTGCCAAGGGGTGAGTCAGGGTTGCCCTTCACCAAAGCAGCAGTGTACAGGTCAGGCATGTCAAGAGTCCCTTCAGGGAAGAGGACAGTTTCTTTGGAGCTCTCACCCAACACGTCACAGGTCGGTCTCTTGAATTGGGAAATGACTCTTCGTTTCCTCTGCTTCAATGGTTCTGACACAGTAGGCTCACTGGCCACTTTCTCCTGTTTAACCACTTTTGTCTCTGCTGTGGATCCTTCTCCATCCACTATGGAAGAGGGAGACCCCTCTGGCCCTCCTGCTGGCAGGGAAGGTAAGGGATCACATCTGGGTAAAACAGGGGCTAACAGCCGCTTCACCCAGATCTGTGTTGGTCCCAATGATCAATGTACTTCTTGTGGACCCTGGCAGACAATGGCCAGTGTCTCAAAGTTCTGAGGCTTCCCAGCCCTCAATGGATCACACAACAACGTGATCTGCAGATATCCATCACAACGGTAATCTTCCGCTTGAATACCCTGAATCTCTATATCTTCCAACTTTTGCAGGGGCATGTATGACAAATACCTCTTGTAAAAGTCTCTGGTCAGCAAGGTAACCTGGGCACCTGAATCAAGAATGGCTCTGGTATAAATGCCTTCAACCAGAGCAGGCACTACAGGCAGAGGGCCTACCAACTGGGCAGGAGGCCTGTTGGAAGCATCTGGAACAGTAGGTTGGCGTGACTGGACTCCTGCTTCCTTCAGCCTCCGGCGTTGGGAATGCCGTTTCTGGCGTTGTTTTGGAGGCTGATAAGCATTGCTCACTGAGACGGCATAAACTGCAGGTGTTCTCAATTGTTCCCTTGCAGATTCAGGGAAAGTTCTTCTTTAAAGGCCCAGATCTTCTCTCCATCCTTTGGTCACTTCTCTGAGGTCCACGCCAGTCTTCTGTCCCCCTCGGTGGACTAGGACATACTCGCTGGTAGTGACCTACACCTCCACAGTTTAGACAGATGTCTTGATTCGTTGGCCTCTGGCCAGACGCAGTAGGTGAGTCTGGGGGTACATTCTGCCCCGTAGCACCATTGTTGGACAGCTCAGTATGTTTTGCTGTCAGCCGGTTAATCGCCTCCAACATCTGGGATACCTGTATCTTCAGTGTAGCTATCTTAGACCTGACATCCAATGACCCGGTCACCATCCCTATTATCTTGGACATCTGAGTCTTCAGAACCCCAATCTCTGGATCTCTATCGGTTGTGCTGGCCACTCTGACAACAGATTCAGACTTTTGACTCTTCTTCTTGTTCTCCAGCATGGCTTCCTCTTCCCGCATAATCCTGATCAGATCTGGATACTTCAGGATGCCACCATCTGGCCTGGTTCTCAGCAGGATGGTAATGGGGTCCAAAGGCTGGGCCCCCCCAAGACTTGTGCACGGGCCGCATCTACTTTCTGGGGATCCAAACCCTTCTTCAGTAGGATTTGATGTAGTAACTTATCCAAATGCTTCACATAGTCGGATAACTTTTCCCCTTAGTCCTGGTAAGTATGCTCAAATTGGTACATGAGGTCAGAAGCTTTTTCAGTGCACCCAAACACATCCTGCAGAATGTTCAGGTAGTCTTGAATGACGCAATCTTTCTTACCGAGCTTCAGATTGCGGATAACTTCTGAGGCAGGGCCCCTTAGACTCTCTGTAATTCTCTGCTTCTTGTGAGTCTCAGGAATGTCCCATTCATCCAGGGCTTGCGTGGCCTGGTCCAGCCACTCTTTGAAGTTATCCTCTCCTGTAAGCACTGGTTGTCTCCCAGAGAAGGTCTTGAGTTTCTGGTACCCACTTTCGGAGTACGTTGGAGTATCCCTCTGGCACTTTGCCACAAAGTCTCCCAGAGCAGTGAAGAGCTCTGGCCCAATCGTGGCCAGGGATGTCGTGGAAGGGACTTATTCCTTCATGGCCTTAACTCGACTGGTACTTGCCGGACACCTGTCTCGTTTGTGTGACTGGATTAGACGAAACTCAGCCTGGTCGGCCAACTGCACTCTGGATCCTTGGAAACGGTCAGGAATCCCTTGCTTCCATTCCAGTAGCACATGTGTTTAGGAGGCCTCACGATCAGGTCTAACATCGATCACCCGTGTTTTCTTGCCAAAGGACAATGTCTGCACTACCTGACCGATCTGCTCATCAGTCCAGGCCTCCCCAGGGAGTTCAATCACTACGTTTGATTCTGGGCTGGCGCCTTCTTCAGACCACTGAATCACAGCAGCAGGATCCATCTTGATGCTTTCAAGGGTCTTGTCTTGGTGGTTTGCTAGCGGAACAGGAAATCCCGGACGAGTTCCCCCACGTGTAGTGCCGCCCCGAAGGAGCCGCTGTTTTTTTATTCTTTTGGTTCTCTGTTCTGCGCCTCGACTCCAAGAACAACCTCAGCCCCCACCCTGGCACGCCTGGTTGAATAAAATTAGTGCAAGCACAATTTACAGCACAAGTGAGAAATACCTTTCGCCTGGCTGTGGGATATGGCAATAAATACACACACACACACCTGTTTAATGATAAATACACTTAATCTATTGACTATTATAGCGTAAGTAACAGTTAAAACCGAATTGAACACACTCAGCAGGCAGGTTAGCAAAAAACAATGCATATAAACTTTAAATGCAACAAGGGTATTTATAAATCCACACTAGGTTTTGAGTGCACTCAAACGAATAGTACCCCTTTAAACAGGCCAGCAGATAGAGCATCAAGGTAGTTACAACTTGGGGCAGTCCTTAGTCCTATGTTTCGTTGGCGCACGTTGCGGCCGTCGGTAAGGCCTGCAGGCAGTATTAGAGCTATGGGGTCACTGGTTAACTGGTTAAGTAGCTCCTAGTGACTTTATTCCCTAGCAGTGGTAGCAAGTAGTGGCCGTAAGTCCCGCTTACCAGTCCCGGTAACACTGATTTAGTTGCCTCTTTGATCAGGCGTCAACTCGCTTAGGTTGCTTAGGGTGACTCTGGCAGGTAGCACAGCAAAGACAGAATCCTGGGAGGGGCTTTGTCTCTCCACGGTCTGGTCCCAGAATTTCTTCCCCACATTGTAGTAGCTTCCAATGGCACATCGTCCACTCTCCACACTGGTCCCAATAACTTGCTGCAGGCTGAGGAGATTCCCCAAATGGCTGTGGATTTCTGCCAACTCAGGATTAGGGATGAGCCGAACACCCCCCCAGTTCGGTTTCGCACCAGAACTTGCGAACAGGCAATAAATTTGTTCGAACAATCCGAACACCGTTAAAGTCTATGGGATTCGAACATGAAAAATCTAAAGTGCTAATTTTAAAGGCTTATATGCAAGTTATTGTCATTAAAAGTGTTTGGGGACCCGGGTCCTGCCCCAGGGGACATGTATCAATGCAAAAAAAAGTTTTGAAAAACTGCAGTTTTTTCGGGAGCAGTGATTTTAATAATGCTTAAAGTGAAACAATAAAAGTGAAATATTCCTTTAAATTTTGTACCTAGGGTGTGTGTATAGTATGGCTGTAAAGTAGCGCTTGTTTCCGGTGCTTAGAACAGAAATGACACTTTGTGCAGGGACAGAAGGAAAAAAAGTAATTTAAAAACACTCGCGGCTATAATGAATTGTCGGCTCCTGGCAATAGAGAGAAAAGTCATTGATAAAAAAAAATGCGTGGGGGTCCCCCCAAATTCAATTACCAGGCCCTTCAGGTCTGGTATGGATTTTAAGGGGAACTCCACGCCAAATAAAAAAAAAAAATGGCGTGGTGGAGTTCCCCCCCCAAAAATCCATACCAGACCCTTTATCCGAGCACGCAACCAGGCAGGCCGCAGGAAAAGAGGGGGGGATGAGAGAGCGCCCCCCCCTCCTGAACCGTACCAGGCCACATGCCCTCAACATTGGGGCGGATGCTTTGGGGGTCTGTGACAAGGGCCTCATCCCCACAACGCCCTTGCCCAGTGGTTGTGGGGGTCTGCAGGCGGGGGGGGGGCTTATCGGAATCTGTAAGACCCTTTTAACTCTCCGGGGTCCAGCGATGGATGATCTCTCCTCTCCGGGGTCCAGGCTCCATTGATGATGTCCAGCGCAGCGAGGAACAGCAAACATCCTGTCTCCACCGGAGACACCCAGGGAATCCCGGCAGCCTGACAGGTCTCTTATGTAGCTGAGGCTACATAGGTGATCTCCTCTCCGGGTCTCTTATCGCAGGATACCGAGAGTGGATTACCACCGCTGGAATCTTTTTCCAGTGTGTGTGTGTGTGTGTGTGTGTACATTTAAAAAAAAAACACACTTTCTTTGTGAAATGGTAGGGGTACAATGTACCCCCTTACCAATTCACATAGGGGGGCTGGGATCTGGGGGTCCCCTTTGTTAAAGGGGTCTTCCAGATTCCGATAAGCCCCCCGCTCGCAGACCCCCCAAAACCGACCGGGCAAGGGTTGTGGGGCTGAGGCCCTTGTCCCCATCAACATGGGGACACGGTGCTTTGAGGGGTCACAGACCCCCAAAGCATCCTCCCCATGTTGAGGGCATGTGGCCTGGTACGGTACAGGAGGGGGGGTGCTCTCTCGTCCCCCCCTCTTTTCCTGTGGCCTGCCAGATTGCGTGCTCGTATAAAGGGTCCGGTATGGATTTTTGGGGGGAAACTCCATGCCATTTATTTTTTTATTTGGCGTGGAGTTTCCCCTTAAAATCCATACCAGACCTGAAGGGCCTGGTAATTGAATTTGGGGGGACCCCCACGTATTTTTTTCCTTCAGAAATAACACTTTGTGCAGGGACAATTCTAAGCACGGGAAACAAGAGCTACTTTACAGGCATACTATCGCTATACACACACCCCCTAGGTACGAAATGTATAGGAATATTTCACTTTTATTGTTTCACTTTAAGCTCTATTAAAAATCACTGCTCCTGGAAAAAATAGGATTTTTTGTACTCACCGTAAAATCCTTTTCTCTGACATCCATGGACTGACACGGTGTCTCTTTACACTTTACACGTGGGTTATGTCCCTGCTTGCAGGAGAAGACCTAGGCAGAATGTGAAATGTTATACATACATTCTAAAAGCCAGAGCTGAACAGCCCCACCCAGGGGGCCGTCCCTCCGGACATAACCCCTCCCACTACAGTCAGCAGACTTCAGTTCGTAACAAAGCAGTACAAACTTAAAAGGAAGGGTGGGTGCCGTGTCAGTCCATGGATGTCAGAGAAAAGGATTTTACGGTGAGTACAAAAAATCCTATTTTCTCTTACCATCCATGGACTGACACGGTGTCTCTTTACACTTTACACGTGGGATGTCCCAAAGCAGTGTCAAGAGGGATGGGAGCAGTATAAATGGGAAAACCAAAACTTCACTCCAATAAGGCAGAGCTCCTCAACGGAGGAGTCGCAACTTTAAACAGCGGCCTGCAGCACCCTGCGGCCGAAGGAAGCATCCGAAGATGCAGCCACATTAACCTTATAAAAACTTAAAAGGCATGAACAGACGACCAGGTCGCCACCTTGCACACTTGTGCAATAGACATGTGCAAAAGGAAAAAATTCGTTTCGTTTTAATTCGTTAATTAATTAATTTCGTTTAGTTAGATTCGTTAAATTCGTTTTCGGATTTCGTTTTGTTTTCGACCGAATTCGAAAATCAGTCGCATTCGAAAATATTTCAACCGAATTCGAAATTATTTCAACATGATTCGAAATTATTTCAACCGCATTTGAAACTATTTCAACCGGATTCGAAAATATTTTGCGACCCGACTTTGGGTCCACGTATCTCAGGGTCACTTAGTAATAGAAACCCCAAATTTGGAGATGTTATAGTGCTAGTTCTACTGTGTTTGCATACCAAATTTGGGGGTTTCTAGCTACAAGTGGCCCCGAGATATGTGGACCCAAAGTCGGGTCGCAAAATGTCAAGCACTTTACTGGAGCAGAGAATGACATTTTGCGACCCGATTTTGGGGCCACATATCTCGGGGTCACTTGTAGCTAGAAACCCCAAATTTGGTATGCAAACACAGTAGAACTAGCACTACAACATCTCCAAATTTTGGGTTTCTATCACCAAGTAACCCCAAAATACATGGACCCAAAGTCGGGTCGCAAAATATTTTCGAATCCGGTTGAAATAGTATCAACATGATTCGAAATTATTTCAACTGCATTTGAAACTATTTCAACCGGATTCGAAAATATTTTGTGACCCGAATTTGGGTCCATGTATCTCGGGGTTACTTGGTGATAGAAACCCCAAATTTGGGGTTATTGTTTTTCTAGTCTATTTTCTATTTTATTATAATCTTTTCTATCCAAAGTTAAAATTAATTAATTAAAAAATTTGAATTCATACTATTCGAAATTCAAATTTATTCTATTCGAAATTCGAATTTCAGAAGATGGTTGTATATTCTTTCTATTTTATTCTTCTAAATTATATTTTTTTTCTATTCTGTTCTAATCTTTTCTATTTGAATTATAAATTTTGGAAGAAGGTTATTTACTTACTTATATACATCTGTCACATAAAAAAAAAAGATGTGAAATGGCTGTCCACGGATGTCGATCGCAAGGCAAGTACATATGCTGTATGTCATTGTCCACTTACCACAACACCTGCCATGAGTGCCACGTGACCAAGTTGTGGATTGTCCACTTGCCACGTCACCTGCCACAAGTTATGGGGTTCCTAGCACCAAGTGACCCCCAGATAGGGGCGATCTGTCAAGTGCTTTTCTGCAGCAGAGAATTACATTTTGTGACCCGACTTTGAGGCCACGTATCTCGGGGCCACTTATAGCTAGAAATCCCAAAATATTTGGTATGTAAACACATTACAACTGGCACTACAATAACCCCAAATTTGGGGTTTCTATCACCAAGTAACCCCGTTGTAATGCTAGTTCTACTGTGTTTGCATACCAAATTTGGGGTTTCTAGCTATAAGTGCCCCCGAGATACGTGGCCCCAAAGTCGGGGTCACAAAATGTCATTATCTGCTGCAGAAAAGTACTTGAAATATCGCCCATATCTGGGGGTCACTTGGTGCTAGGAGCCCCATAACTTGTGGCAAGTAGACAATCCACAACTAGGTCACGTGGCACTCGTGGCCGGTGTCGTGGCACTCGTGGCCGGTGTCGTGGCGTGGCCGGTGTCGTGGCACTCGTGGCCGGTGTTGTGGTAAGTGGACAATGACATACAGCATATGTACTTGGCTGTCACGGATGTCGATCGCAAGGCATTTCACATCTTTTTTTTTTATGTGACAGATGTATATAAGTAAGTAAATAACCTTCTTCCAAAATTTATAATTCAAATAGAAAAGATTAGAACAGAATAGAAAAAAAATATAATTTAGAAGAATAAAATAGAAAGAATATACAACCATCTTCTGAGTTGGGGCCACCAACTCATCCGAGGCATCGCCCAAGGATCCCTGGATCTGGCCACAACCTCGACCCTTGCGATTGAGTCGAGAGGCCATCAGGTCCACATCCGGCGTGCCCCACTGTCGGTAAAGGAGTTGAAATATGCAAGGACTCTTCTTGGTCCGGTGTCTGGCGATTGGCGACTCAGATAGTCCGCCTGCCCATTGTCTATGCCCAGAATGTAAAATGGCCTACAGAGCCGGCACGTTTCTTCCGGCCCACTTCAGGATACGGACTACCTCGGAAGCCGCAGCTGAGCTCCGAGTTCCCCCTTGATGGTTTACATACGCCACCGCCGTGGAGGTGTCCGACTGGCTCCTGATGGAGCGACCCCGTACTCTCTCTGACCTGAGTAGAGACACAGTCCGATGGCCCGTATTACCAGAACAGTGATTGGTAAACGGGCTCGTCCGGAGTCCAAGGCCTGAGCCGACAGGATTCCCCAGACTCCACCCCAGCCCGTCAGGCTGGTGTCCATCATGAGTGCCGTCCATTGGATGGGAGGGGAACGACTTTCCGGACCGAAGAGCCGAGGATCTCAACCACCATGTCAGGGGCGCCCTGACCAGGTGAATCACCTGGATCTGAAGATCCAAGGACAACGGGGATTTGTCCCAGGTGGACAAGATCTCCTTCTGCAATGCCCTGGTGTGTGATTGGGCATACGGAACGGCCGCGAAGGAGGCCACCACGAGTCTCGGGACTCTCATGCAAAAAAACGGATTGACAACCATTTTTGGGATGTCAGCACCCGCACCGCAGACTGAAGTGTCAGCAACTTCTCCAGAGGTAGGATACCTTTGCCTCCAAGGAGTCCAGAATCAGAACTAGATACTCCAGACACTGAGTCGGGACCAGGACTGACTCCTGAATGTTCAGGAACCACCCGAGTCCCTGAGGGTCTAATTGACGATAGTCACCTTTCCTCCAAGTCTGATCCACTTTCTGCTCTTAGCAGAAGATCGTCCAGATAGCCCACGACAGCAATACCTCGCTGTAACAGAAGGCTAGAACCGGAGCAAGCACCTTGGTGAACACCCTTGGTGCCGAGGCTAGGCCGAAAGGAAGAGCCACAATCGATAGTGGACTTCGCTGATCGCAAAGCGCAGAAACTTCTGGTGACTTGCGCAGATCGGAACATGCAAGTAGGCGTCCTTGAAGTCCAAGGACGCCAGAAGAAAATCCCTTTGGTGGAGTGTAGCGATCACCATGCGAATAGATTCCATGCGGAATTTCTGCACCTTCTCGAAGACATTCAGGGCCTTGAGGTCCAGGATAGGTCGAACCACGTCCTATTTTTGGGACGACAAACAGATTCGAGTAGAATCCCTGAAAACTCTCCTGTGACGGAACCGGCACAATCACTCCGGACCTGATCAAATCCTGTACAGCCCCCAAGAGGGCTGCCCGACAGGTAGGAAGGAGAGGAAGATTTGAGGGAAAGAATCTGTCTGGGGGCCAGGATCGGAATACTATCCTGTATCCTGAGGTGACCTCCTCGCACACCCACCAGTCGGAGATTCGGGAGGACCACCGATTCGTGACCTGCGAAGTCGTCCCCCCACCCCAGAGTCGGGCGGAGGCAAGACTTCACGCGGAGGCGGGCTTGGGAGCCGCATGTTCGGCTTACGCACCCAGGGGCACTTGTGCCCACCAGCCGCACTGCCGTCAGTCTGAGAGGGCCTACTCGTGGACTCTGACTGACGAAAAAAAACCCTTTTGCTGGAAAGGAAGGCCCCTGTTTGCGGCGGGCCTCCTCACCCTTGCTAGTCTAAGGAAGAAGAGTGCTTTTACCTCCCATGACATCCATGACAATGTCATCCAGAGCAGCACCGAAAGGTCTACCACCTTTAAATGGTAGATCCGTCAGGAGCTTCCTAAGGCTAGGTCAGCAGACCAGCACTTCAACCAGATAAGACGACGCAATACCACCGCCGAGACAGAGGCCCTGGATATTAAAGGGGTCGCGTCCAACGTGGCGTCGCACACATAAACCAGGCCCTGAACCAGTTGGTGGGCCAAAGCAACTGTGTCTGGAGGAAGATTATGCTCCTGTACAGCTAGGTGCAACATTTTTGCCCAACCTGTAAGTGTTTAAGACACAAGGGTCGCCGCTACCACAGGCCGTAGGGCAGATCCCAACAAGGCAAACATGGCTCTGCTCACCACTTCTGACCTCCTGTCAGTGGGGTCCTCAAATGCAGGAGTCCCCTCCATCGGGAGAGTGATGGCCTTGTTCAACCGGGCGACTGGAGGGTCGACCCTGGGGGAGAAGCCCACTTTTTAAGTAGGGCATCTTCAAGGGGTATCTGATAGACAAACGCCGCGGGACCATAAAAAAATTCTTCTGCGGCTTTTCCCAGACCTTATCAATGAACTGGTCAAAGAAAGTACATATGGAAAAACCTCTTTAGAAGGCCTGGCCTTAAAAGAACCAAAGGAGACTGTATCCACCTGAGGTTCTGCATCCGCAGCATTTTAGCTTGAGAGTGTCCCTCACCGCAGTCATGAGTACACTAACAAGCGCCCTGTCATTTACTGACTCAGAACTGGAGTTTTCCTCATAAGGAATGTCCTGTTCAAAACCATCCAATACATTCAGAACTAGGGTCCTGAGCGGTAGTGGCTAGGCCCATATCTGAATCAGCGCACTGCCCTCATGAAGTAAAGTGGGGAGAGGGCGCTTTTTTGCTCCCTTGCGCTTGCACACAGCTCCCATCCTGGTCAGAAATTATTCCAGGACTGCCCACAACTGGTCCCTAGGGACCGCAGGTGCTGAAGCACTGCCTGTTGTCCACTGACATTTAGGGGAAGCTGGTGACAGAGACTCCATATTGCCCCCCTCTGAGACTCCTCAGATAAAAAGTCCACCCACAGGCTGTGCTGACTGAGGAGGGGGCGCCCAGGGGACTCACCAAACCGGACCAGGGACCACTCAGTTCCGCTGTCTGTACCGCGCTGTGTCAGCGCTGGTGAGCTGTGAGGAGATTGTGAGGAGATTCGCGCTGTTACAGCAGCGCTAGAGGCCAAAACTAGTGCTGAAGAGCGCACGGGCTACAAGAAAATGGCCGCCGCACTTCACTGAGGCGATCCGCGGCAAGATGGCCGCCATGACTCAGCAAAAGTGAAAAAACAGCACACACACAGCGCCACTCGGCGCTCAGGCCCCAAAACACACAAAAAAAGGCCCCAAGCATATCTGCAGACCAGCATTAGCCCCTCCAAGAACAGTGTGACCCCCAGGCACCCCACACAGCACAGCACCAGCAATGGTGACAGAGAGTGACAATGAAATACAGGGGGAGACAGGGAAAATCCCCCACAGAGAAACACACAGCCTTTTGTACTCACCTGCAGGCAGGAGAGACTACTTACCCGTCCCCTGAGGGACCCACTGGTGTGTTTCTGACAGGACTATCACAGTGCAGTACTGAGTAGCTGTCGGCCCCGGTCCACCACGAAAGATTCAGTCAGGAACTGTTCAGTCTTGAGAGGACCGTGGGAGCATGAAAGCAAACCCGGCCACCCCTGGAGTCATGGGGCCTGTCGTGAACTGAGTCTCACGCACACAAGGCGAGGATCAGCACGCTCGATGGTCGGACAGGGAAGACTACGAGGATATCTTGTACCCAACCTGTTGCCCAGCCGACAGTTGATAGAAAATTCTCAAAAATAAAATAAAAAATAATTCCAGAAAAGGAATAAAAATAGGTCAGGAGACTGGTTCCTGAGAGCCACGTCTTCTCCTTCTGCTAGGCAGAAAAAAACTGAAGTCTGCTGACTGTAGTGGGAGGGTTATGTCCGGAAGGACGGCCCCCTGGGTGGGGCTGTTCAGCTCTGGCTTTTAGAATGTATGTATAACATTTCACATTCTGCCTAGGTCTTCTCCTGCAAGCAGGGACATAACCCACGTGTAAAGTGTAAAGAGACACCGTGTCAGTCCATGGATGGTAAGAGAAATTGGCATTTTTAATTGCATTTTTTGCGTTTGGGGACCCGGCAGGACCCGGGTCCCCCAAACACTTTTTATGACAATAACTTGCATATAAGCCTTAAATTAGAACTTTAGATTTCTCCAATAGACTTTTACAGTGTGTTCCGCGGCTTTTCAAATTTGCCGCAAACACCCCAAATTGTTCGGCGAACAGGCAATGTTCGAGTCGAACATGAGTTTGACTCGAACTCGAAGCTCATCCCTACTTAGGATCTCTCTCTCTCTCTCTGGCTGACAATCTTGGACACAGTTGTTCTCTCCTCACTGTCTCTGCACTGTCATGTCAGAACCTTGTCTTTTCCACTATGGGCTCCTAGATCTCTCCCTCTCTCCCTCTCTCCCTCTCTCAAAAAACACCTCAGCCTCCACGCTCTTTTATATGTCTCTCTCTGTCTCAGATGCTTTTTACCTCAGACAGCTCTCCTCGGATGCTTTTTACCTCAGACAGCTCTCCTCACTGTTAAGTGTCATTGTGTCCCAGCAAAGGACTGTTTGAGCCTTGGTATCTCCCTCTCTGATGGTTTCCAGAGTCTCTCTCTCTCTCTCTCTCTCTCTCGCTCTCGCGCTCTCTCGCGCTCTCTCGCTCTCTCTCGCGCTCTCTCGCTCTCTCTCGCGCTCTCTCGCTCTCTCTCGCTCTCTCTCGCTCTCTCTCGCTCTCTCTCGCTCTCTCTCGCGCTCTCTCTCGCGCTCTCTCTCGCGCTCTCTCTCGCGCTCTCTCTCTCTCTCTCTCTCTCTCTCTCTCTCAGCTCTCTCTCTCTCTCTCGCGCTCTCTCTCTCTCTCTCTCTCTCGCGCTCTCTCTCTCTCTCGCGCTCTCTCGCTCTCATCGCGCTCTCTCTCTCTCTCGCGCTCTCTCTCTCTCTCGCGCTCTCTCTCTCGCGCTCTCTCTCTCTCGCGCTCTCTCTCTCTCGCGCTCTCTCTCTCTCGCGCTCTCTCTCTCTCGCGCTCTCTCTCTCTCGCGCTCTCTCTCTCTCGCGCTCTCTCTCTCTCGCGCTCTCTCTCTCTCGCGCTCTCTCTCTCTCGCGCTCTCTCTCTCTCGCGCTCTCTCTCTCTCGCGCTCTCTCTCTCTCGCGCTCTCTCTCTCTCGCGCTCTCTCTCTCTCGCGCTCTCTCTCTCTCGCGCTCTCTCTCTCTCTCTCACAATCTCCTGTCAGCCCTTCCTCTCCCTTTTACCTGAGTAGTTCCTTCTCCTCAGCACTTCCTGACACTCCCCTTTTTTCCAGTGAGCTTTTTGTTTCAGTTTTCTGTAAGGACAAGTCAGCATTTCTTTGTCTCCATCTTGTGGCCAAAAGGAGAAATTGCATTACAAACAAATGCCTGATATATAGCACCACCCTCTCCTCTTAGGGTAAAGGAGAGGCACCCATGCCACAAGCCGGTGTCCTCTAGTTTAGAGGTCAGGCGGTATATATGTACCTGGGTCTTGCAGCGAGTTACCTCTTTCCACTGGTTCCCATCTCCAGAATGTAGAGACGAGTCTGTACTTTTCCCTCTTCAATAAAGTCAATGTCCAAACTACTTAAACTCCAACGTTGAGTTTATTTTGTATCCTTGCTTGATAGGTAAGAGAGAGTAGATGAGAGAGATATTAGTTGAACCAAAGCAGATTCAGGCACAGAACTCCCAGATTTATCGCCACTCGGTCCCGAGTGGGTACAGCTCACCCGGATAGTCCCTCAATGGTCCTAGCAGCCGATGTGGAGCTCAAACAAGCAATTTAAATCCTCCAAGGACAAGTTCAGTATATCCTCAAAGAGCAGCAGCACTCCGCACGGTCAGTTCTGCGGAGCATAGGATCCTTCCCTCCGACAGGTCACCAGGCCTTTCCCGAGACAGCAATCTAACTATCACTCATCTTCTGTTATGGGACCAATCCTCCCCTGGCTTCCTCTTGGTCAGAGCGGATACCCTCACCTGGGCATCCTAGGACTCCAAAGTTCTGCCTGTAGACCCAGTTGAAGGTACTGGGCCTACCCGGAACATTGCGGTCTCGGGCCGAAGGTGCCCGAGACTCTTCAGTTGGGGTATGCACCCCCCTCCTTAGGGGGCACACTCCTCCGGGTACTTGTCCCCGGGTCTTTCCTCTATAAAATGGCGTCTGCCTCTTTTATATCCTCTCCCGGCATGCACAGCAGGCAGAACCAGCCCACTGCATGGTAGCCGAGAGAGGACATCCAATCGCGCCAATGCAACCTATGGTTCAACCCTGACCCAACATGGCAGCGCCACCTGCAGGCCACAGGGAACTCTACATAGGCACACAGCAACAAAGCAGAGTCCAACACAATTAGAAGGCCCGAACCATACTAGTGCTCGGGTCATCCCCCTAAATTTAGACAGAGACCCCCTAAATTTGGAGTACCCGCTACACACATATATATATATATATATATATATATATATATATATATATATTAGGGCTGTTACTGATTAAAATTTTCATGTTCGATTAATCGATTTTTTTTTTTTATCGATTAATAGATTAATTTCGATTAATTATAACGCACATACAGATCCAACTACTTTTAACTGATCTCCTTGCAGGCCGATTCCCAGTGCAGCTACCAACCACTCGAAAAATGGATAGCAGGATACAAAAAACACACAAAGGCAGCGCTCGATGGGAATAGCATTAAAACTTTAAGGCCTCATGCCCACGGGCGTTTTTTCAGCCGCGTTTTTGAGCGTTTTTTACAGCTTAAAAACGCCTGTCCATGTTAGTCTATAGCTTCATGCCCACCTAGGCGTTTTTGAGCTGTAAAGAGCATAGGCGTTTGTAAGCTGTAAAAAAAACCCAGGGCCAGTGCGTTCCTCAGCGTCAGAATTTGGCAGGAAAAAACGCGAGCGTCAAAAAACGCGCACTAACGCGCAAAAAACGCGCACTAACGCGCGGTCGCGTTTTTAGCTCCGACGTTTTTTTTTTTTTGTCTTTTTTTTTTTTTTTTTCAAAAAAAAAAAAAAAAAATATTTACAATAACATGGACAGGCGTTTTTAAGCTGCAAAAAACGCAGCTGTAAAAACGCCAGTGGGCATGAGGCCTTATAGTCTTCAAGTAGGTAACAAAATAAATATTGCACTGGAGATCAAATCGATGTAGCTACATAAACTGTAAAAATTGTGCGAGTAATACCAAACGGTAGCAAAAAGCAGTCATAAAAACATGTAGCTAAGTATGATACTGGTATAAAAATGTGTACAATACCACTGCTGAATCCAGATGAGGAGGGGCTAACATCAGTCTGTCGGCATGTAGATGTCCCATGAAGGGAACTATCACAAATCCCAGTGGATGGCTGTAGAATCCCAGGTTGATAGAGGGAAGTGTAACAGCCCTTGCGTGTGGCAGATAGTAAGGTCCCGCCGGCATGCAGATATGAAGGCACAGCAAAGGAGCCCTTCAGATGGACACGGCAAGCCCAGCCGGTGTCCGTGACGTCACCGGATCTCCCTGAAGACCCGGAAGCCGGCGGAGAGGTGAGTACGATCAAAAGAATTTCGATCGATCAAAAGAATTAATCGAGGAATTAATAGTTAATTTCCACAGCCCTAATATATATACAGGTCCTTCTCAAAAAATTAGCATATTGTGATAAAGTTCATTATTTTCTGTAATGTACTGATAAACATTAGACTTTCATATATTTTAGATTCATTACACACAACTGAAGTAGTTCAAGCCTTTTCTTGTTTTAATATTGATGATTTTGGCATACAGCTCATGAAAACCCAAAATTCCTATCTCAAATTAGCATATTTCATCCGACCAATAAAAGAAAAGTGTTTTTAATACAAAAAAAGTCAACCTTTAAATAATTATGTTCAGTTATGCACTCAATACTTGGTCGGGAATCCTTTTGCAGAAATGACTGCTTCAATGTGGCGTGGCATGGAGGCAACCAGCCTGTGGCACTGCTGAGGTGTTATGGAGGCCCAGGATGCTTCGATAGCGGCCTTAAGCTCATCCAGAGTGTTGGGTCTTGCGTCTCTCAACTTTCTCTTCCCAATATCCCACAGATTCTCTATGGGGTTCAGGTCAGGAGAGTTGGCAGGCCAATTGAGCACAGTAATACCATGGTCAGTAAACCATTTACCAGTGGTTTTGGCACTGTGAGCAGGTGCCAGGTCGTGCTGAAAAATGAAATCTTCATCTCCCATAAAGCTTTTCAGCAGATGGAAGCATGAAGTGCTCCAAAATCTCCTGATAGCTAGCTGCATTGACCCTGCCCTTGATAAAACACAGTGGACCAACACCAGCAGCTGACATGGCACCCCAGACCATCACTGACTGTGGGTACTTGACACTAGACTTCAGGCATTTTGGCATTTCCCTCTCCCCAGTCTTCCTCCAGACTCTGGCACCTTGATTTCCGAATGACATGCAAAATTTGCTTTCATCCGAAAAAAGTACTTTGGACCACTGAGCAACAGTCCAGTGCTGCTTCTCTGTAGCCCAGGTCAGGCGCTTCTGCCGCTGTTTCTGGTTCAAAAGTGGCTTGACCTGGGGAATGCGGCACCTGTAGCCCATTTCCTGCACACGCCTGTTCACGGTGGCTCTGGATGTTTCTACTCCAGACTCAGTCCACTGCTTCCGCAGGTCCTCCAAGGTCTGGAATCGGTCCTTCTCCACAATCTTCTTCAGGGTCCGGTCACCTCTTCTCGTTGTGCAGCGTTTTCTGCCACACTTTTTCCTTCCCACAGACTTCCCACTGAGGTGCCTTGATACAGAACTCTGGGAACAGCCTATTCGTTCAGAAATTTCTTTCTGTGTCTTACCCTCTTGCTTGAGGGTGTCAATGATGGCCTTCTGGACAGCAGTCAGGTCGGCTGTCTTACCCATGATTGCGGTTTTGAGTAATGAACCAGGCTGGGAGTTTTTAAAAGCCTCAGGAATCTTTTGCAGGTGTTTAGAGTTAATTAGTTGATTCAGATGATTAGGTTAATAGCTCGTTTAGAGAACCTTTTCATGATATGCTAATTTTTTGAGATAGGATTTTTGGGTTGTCATGAGCTGTATGCCAAAATCATCAATATTAAAACAAGAAAAGGCTTGAACTACTTCAGTTGTGTGTAATGAATCTAAAATATATGAAAGTCTAATGTTTATCAGTACATTACAGAAAATAATGAACTTTATCACAATATGCTAATTTTTTGAGAAGGACCTGTGTGTGTGTGTGTATATATATATATATATATATATATGTGTGTGTGTGTGTGTGTGTGTGTGTGTGTGTGTGTGTGTGTAAACATGAGTAGTACAGTATAAACATAATCAAAAATGATCAGCTAAAACGGATACTAAAATAGCGCTGTTTTAGTATCAGTTTTCGCTGATCATTTTTGCTTGTGTTTATACTGTACTACTCATGTTTATATATGTCCTTTTTAAACAGCTGCTTCGTCATATTCCTTTATACTTTCATATTATTATAGGATTATTTTATACAAACCATATTTCACTGCTTGTGACCTGTTGAACAGAATTAGCGCTGAGTGGTGTACTGCAGGCCTATTATACATCCTATTTCTTTATTATATATATATAATCGGCCTCCTCTCCCTCACTCCACTGTTGGCTGGTTTCTGCTTGTCTAGGGGTATCTTGGAGAAGAGAGTGCGGGGTCACCACGCCAAGTCTTCACCGCAGATGTTTATGTGGTGTAAGCAAAGTTCCTTTACCTTCGGGTCGGTGTTCAGTGCTAGAATCCTCCGCTCCTTCTGTGGAACAGTGTCTGCCAGTAATTGAGCCCCACACCAATAAAAGTCCAACACTCCTTTTATTCTTCAATGTCAGGATGAAACACAATCAGCTGGACTCCCTCAATGAACAGACAGGGGGTGTGGATTAGGGTGACCACATTTCCAAACTACCATTCAGGGACACCCTCCCTTCCCAAATATCAGCTTGTGCTGTAATGAATCACAGCACAGTGATTGGACACGAGGCGGGATTTATTTCTCCAATCACAAGCAGGGGGCGGGATTGTGCTCCTCCAGGCATTCCCGGCCAGGACTAGTACTGTCAGTGAGTAAAGCGGTGATGTGGTGCCCTTTTTTGGGGGCATCAGATTGGCCCGGGGGGTGGCTGTGTCAGTTTCATTCCGGGACACTGTATTGTCCTGGAATGAAGGTGCCCGGGACAGACCTGCAAAATGCGGGACTGTCCCGGGCAATCCGGGACACATGGTCACCCTAGTGTGGATACGAGTAGGCCCAGGCACAATGAACTCTCCTATTCCTCTATCAGCGAATAGGTTTGGCACATGATCTATGCCACTTGTTGAGAATCTTGGTCGCTGCCACCGACCGGATGAACGATGAACCTTCCTCCTGACTGCACTCGGCCCCTGTTTGGGAAGATACCCCTCCGGGCGGTCTCCTGAGGCTCACCCGGCACCAGCAATCTGCTGTGTCAGGTCTTCGGGTGAGTAGCTCTTCCGGTCCCTTGCGCCTCTGGATTCGGGTACCCCACTCCCGGAGTCCCCTAGGAAATCCTTCCCTCGCGGAGCCCAGCGGAGGACACTGGGCCCCAGGCCTCTATCCGAGTACCTCACCCCAGGCTGAAGGTGCCTGGGGTGAAACACGAGCTCCGGGTGTCCAGGCCTAGGCAGCCTGGACACGACCACGAACCACAACCCTCAGGCTGAAGGTGCCTGGGACTCCTCGAACGAACCCCGTGACCAAAATGGCCGACCCCTTTATACCCTCCCCCAGCAAGCCCAGCAGAGCCCCCGCCCCGCTGTTCTCATGTTGCGAGAGGCCAAAAAGGGTGTGCCACTGCAACGATGGCTCAACCCCGGGCCCAAAGTGACAGCGCCACCCACTGGGCCCCAGGGAACCACACATCACAGATCCCCCACCAAATTTAAACATAACAGAAAAGCATATACCCGCGCTATCTATATATATATATATATATATATATATATATATATATATATACACACAGTATCTCACAAAAGCGAGTACACCCCTCACATTTTTGTAAATATTTTATTATCTCTTTTCATGTGACAACACTAAAGAAATGACGCTTTGTTACAATGTAAAGTAGTGAGTGTACAGCTTGTATAATAGTGTACATTTTCTGTCCCCTCAAAATAACTTAACACACAGCCTTTAATGTGTAAACTGATGGCAACAAAAGTGAGTACACCCCTAAGTGAAAATGTCCAAATTGGGCCCAAAGTGTCAATATTTTATGTGGCCACGTATACTTTCCAGCACTGCCTTACCTTACTGGGCATGGAGTTCACCAGAGCTTCACAGGTTGCCACTGGAGTCCTCTTCCACTCCTCCATGACGACATCACTGAGCTGGTGGATGGAAGAGACCTTGCACTCCTCCACCTTCCGTTTGAGGATGCCCCACAGATGCTCAATAGGGTTTAGGTCTGGAGACATGCCTAGCCAGTCAATCACCTTTACCCTCAGCTTCTTTAGCAAGACAGTGGTTGTCTTGGAGGTATGTTTGGGGTCGTTATCATGTTGGAATACTGCCCTGCAGACAAGTCTCCAAAGGGAGGGGATCATGTTCTGCTTCGGTATGTTACAGTACATGTTGGCATTCACGGTTCCCTCAATGAACTGTAGCTATTCAGTGCCGGCAGCACTAATGCAGCCCCAGACCATGACACTCCCACCACCATTCTTGACTGTAGGCAAGACACACTTGTCTTTGTACTCCTCACCTGGTTACCACCACACACGCTTGACACCATCTGAACCAAATACGTTTATCTTGGTCTCATCAGACTAAAGGACATGTTTCTAGTAGTCCATGTCCTTAGTCTGCTTGTCTTCAGCAAACTGTTTGCAGGCTTTCTTGTGCATCATCTTTAGAAGAGGCTTTCTTCTGAGACAACAGCCATGCAGACCAATTTGATGCAGTGTGCGACGTATGGTCTGAGCACTGACAGGCTGACCCCCCACCCCTTCAACCTCTGCAGCAATGCTGGCAGCACTCATACATCTATTTCCCAAAGGCAACCTCTAGATATGATGCTGAGCACGTGCACTCAACTTCTTTGGTCGACCATGGCAAGGTCTGTTCTGAGTGGAACCTGTCCTATTAAACTGCTGTATGGTCTTGGCCACCGTGCTACAGCTCAGTTTCAGGGTCTTGGCAACCTTCTTATAGCCTAGGCCCACTAGCGTTGCTAGCCAGGTGCGGGGGGGCGGGCCGCACCCGGGTGACACCCACCAGAGGGGTGACACCCGTGGGTAGCGCAGCGGCCACACTGACATCGCCCGCCCGCTGCCCTGTGCCTTAGGCTCATGCTGCGGCTGTGTCCCTCAGCGGAGCGGAAGGAAGCCGCCGCCCCCTCTGCCTCCTCTGTTTACATCCACAGAGGAGGAGGAGGAGCCCGCGCTCGAGAGACGCACCGCTGTGTGTATCTGCCGCTCTGTTCTGAGGTCTGAAAGGTAAGGGGGGCATCTTTACTGATGGGGGGAGGGGGTGTCTGTACTGCTGGGGTCTGCACAAGAGGGAGTTTGCACCGGGGGGGGCTGTAACTGAGGGGGGTGTCTGTACTGAGGGGGGTGTCTGGTACTGAGGGGGGTGTCTGGTACTGAGGGGGGGGGTCTGTTACTGAGGGGGGGGTCTGTTACTGAGGGGGGGGTCTGTTACTGAGGGGGGGGGTCTGTTACTGAGGGGGGTGTCTGTTACTGAGGGGGGTGTCTGTACGAGGGGGGTCTGTAACTGAGGGGGTGTCTGTACGAGGGGGGGTCTGTAACTGAGGGGGTGTCTGTAACTGAGGGGGTCTGCACTGATGGAGCGGTCTGCACTGAGGTGGGGGTGTCTGTACTTATGGAGCAGTCTGCACTGAGGTGGGGGTGTCTGTACTGAGGGGGAGGTTCATACTGAGGGAGGCGGGTCTATATTGATGGCGGGGAGTCTGTACTTAGTGGAGCGGGTTTGTACTGAGGGAGGGGATCTATACTGTGGGAGGGGGTCTGTAGTTAGTGGAGGGGGGTCTGTACTGAGGGGGGACTATAGTTGTTGGGGGGTGACACCATTTTTTTTTTTTTTTGCACCGGGTGACACCAACCCTAGTGACGCCACTGCCTAGGCCATCTTTATGTAGAACAACATTTTTTTTTTTTTTTATTTTTTTTTTTTTTTAGATCCTCAGAGAGTTATTTGCCATGAGGTGCCATGTTGAACTTCCAGTGACCAGTATGAGAGATTGAGAGCGATAACACCAAATTTAACACACCTGCTCCCCATTCACACCTGAGACCTTGTAACACTAATGAGTGACATGACACCGGGGAGGGAAAATGGCTTATTAACCACTTGTCCACCGCCCACTGTCAATTGACGGCGGGCGGAGGATACTCTCGTTCTGGGAGGACGTCATATGACGTCCTCCCTTTAAAACGAGCTAGAAGGCGCGTGCTCGCCGCCAGCGGCGCGCGCCCGCCGCGTTCACAAGTCCCCGGTGCGCGTGCCCGGCGGCCGCGATTGCCGCCGGGCACCCGCGATTGCCCGGGAAACGAGCAGGAAAGTGGGTCTCTGTGTGTAAACACAGAGATCCACGTCCTGTGAGGGAGAGGGGACCGATGGTGTGTCCCTTGTACATAGGGACAACCATTGGTCATCTCCCCCAGTCAGTCCCCTCCCCCCACATTAAGAACACATTGAGGGAACATATTTAACCCCTTCCCTGCCAATCACATTTATACAGTAATCAATGCATTTTTATAGCAGGGATCACTGGATAAACGTGAATGGTCCCAAAAATGTGTCAAAAGTGTCCGATGTGTCTGCCGCAATATCGCAGTCACAATAAAAAATCGCAGATCGCCACCATTACTAATAAAAAAAATAAAAAAATAAAAATGCTATAAATCTATCCCCTATTTTGTACACGCTATAACTTTTGCGCAAACCAATCAATACGCGCTTATTGCGATTTTTTTTTTTTTTTTTTTTTTTTTTTTTTTTTTTTTATTTTTTACCAAAAATATGTAAAAGAATACGTATCTGCCTAAACTGAGGAAAATTTTATTTAAAAAAAAAAAAAATGGGTATTTATTATAGCAAAAAGTAAAAAATTGTGTTTTTTTTCCAAACTGGACGCTCTTCTTTTGTTTATAGCGCAAAAAATAAAAACCGCAGAGGTGATCGAATACCACCAAAAGAAAGCTCTATTTGTGGGAAAAAAAGGACACATTTTGTTTGGGAGTCACGTCGCACGACCGCGCAATTGTCATTCAAAGTGTGACAATGCTGAAAGCTGAAAAATGGCTTGGGCAGGAAGGGGGTTTTCGTGCACAGTAGGGAGGTGGTTAAGCCCAATTTGGACATTTTCACTTAGGGGTGTACTCACTTTTGTTGCCAGTGGTTTAGATATTAATGGCTGTGTGAGTTTTTTTAGAGAGGACAGCAAATTTACACTGTTATACAAGCGGTACACTACTACTTTACATTGTAGCAAAGTGTATTTTCTTCAGTGTTGTCACATGAAATGATATGATAGAATATTTATAAAAATGTGAGGGGTGTACTCACTTTTGTGAGATACTGTATACGTACATATACACAAATGTTTTGCCTTGCATTTCTATGTTAAACTGGGTTGTTTTATAAGGTAATTGCCTGCCCGGGATGACATCATTCCCTTACATTCACGGGAGTTCAGTCACTCGGCAGTGCCGAAATTTAGCACTGAGCTGTGCACGCACAGCTCAGTGTACAATGTGGACAGGCAGGTAAGGGAACTTTAATGCAGAAGCTACATGGTATGTCTCTTCTGCATTAAAAATAGAGAAATAAGCTGTAATACTTGCCCTATTCCTCACTCCAACAGGCACTGAAATTCTACTATTCTCTATAGTTCCAGGTTTTGTACAGATCCTCCATGTCATTGTAGGATTGCATAGATGGGGGGACCCTGCTATAGCAAGGAATATGGTAAATGGTATAGCTTATTCCTCTACCCCCTAGCTTAATGAGCATTTAATCCTTTTATTGGTGGTATCCCCGCTGCAAGCTTTAACCAGACACTCATAGAAGTCACACGACTGCTATATACTGCTGATAAGAAAAGGTATTTAGCAGTTTGTATTTACTAAAATAATTGCATTTCCATGTTCTGTGTACTGTGGGAGACCAGATATAGTGAATGCAGGGTCCTGGGTTTAGTAACACTTTAACAGAGAAACAGAATGCCTAACTAGTTAACTTATTATATACAAATAGGGAGCACAGAATATTTGGGTACAACTGGAGGTGGGGGGAGAATATCTATGAAAAGGGGGGTACCAAAACTGGGATTAGGAACAAGGGGGAGTAGGAACAAGGCAGAAGGGTTCAGGGTATAGGTATAAGTCAAAGAGCACGATCAAGAGGATCAACGACTAGCAGTATCTGGCAGCAAAGCAAAACACTGGAGCAAGAGGAAAATGTAGTGGAGGAATTAATACCCTCCCAGCAGCCAGCACCAAGTAGAAACTGAGTACTGGGATCTGCTGGCTGCTGGGAGACATCCATTGGTGAACACAGGAACTACAACCTTCTGCTCTGGGAAGCACAGTTCCACCAGCAGGTGATCCAGGTCCTGACAGTATGTGTGTAGTGTTCACCTTCCAGTATACTAGTGTCAGAAACCATGAATCAGACCGTGACAGAAGTACAGTCAAATCACACTTGTTTAATAATAAAAGTAAATAGAACAAACGTAGTCAAAACATAGCCAAAGTTTGGTAACCGGAACGGATAGTCAGACAAGCCAGAAAGTCAGGAAGCCAGGGGTCAGAGTAGTGGAACAGCAAGCAGTATCTGGATCCAGAAGGAATGTCAGCCAAGCAAAGTTTTTAACAGAAATGCAGGAGATAGTCTCTGTGATGTTGACCAGTGGCGGTGCGTACATAGTGGGCGCAGGAGCGCCGCCCCCTCTCGCTCATGCACCCACTCACTATAACAATACATAGGTTCATGCATTGCATGAACCTATGTATTGTCGCTGCCGCCCACTATTCAGATGGCCGGCCCCCTGTTGAGCGAATAACAGCGGCTGGTTGGTGTTTGGAAGTGCCTATCAGAGCCAGCGGCTTCCCGATTACAGCCTGAGGGCTGTAAGCGGCTTCCAAACAGTTAACCAGAGGACGCACGGGCGTGCGTTCCCTGGTTAACACTGACAGGCGTTTCAGCCAATCAGGTTCACTGGGTCTCGTTACCAGTAACCTGATTGGCTGAAGTGACATTGAAGGCGGGAGAAGACATCGAGGACGGAAGAAGGACAGAGCTGACCCGAGAAAGGTAAGTGCAGGGCTGGGGGGACAAACTGGCTGCATTTGGGGGGGACAAACTGGCTGCATTTGGGGGGGGGGCAAACTGGTGGCGTTTGGGCACAGTGGCTGCGTTTTAATGGGCACAGTGGCGGCAATTGAGGATTTTTTTTTTTTTTTTCAGTTTGTTTGCGCCCCCCCAAAAATTTTGAGCACCAGCCGCCACTGATGTTGACCAAGGTGAAGGAAGAGATCATCTGGGCTGGACTGCTTAAGTAGGCAGGACTGACCAGCAGGATATCATCAACAGGTGAGTCACTGTGCAGAGATGGTAACTGGCAATTAGCCAACAGCTGAGCGGCCAGCTCAGAGAAGGAAGGGCTGAGCCCAGCCCTGACAACTAGTAGGTGAACCTGTTTATTGCAATAGGATTTGTATGCAGATCATGTTATTTTAGTTAAAGTGGTTGTAAAGGAAGAAGTTTTTTTTTTATCTTAATGCATTAAGATAAAAAAAACTTTTGTGTGTACCAGCCCCCCCCCCCTAATACTTACCTGAGCCCCATCTCTATCCATCGATGTCCACAAATGCCTCAGACTTCTGGAACACTCCTTTCTGATTGGCTGGGACACAGCAACGACGCCATTGACTCCCGCTGCTGTCAATCAAACTCAGTTAGCCAATCAGGAGAGAGAGGGGGTGGGGCCGAACCCCAGCTTTGTGTCTGAATGGATACATGGAGCTGCAGCTCGGCTCGGCTGCCCCATAGCAAGCTGCTTGCTGTGGGGGCACTCAACAGGAGGGAGGGGCCAAGAGCTCCAGTCAAAGACCTGAGAAGAGGAGGATCTGGGCTGCTCTGTGCAAAAATAACTGCACAGAGCAGGTAAGTATAACATGTTTGATATAGAAATAAAAATTAACAAACGGTTTTTATTGCAAAGTAAGAAGCATTTCCATAAAAGTATGACAATACACTTCAGTTTGTCTAAATCAAGTACATAAAATAAAAACCATAACATTTTGATAACATATAAAGGTAAGTAGTCACATCATGGTATAAGCATTATTCATCTGCAAATGGCAGTACAGCACGTCCTCTAATCTGCGCGCCATTATCCATGTTTTCCTAGCATTTCCTGCACTTTGTTAAGCATCTCTTGCCCATTCAATTCCCTATACAACCATTTGGTCTATAGGCATCTAAGCAATCCTAATTGGATAAGCTCATTGGGGCTAATTCCTGGTGTATCCAGCCATGGGGCCCATCGTTTTTCAATTTTCCCGGGACTCCCCCTGTGTTGGTATATGTATCTTTCTTGTATGAGGGTATTCCCCATGTGTTGAATCCAGGACTTAACCGTAGGTGGAGTGGCAGACTTCCATCCCATAAGAATTGTTTTCCTAGCTTGATACAAGGCTCTATTGAATGCTGTCCTCGTCATTTCCTCTAGAATCCCCCCCCCCCCCAGTATACCTAAAAGGCAACAGAGAGGGTCTAGAGCAGGGGTCTCAAACTGGCGGCCCTCCAGCTGTTGCGAAACTACAAATCCGATGAGGCATTGCAAGTCTGACAGTTACAAGCATGACTTCCACAGGCAGAGGCATGATGGGACTTGTAGTTTCACAACAGCTGGAGGGCCTCCAGTTTGAGACCCCTGGTCTAGAGGAACACTGGTTTGGAATACCTTGTTGAGTGTGTCCAGGACCTCCCTCCAATATCTATGGAGCTTGGGGCAACGCCAGAGGAGATGTATCAAGTCACCTGGCACTATTTTGCATTTTCCACATAACAAGTCAGGTAGCTTGCCCATGTTATATAATTTTACTGGAGTATAGTGGGCATACATTTGGGACACTTTCTGCGCTACATTCAGAGAACATGTGTTAACAGATTGAGGAGAAGTGATCCTATTGGCCGCTGAGAAGGGAGGAGACGCAGGGGAAGCCACAGAGTAGCACCAAGAGGAGGAAGCGCCACCCGCAACCTAGATGGGGTAAGTGTGAAGCCTCGTACACAGGACGAGTTTCTCGTCCAAAACCGGCAAGAAAAGTGCCGCGAAAGCTTTATTGTCGAGAAAACCGTTCGTGTGTATGGTTTTACGATGAGAAAACTGCCGTGAATCTCGACGAGAAAATAGAGAACCTGCTCTCTATTTTCTCGTCAGGATTCAAGATTTCCTTGTCGTGTTTCTCGTCGGCCTGTTTTGTGACGAGAAAATGGTTCGTGTGTATGCTTTTACGACTCTTCCAAAAGCGTGCATGCTCAGAATCAAGTATGAGACAGGAGCGCATCTTCTGCTAAATCAAGCCTTCGTAATGGAGATAGCACATTCGTCACGCTGTAAATTATTGCATCGTTTAAATGTTGTGCATTGAAATATTCTTTAGAATGTTACATTAATCCAAACGAATGAACTTCTTTTGCTGCTGATATTCACAGAGTTATGACTATATACTTTTAACCTTTTTCATGCTGCTCTTAAGTAGATTTAGGTGTATTATATCGTGCAAGATCTTCTGAATATTTTTTTTTTTTTAGTTTTCAAACAGATGTTAATTGTAATTTGGCAATGTTTTGATAGTGATCTCCCATTGTATATTTTAAAAAATTTTTGTCAAAATTTTACACCCTATATTTTTTTAATATTTTTCTTTTATTCTTTTTTTGGGGTTGTTATCTGTCCCTTTTTTTTTTTTTGCTGTCAAATGTATCTGCTTACTCCTTAGCTAAATTAAAAATTTGAAAAAATAAACATAGTCAAGTATGAACTTAAACCAAAAAAACATTTTTATTCATGTTTTTTTAAAAATAAAGAGAAGGCAGCGCTGGAGAACCTGCTGCCATTTGTGCATCCCAGGGACCCCAGAGCACACATCAACCCTGTGTGGACACTAAAATTGGGAGCTTGAGAAGGCCAACAGTTCTGAGCACAATCTGATGCTGGCCTCCCAGAGGTCAGGAACAGCAGCAGGTGATATATATGTCCCAAGTGTGTGGTACTACAACAGGCTGCCTTCTGTCTGACCACAATGAAGCAAGGCCATCACTTCCTCCTCTTCTTGGCAGCCTTCCCTGAAGCCTTCCCTGCAGCCTTCCTTCGTGTGGCTGGAGGCTGGGCCACTGGAGGGGTACTCCTGTCAGGAGGAGGAGGTGGAGGAGAAGGGGGTGGCGCAGAAGAAGAAGGTGGAGGAGGAGAAGGGGGTGGGGCAGAAGAAGAAGGTGGAGGAGGAGGTTGAGGTTGGGATAATTGTGCCACCTCACATATGGCCGTATTGGGGGTAATTCTCTCCATCACCCCCTTGTTCAGCAAGGTGATGAGCAGGGGCTCGCATAGGAGACGTTGCTCCATGCTCATCACCTTGAACTTTGCCTCCACTAGGCCGGCAATGGCCTCTTCAGGGGATGTGGGCTCCTGGAGGGTGGCATGGGCCTCTCTAATAGGGGGCCATTGCTGCCTCACTGGTGGTCCTGTCCCTCCTGCTTCTTTTTGGAAGGCGGATGGGAGGCACCTGTGATCTCGTAGTTCTCCTTGGGCCGGCCACCTCCTGGCTGCCACTGGGCCCTGCCTCCTCCTGCCTGACAGTTTCCTGACCCTCCTCCTGGCTGATTTCATCCTGTGTATGAAAAAGGGACATTGTTTAATATTTTGGCTTATTATTTTCATACAACTTTCAGATCATGAATGTAGCAATTTGAATGTAAATCAAGAAAACAATTAAATGTTTTGTCGACTACATCAGATTGACTATTTAGCACCCAATTTACAAAGAACGGTGTCTCAGATGGATGGATATAAAAGGTCAGTCTACCCGCATCCCTAGATACATACAGCAAAAAGTGCACTCCGAAGAGAGCGATTCCTCAATGGGACTTTTTAGGGTGACTGTTGAAAACCTCTATATAGAGTAATGTAGTACAAAAGTATTGGTCATAAAGACTGATTTATTAAAGTTTTTTTTTTACAAAAATATAGATATATAGCATGAGGGGCTACTACTGTACAAACACAACATGTGTCCAAGTAACCAGTGTGCATACACTGAGAAGGAAATAATCACAACGCATATAGACAGATATCATAATTTACACAAGGAAAAGAAAAGAATGTAGTACAGGACCCGACACTGTCTCGAAGGTGGGACAGATACCCAACGTTTCAAGGCCTTTTAATTGTACAGCCTCTTCTTCAGGGGTAGGGTGCTGCACCTTTTAGTGTTAGATGATATCCTGTATATTACGTGTATACGGGTTACTTTGTAGTGGCAAGTAATAAAAAGACACAATAGTTCTGACTTGAGGATTGATGGTGTTGTTCCACAGAGGGTTGGACCAGCAGGTGACAGGGGTGGGCCCTCCACCCAGATGGTATAGTGTCCCGCTGGACGACTTGGTCCACAGAGGGCGTAAGGCGTGTCAAATACCGCCCTCACACCACAGGTGCAGAGGAGCTGCTATCCATGCAGTGGAGGGACCTCCCAATGTTCAGAGTGCCTGAAAAGGTTAATAATGCTTCACGTAAGCCGCACCCAAGGGTCATAAACTATGCCCTAAAAACTGAAGCTGCACCTCCACTAGTCAGTTGGATTCAGACCAGAGACCACTAGAAAATATGGGACCTCGCAGATACATGGCAACTAAAAACTAATTGCTGGTGGCAATATATCTACATTTGCCATAGTCTCCAGATCAGTTACCCGTTAGACCTCTGAATGGGCACCTTGCCCACCCTGGTTTCCCTCTAAGTCTCCTGGTGCGGCCTAGCCTGGGCAATACTATCCATTCGGGTCAGCCCTTTATGTCCCTTTTTTTTTGGGGCATAGTTTATGACCCTTGGGTGCGGCTTACGTGAAGCAGTATTAACCTTTTTCAGGCACTCTCTGAACATTGGGAGGTCCCTCCACTGCATGGATAGCAGCTCCTCTGCACCTGTGGTGTGAGGGCGGTATCTGACACTCCTTACGCCCTCTGTGGACCAAGTCGTCCAGTGGGACACTATACCATCTGGGTGGAGGGCCCACCCCTGTCACCTGCTGGTCCAACCCTCTGTGGAACAACACCATCAATCCTCAAGTCAGAACTATTGTGTCTTTTTATCACTTGCCACTACAAAGTAACCCGTATACACGTAATATACAGGATATCATCTAACACTAAAAGGTGCAGCACCCTACCCCTGAAGAAGAGGCTGTACAATTAAAAGGCCTTGAAACATTGGGTATCTGTCCCACCTTCGAGACAGTGTCGGGTCCTGTACTACATTCTTTTCTTTTCCTTGTGTAAATTATGATATCTGTCTATATGCGTTGTGATTATTTCCTTCTCAGTGTATGCACACTGGTTACTTGGACACATGTTGTGTTTGTACAGTAGTAGCCCCTCATGCTATATATTTATATTTTTGTAAAAAACTTTAATAAATCAGTCATTATGACCAATACTTTTGTACTACATTACTCCTATATAGAGGTTTTCAACAGTCACCCTAAAAAGTCCCATTGAGAAATCGCTCTCTTCGGAGTGCACTTTTTGCTGTAGCACCCAATTTAGGGCAGACTAATGGCTAGAGATCTTGATTTCACTTGTGGAACCCAAAATAGTTAATGTTTGAAAAATAAGTCAAGATGAAAATCATAAAATGTATCCCAATACATTTGTTTTAAATACTATACCTGGCTCCAGATGGCCAAATCAGGTTCATCCAGGATGGCTGCCTCCTCTTGCTCCAGAGAAGGCTCAGGTTGGCTGCAGGGAAGTCTGGGGGGAAGAGTGGATAGTGATGGCCTTGCCTCAATGTGGTCATCCAGAAAGGACATCCTGCTGTAGTACCACAAATTGGGGACATGCACATCATCTGCTGCTGCTCCTGACCTCTGAGAAGCCAGGACCTTAGAGCGTTCAGTCCTGTATGTGCCTCTCAAGCTCCCAATTTTAGTGTCCACCTGTTTTGCTGTGGCTGTGGGCACCTTGGTCTGCACAAATGGGAGCAGGCTCTCCAGCGCTGCTTTTCGTACCCCCTTTTTTTTTTTTATGGATGGGGTTTTTGGTTTCCCACAGAGCGGGCACGTGACGTGAAACGCGTTAGCCACCCTTCCCTGCATGCACACTATCTGCATTTGTTGTTTTGGATTTATGGATTTATTTTGAATTTGGATTTTTTACTTGAAATTTTGGAATAAATAACTGTCTATACAGAGTGCGGCAGTCCAGGGTTTCTTTTTCTCCCGGGCAGCTCCCTTACCCGGTCTATAAATTCCGCAAGGAATTCTTTGTCGCTTATAAAGACATTCATTTTTGGTCTGAAAGTAAAATAAAAATGATATAACTAATGTGAGGCACACAGTCTAACCTCCTTTAAAATCTTATTCACCATATATATCCAACATTCTCAAGACAGTATAGGGCAACAATTTATCAAAGTCACAAAATCACATACCTTCGTTCGCACGTCCGTCACTTGAACTCCTCTCTCCGCACACCGAACGTAGTATAGTCACATGTGTGTTTGCTATATATACACCACGCATGCGTGAAACTACGCACACGTCGCCCGCCCATGACGTTCTAACTAACATCTTTTCCCCGCCCCTTCTCTTTCGGCGCGCAGACAGATATGGCGGATTCACAGCAGGTGTCTGATAATTCCTCAAATAACGAGGAGGAGACAAGCCCGGAGCCTGAGGAAACGTCACGATCAAGGAGGAGATTCAAGGCATCTAATATGTCTTATGCGGAGATGGTGGACATCTTGCTAAAGTCGGATTATGACGCAAAGCATGGGCCGTATAGCAAACCTAATAGAAGGAAGGCCAAAATCATGAAGAAAGTCGTGAAGAGTCTGAAGAAGAATTTTGGGGTGAAACGATCAAATGAGCAGCTCAGAAAGAGGTGGTCAGACCTCAAACTGAGGGAGCCGGAGCAGTTAAGGAGCATTAAGAGAATGCTAGGAAAAAGTAAGTACTTGTTCTAATTTTACGCTATTAATGTATTTCTCAACTTACATGTTGCTCCATGTATTTTTTTTTTTTCTATTGTACTACCTTACAAAATGTCATAGTTTGAAATTGGTTTGGCACAGTAATCGTTCGTTACAGACACATCGTTCGGCCACTATCCTCGTTTTTTGATTATTTTACAGGGTTAAATTAAATTGGACATCTGCCTGTTTGGATTCAATTGTTGTTCTTACATTGTTGGCTAGATGATGTGTTTGTAAAGAGAATGAAATGCAAACTTTAATCAGTGTAAAGGAGAGGACACTCAGCAGCTGGTTCCACATCTGTACTTTTGAGCACTATAGTGTGGGCCAACAGAACCGCCTTTTTTGGGTGTCCCACACAGGTGCATCAGTGAATTTTTGTGGTGCCTCCATGTCTAAAAATTGACAGCCAAAAGGTGAATACTAAACATATTTTTGTGAAGAAATAATGTCTTCATGTGGAAATTCAGCACAAACACACACTTGTACCTCACTTCCAAGCAATTTAGGCTGTTTTTAGTTTTCATAGAGAATTTCAGTGTGATAAATAGACCTTTTGTTTGATTCTAATAGGGGAGAGAAGACTGGGAGGGGAACACTCCAGGGAGCACAGGAACCCCACAGCTTCGACACAACCCCAACCTCACAAAGACCCACAACCTAAGGATGTGGAGGAAGGAGAAGTGCAGGAAGGAGAAGTGGATGACGTGGTGGAACTGGTCACCACAACAGGTCAGTATCTGACTGTCACCACAGCTTCAGGTAAGAGATGTAGGCCTGCAGAGTTATAAGGCCTGTAAATGTTGTGGTGAAAGAAAGTACACGTTTCTCTGCTGACAGTGCCCTACGAATAATACAGCAAGTGATGGAATGTAGCACAGAACTGGACAGAAGTAAACAAATAATTCATGTGATAGATCAAACCTTTAAAGACATCCTAGATGTTTTGGGGAGAATTGAATAAGGCCTCAAAACCCCCATTTTTGGTTACAGTTTGTTCTTCCCCCTTTTAATCTCTTTTTGACAATCAATCCAGCCAAAAATTGAATATGCACACAGTGTGTCAACATGTGCCATCTGCCATCAGGGGATATCCATGTACGGCTTTTGGGGGTGCAACCCCTTCCTCGTATCTCAAGTAGGTGAACTGAAGAAGGGGTTGCACCCACAACACGTCCATTGATCACCCCTGATGGCAGATAGCACATGTTGACAATAGGGATCAGGAGTCTAAAATCCCTATTGGAAATTACAACAAAATGTGTGCACATTCAATTTTTGGCTGGGCCAGGGGTGCCAAGACCCCATATTAGGACGGGCAGATAGAGACATATTTTGTGTAAGTGAATGTCTCATATTGCCCAGAGGTATCCAATGTTGTACTTTTTGGAATGCAGCTGATGGTTTTGTATTTTCATTTAAAAAAATTGGCGGTTTGTGGACAGCCAAAAAATTTTTTTTTTTTTTTTTTAAATACCATGTGTGTGTGAATGTGCACAGAGTAAAATGTTTGAACACAAACAAAGTGTAGCTTCTTTTTCAAATACGCTCTAACCTTATTTGTGTATTTGTTTGGGTTTCATAGAGAAATGGTTGTTATTTACTAAAGGAAACAAAACTTGGCAATACAAATGCAGTAAGACAAACTAGGAGACAGGAAACAAACAAAGTTACAAGATTTAAAATGAATTTTAATGAGTTCTTTATGCACAAATCTTTAGTCATGGCCTGGCATAGGAATTGCCCCCCTACCCGTGAAATAGTCTATATATTTATCCCGAACCTCACGGCATTTTGGGGGGGCAAGCCAGGACGGACAGATTTGAGGCCCGGCAGGGGATTGGCATGGGAAAGTCCTGCCTCAGGCAATACTGAGGCCATATAAGTACTTGATTTTCGGCAAAGAAAATTATGGAGCACACAGCAGCATAAAACGACATAGTTTATCTTGTACTCCGCCAAGTGGATTGGAGTCATAAAAAGGCGTAACCGGTTGGCCATTATCCCGAAGGCATTTTCAACGACTCTTCGGGCCCTGGCCAGCCGGTAATTGAACACCCTCTTCTCTGGGGTCAGGGTCCTCTGTGGAAATGGCCTCATGAGGTGCGGTCCGAGTCCGAAGGCTTCATCAGCCAAAAAAACAAAGGGGAGTCCTTCAACATTCCCTGCATCCGGTGGCAATGCAAGGTCGTCACTCTGGAGATGGAGGGCAAACTCCGTCTGGATAAAGGATCCCCCGTCGGACATCCGGCCATTCTTCCCTACATCAACATAGAGGAATTCATACCGTGCTGACACCACCGCCATCAGCACAATGCTATGAAACCCCTTGTAATTGTAGTAGTAGGACCCAGAACGGGGTGGCGGCACGATGCGGACGTGCTTCCCGTCTATGGCACCACCGCAGTTGGGGGTCCCACCACGTGGCAAACGCCGATGCCACAGTCTGCCATTCCTGTGGCGTGGAAGGAAGCTGGGGAGTCAAACAAGATGAAATAAAATTAGAAATTTAAATTAAAACATTGCAAGCAGATTATAAGAAAATACATTAGAGCCCAACGTCAATCAAATTCTCAGTTTAAGGTGTTTTTAATAAGTATAATGGAAGGCTCAAGTTTCATATTCATCACCCCCTCTGATGGTCCATTATAACCCAATTTGGGGGGGGGGGGGAGATGTGTTTGGCCACAGGATAGCATTGCAGTGGCGGTGCGTCCAGAGTGGGCGCTGGAGCACTGCCCCCTCTATCCTGCGCCCGTCACTCAGAACAATACATAGGTTCATGCCTTGCATTAACCTATGTATTGTCAATGCCGCCCACTATTCAGGTGGATGGCCCCCTGTTGAGCGACGGACATATGAATAACTGCGGCATTTTTGTGGTGAAAATTGCATATCAGAAACAGGGGGGCAAATAGGCTTGCAAATTACAGCCTGAGGGATGTAATTGGCTTGCCAAAAGTTAAATAGGGGACGCAGGGGGGGGGACATTCCTTGGCTAAACACTGACAGGCTGCTCTGCCAATCATGTTCACCAAGTCTGTTTAACGGTAACATGATTGGCTGATGCAACATCGAGGGCAGGAAAAGACATCAAGGACAGAAGGATGGCGCGGACCAGAAGAAGGTAAGTGCAGGGCTGGGGGGAAACTGGCTGCATTGGAGGGGACAAAATGGCTGCATTGGAGGGGACAAAATGGCTGCATTGGAGGGGACAAAATGGCTGCATTGGAGGGGACAAAATGGCTGCATTGGAAGGGGCAACTGGTGGCGTTTAATAGGCACAGTCGCAAAAAAGAAGGAAGTTTAGGTCCTAAATTGGGGGTTGAACCCCCAAACATTTGGAGCAACAGGCGCCACTGCTGGAAAGGTTAGTGAAGGGAAATATGCATGGAGGAGAAAAAAGGGGCATTTTAAAGCTTCCAGCATGCATGGGGACATTCTCAGCATATTACAATCATGGTAATTAGGGAAGGATGAAAGAAATACAATACATTATCATATATGAAATACATAAAATGTGATGTTAATGGAGAAAACTTACCCTAATATAGTCCTCCTGCAGGACTTGTATAATGGCAGAACAGGTGTCTGGGATTATGAGGCCCAGAGCCTGGGGGGAGATGCCTGTCGTGAACTTCAAGTCCTGCAGACTTCTCCCTGTCGCCAGGTAACGTAACGTGGCGATGAGCCTCTGCTCAGCACTGATGGCTTCCCGCATAACGGTGTCCTGCCTGGTAATATAGGGGGACACCAAAGCCAACAGTTGCTGAAAAACGGGGTCAGACATCCGCAGAAAATTCCTGAAGTCCTCAGGATTATTCTCGACGATCTCCCGCAGCAGAGGCATATGGCAGAATTGGTCCCGCTGGAGCAACCAATTCTTGGTCCATGAACTCCTCCTCACCCCGTTCATGGACTGGTCTTGGTCCAAAACAAGCAGACCAACACCAAGCGCACGCACAGCACGAACTCGACGACGAGAACGTCCAGGCGACATGGCTAGGAAACGGTCGTCTTATCAGAACGTACAGAACAGAACGCACTTTAGAACAGCAAGGCCTATGAATAACGAACTGAAAATCAGAAACGAACGGGCAGAACGCACTGTAAAACAGATACGACCTGCCGAGACGCCCTGAAAGACAAGATACGAACCCACAAGCACAAACTGAACCGCAGAAAACTAACTGAAAGCACGAAGACTGAAAAGCGCGAATCGTCTCTTCCCAAACTTACTTCACACGAGATCAGCAAAAGCAGCCCAAGGGGTGGCGCCAGGGAAATCGATCTTCCCCTTTATAGTGCCGTCGTACGTGCTGAACGAGGAAATTGTGAAATGTCAGTGTGTACGCATGGAAAGCTTGACGAGAAACTCGTCAAGGTTAACAAGAATCTCGTTGAAACTACTACTGATCTCTGCCTCACTTACTGCTGGCCTGTAAACTCTGCATCACTTACTATTAAACCCCTGCACTATGCATCCCTTTTAGCCACGGGCCAATATTCAGTGCAATAAAAACCACACCCAATTTTTGCAGCGGCATGCCTTACTGCCTGTTGAGCTCTGCCTCAATTACTACTAATCTGTGAACTCTGTGTCCCTGCACTCTGCTTTTATTTTAACCATGGCCAATATTCAGCGTAACAAAACCACCCAATTTTGCCATACTTTCTTTTTCTTACCCAAAAGGGCCCAACTTATGACCCTGGACACAGGCCCCATTATTTTCTACATCCTTTTATCCCACCCCTATATTTTAACGTGGGAAAGAATGTTACATGTTTCAGTGCAGTTGTCAGGGTCACCTGTGGCCAGGTGACAGATGCACACCGTAGGGGGACAGGAGTGCACCGCGAGGTAGTGAACCCTATGGCTGGCTTCTGCGGATAGGAAACTGGGTGGTTGTGGAAAGCGGGACCAGAGGTGCACAACCGGGATCCCAACGGAAGCGAGAGCCAAGATTCCCCAGGGCGCGGAGTCTAAGACCCAGCTGGTCTTCTCCAGGGCCTCTAGTGGTGAGGATGTTACGCTGCAGGCTGGGACCAGGTCGCGGCCCCTGGAGTTTCCTAGCTCACGCCCCGTAGGATAAGGGGAAAAGAGGGGAAGCAGCAGCACACGATAGAGAGAACCGAATAACAAGCAGACAAGGATAACGAAGAACGAGCCGAAGGTCAAGGGTCACGAGCAGACAGGGATAGACGGGGACAAGCCAATAACGTAACAGAGAGACAGACGTAGCACACGGCAGGCAGGAACCCAAACACACAATGCCTAACAAACACGTTGATCAGCAAAGCAGGCTTGCAGTGCACAGGTTAATATAGTGTTCTGTGATAGGGCCTGGGGTGGAGTCAGGCTGGGAGGAGATTATAAAGGAAGCCAGGTGAAAGGGCTCAGGCCTCTAAGATAAACACATGGGAAGGAAGGTAAGCTGACAGACAAACACTACTGCATATCCATGACAGCAGTGTACTGCATCTCATACCCTTCTCCACGGTTGGTGTTGGGGGGAGGCGCAGTATGGCATCTTTGCCCTGGTCACTGAATGACCTTGTCTCGGCATTGGGTGACACCATTAAGTAGGAAGTGATATCCGACCATGATGGCGTCGTATTAGCACACGGATCAGTGCACCAACACCAATCACATTATTTACAGGGGCTGGTTTGGGGTGCGCACTGTAAACATACACTGCCAGCCTAAAGTTTGGTAGTTGCCTAAAAGTTGTTAATGGCACTACTATTGCCATTATATGCAGTGCTATATGGGAAAAAATTTATGTTTGCTAGTAGGGGGGGGGGATGTTTGGAGGGTTGTGGTAGGAGAAGGGATTGGGGGAAGGGTTGGGTTAGGAGGGGGGATAGGGGGAGTTGTGCTAGGAAAGGGGATTTGTAGGGGAGATTTGTGCTAGAAGGGGGGATGTAGGGGGAGAACAGTTACAACCCACAGACCACATTTTAGGGCTAGTTCAGATCAGGTGCAGTGTGGTAACATGCAAAATTGCTTGTTTCCATATGGCACACAAATGTGCTGCCTTTTGCAGATGAACGTGGGAGCCATTATTTTCTTAATGACACCCCCCACGTAATAAAAGAATGCAATGTGTGGGAGCGCGCAAAAAAGCTCTCACATCTGGATGCACCTTCTGGTGTGAACGAGCCCTCAAAGTGGTGTGCCTTGATCAAAAAAAAGGTTGAAAAGCAATGCTCTAAAGTATTACCTTCTGAAGGTTGCGCAATGATGAGCTAAATCTTTCCCACCTCAGATTTTTGCAACTTGAAGCTTGAAGCTCAAACGCTGGAGGAGAAAAAATCTATTATTCTCTATGGAGTTGGTTCACATCTCAACTCCAAGCCACCTGAAGCCAAATGCCGGAAGCTCAAAAAAGTTCTGGAGCTTTTTCTGTAGCTCAAATCAGGCAGATTTGAGTGTTTTTGGCATCTTATTCCAATAGAAATTAATAGAAACGCGCCATTCGCTCGTTTTTGTGCGCATTTGCGCTTTTTGTCACGCATGTGCGCACAATTTTCTGCTCAGACTAAAAATTGTAGAACATAAAATAGCAAAAGTATATGAATAAATAAATGTAAACTAAATTCAGAAATAAATAAAAAATAAATAATATGTAATAATACTTAAATAAATTATAATTAAACCCTAACCTTAAAGTATTAAATTATTAGATATAACAATATTAATAATAAATAAACACCCGAACAAAAAAAATGAAATAATAATAGTTATTTATTTTGTGTTAGGGTTAGGGTGTTTAGTTCGTTTTATTTTTTTTAGGGGTTAATTGTTTGTTTACTATTACTTAGTATTCATTAAGTTTTTTTTATTTTTTTTTTTTTATTTATTTATGATTATTTTTATTTGTGTATTTATTTTACATCTATTTGTTTATTAATAAATAGTAGTAGTATCAGGGCCGCTGTTATAAATCATGGGGCCTTGTACAGCCTATCTGAAGGGGCCCCCTTCAACCACACACTTGCCCCCCTGACCCTGACTTGAAGCGAAATGCAGGTTTGTTGCCGTTTACATATGCGTGCAGAGCCAATGCATGTGTTTGCAGTTAGTAAACATGAAGGAGCATGGGGCAAGTAAAATTTCTTTTAAATTGTATTTTATTTATTACAAATAATAAAAAATAAATCTTACAGTATATCTTTACATTTTTTTTTTTTTTTTTTATTTTTTTCCATTTTTGCTTTTTACAAGGGATGGACAGCATCCCTTGTGATAGCATGGGCCATGACAGGTTCTCTTTATGGAAAGATATGAGGTCTTTTAGACCCCGTATCTGTCCACTGGCCTTCAAAGCATCTGATCAAACCGAGATCAGTTTGATCAGATGCTTGTTTAAGTCCGTAATGGCTTCTTTACAGGAGCCTGAAACCGGAAGTCCTCGTCACTTCTGGTTTCTGATGTCACACCTTGTTCCAGTAACCGGATGCTACTGGTCACATCTTAAAAGCAGTAAAGGTGGTGGTGGGAATCCCCTTTCACTGCCTGTAAAAGTAATCCAGTGGCTAAAAAATGATATCTCGATCATTGCTGTAGTGACGACCAGGATACCACCCCTCCAATCCAGTGACGTACTGGTACGTTGCTGGATGGGAAGCAGTTAAAGGGGATTGGTTTGGGGGGGCAGTAAAATGCACGTTTACTGCTCCCCCAAATGAATGTTTCATATTATCATCAGGTTACAATTATCACACAGGCAGCACACTAACCAGGGGCTATATCATGGCTCTGTGTCACATGGCTGTTGGGTGCTGACTTAACTTATGGCTGTATTGTATATAACAGTACAACCACAACAAAAGTCAGTACCCAAAATCAATGTGACACAGAGCCTTGACAGAGACCCTGCTGTGCTGCCTCACCTGTGTGATGATTGTAACCTGCTGTACTGTGAGATGCATATATTAGGACACAGTGAGTATTCTTTCCTCTATTACCCACTCACTGTGTCCAGTGCAGCCACCATCTCCTCCTGCTCTTCCTTGTCAGCCGCTCAACTTTATCATATCTCATGAGAAAAGCAGCCGGGAGTCGAAAGGAGAATCACTGTATCAATCCGCCAGCCGGTGTCTTGCCGAGAAAGGTCCCCCTGCGGATTATGCCCCCCCCCCCTGTACTGCGCAAGCGTGGCGCTTGCCTCTGAAAATAGCCGAACATGTAGAGCTGAGAGTCAGCTCTAGATGGCGCCTGCGCACACCAAATTGTGCTATGCTTCTGACATCCAGGCTCTTTCCTTACCATCCCTGTGGACATGGAGGATGTTAAAAAAAGAGCCAGGAGGCCGAGCGAGTGAAGCGAGGACGTGAGGCTGACTGGCCACTTTCAGCGAGGTCCACGCAGGCGCCGTCTAGAGCTGACTCTCAGCTCTACATATGTTCGGCTATTTTCGGAGGCTCATTCAGGTTCGTACTGCACAAGCGCCGCGCCTGCACAGTACAGGGGGGGGGGGGGGGGCATAATCCGCCGGGGGGACCTTTCTCGGCAGAACACCGGGACTAATAGAATAGTGGGGCGGCATTATGTACATGTGCCCGAAAACAAAGAAATAGTCCCTCCGCTGTGCTCCCTTCCTGGGCCCCTGTGTTGACCCGATGGGGTCCAGGAAATTTATATATAACCACTCTGTAAGCAAGTGGAGGCAGGGAAGAGTTTGGAAAACATTTATTTTAAGTGCAGTGAAGAATTGTAATGATGCCTGGGCCCCACTGTGTAGCTGATGGGGGCAGGCCCGGTACAACAGGGCTGGTTGTACTGGCCTATCAGCGGCCCTGAGTAGTATTAACACCTTAACCCTAACAAAAAATAAATAACCCTTTGTCAGGAAGCTAGTTAGGCCCCATGCACACGAGACGCAGGTGCAAACTCTGCTGAACACACGTTTTTAAACGCTGAAACCGGCGTTTATAAACGCGCGTTTTGCCGCGTTTGCGGCCGCGTTTAGCGGCGTTTAACCGCGTTTGCGTTTATAAGCGTTTCATCATAGACCCTCCCTAAGCTCAAAAAACAGTAAATTTTAACCATTTCAGCCAGTTTGTGAGACCAGAGTGAGTAGCAGCAGCTGAGAGAGCAGCAGTGTACTTGTATTTAGCGTATCACTTGCCACATCATCTGCCACAAGTTGTGGATTGTCCACTTGCCACGTCACCTGGCCACATCACCTGGCCACGTCACCTGGCCACGTCACCTGCCACAAGTTGTGGATTGTCCACTTGCCACGTCACCTTGCCACATCACGTGCCACGTCACCTGCCACAAGTTGTGGATTGTCCACTTGCCACGTTACCTGGCCACGTCACCTGGCCATGTTACCTGCCACGTCACCTGGCCACGTTACCTTCCACGTCAGCTGGCCACGTCACCTGCCACAAGTTGTGGATTGTCCACTTGCCACGTCACCTGGCCACGTCACCTGGCCACGTCACCTGCCACGTCACCTGGCCACATCACCTGGCCACGTCACCTGCCACGTCACCTGGCCACGTCACCTGCCACAAGTTGTGGATTGTCCACTGGCCACGTTACCTGGCCACGTCACCTGGCCATGTTACCTGCCACGTCACCTGGCCACGTTACCTGCCACGTCAGCTGGCCACGTCACCTGCCACAAGTTGTGGATTGTCCACTTGCCACGTCACCTGCCACGTCACCTGGCCACGTCACCTGCCACGTCACATGGCCACATCACCTGGCCACGTCACCTGCCACGTCACCTGGCCACGTCACCTGCCACAAGTTGTGGATTGTCCACTTGCCACGTCACCTGGCCACGTCACCTGCCACGTCACCTGGCCACGTCACCTGCCACAAGCTGTGGATTGTCCACTTGCCACGTCACCTGGCCATGTTACCTGCCACGTCACCTGGCCACGTTACCTTCCACGTCAGCTGGCCACGTCACCTGCCACAAGTTGTGGATTGTCCACTTGCCAGGTCACCTGGCCACGTCACCTGGCCACGTCACCTGCCACGTCACCTGGCCACATCACCTGGCCACGTCACCTGCCACGTCACCTGGCCACGTCACCTGCCACAAGTTGTGGATTGTCCACTGGCCACGTCACCTGGCCACGTCACCGGCCACGTCACCTGCCACGTCACCTGCCACGTCACCTGGCCACGTCACCTGCCACAAGTTGTGGATTGTCCACTTGCCACGTCACCTGGCCACGTCACCTGGCCACGTTACCTGCCACGTCACCTGCCACGTCAGCTGGCCACGTCACCTGCCACAAGTTGTGGATTGTCCACAATGCGATGCAAGCAATTACAGTTTTCTTTTATATTTTTTAATAGTTTTTCATCATTTGCCATCATTTTTGAGATTTCTAATGTTAAAAAATAGGTCACCTTTAAAAACGCTTATAAACGCAAACGCGGCAAAACGCCGGTACCGCGTTTAGCCGCGTTTAGCGTCTGAAACGTGAAAACTTTTGTGTCTGAACCCATTTTTTTGCTTCTGGAAAAACGAGGTTAAACGCAACTGCTTGTAAACGCCAAAAAACGAGAGTGTGTGCATGGACACATAGGATAACATTGAATGTGTTCAGGAGCAGTTGAAAAAAGCGTCCAACTGCCTCTGAACGCGCGTTCAACAGCAAATAACAGCGTCTCGTGTGCATGGGGCCTTAATCTAACACTAATTTCAATACAGCTAATGCAAATTCTTCTGCAGCTACTGCTCATTCCCCAATGCTCATTCGCTAAAATGAATTCTCTTGTAAGCTAATGCAGAAGAATTAGCATTAGCTACAGAATAATTAGCATTAGCTGTATGGAAATTAGTATTAGCTGAACTAGCTTCCTGACATAGGGTAAAGGTGTTAATACTACTACTACTAATAATATTAATAATTAATAAATAAATGTAAAATAAACATGCAAAAAAATAAAATAATCATAAATAAATAAATAATAAAGAATACTAAGTAATATTAAAAAAATGATTAACCCCAACTCCTAATTCTAACCTTAACTCTAACCCCTTTACCCTAACAAAAAAATAATAATTAATAAATGAATAATACCAGTTAAACAAGAAAAACGTGCACAAGTCGCGCATAAAAAAAGTGCCAAAATCGCACAAACCCCCCGGGAAAAACACTTTAAAGACGCTACACTCAGGTGTGAATGCAGCATAAGAGATGCCTATCAATTTAGCAGTTAAAAACAGGAAGTTATGGTTGGCATGTCCTTATTTTCTATGACTTATACTATAGCTCCTTCCAATTGATTTGCACCATTTTAACAGCTCAAAGAACATCCACCATTTACGTTTACTGCAAGACGGAGAAGTCATTACTCCTGCCGTCTTTGCCTCATTTGTATTGTACCTCTAGCCAAAAAGAAAAACCTCACTTCACCCATGCAGTTGGCTGTCTAATGACGGAACTGCACTGCAAATGTGTACTATTTCACATCTCCGTGACATGCATTGCAAGATTGTTCTCTTTAGTGGTTTATTGCTCTGTCTAATTTTCCCAGGCTCAATTTATGCAAGGTGACTTTTAGTTTAGTAACAGATTCACAGAAATGGATGATAAGTATCCTTCTCTTAACTTGCTTACCTACACTAAACACATGCATGATAAAGAATGTATCTATCTATGGATATATCTTTAAAGCCTCACGCACATGGGTGCTTTTGCCCATAGAGCATGAAAAATGGGTGTTTTTGGATGCCAGCAAGGCACAGGTGCAATGTCCACCCTGCTGCCAGTAGCCTGCAAAACTCAATGACGGGCTGTAATACACGGCATATCTATGCTGTTGTATGATGTTCTGAGCAGTGCTCATATACAAAGTCATACACATACAGTAACATACTGTATGCCCCAAATGCAGAAATTCCACATACCAGTAGTCAGGGCTTTTTTTCTCATAAAATAGGTAGAGAACTCAGTCACAATCCCCCAAAAACCCTCTTCCCCCACCTACACACACACACACACACACACACACACACACACACACATCCTCCAAACCGCATCAAATAGTGGGTGTGGGTAAATTTCACTAATGGTGGGAGGGTCTTAAAGGGGCATTGAATACCACAAGTGCATAGTACTACAGTGCAGAGTTCGGGGGGAGGGGGGTATTACCCACAAAGTGCAGAGTTCAGAGCTGTGTGCAGTGTTCGGGGGTGTGCTACGTACATAGAGCAGAGTTCAGGGGTACACTGCATGCAGCGTACAGAATTCAGGGGTGCGCATATCTCCCAACATGCACGGATTCTGCAGGTTTTTCCCGCATTGACACTTTTCCCGCAGTCCCGCGATAGTGAAAATTTTCCCGCACAGCAGGAATCGGAGGAAGAGGAGCCAGTGGATGAAGCACGGGAGGGACCTCCCGCGACAGCCCCCCCCCGCGATCGGCGACCACCCGCAGCAGCACATCCCCCCCCGCTTCTCACAACTGAAAAAAATAATCCGTCCCGTGACAGCACCCCCCCAAGCTCAACAACTTTGGTGTCAGGGACTGAATGTCCCGCGGAGGAACTTTTAAAAGTTGGGTTGCAGAGTGCAGAGTTTAGTCTTCTCTCACGGCGGCTTACCTCTACTTCCCAATCCACATCTCACTTTCAACCCTCTTCTTCTCTAGTATCTCCCAACACACTGTAGGTGGTTCCACCTCTCTCACTTGCAGGGAGATCATCCAATGGGGTTGTTGGCATCCGCACTGCACCCTGGGCACCTGCATCTCCCTTGTCCCTATCCTGCACTCAGCGGGTACATCGAGAGGTCAGATCTGTGGGAGCCAAGCTGTCACTTGTAAACACAGAAGCTGGACTTCTGTGTTTACAAGTGATAGTGGTGAGAAGGGAGCAGAGGGTCTAAGCCAGAGGAACTGAGTTCCACCACGTTCAAGCTGAAAAAAAGCCCTGCTGGTAGTTGTACAGTACTTTAATAAACATGGTCATAAAAAATGTATTTGCATATACCAGAAAGATTTTAGTCTCACTATTCACTATGTACTGTACCATTTACAACAAATATAGCCATTTGGTTTAATGTTTCTGACAGTGGCTTTATGTATGGAGCATGTCACGACTGTGCTCAAGCTTGAAGTGGGTTGAAGAGACTCCTCATCAGTAATCAGCTAGCCATGATCATAATTGTAGGAGATGTCATCACAAAAATAAACGTGGGCAGATGTTTGTTAGATTGGACCTGCAATTACTTAACCTACCATGACTGCTTACTCATATATATTTAGCTTTTAGATCAATTTGTACAGCAGAGAAGTGAAAATCAATATGTATAAATAAAGATGGTACCAGGTAAGCAGCAGCTGCTGCAACTTTCACTAGCAGGATAGAAAATCTTTTGGTGATTGTTTTCTCCGTTAAATACCTGCTAATTAAATAGATCTACAGAAAGGGCTCATTTATACCAGTGGTTGAAGAGCGGTACAAACATATGGGTGAGTCGTGTTTTTATTGACCCCCTCCAACCGCTCCTCCGTAAGTTGCAAAGATAGTAAATCAGGGTGTAACATGGTGCGCCAGTAATGCTTTGCATTTTGGCATAGGAAAAACTCTCTCATTTGTCTTGCAGGGCAGGCAGTTTGGTCCCCCAAATGCAATCCATTAACCTGAATTAAGGGGGTAAAACAGGCAGTGAGCAGGTGACATAACACCTCCTCACAGCTTGTCAAACACCTTATGAAGACCCTATTGGTTAATGGTAACTAGCCCTAAATGTGTTGTTATGTAATTAGGGATCTGGACTGACATTCACTATCCAGGGGGATGCATTTCTTGGGAAGAAATTATCTGTATTTCTGAGGTAAAAAATAATAAACCTAAATGGATTATGAAGGACCCAAAGACAGGAAAATATTCTGTTTTTACAAATTCTTAAAGTGTATGTTTAGTAAAATATTTTTTACTCTTAGCTTTAGAGTGGGGAAGGGTTATAATGACCCCCATCACATTTTTACTACTACCCGGGGCTACATTTGAGAAAATTTCAATCACTTCCTGTCTGGTTGACAACATTTTATGAAACAGGAATTGAGGGGTTCTCTCCAACAGCAGCACAAACAGAATTTTTTTTATTTTATTTAGAAGAGTATGAGGAGTGCTAAAACCCCTGTCAGATTGGTATTTCTATCTGGGTCTTAGATTTAGATTTTCCCTCACTTACTGTTTGATGAAACCATTGGCAGACGGAAAGACAGTAAAGGTATACTTCCCACCTCTGGATAGCAGTCAAACCCAATAAGATACTAATCTTTCCCTACTCAATTCAATTGCTATTTTTTTTACCCCAGACATATAGTTGCAGCAGCTGGTTGATTGTCTGTCTGCCCTTACAGTGGCATGCATGCTTGGGAGATGGAAGCACGCTATTACTGCAGACTCCTCTGTGACTATGGAGCCTGGGATTGTTCCCATTCTCAAGCAGACCTGGACTCTGCTCACTTTTATCTAGCTTTCAGTCAGTGAATAGTGTAGCGGCCCAGTGTCATCTTAAGAGCATTATAGGCCCCCGGGCATTACGGTGCACTGGGGCCCAGTCTACACAATCACGCACGAGAATTTTTTACTGACAAAAATCATGACATTTACTGGCAGAACCACATTTTATTTAAACTATAAACATATAGATCGTGCTATTAGCAATGTGTTTAAGTTAAACAAAAGTAAAAAAAAAAACATTTCTTCATTGACATGAAGGTTAGGTTACTATAACCCAGCCAGCACAGAGTTTCCTCTTACATCAGAGTCTGCAGGACTCCCCCTTACAGTGAAAGGGAACTCTTATGTAAAGGGAAACACTGCAGATCATGATGTAAAGGGAAACGCTGATGTAAGGGGGGCTGTGGTGACCAGAGACCACCTTATATCAGAGTCCACTGCTTTCTCTTTACATCAGAGTTCTCACTTACATCAGAGCAACAGATCACCCGCTGATCTCTTTGTGCAAGCTGCACAGTCAGCCAGACAGCCACTCACCGTACGACACCGACCAGGGCACTCCGTGTCTGTACTGGCTGGTGGCTGGGCAGGTTACAGGCTCACGAAAACCGGCACTGCCGACAGGGGTCCGACTCCGCCACACTCTGCTTCAAGCCTGCTGTGCTGTGTGCTCTGACAACTCTACTCTGTCCATTCACCCTCAGCTCCTCCTGCTTTTTTTTTTTTTTAAGTCTGGCGGGTGTGGCTAACGTCATCATCGGCGGACAGACAGAGGCAGCACACGTGGAGGATCGGATCTTCTCTGCGATTTCCGCAAACTGCGCATGCACAGTTCTGACCCGCCGCTTCCCACCATTTTTTACTGGGGTCGCTGGGCAGCCGGTGGGGCCCCCAGGCAAGTGTGGCCCCCGGGCAACTGCCCAGCGTGCCCAATGGAAAAGATGGCCCTGTAGCGGCCTCCTCACCCCCCTCTTTGCATCAGCTCGTCTTTCTCTTGTCTAGGGGTACCTTAGAGGGGAGAGAGCGGGGTCACCACACCAAGCCTTCACCACATGCGTCCGTGCGGTGTAAGCAAAGTTCTTTCTCTACTTTCGGGTCAGTGTTGTGCACCTGGAGTTACCTTGAACAATGTCCACCAGAAAAGAGCCCCACACCATTAAAGTCCAACACTCCTTTATTCTTCTCGAGTGAACAGCATAATCAGTTAGACTCCCTTAGAGAACAGAACAAACAAGGAGGTGTGGATGCGAGTAGGGCCAGACACATTTAACTCTCCACTTTCCTTCCCAAAAGTGGGCTGAGGTCTCCTAGCGAGAGGGGATTTTCCTTCCAGGCGGTCTCCGATGGGAGGCTCACCTGTCACTGGCAATCTGCTGCACCCGGTCTTGAAGTGAGGAGCTCCCCCCGGTCCATTATGCCTTCTGGATTCGGGTACCCAATCCCTGGGTTCCCTAGGACCTCCTTCCCTCGCGGAACTCAGTGTTGGGCACTGAGCTCCAGACCTCCATCCAAGTACCTCACCCCAGGCCAAAGGTGCCTGGGATGGAACACGATCTCCGGACATCCTCCAGGCCTAGGGCGCCTAGAGGACCGACACGAACCACACGCTCTCAGGCTGATGGTGCCTGGGACTCAACCCGTGACAAAGATGGCCGGCCCCTTTATACCCTCTCCCAGCAAGCACGGCGGGTTCCCCGCCCCACCATACCGCTGCCGAGGGAGGACAAAAAGGAGGCACAGCACACAATGATGGTTCAACCCCAGCCCGAGGCGACAGCGCCACCCACTGGACCACAAGGAACTGCACATCACTGGTGTCTCTGCAAGTTTGAATTACACCTGGGAAAGTACATACCTGCTACAATAGTATCTCAAGCCGGTCATAGACAGATCAAATCTCAGCTGAATTAGCAGGGACCGGCCGAGATTCGAACTATGTATGGGCTTGCTGATCCATCTATCGACTTAGGTACAACCATACAACCAGCATGCCTGATTTTTAGACTGCGCTTATTGTCAGTGGCCAGGATGGCTCCAAACGCCCCCCCCCCCCTCATTTTCACCACTGCTGCAAGGATTACATTCTTTCTATTGACAACTGTTGTAAGAGACATTTTTGCTATTGACCTCCAATAAATTGGTTTTAGTAAGGGTTCCCCACAACCTGAAATTTATTTTAGAGGTTACTCTGGGTTAAAAAGGTTGAAAAGGCAGCTAGAGGCTTTGGGCAGCATATGTAGATGTATCATCTTCTTTTGTTCATCATCTGCCAATCTATAGTCAACGGTTAATTGTTAACTTACAGATAGGAGTTTGATGGCAAGTGGTATGTATGCTTATTTTTCTAGAAATGATTGTGAGATCTTTTTCATATATTAACTATAAGCTAACACTTGCATGGCTAAATCTAAGCAAAACAAAATATTGCAAAGAAAGAATACAGTGAAATGGATTTCTTGGAGGAGCACAAAGATTAGAAGTGTAAATTTAACTTACTTTTATTCCCATGTGCAGTAGGTTAATGAAAGTGTCATGCCATACCTTCTTTATAAATGAAACCATCAGTTTTACACCCAGACATCTCACACAGTTTAACTAATTTGTTGGCAATAAATTGTCATCATAAGTAAAAGTATGTTTCCAGTGGTGCGGTGTGAAGAATTATGTAACAGGCACAAAGTTGGACACCACTGGTTTTGCGGTTTCCACATGACTGCAATCCATTCACGTAAAGATCCTGCAGTTATCAGGTTTTCATCTAGAAATATATGAAAAATGTACTAAGTGCATAAAGACTAGAGCTATGCACTAGTTTGGGATGCTAGTCTACAGCAAGGGTCTCCAAACTTTCTAAACAAAAAGACAGGTTTACTGCCCTTTAGACCTTAGGTGGGCTGAACTATGGCCCGTGGGAGTAGAAAATGGTATCAGTGAAAAGAATAATCCCCTATTGATGATATCATTGAGAAGAATAATGTCCTATTAGTGGAGGAATAGTTCCTCATCAGAAGTGTCAGTGGAAAGAATAGTGCTTCATATCAGTGGGAGAACAAGTGTCCCATGGGCTGGAAAAAGGCAAGCAAAGAGCTGCATCCACCCCCTCACCGCAGTTTTGAGACCACTGGTCTAGAGCAATAAACCAACCAATGCCATAGAGTGTTTGCTCTAACAGAAAAAAACAATTGTTGCGCTAAAAATCAACCATATGCAAAGCTATGTTGTTAATTGTTGTGCTAAAAATCAACCGCCTGCGCCTTGCTAACTCTAGCCGGCTGGGACACCGGAAGCCACCGGCGCCGCCAAGCAAGATTCCACAGCGCTGGAAGATCGTCTCGTGAACCCTGCTGTCCATCCTGCTGCCCACCGGACATTACTATGATGTGCCTGTTTTTAACATAGTCTGAGTGAGTGCATTTCTACTTAAAGTAAAAAACTTGTTATATTACTACTGCACTTAGGTTGGAGCTGCTTGTTTCTCTTTTTTGTTTGTTCTAACAAGATGCTACACATTACAATTAATATTAAAAAAATTACAAGTTTATTAATACAAATATTTCTTAATTTATAAAAACAATTTAGAATACATAACCCCAAAGCCAGCATGATGTCACGATTTGCACTCTTTAGCTTTTCCCTCTTCAGGGTGCCCAAGGATGCCCCAGGCATTTTAGAACATTGTAATAAATACGATTTTGTAGCTGAATTCGTTTTTTTTAGGCTTTTTTATATTTAATTACTATTACTTTAACATGCAGATATCCTTAGTATTAGCCAAGGATTATCTAATATATGTGGACACACTTCATACTGTTTACTGCAGAGAAATGTCCATAGTTCCATTATAGATGCAGTATACAGATTTAGGGGAAAAAATTAAAACAGTTAACAATGGTAAAAACTTTTAGTGCAGTTTCATCACAGTCAGGGGAAAATAAATCTAACAAGATTGCAAAGTGCAATTTCAGGCTCCCGCAGACTGTCAGTTTACTTGTCTGCCTGACCCATGGGTGGGCATTTACTGAATGATAGGAAGAATCAATGAACTACCTAGAACGCTTATCAGGTAGTTCATTGAGAACTATAATGCACTGTACACACGGTCGGTTTTTCCGATGAAAAAAGTCAGATGGACTTTTTTTAATCTGAAAAAACGATCGTGGGTGGGCCCCATCTGACTTTTTTCGCTAACATTTAAATTGTATGTAAACACTAACATTTTATTAGTTCCCTTTAGGTCTGTAATATATATCTTTGAAAATGTTTTGCTGTAAGGAATGCCACCATTTAATTTAAAACTTTTTTGTTATTGGGTTCAGATACTCTTTAAATTGTCATTTCATTCAAATTAAAAAGATTTAGAAAAAAATGCCCTTTCAGTTCCACAACTGTCCAAATGTGTGAACAGGTTGCTGTTTTTTTATTATTAATATTGACATTTGTAATGAAGACTGCATTATCATACAATCAACATTTGAATGTAAAGTTGTTTAATGATTTTCTCAAGTAAATAAGAGCAGACGTAATTGATTTGAAACTTGTCCAAAATCTATTTAGCCAGTTACTTGTCAGAGTAGCCTAATATCAGATTACCCCATCCATTACACAAAGTTGGTTTTTGTCTGATAGCAGAACAATGATGCTCAGCTAAAGTGACTTTCTGGTCAGCTTCCTCTAAATGGGCAGCATCCACAACACTGTCAAGGAATTATATAATCAGTCCAATATCTTTCTTCTTAACTAATCCATCTGTCTCCTGCATTCTTGGGATGGCTGAACATTGTATTAAAACAGGTTGGTGTCTGATTGAAAACAATGGGTGAAGAGTCATCTGCTTGTTTTCAAACCCTGAAGGAACCAGTCATGATCATCTGTATGACCTCACCAGCTTAGACTAGTCAAACATGCATGGTTTACACTTCTTCCATTCCATTATATGGAAACGTAAAAGGTTTGGCCCTCACACAGAGAGTTGTTTTAGCAAGTTGTAAATTTCTCTGTTTGCAATGAGTGCTTCTGACACTCCGTTAACGTTCCATAGGGAGCTCTATGCGATACAATGCTCCTCCATTATCATAGACCAGGGCTCAAAATTTCAAGTTCTAAACTACTAGCCAGGCCTCAGGGGTTACTCGCCACCAGTTGCCCCACCCAACCCCTACCCTGCCCCACCCAACCCCTACCCTGCCCCACCCCTAATTCCACCCCTAAACACGCCCTCATAAATAATCTAATGACATTACACTTAAATGTTTTATGCAGAATTAAGTTATAAAAATAAATATTAACAACAACTTTATTAGTGCCTATCAGTGCAGCCTCACCTGTGCCCAACAATGCTGCCTACCTGTATCCATCAATGCCGCTTCACCTGTGCCCAACAATTCAGCCTACCTGTGCCCAACAATTCAGCCTACCTGTGCCCAACAATTCAGCCTACCTGTGCCCAACAATTCAGCCTCACCTGTGCCCAACAATTCAGCCTCGCCTGTGCCCAACAATTCAGCCTCGCCTGTGCCCAACAATTCAGCCTCGCCTGTGCCCAACAATGCAGCCCCGCCTGTGTCCATCAATGCAGCCCCGCCTGTGTCCATCAATGCAGCCCCGCCTGTGTCCATCAATGCAGCCCCGCCTGTGTCCATCAATGCAGCCCCGCCTGTGTCCATCAATGCAGCCCCGCCTGTGTCCATCAATGCAGCCCCGCCTGTGTCCATCAATGCAGCCCGCCTGTGTTGGGGAAGAGAGAGGAGAGCAGGTGGCCGGTTTATCAGAGTGGGAACATCGCTGTAACAGCTTACAGTTCAATTGCTGTGTGCTCCCGCCACTCGCCGTCAGATATAGCCCCGCCTCCTGGCCCGGGGAAATTGATATACGTTACACGTCCCGGGATTGGATGGGTGATCTGTCTATCAAATTATCAGGGCCAGGAGGCGAGGGGCTATATGCAACGGTGAGTGTGGGGAACATACGGCAATTGAAATGTAAGCTGTTACAGTGATGTCCCCACTCTCTGATAATCCGGCCGCCTGCTCTCCTCTCTCTTCCCCTCCATGATCACTGGGAGAATTGCTCCCATTCAACCCTGCATGCTGGGGTGCTCGCCCCCACCCCCCTGCTCTCAGGCAGCCCAGGCTTGCCAGCTCTCATTTTCCACTCGCAAAATGCGAGTAGGCAAGTGGAAAATATGAGGGCTGCCATAGACAATTATGTGAATCATGTTGTCAAAGAAAAAATATGCTATACTGTAAATGGTACCCATAGACATAGGATGGTTGTCTACTGGTTTTGACTGGGTTGGTTAAGAAAACCCTGTTCTATGGGTACCTCAGATGATAGCAGATGGTCATGTTGGATATTATTATCAGGTTTTTATTTTTTTCACTGGGACGTGAAGGAGGTATCTAGCTTCTCCATTGGCATAGTGATACTTGCTTACATGATTCAAGCATGGCTTTGTATGCATGGATCTGTAAAAAATCTTTTAGCAATCAGATTGTGCCTGTTCACTTGACTACCATCTAATGTCTATTGCTAGCTTTAACCTTCCAGTAGTTTTACACAGGTCATTTTAATTAAATATTTAAAGGGTAATTGTGATGTAATATTCCTTACTTTATTACTGTCAAATGTTCTAAACCAATATAGTAAGTTACCAAGTAGTTGATTGTGGATCTGGGAGAAATATAAAGACTGAAAAGTCATGAGAATATACACACAGCAAGTAGCATTAAATTAAAAAAATAAATGGGAAAAATTGTCTTAGACTGGTTATTGAGGTATCAGAACACCCAAAAAATCCTGATGGCCTTTTTATCTTGCCAAAACTGGCAGTACTGGGCACTAAACAGTTAATGTGTATTTCATATAACCATTTTAAACCTGAAGTGATTAATCAGGTGTGTGAAGTGCAATGTATGGCATAGTCCTTTTAGAGCTTTGGCATCTTTTGGAATAGTTTTCCATTCTTTTCTTCTCCAGCAGCCTTTTTTTCCATCATCTTTTCATTTACAGACTTTTCTGTCGTCATCATCATCATCATCATATCTTGTATCTATCACTTTTATCATCTTTCTTGTCTAAAGCCGGGGGTACACACAGGCTAAAATTTCAGGAGACATTTGCCGGTTCAAAAAAAACCAAAAAACTTCCGTCATTCGGCCCGTGTGTATGTCGGTCTGTCCGACAGAAGCCGGCTTCTGTCGGACGAGCATGCTGGAAAACCAGCAGCCGCCCGTTTCCTGATCAGTGCTCTTAGCCAATGGTGGAGTGCTGATCAAAGTGTTCTGGCGGGGGGGGGGCACACAAGCTCAGCGGGGGAGATCACTGTGCTTATTTTGCATAGTGAGTACAGCGGTTCCGACCGGAGCGGACAGTTTTTTTTCCGTTCAACACGCTCAGTTGAAAGGAAAAAAAACAAATAGAGTGTTCCAGGTTTAAAGCTGGCTACACAATATAATACCTTCAGCTATGTAGTACAAGGATCTGCCTGATTGCATACAATTTGAAAGTGTTAAGGTTTGACCTCATTATTTATGGTTTTGGTAAATCTACAAGAAAATTGTATAATGTGTAGTCAGCTTTAGGCTCCCCTCCAGTCTATGCAAACGATTTTCTTTGGTGCTCTCCCTTCAACCAATCCAAACCAAGCTTATTTCTTAACCTCCATCCTTTCCACACTCTATTTTTTTATTGTTTTTGTATTATGTTTGAATATATACCTCACTGAATTTGGAAGTAATTGAATGTAGTATAACATTGTATAGCATTTTTATGAAGCCATCTAAACTATGAATACACACTTGTCCTAAATTTCATCCTAACATTGACATTACCCCTTAAAACGTAAGTCCACTTTTGTTAGAAAAAACATAGTAACATAGTAGGTAAGGTTGAATAAAGACAACAGTCCATCCAGTTCAACCTGTGTAGGTGAGATCATCTCCTCTGGATGATCAATGTACTTTGTAAAGATTTAACAAACTTTGTAGCATATTTCTGTTCTTAAGAAATAGATGTTTGTTTCATCCATTATCTTTCGAGACTGATTCTTAAATGGGGGGGTCTGATTAATTAACACCTGGTGAATTCTGTGTTCTAATGAGGAAAGCTGCAGTGTCTGCATTACTTTAGAAGTAGTTAACCCTTAGGAGTAGCTCACCAAAAATGAAATTCCTATTACAGAGGATGCCTAAAATTTTACTTGGATCTTAGTGCAGATGTTGAGAAAATCAGTGAGTCAGCCACAGAAAACAGAAAATTAAATTTCTGGTGGTATTATAAACTCCAAAAGGTTGCCATATTGCAACTGGATTTTTGAACAATTTAAAAATTACAGTGGCTTTGTTTTAAGATTGAAGGGTCATTTTACATAACAATAAATTACAAAACAGCTTGTGTGGTAACTTTAGAGAAATTTGATTTGGTGGCAGGTTGTCTACTGAAGTTAGCTAGCAAGCACAGCTGCCCAAGTGAGGGAGAATGGGTTAATGTTTTCCCGCCTTCTCTGGTCTAGTTTGTAGGCTTTTTGGGGTCTGGCCTCCCATCCTGTGTATTATAAAAGGGGAGAGGTTTCGGGGAGCGGAGCTGGAACTTTTAAAGAAGAGTGGTGCTGGGACCTGTCTCTTCCGGGAACACCGACTCATCGGGACACTATAATGATGTGCACCTCCACTCTGGATCTTCCAATAATGGGACTTTACCCATAAGGACTTTACCTGTGCAGGTATGCTGAGGCAGCCCCAATTAGTGTTAGTTAGGGGGAAGGACGTTTTACCCTGTTGTATATTTTATGCAAAGTTTACAGTAAAGTTGTTTCAACTGCTTTGAGCCTTGTCTGAAGTTATTATAAAGGGGTGCATGTTGGTCTTTGGTAACTAGTAATCCAGGTACGATATTATACTGTACCTGGATTACTAGTTACCAGCGCCAACCATTAGGAAGATCCTTCAAGCTGTGTGTGCTGATATGTTTTCTGACTAATTCACTTCTCTTAGGCCCCTTTCACACTGGGGTGGGCAGGTGCGGTGGCGGTATAGCGGCGCGATTTTTTAGCGCCGCTATACCGTCGTATTTACCGCGATATTCGGCCGCTAGCGGTGCAGTTTTAACCCCCGCTAGCGGCTGAAAAAGGGTTAATACCGCCCGCAAACCGCGGCTACAGCCACAGTTTGCGGGCGGTATTACCGTGGTGTCCCATTGATTTCAATGGGAAGGAGCGGTATACACACCGCTCCTTCACCGCTCCAAAGATGCGGCTTGCAGGAGATTTTTTCTCCTCCTGCCAGCGCATCGCCTCAGTGTGAAAGCTCTCAGGCTTTAACATTGAGCACACTGGGGCAGGATTTTTTCAGGTGTTATTTATGCGCTATTTTTAGCGGAAAACGCCTGAAAAACTCCTCAGTGTGAAAGGGGCCTTATGCAGTTGCACCAGACTCAGTTCTGATTCCAATCATTTGATTTAAAACACTATTATCACAGAGAGAAGACACAGAACTTTGCTCACCAATCCATTGGTTACACATTTAGTTTTTCATTTCATATGTTGTTTTTATATGGTGTACCATATTTCCTATTACACTTGTGATAATATAGGCAAGTTCATTTTAGGTGTGTATATCACATTCACTGCACATGTTGGTTTTTACATTCAGTTTTTTACACTTTGTGTGATTTTAAATGAATTTTTTTTCAATTCAATGTTTTGGTCAATTCTATCTTTGGTTAAATCTTGACAAATTATGATCGCGATTTTTCACCCATTCACAGTTTAGATCCACAGATGCAATTTTTTTGCGCAACTTTTTTCTGTATATAATATTGTTTTGGAATTTTGTATTTAATTCTTCTAAGTTTGCTGCACCTAATTAGCACTATTATTTTTAGAACAAGCGCAGAATTTTCTCCTTTACATAGTTGCCATGGATAACTGGACAACAGCTACAGCAACCAGTTATTTGGTGTGGTACCTAGTTAGGTGACAGATCCTCCATGGGTGAGGGAGTAAAGCCCTGTACACATGATCGGATAACCTATGGATTTTCGTCCAATGGATTTGACCATCGGAAATCCGATGAAACTGTTTTTCATCAGTCTTGGCCACACACCATCAGTTTAAAAACCGACGGCAAGAAAACGACGGCACGTACAAAACGTACGACGCGCTATAAAAGGGCCGAACAAATCTAATGGCGCCACCCCTTGGGCTGCTTTTGCTGATGTCGTGTTACCGCGTGTTAGTAAAAGTTTGGTGAGAGCCGATTCGCGCTTTTCAGTCTCCGTGCTTTGCAGATCGTTTCCTGGTGTTCAGTTTGTGCTTGTGGGTTTGTATTTGTGATTCAGTGCGTGCAGTCAGGTCGTTACTGCCTTGCAGTGCCTTCTTAGCCGTTCGTTTACTGTTTTTCAGGTCGTTCTTCTCAGGCCTTGCTGTTCCACGGTGCATTCTGTTTGAGTGCGTTCTGACCAGCCGACCGGTTTAAAACCATGTTTGAAGTGCGTTCTCGTTCTCGAGCTCGTGCTGGCTTTGGGCTTGGTGTTGCAGTTAACACTGTAACCCGAGTTCAGTCTGAACAGGGTGAGGAGGAGTTCATGGACTAAGAATTGGTTGCTCCAGCGGGACCAATTCTCTCATATGCCTCTGCTGCGGGAAATCCATGAGAATAATCCTGATGATTTCAGGAATTATCTCAGGATGACGGACCCTGTATTTCACCGTCTGTTGGATTTGCTGTCCCCCTATATAACGAGGCAGGACACTGTGATGCGCCAGGCCATCACTGCCGAGCAGAGGCTTATTGCCACGTTGAGATACCTGGCGACTGGGAGAAGCTTGCAGGACCTCAAGTTCTCAACAGGCATCCCCCCCCAGGCTCTCGGGATCATTATCCCTGAGACGTGTTCGGCCATCATTCAGGTCCTGCAGAAGGACTATATGAAGGTAATTTTGCTCCTTTAACCTCACATTATATGTTTTGATTGTTTTTGAATCTTATTATTTTTTCCCTCCTAACCCAAATTTGCCTGTTTGTAATATCCTGGTAATGTCCCCATTTTCCCCATGCATTTTTTAACCTGTAAAGGCCTTTTTGGGCCCTACATGCCTATTTCCCTTCACTAACCTCTCCAGCATGCTATCGTGGGCGCAAACCCAGCTAGCCTTCTATTTTCCTTTTCCTTTTTTGGGGTCATTGCCCGCGTAGTTTGACAACCTTCCCTCCCCCCTCTAAAGATGTAAAGAATTTTTTAGTTCTCAATCAAGCTCAGCAGAGTGGTAGAGCCTTTTTTTGGATCCCCCACAATCACCTTAGGCCCCCCCCCCCTTAGATTATTTTAGAATATCCACTCAGCAGGGGTGAGGCATCTGCTAAGTGGGCCTTTGTTTATTGGTAGGAAATACTCCCCTAAATAATAATGTTAGAATGATGTTGGTCAACAATGTTTTTGTGTGTAATCTGCTTGCACTGTAAACATAAACCGTACTAATGTCTTCTTTTTGTTTGACTCCACAGTTCCCTAGCACACCACAGGAATGGCTGACTGTGGCCTCCCAATTTTCCCAGCGGTGGGATTTCCCCAACTGCGGAGGGGCAATTGATGGGAAGCACGTCCACATAGTGCCGCCACCCCGTTCGGGGTCATACTATTTTAACTATAAAGGTTTTAATAGCATAGTGTTAATGGCGGTGGTGTCGGCACGGTACGAGTTCCTGTATGTGGACGTGGGGAAGAACGGCCGGATGTCCGATGGCGGAGTATTCGCTGAGACGGAGTTCGCTCACCGTCTGCAGGCTGGGGGTCTTGCACTGCATCCAGATGCAGAGAACGTGGAAGGGCTACCGTTTGTTTTCATTGCGGATGAAGCTTTTGGACTAGGACCACACCTCATGCGGCCGTTTCCCCAACGCACCCTCACCCCGAAGAGGAGGGTTTTTAATTACCGGCTGGCCAGAGCCCGGAGAGTTGTGGATAATGCCTTCGGGATAATGGCCAGCCGGTTCCGCCTGTTCCAGACAGCTATAAATTTGGCGGATTATAAACTCAACAACATTGTGTACTGCTGCTGCTTGTTGCACAATTTTTAAGAAACTTCTCCACAAATTATGTGTCATCAGTTGGGTCTGAGGCCGGTCCCTCTGAACTGATAAATCTGACAGGCCTCAGCACTGCCCGTACTGGCTTGGCCCCCCAAAGTGCCCGTGAAGTACGTCAGAAATACGTAGAGTACTTCACGGGTAGGGGGGCCATCGCAATGCCAGACCACATCTGACCTTTAATGTTACCTTTTTTAAATAAACAAAAATATTTGATTTACTACAAACTTGTGTTGTCATTCTTTTATTTGTGGTTTATGTGTCTCCCAGGTTCTAGTAGTGCCAAGTGTATTTCTCCTTAGTAAATAGCCTCCAATCTCAGAGGTAAAAACACTAATTTTGCATCTTCAGAACTGCTATTGAGCATAGAAACAACAAGGCACACCTTTTTTCGACTTCCCCAATGTTTTTATTGATTGCAACACAGTTTTGTTTTTTTTTCGAAATTTTTTTTTTGGTGTTTTGTGCGGCTTTTTTTGCAGAAACATGCATGGGTCAAAAGCCACATTTTTTTTCATTAAAAAGTAATAAAATAACACCCTGAAAAATACAAACAGGAGATGGGGTGATGTTACCCCTGATCCATCCCAAATGTGAAGAACCACACTTTCTTTTTGGGGCTCAAATGGGTATCAACATGATCCCATGGCTAGGGTAAACATGTGTTATCTGCCATCATGGGGGATCAATGGACGTGCTTTGGGGGTGAAAACCCTTCCTCTCCCCTACTTGAGGAGGGAGGAAGAGGTTGCACCCCCAAAACAGGGACATAGATATCCTGTGACGGCAGATAGCACATGTTGAGTCTTCAGTGTGTGCATCCTCACATTTGGGCTGGTGGAAATCCCATAGAAAAATTCCGACACATAACAAAACACACAAAAAGGGGGGGTCACACTATTCTCCCCAAAATATCTATCATGGTTTTTATATTTTTGCTCAATCACAATCATTCTCTTTCTCATAATGTCCATTTCGCTACTGCATTCCATGATTTCCTGAATGATTATTTTGGCGCTGGCACTCGAGAATGGAGGATTTGGACTTCCTGACACACCCCCATGTTCAGTCCCTAAAAAGAAACAAATATTTTAAAACTATGCAGGCCTACATCTGTATTTACCTTGAAGTTGTGGGGACAGACACTGACCTGTTGTGCTGATAAGCTCCACCTCCCCTTCCTCCACCTCCACTTTCTCCCCCTCCTCTTCCTGAACCTGCTGAACTTTGTCTGCTTTGGGATCTTCGGGGAGTTTCTGTGGTGTTGGGTTCCTCGTCTCATGAGCATGGTGTCCTCCCACTCTCCTCTCCCCTATGGGAATAGAAAAAAAAATGTATCCTTTAGCCCACAAACTTTTTAGGCCTGAAAATGGATTCTCAATGTTTTAAAGTGGGGTCCAATTGATATTTGGCCCTGAGTTTCAAGATGAACATATGAGATCTTGCAAACTCAACAAAGCAACATGTTATTTTGGAGGACACTCACAAATACACTTGGATAACCACCAAGGTATCCACTGGACCACCTGTGTGTGACACCGTTAAGAAATTTGGTCATGTGGCCCAGCGTATAGTATCTTGATGAAGAACAAAAAAGAGTACACAACTGCTGGAGTGTCATCTCCTTTACCCAGAATACAGTTTATTCTTTCATTCACATTCTAAATTTCCTTACAACACATCATCTAGCCAAAAATGTGTAGATAAACATTGTTGAAGTAAAATGAGGCATGCCCACATGTAGTTTACATGGATATGTGCCAAACATGTTTGGGGGAAGAGCAGCAAGTTTTTTTTACAACACATTTAGCAAATAAGTGGACTCTCCACTTAACATAAAAGTTGTGATTTTAAAATGTGAAACCAGTCAAGCCAAGCACATGGTGCAAAACATGGAAGAATACATATTACAATGTGAAAGAACACAGTAAAATAAACTTACTTTTTTCAATGCTTTTTATAAGCTTCCTATACTGCTCCGGCTCCCTGAGCTTCAGGTCTGACCACCTTTTACGGAGTTGTTCCTTGGATCTCCTGACCCCAAATTTTTTATAGAGAGTCTTCGCAACTTTGTCCATAATTTGTGACTCCCGGAGATTAGGGGTGTCGTATGGGCCATGCTTGCCGTCGTAATCCTTCCTCCGCAGAATGTCCACCATCTCCGCCATCTCAGAAAAAGACATATAAGTCGCCGTGTATCTTTTTTTACTGGATCGTGACGTTTCCAACTCCGGGCTTTCCTCGTCAGTAATTTCTAGTAAAGAAGCCACCTGTGTCTGCAACATGTCACCGTCTCACACTGTGCGCTGTTCGTTAAGGGGCGGGGAAATACTGAAAAAGTCCGTCATGGGCGGGCGACGAGGGCGGAGTTACACGCATGCGCAGGGTATAAAAAGGGGAAAGAAGTTATTAGGGATGCGTGGAGTAAGGACGACCGGAAGTGAACCAACGAAGTGAACTAAGGTAAGAAGGGAACTCGGGCCTGCAGTGGCCTCTAATGTTTCATGATTGTAAAGGGCAATATTGTGATAAGTTGAGGAGAATCAATTCTGATCCTTTTCTTTTTTTTCCTTTTGTTTTTTACTTGTTGTTCCAAAAAGATGCATAAACTACGAGAGCCGGAGGTGATGCTGATTTTTATAGAAAAATATAAGGAACAGCGCAACCTGTGGGAACTGAAACACCCTGCGTACCACAAGAGTGATGTACGTCGGGCAACTATTACCAAGTTAGCAGAGGATATGAAGCCATGGATCCCAGATGCAGACTACACTATGATCAATAATAAAATCAACAACCTGCGTAATTCCTATAAAAAAAATACAAGGAAGTGCGCCAGTCAAAGAGATCAGGAGCAGCAGCCGACGATGTAGTAAAGCCCAAGCTGTGGTACTACAGACATCTTCAATTTCTGGATGACCAGATCGAGGCCAGGGAATCTATTTCCAGCCTTCCCTCAACCCTTCCTTCCACCCTTCCCTCCAGCGTTCCTTCCACCCTTCCCTCCACCCCTGCAGAGGCGGAGGAGGAGCCTCCCGAGCTAGAAGAGCCAGATCTTCACATCTTCAGCCAGGTATAGTATTTTTGATCATAATTATTGTCCACCAAGTAATATTGTGTTGAACTGTTTGGATTAGCCATAAATGATATCATACCCCCCCCCCCCAAAAAAAAAAAACAGGAAAGAGATCAAAATTGTGTGTGATAGATTCCCCAAATAATCAAATTTTTCATTTTCTTTTAAAAACGGGATGAGGCAAGCCAGGAGGAAGAGGGTCAGGAGTGTGGCAGGCAGGAGGAGGCAGGGCCAAGTGGGACTCAGCAGGTCCCCAGGCCTAGTGGCAGCACCGTCTCCCAAGTGGCTCCCCTCCACGTCAGACCGCCAAAACAACGGCGGATGACACAAGTGGAGGAGGAGTCACTAAAGATGATTCAGGAGGCTGCTGCTATCATGAGGGCCCCCCTCAACCCTACGGAGGGGTTTAGCACCTATCTGGCGGATAAGTTGCTCAGAATGGAGGCGGGACAACGGGCCCTTTGTGCGCACCTTATATATATATGGCCGTACACATGGGGGCGAGGGGGCTGCTGACTGAGGCCACCCATATCTCGCAGCAGGCCAATCCCTCTCCTCCTTCTCCTCCTCCTCCTGCCACATCACCACCCACAGTGGCCCAGCCTGCAAGGGTGCGTGGACGGGGCCGTGGAGAGAACGCTGCAGAGAGGCGTGGAAGGAAGGCTACAGGGAAGAGCAGGAGGTGATTCCCTGGCCTCGAGCTGCTCATCCAGAAATTGAAGGTTGATGGAGTACCACAGCTTGGGATGATGTATGTCTTTGGCTGCTGCTCCTGATTTCATGCTGTTGTTGATTTTATTATTGATCATAGTCAGGTCTGCATTTGGGATCTAATGACTTTATATTCTCTGCTAATTTCGGAATAGTTGCCCTTCGGTTTTTTTTGTTTTTTTTTTCCGAAATAAAAGGGAAATTTGATTTCAGCCAACATACATGCCTGATGTGTTTTTTTTTTGGAAGTAGCAATAAGATTTCATAAATACAATGTGTAATTAATAACAAGGGACACCAACCTCCATGAGTAAAAAATAAAAATAATATGTTGTTCTGAGAAATTGACACACCAAAAAATGCACAACAAATTTAAAGACAAAAACAAAAAAAAGGTGTAATTTGGGAGGTCGGCCTTGAAGAATTAAACAAATTATTCCTAAGATCACAAGAAAGAAGAAAGACATACGTTTGTCAGAACTCATGAGAAAGATCTGCTGCCAAAATGACATTTTAAAGACCGTTCTAAAGCAACAAAACATGCGCTGCATTAAACGAAGCAATAACTTGCAGAATGACGAATGTGCTCTCTCCATTAGGAACGCTAGTTTTACCAGAACGAGCGCTCCCGTCTCCTAATTCAGTCTGAGCATGCGTGGGTATTTTAACCGATGGACTTGCCCATAGACGATCGGAAATTCCGACCGGTTTTTTTTACCATCGGAAAAATTTAAAACAAGTTCTATTTTTTCCAACCGATGGAAAAAAGACCGATGGGTACCATACACGATCGGTTGGTCTGATGAAAACCATCCATCGGACGGTTTTCATCAGTCAAACCGATCGTGTGTACGGGGCTTGAGTGTTCTGCTTTCCCCCCTAGCTGTCCATCAGTCACTGGGAGCAAGGTGTCGTTATAGGATATTCAAGGCTTGATCACGAGGTACGGGAAGGAAGTAGTTATTGAGCATTAGTGGCAGCTGGTGCTCAAAATGTTTTGGGGGGGTGCAAACAAACTGAAAAATACTGAAAAAAAACATCAATTGCAGCCTCACTGTGCCCATCAAATGCAGCCACTGTGCCATCAATTGCAGCCACTGTGCAGAAAAATGCAGCCACTATGCCATCAATTGCAGCCACTGTGCCCATCAAATGCAGCCACTGTGCCCATCAAATGCAACCACTGTGCCCATTAATTGCAGCCACTGTGCCCATCAAATGCAGCCACTGTGCCCCATCATATGCAGCCACTTGTGCCCCATCAAATAGAGCCAATTGTGCCCCATCAAATGCAGCAACTTGTGCCCATCATATGCAGCCACCTGTGCCCATCATATGCAGCCACCTGTGCCCATCATATGCAGCCACTTGTGCCCATCAAATGCCGCCACTTGTGCCCATCAAATGCCGCCACTTGTGCCCATCATATGCCACCACTTGTGCCCATCATATGCCACCACTTGTGCCCATCATATGCAGCCTCTTGTGCCTAACAAATGCTGCCGCTGTGCCCCCCGCCTGCCCGCTGTCTGCCTGGCACTTATCCCATCTTGGTGGCGGGTCAGGCAGCAGGGGATGGTGGCAAGCTGTGGGACAGCTCCTGTGTCCTCCATGCTGTCCTCAATGCGTCTCTTCTCGTTCTGCTAGGCTTCCAAAAGGGGCACCGGTGCCTTCAGCCAATCAGGTGACGGTATTAGACCCGTGCTCCTTGATTGGCGGAGAAGCGGTTCAGTGTTAGAAAAGCCTATGGCTCTAATCAGGCGCTTCAAAAAAACACCCCCGCCACAGGAATTCAGGCGCCCGGTGTCCAAAAAGGAACCGGGCGCCTGAATAGGGGGTGGCAGCTGCGGCCATGGATAGGTTCATGCAATGCATGAATCTATCCGTTATTCATAGAGGGGGGTGGCATGACAGAGGGGGCAACGCCCGTGTGCTCCTAATGGACGTACCGCCACTGATGAGCATGCATTGGGCTCTGCTATGTGCGGGACCTCATTCTGTTACTGGGAGTGAGATAAAAGAGGGTGCTAGACTGTTGGAGTGGGCGCAGGCTCTGCAAGTGCAAACATGCATCATTTACAAGTGTGTAGTGTCATGGGAAAAAACACCTCACATAGTAACTCTGTAAACTACTGCTGCACACAAGTGGCTCATCTCTGAGTCGGGGACTGCCTTAATGTTCGATTCTTCACATGATCTCAGCCTTCCCCTGGTGCCGGTCATTGGTGAGCATGCCGGGCATAATGCCAGTTGCCTTTATTTTCTTTCTATGTTGTTTGCAAACATCTGGCTATCATTTGCCTTTGTTTCTGGAATATACTCCTGCCCAGGGCTTTTTTTCTCAGGGAATAGGTGCAGGAACTCCACCCTTACGAGTCACACTCTGTCTCTGCCCGCTACCAGTTTCTGAACACCATCCCTTGGTTCCACCCCCTACCCACCTCCCAGTACAGCACCTTTTAGAGAATACAGAACCAAGTATTTTGTGCTACTCATTAATTTCTATGAAATTTGTTAATGAAAACAAGAAAGATAGTAAAACAGATCCCTTGAAATGAGCAACAATAGACTCCACCCCAGAAACAATAGACCCCCTGCAGCAACAATAGACCCCCCAGAAACAATAGATCTCCACACAAAAGACCTCCACCCAGCAACAATGGATTCCCTGCACAATAAAATACACCCCCCAGCAACAATGGACTCCACCCACAACAAAAGACTTTCCCCAGCAACAATTGACCCCCCACAACAAAATACCACCCCTAGCAGAAATAACAGATTTCCCAGAAGCCAGCATCAATAGACTCTCCACCAGCCAGCAACAATAGACTTTACCCTCAACAGTAGATCCCACTCAGCAACAATTGACCCCCCAGCAAGATAAGACCCCCCTCACCAGCAACAGTAGACTTACCCAGCAACAATAGACCCCCCACCCCAAAACAGATTCCCACCAGCGACAATAGATACCTCAGCAGCCAGCATCAATAGACCCTCCAGCAGCCCTTCCCAGTACATACATTTAGTGCTGGAGGTGCCGGAACTGCGTTCCCGCTGAAAAAAAGCCCTGCTCCTGCCTATTGAATCAGCTATTTGCTTTGGCAGTAAGCTGCCTCACCAGCACTTGCTTGTGAGACAAATCCTATGGATATGACCTGAAAGTGTCATAAAGTGAAATTGAATAGCCTTGTAAGGTTCTTCCACAAGGAATCCTAGAATTACTACGAAGGCCTAACTTGGTTAGGCCTTCGTAGTCTTTAACAATTAGCAATCAGGGCAGTCAACAGAGGGCTCTACCACCTGGGAATAAAAGGGGTAAGGCAGCAGTGGAAAAGAGGGCAGTACTAGGCACAAAGTAGTAAATTAGTGCCCAAATTTTGTCAAACTTTTAAATTATACCAAACATTTATTTAAAAATATTACAGAATTTATAAAATAGCAGCAAAAAGCAGACAGATAGCACAATTCATTATTTATCACATTTCTTAGGAATTCGTTTATTACTGTGGAAATCAATAAATGTTTAAACAAGAATGCAGAGGTAGGACTGTAATGGCAATCCTGTTGGCAGTCTTGGGTTGTTTATTCATAGGTAGGACTGTAAACTGATATTTTTTAAAACACATAGGAAACAATTTTCCTTTTTCAATCAGTACACTGCAAACAAGGGTAAAATAATTTAACATGTTTCCAAATTAAATCGGAACAACAACAGCACAGTAAAAATAGTCAAAATAACCCAGAAACATGTTAGGTCCATTTCACACGAATATTATCTGTTCAATCCAATTTTTTTCAAATACGTCATCCAGCCCCTCCCCTACGCGTTACGCCACAGGGTTAATTGGCTTCATCTGAGGGATATATGTATACATACATAAATCCCCCTGATGAATCCACTTGACCCTGTGGCATAATGCACATGGGAGGAGCTGGATGGTGTCACGACGTTAGAACATTGAGGTACCGCGGTTTACACAGACACAGAGGGATATATACATTGGATGTTGGATTATATATATGCAGATTACAGTGTGGTGCGTTGGAAGCACCTTCATCATGTGAGTGTAATTTTTTAAGTTTTATAAATAAACATATGGTTTTAAGCAGTAAAGCAGTATGTGCAGTGTTTTTTCTATTTACATATATAGCAGATTGGAGGCATTATCGGGAATAACAACATGAAGTAAAGCTGCAGACATATCGCAAACCTGGGAATGAGATACAAGTTATCTTATTCCCTAACTTAGGTGGGGGAGTCATATTCCTAAGGTAAGAGTCTATCTGGTGGAGGGAGCACTCTATTGCATGCAGTGTGTGCACACAGTGGAGGATATATATAGAAAGTTGAATATTGAAGATTGGAATATCCTCATGTATGGTGTCAGGTCACCTGAGTCCAGGTGACAGATGCACCTTTAAGTTGTACGTCACGTCATTTTGATGCGGTCGGTTTTTTGACTGATGGTGTGTGGGCAAGACTGATGGAAAACAGTTTAATCGGATTTCTGATGGAAAAATCCATCGGATTAGAATCCATAGGATATCCGATTGTGTGTACAGGGTTTTAGGGTTACAGCTAGGGTTAGTATTAGGGTTATTAAAGGGGAAAGCCTGCTGTCAGCTGACGTCACAGAGGCGGTCCAGGCTGTGGAAAGATTGAGGCAATATGGTCGGGATCCGCCCACAACCCTTGACCGACAGCCGGCTTAGCCTCTCAGCGAGCCACTGAAAGCCTGAGCCAGTCCCTCCTACCCCCTCCACAGACCAGTCCTCCAGTAAGTGCCGGGGGACTGACAGTGACCAGCTCTCTGCTCACAGAGATCTGAGCGATTTGTGGTGTTAGATTGCTCGGTTCTCAGTCTTAGAGTCGGCAGGGGACAGATGCAGCCTTAAACCTATGCCACATCCACCTAAGTAACTTCTCATTGTAGTTGGAAGTTTCTGTTTGTTTCTGGCACAGAGCTCCTGGCCAAGAGAGCAATGGCCAAACCTGAGGCCGAAAACTAAGATACCTATCTGGAGGCTTTTACAAATTGATCATGATTTGTTAAAACATCATTAAGATTTCGGGCACACCTATAACATGCCAGAAATTTTAACTCTTGCCCATTCTGTATAAAACTTAAAAAACAAATGTCTGGTGTTAGACTTTAACCTCCCTAGCGGTATTCCAAAGTGTGGCTTGGGGTGAATTTTCATTACCAAAAGCGGTATCCTGGGAAAGTTGCTTACCTTGTCCCCAGGATCCTGCGATGTCTCCCCACTGTATCCGCGAGCTGTGTCCTCTGCCGAGCGTCGCAACGCACGGGGATGGAGCCCGACGCAAAATTCTAAAAGTGCAAAACACATACAGTACACTGTAATCTTACAGATTACATTACTGTATCAAATTATTTCACATCCCCTTTGTCCCTAGTGCTTTGTCCAGTGCCCTGCATCCAGTTTTATATTATATATACTATTCTTTATGCCTGGAAACTTGAAATTGTCCATGGCAACCAAAAAGCGCCCCACTACATCAAAAGCGATTTTAAACCAGCTAGAAAACAGCGATAGTAAATTAGAATCACTTGCAGAATTGAGCGATAGTGATTTGTGGGGAAATTCGTCAGCAAACACTGAAAGTAACGACAATGACAATTCTGAGCTAATTTCAGTGTTTTTGATTTGAATAAATTATTGAATACATTTTATTATTATTATTATTATTATATTATTATTATTATTATTATATTATTATTAGTTATTTATTATATTATAATTTATGATTTCGTGTTTCAAACTTTATCATACCCGGGAAGTCTACTAGACTCTTGTTTGGATAGATTTAAGTGAGTTATTCCTAAGAATTACAGGCCTACTTTATAAAATGCCAAATTTCCATGCGAAGCAATGTACTGCTTTGAGACTGAAAAATCTGACATAATCATACTGCCAGGGAGGTTAAAGCGGAGTTCCACCCAAAAGTGGAACTTCTGCTTATCTGTCTCCACCCCCCCGCTGATGCCACATTTGGCACCTTTCGGGGGGAGGGGGGAGCTGAAACCTGTTTTTGACAGGTACCCTGTCCCCACTTACAGTACGTCAGAAGTCCAGCCCCCTCCTCCATCCCCTACTGTCGGGCCAGTACGAGAGTGTTCGCACATGCGCAGTAGGGACCCGCCCGTGAAGCTGAAAGGCTTCACTGCCGGGTTCCCTTATCAGCAATGGCAATGGCAGCACCCGACAGCCAATGAAAACATTGGCTGCCATGCCGACATCGCTGAACTCCAGGACAGGTAAGTGTCCTAATATTAAAAGTCAGCAGCTACAGTATGCATAGCTGCTGACTTTAAATTTTTTGTGGGGGAGGCGGAACTCCACTTTAACTGGTCATTAATAATAATAATAATAATAATAATAATAATAATAATATGTTTTGTAAGATACAACATTGCATTTCTTTGGAATGTGTGATAGAATCATATACCAATGTTTATTTATAGAATAGTGGAGGAGCCAAGTAATATGTTTGGGAAATTAAAACACTCTCTCTTGATAATTTGGTTAGCACACTGCAAAGCTTTAGCCAATGTTTTCCTGCAAGGACAAATACGCCTGCTGTTTGCTAATGCATTCTGTGTGGTTATTTTGTAACCTTCATTGTACTGTAACATTAACCAAGATTTGCAGTTACGATAACAGTAAACAAGTCACTAATGAAGCTTTAAATAGGCTTGGTAGTTCTTATTTGTCCATATTATTTGCCACTTAACAATTAGCAGAACCCATGAAGATGCGTTACATGGGAGCTGTCATAATGAAAATCTAAGAGCTGGTGTTGTTAACATGTTTTAAAGGTTATAAGGCTGCCATCCACATCCCTGTTTTAGTACTTTAGTAAATTGGAGCAAAATGGGTATATCCAGTATTTGGGCACTAAATATTAATGGAAGGGTAAAGGATGACAGCCTCAGATTAAGATACTTAAAAACAAGTCAGCAATGTCAGCTGTCAAGTTTCTCTAGTTACAGGTTCTCTTTAAAGCAGTGGCAGCTGGTGCTCAAATTTTTTTGGGGGCGCAAACTGAAAAATTCAGAAAAAAAAAAAAACATTAATTGCAGCCTCACTGTGCCCATCAAACGCAGCCACTGTGCCCATCAACGCAGCCACTGTGCCCATCAACGCAGCCACTGTGCCCATCAAACGCAGCCACTGTGCCCATCAAACGCAGCCACTGTGCCCATCAAACGCAGCCACTGTGCCCATCAAACGCAGCCACTGTGCCCATCAAACGCAGCCACTGTGCCCATCATACGCAGCCACTGTGCCCATCAAACGCAGCCACTGTGCCCATCAAACGCAGCCACTGTGCCCATCAAACGCAGCCACTGTGCCCATCAAACGCAGCCACTGTGCCCATCAGATGCAGCCACTGTGCCCATCAGATGCAGCCACTGTGCCCATCAGATGCAGCCACTGTGCCCATCAAACGCAGCCACTGTGCCCATCAAACGCAGCCACTGTGCCCGTCAGATGCAGCCACTGTGCCCATCAGATGCAGCCACTGTGCCATAAAACGCAGCCACTGTGCTATCAAACGCAGCCACTGTGCTCAAACGCAGCCACTGTGCCCCTTTAAAACCAGCCATTGTGCCATCAATTTCAGCCACTGTGCCCATCAAATGCTGCCACTGTGCCATCAAATGTCACCACTGTGCACCATCAAATGCTGCCACTGTGCCCAACAAATGTTGCCACTGTGCCCCATCAAATGCTGCCACTGTGCCCATCAAAAGTTGCCACTGTCACCCTCCCCGCCCGCTCGCTTATCTGCCTGGCACTTGCCCTATCTTAGTGCAGGGTCAGGCAGTGGGTGATGGCGACAAGCTGTGGGACCTTGCAGCGGGTCAGACAGTGTCTTCCATGTGTCTCCTCCCCTCCTTGTGATAGGCGTCGAATCGCAACACCTGTCCTTTCAGCCAATCAGGTGGTGGGCAATGGACCCGCTCTTCCTGATTGGCGGTTCAGTGTTAGAAAAGCAAATGAATATTCACTTTTCTAACACACCTGGGTGGACTCCGAGAGCAATGCTTTGCACTCTCAGTTTACCTTTTTTGAAGCCTATTAGAGCCTATGGCTCTAATCAGGTGCTTCAAAAATACACCCCCGCTGCTGAAATTCAGGTGCCCGGCGTCCAAAAAGGGGCCGGTCGCCTGAATAGAGGGTGGCAGCGGAGGTCATGGATAGAGTCATGCAATGCATGACTCTATCCATTAGTCATAGAGGGGGGTGGCTGGAGAGAGGGGGCGGCACCTGTGCGCCCTTAATGGACGCACCGCCACTGCTTTAAAGTGATATTTAATCCTCAGTTTTGAAAGCACTTTTAGCAGCTGATTTACTCACTTACAGGGTATACAGCTTCTTTATCATTTAGGCTCTTTTCACACAGGCTTTTCGATCAGGTTTGCCTGTCAGTTATTCAGGTGAACCTGATCCGCAGCTCCATGCAGGCCTATGGGCAGGTGGTTGTAAACAGATCTGTGTCCGTTTTAAATTCACTAACCTCCATGTCTGTCCAGGTTTGGAAAAAAAAGGAAAAACTACTGCATACTCTTCCATTTTTCCAGACTAAAGCCTAGTACACGCGGCCGAGAATCTCGTCGCAAAATAAAAACGTTTTTCTCTACGGGTTTCTTGTCAAGCTTGACGAGATTCTTGTCAAGCTTTCCTTACATACACACTGTCAATCCAAAATCTCGTTGTTGTAAAGTGCGGTCACCGACAACACGTACGACGGCAGTATAAAGGGGAAGTTCTATTCCAATGGCGCCACCCCTTGGGCTGCTTTTGCTGATCTCGTGTTACTGCGTGTTAGTAAAAGTTTGGGGACAGACAATTCACGCTTTTCAGTCTTCGTGCTTTCAGTTCGTTACAGCATGACAAATGTGCTAACTCCATTACGAACGCTAGTTTTAGGTGCACTCCCGTCTCATACTTGATTCTGTCCATGCGCGTTTTTTGAGGACTCGGAAAAGCATACACACAAACGTTTTTCTCGTCCAAATACAGTCTGACGAGAATCACGACGAGAAAACTGAGACTCCCGATGAGAAATAAGAAAGCAGGTCTTCTTTTTTTCTCGTCGAGATTCTGAGCAGTTTTCTTGACGAGAAACCTGAAAGCCTCTTACACACGCACTGTTTTCTCGGCAAGAAAGCTCTCCCAACAGTTTTCTTGTTGTTTCTTGCCAAGAAAACTGGTCGTGTGTACGAGGCTTAAGGCTGGATTCACACCTATGCATTTTTAGTGCTTTTTGCATTTTGCAGATTTGCACTACAGAACGTGTTCCATAGGAAACCATGTCAAATGGACCATAGTGCAAATCTGCAAAATGCAAAAAGCACTAAAAATGCATAGGTGTGAATCAGGCCTTAAACGTGACAGACCGGACACACAAGTCCATTTACAGCTACATCTGCTGTCAAAATGCAGACAAAGTGCTAAACAGACACAGAGAAATGGGAGCGAGTCTAATGTTCCCCATAGCTGGTATTGAATATGTCACATTGCTTTAACAGAAGAAAGAGAAGAGAAGGTAGGGTACCTATAATATGCGGTGAGGACTGCTGCAGAGTCACTTTTTGCTGCAAAGGTTTAATTTAAGCTAAAGTTGGGTTTTAGCGCAAACTCGTTGCTTTGCCCTGCTCAGGCACAGCACTGGTTCACCTTATGCAAAGAGACAGCATGAATGTACACCATCTTGTACAAAAACAATTGTAGTGTCATTATAAATGGGAGAAAGCACATCATAAAGTCCATATTTATCTAAACTAGCTCTAGTTTTACATTTTAATTGGATAGAAAAAAATGTCCTATACTCGATTTGTTTGCCTTCAAAATATACAGTATAGAAATTTGAATAACTTCTATAAGACAATACCACCAACATGCTTTGTTGTCCTCCCAAAGTACATGAATCGCTGTATCATAAATAGCAAAATTATTGCCAAATAAATAAGGTCGCGAAATGTGAAAATGTGAACACAGTAAGCAGGGATGGTTTTGAAGAGTCTCTGCCCTGATCCCTTCTTTGTTGCCTGTGTAAATATAATGCATCATGTATTCTAAATAATGTATAACTACAATACTTACAGTTATTTATTGTCTCGCACAGATATCACAGTACTCCCCCTGATAATATCATCTTCTTTACTTTCCAAAAAGACAGCATCATGTAAGCAGGTGGTGGTAAAGTGTTCTTATGTTTGTGTTTATTAAAATGTTATTGTTTTCAAGTAAAAATTGGTTGAATTTCTGTGCTGTAATTATTGTTTTTTTGGCCTGCTGAGGTGGTACTCTCTGAGAGTTAAAGGTTAACACTGCTGGCAATGTTTTCCCAAGCTTTTTGGGGAAGTACTACCCTCTGCTGGGGCAAACACATAAAAAGGGAGGGAACCACCTCTCAAGAGTGCCTCTATTAGTAAGCCGGCCAGCGGTTCTGTTCCAGGTTTCCCAACCAAGGAACCAGTATGTTGCAAAAGATGTGATTCATTACTTCTCATTTAACCTCCCCTTGTGGGAGCCTAGTCAGGGTTCCAGAGCTATGAAATCATGCCACTGATTAAAGGACTAATGGACTCTAAAAGGACTTTTCTTGCCTATTTAAGGTATGACTACCTCATGGGGCAGGGGCACCAGGAAAATACCAAAACACCACTTAGAAGAACTTGTACAGGAATGTGTGTTGGAAACACATTGTCAGGAATCATGAAACAGACGGAGACAGAAAATGCGGTAAACGTAGTCAAAACATAACCAGTGTTCGAACCCAAATCGGGTAGTCAGAACAAGCCAGGAAATCAAAAAGCCAGAGATCAGTGTAGTCAGGGGCAGCAGACAGGATTAGGAACCACAAGGGACGTCAGCCAGGCAAGTCTTCAACAGGAACACAGCAGAGAGTCTTTAGACATGTTGACCAAGGTGAAGGCATTAAAGAAATGAACCAGGCAGTTTAAATAGCCAGAAGGGGCTGGCTGTGGGCTTGACTGATGAGCAGGAGATGATCAACAGGTGAGCCACTGTGAAACGATGAGTACTGGCAATTAACTGACAGCTAAGCAACCTGAGCACAGAGAAGGAAGGGCTGAGAGCCCAGCCCTGACAGTACCTCCTCCTCAATGACCCCTCCCCCTCCCCTTCAGAGGACCACCTGGTTTGAGGGGAAAACATCTATGAAAAAGCACGGAGGAGAACAGGAGCATGTACGTCCGAGGATGAGACCCAAGAGCGTTCCTCCAGGCCGTACCCTTTCCAATGAACCAGGTACTGTATGCGCCCACGGAACCTACGGGAGTCAATGATAGATTATATCTCACACTCCTCATGGTTCTTGACCTACGCTAAGCAAGAACGTGGTACCGAGGTGGTGAAGTGGTTGCACACCAAAGGTTTTCATAAGGAGACATGAAAAACATTTGAAATACGCATGTTAGAAGGAAGGTCTAATGCGTAAGCCATTGGGTTGATCCTACGGAGAACACAGAAAAGCCCTAGAAATCATGGTGCCAGTTTCAGTGAGGGAACACAGAGTGGGAGGTTACGATGACAGCCACACCCTCTCTCCAACCTGGTAGGAAGACGCAGATAGGCGTCCGGGGTCAGCATGGAGTCTGTACCTCTCACTGGCACGTTGCAAGGACTCTTGGACCTGCACCCAAATGGAACTAAAGATCGCAAAGATGCTCCTCTAATGCAGGAATTCTTTGAGGAACAAATGAGAAAGGCAACATGGATGGTTGGAAACCATAATTCTCCATGAACAGAGACGATTGGGAAGCGGTATTGACAGTACTATTGTGAGCAAACTCTGCCCAAGGTAAGAGGTCTGACTAGTTGTTATGGTGGTCAGAAATATAGCAGCGTAGAAACTGCTCAGTTTTCAGAACCAGAGCAGCAGTACCACATATTTTACATAGAAAATAACCAGTCTCAACAAGCTGGACTTGAATATCAAGGCCAGCCCCACCACACTGCCGCGACCATCTCGATACTGTATTGTAGGCCTAAATAATCCAATAACATATCCACAGCGACATCTGAAAGGTGGACCCCTTCTTGCCTGTACAAGCCTGGGATACCACCTTCCAGATCCACGTGCCGATAGGATAGCCCACCAATCATGGGCATAAACTTTTCCAAAGCTCTGTTATTCTTTTCCGTATTTTCTCCATGACCCTCCTCTGAGCAGAGGACAGCCAGACGAGATGAGGGACAACCCCAGAAAAGACAATTGTACCTGGGGAAGTGACCGAAAAACAATGAAGGTCCCATTTTATCATAAACAATAAATCCAGTGTTTTAATATTCTCAAAATCGTTACCCCCTAAATGAACAACCAAGATAGTAGGTGGGGGCCTTTCCAATATAACTGAAAGAATTCCAGCTGCAGGGACAAATTCGTAGTGTAACATCTCTGGGCTGCTCTCATACGCGCCCAATATATAAATCGAATGACCCAGATACCATACTGTGTGCTGTAAACCTGAAGGAATTAAACAAAAAGATTGGGCCTGACATACAACTTAAAACACTTGGATTTTCACCTCCCCATCTCCATAATGGCCGATTCCTGTAAACCCCTCTCCGGGCTGCTTCTGAAGCTGTGCCAATTCTAAAGGAGTGGGAAGAAAATTTAAGGGTGCCCAATCTCATGTGTTCCAAGCATTTCCGTAACACCACATCTGGTACTTGGTAAGTAGAGCTCATTTAAAGTGAATAAGGAAATGTCCCGCCCAGGAGGGCCTAACCCCCAGGTATTGCCAAACAGTCACTACCGGGCATACTAACCCGTTTACCTGGGCCTGCAACGAGATCCACCTACCTCTCCCATATTGGTCTGTTTTAGACTTTTGCAACAAAATATGCACCCCTGCTTGGTCAACACCCACTTGACTATATAAAATTTCTAAACTCCCAAGCCTACTACTTGCCACTAATTCCGAGATTCCGAAAGCCCCAAAAAATGCAAGCACAAATGCGGTTCTTAAAAACAAATGTTTCGTATGGTGAAAAACAAATCACTTTTGTAACCTCGCAAATGCCACTAAGGATGTCCAGGGAGATAGGCCTTCTGTTATCTGTTATGAAGGTCAACCTCCTGTAACCCCTAAGTGCCTGTTTCATGGAAAAATACGATGTACGAGGGGGTAGACCCATTATCCTGAAGAAGAAAGATATGCCAGCTAACGTTCTTATCACATAACTGCTCGACAAACGCTGCTGCATTAAAAAAGCTAGGAACGCCAAAATAGCTCCTTCCGATAGAACAGCAAACTGGAAGCCCTCTCCACTCATAAAGGACAACCACGTCCTCCAAGCAGCTGCATAATTCGACCAGGTCTTGGAGGCTACCGAGCCCCTAATAGCTTCCGTCACCACGGTCATATCACCTTCCACAAATGCTCCGGACATGGGAGACCCTCCTCGTCTGCCTCTGGAAGCAGCTGACAAAATCGGTCCATCTGCAACCGAGATAACGCATCGGCTACGTTATTCAGGATCCCAGGAGTATACTTGGCTTTAAGCCAAATGTTAAATTTCAAACACATTGATAACCAACAAAGAACCTGATGAGAGGCAATTCACTGCAAACAGGACTCCTCTATTGTCAGTCACCACCAAGATACGCTTATTCGCAAACTCAGTACCCCACAACTCTAAAGCAACTAAAATAGGGAACAACTCTAAAAAGTACCACGTTTTTCGTGGCCTGCCTGTTAACCCACAATTCTGTCTATGCCACACAACACCAATGGGTTTTCCATACAGCACCAAAACCTTTGGATCCAGTTGCATCCGTGAAAAAACTAAAACCGGGGGCAAAAACTAAATCCATCTGGAAAAAAGAAGCTCTCATTGTAATTCTCTAGGAAATTAGTTCAAATAAATCTGCCTTGAGAGCGCTGGTCAGTCTAATATGAGCAAAAGGCGACTTTAGACCTGATATGGAAAGATAGTCGCAGTGAAAAAACCCGACCCACTGGCATAATCCTGCAAGCGATTGTCCAGGACACCCTGGAGCGATTGCATCTCTTTCAAACTTATTTTTTTTTCTCTAATGCCAGAGCCAACAAGGATTTAAATTTCTGCAGCTTTGCTTACGGCAAGCGAAACTCCATACTGCAGGTATCAATTTGGATGCCTAGGAATTCTAATGATGTGTTAGGCAGACACGTTTTTTCCTCTGCCAGCAGAATACCAAACTCCTGGTCCATATCACTAAAGGCTTGCAACAAATCAACACAAAAGAGTATCACCTGGCGGTCCTATAAACAAGAAATCGTCCAGATAGTGAACCACTACTATACAGACCTAATTGACAACAAAGCACCCAGTGAAGGAAGGTGGAAAATGCCTCAAAATATGAACAAGACAAAGAGTACCCCATAAGGAGGCACTTGTTAAAAAAATAGCAATTTTCTAAATAAAAACCTAATGAGTTGAACGCTGTTGGGCAAATAGCAAGAGGCGAAAAGCCGACTTTATATTGGCTTTAGCCAATAAACCCCAGTACCAAAAGACCTCATTTTGATGATTGCCTTCTCAAAAGTTGCGTAAGAGACCGAACACAACTCCCCATCGTATCATCATTCAAAGGGAAAGACATATCATGAATCATGCGAAAGGATCCAGGCTCTCGCTTAGGCACTAGACGTAATGGATAAATACGAACATTTCTGAATGGCGGATAATCAAACGGTCCCTCTTATCTACCCTCTTCAATTTCTTTGAATAGTTTTCTCCCTATCCACCTGGGGATAAATCCACACTGATTTTAAATTACCCACTACTGAACAACCTTCTCCCGAAAAGGAGGGCAACAGGAAACCATTGGTAAACCCGTTAATTATAAAACATGCTTTCTCCTTGTTTGGGTATTTGACCAGCCATGGGTGCACTTTTTCCAACCTCACTGGTGTGCAGGCTTTTGTGAAAAATATCCTTCATCCCTTGACTGGTTCCTGCATTTGCATTTTTCCTGAAACACTTGGCATAATAGAAACATTCATGCCTGTATCTACACTCAGCATTCCAACGACATTGGCTTTCGTTAAAGGCAAAACAGCCTTTTCTATATGTCGGGTTCAAAGGATTAACCGTGGTTTGCTTAGTCATGACAGGCTTCTGTGGTAAAATCAAATTGAGCCACAACCCCACGTCTTTCATTCCCCATTTGAGAGATGAGTGAATAGACAATTGTTGCCTAAACGACTCATCGTAGTAGTACCAACCTAAACCTCCAAAATTTTTGTATGCTTCTAAAATGTGGTCTAAGTGCTAAAACAATCCCCCACATAGTCCTGGCCTTTAGCCAATTGTGGAAGGACCTTGGTATTGGCCTGTGCCTATGCTTCTCACTCTTTTCTTCCCCCCTCCCATCTGACTTTACAGCAAAAAACCTTATGAAAAGGAAGGAGCGAAAGTATATCTATAAACTCTCCTTTCCATATTTTCTCCTTTACGGACATGCTTAAATAATAGCCTAGGGGTAAATTTCGCAAGGCATAGCATCCTTAAAATTTCAGGGACATTATACCTAACAGGCGCAGCCATCTGCAATGCCTCATAACCTGATAACTCCTTTTGATTTCCCAATGTACAAACAGCCTCAGGCACATGCTGAGGAAACATATTAACAGGTGGAAATTCAGAAACCTCAGCAGCCGGGTTGACTGCATAGATAGGAGCTGAAGTTACAGTATTCCCAGGAATGTTGTTTGACACAGGAGACAAGGATTTTATCAAAGAGGACAATGAATCAACTAAACCAGACAACACCATTAACTGATTAGAGTTAGACTCACCAGCTGCTTGAGGCTGTACTGTCTCTTGCTGAGCTTCCCCTTCCAGCAGCTCTTTCCGGTCTGGGACTTGTGGTGCCTGCCCAGCTGGCAGCACCTGTGGTACTGCAGCATTCCAGCCTCCTTGCTGCACTAAATCAGCCTCCTGCTGTTCGGGAGTGGATGAAGTGGGCGTCCGCCCCCTTTGGTCCATCTTTGCAGGTAGTCTCGCCTTTCCCCTCCGTCCTCCCCCTGCCGCAGGTGACGGAGGATACGACCGCCTCTTCTTTCTGACCCAGCCGCTCCGCCCCGCCATGTCTCCTCCTTCTACCTCTTCATTCACTGGCGTCACACAGACTTCCTAGGCCGCTTCCGTGGCCTGTTGGTTCCTCTCCGGAGGAATGCTGCGTCTTGGTCTCCCACACTGGACAGGACCTCCCTCCCGCGGCGCCAAATGTCTCCTCTGTGTCTGTTTAAACTCTGCAGTTCTTGGGTGTGTTCTTAAAGGATATCTATAGGCACAGCACACACTTTCATTTTAGAACATCAGCATTGTAATGACAATATAAACAATAGATATATTTGACAATCCAATATAAGCTTACTTGAAAATCGCATTTCATGTTGTGAGTTCTGTCTGTCTGCTGGTCATCTCTTTCCACAACTTCCTGGATTCCCCTCTGCTGTTTACTTTCCATTTCTAAGGACTACATATCCCATGGTATATTGCTTCCAGCAAGCTGTTATTCCTGTACTAACTCTGCCTCCTGAAACTCCTGCTCTCAGTAGCTCTATAATTCAAAAGGCAGACTCTGTGAAATGGGTGACGCGGCAATGCCTACTCAAAGGCATAGTGAATAATACTAATTCAAGGAAGTAAATATTTGGAGATCTTCACAAAGTAAGTTTACTTACTTCGAGATCATTTTGATTTTTAGTAATAGATCTGAAATAATGCAAATATTGTGTGGAAATGTGATTTTACATTTTATAGTTACGTTTTAAAAGTCGGACACAGGTCAGCCCCAGCTGCAGCCTCCCAACCTGTAAATGACTACACATTTAAAATGTTGCCATCTGATCACTGGGGGAGAGCAGCCTGAGAAAATGCAAGCAGCAGACTTATGACATCATCTCAGCCTAGTAAAAGTCACTTGTCTGGACCTAGTAGATTTTTGTTAAAAAAAGTATAGCCTTTTTGAAAGAAATAATATAGTTTTGTGTATTGTGACATGTTAGAAATGTATTAATGTAGGCTTGTAAAGTAACTAATAGGTTCACTTTTATCAACAAATTAGGAACATTTTTGCAGCCTGCACAAAGTGGAGTGTGCAATGAGATGCTCTCCTCAGGTTTTCAAAGAAATTTCGTTTTCTCTCATTTGTTGCAGCTTTGTGTTTCTGTACCATGAACATTCTGAGTATTTGCTGTTGCTTATGACCCCTTTCACACTGGTGACATTTTTCAGGCGTTTTAGCGCTAAAAAATACACATGTGAAGCGCCTGAAAAATGTCTCTCAATGCTCCCCAGTGTGAAAGCCTGAGTGCTTTCACACTGGGGCGCGGCCCTGACAGGACGTTAAAAAAAGTCCTGCAAGCAGCATCTTTGGGGCGCTTTAGTATACACCGCACTCAAAGCACCCCTGCCCATTAAAATCAATAGGCAGCACCGCCGAAGCGCCTGCAAAGCGCCTTGGCAGCGCTTTTAACCCTTTAGTTGGCCACTAGCGGGGGTTAAAAGCACCCCGCTAGCGGCCGAAAACGCCTTTAAAAACGCCGCTAAAGCTAGCGGCACTTTACCGCTAACACGGCAAGTGTGAAAGGGCTCTATATGTTAACAGTACAGTTCACCATATAAATGTTCAATTTACTAGTCAATTAATAGGCCAGTTTTTATTTGCTAGTGCTACCAGCTTCTGATTCATTATGGCTCAGATTACATAACCCATATTGGGAAATATAAACTACATGCACAGCAGACAATAAAAGTTCACATCTCAGCTGATGGTAATGTAGTTGTGAAATTGCAGAAAACCACCCTGCCCTAAGTCAAGTAATGTTAATAAGATCCATGGAAAACAAAAAAGGCTAAGCAAGTATACAATGTAAAATAGCTGTTGAGATAAGCTTAGAACAATTTGTCTGTTAAATTGTTTCCTAACCCAGCTTTTGCAACATCGTAGTACATTTATTTCTTGTGTAATAGGCTGATTGAGTTGAGTGCAATTAAAATGTAATAGGTATGAAACATCAGGCTCCCAAATAAATCTTGTTTTTATATTGTAGCAGTGGCAAAGTCTATTTACTAAACATGAATTGGCATGTACAATAGGATTTATCTTATTTATTTAAAGAGACACTGTCACTTATTTAATTTAAGGTTAAAGTGTTAAGCCCTGTACACACGATAGGATAACCTATGGATTTTCGTCCGATGGATTTGACCATCGGAAATCCGATGAAACTGTTTTTCATCAGTCTTGGCCACACACCATCAGTCAAAAAACCGACGGCAAGAAAACGACGGCACGTACAAAACTTACGACGCGCTATAAAAGGGCCGAACAAATCTAATGGCGCCACCCCTTGGGCTGCTTTTGCTGATTTCGTGTTACCGCGTGTTAGTAAAAGTTTGGTGAGAGCCGATTCGCGCTCTTTAGTCTCCATGCTTTGCAGATCGTTTCCTGGTGTTCAGTTTGTTCTTGTGGGTTCGTATTTGTGATTCAGTGCGTGCAGTCAGGTCGTTACTGCCTTGCAGTGCCTTCTTGGCTGTTCGTTTACTGTTTTTCAGGTCGTTCTTCTCAGGCCTTACTGTTCCACGGTGCATTCTGTTTGAGTGTGTTCTGACCAGCCGACCGGTTTAAGACCATGTTTGAAGTGCGTTCTCGTTCTCGAGCTCGTGCTGGCTTTGGAATTGGTGTTGCAGTTAACACTGTAACCCGAGTTCAGTCTGTGAACAGGGTGAGGAGGAGTTCATGGACTAAGAATTGTTTTTTCCAGTGGGACCAATTTTCTCATATGCCTCTGCTGCGGGAAATCCATGAGAATAATCCTGATGATTTCAGGAATTATCTCAGGATGACGGACCCTGTATTTCACCGTCTGTTGGATTTGCTGTCCCCCTATATAACGAGGCAGGACACTGTGATGCGCCAGGCCATCACTGCCGAGCAGAGGCTTATTGCCACATTGAGATACCTGGCGACTGGGAGAAGCTTGCAGGACCTCAAGTTCACAACAGGCATCTCCCCCCAGGCTCTCGGGATCATTATCCCTGAGACGTGTTCGGCCATTATTCAGGTCCTGCAGAAGGACTATATGAAGGTAATTTTGCTCCTTTAACATCACAATATATGTTTTTATTGTTTTATAATGTTCTATTATTTTTTCCTCCTAACCCAAATTTGCCTGTTTGTAATATCCTGGTAATGTCCCCATTTTCCCCATGCATGTTTTTACCTGTAAAGGCCTTTTTTGGGCCCTACATGCCTATTTCCCTTCACTAACCTCTCCAGCATGCTATCCTGGGCCCAAACCCAGCTAGCCTTCTATTTTCCTTTTCCAATTTTTGGGGTCAGTGCCCTCGTAGTTTGACAACCCTCCCTCCCCCCCCCCTAAAGATGTAAAATTTGTTTTAGTTCACAATCAAGCTCAGCAGAGTGGTAGAGCCTTTTTTTGTATCGCCCACAATCACCTCAAGCCCCCCCCCTAGATTAGTTTAGAATGTCCACTCAGCGGGGGTGAGGCATCTACTAAGTGGGCCTTTTGTTTATTGATAGGAAATACTCCCTTAAATAATAATGTTAGAATGATGTTGGTCAACAATGTTTTTGTGTGTAATCTGCTTGCACTGTAAACATAAACCGTACTAATGTCTTCTTTTTGTTTGACTCCACAGTTCCCTAGCACACCACAGGAATGGCTGACTGTGGCCTCCCAATTTGCCCAGCGGTGGGATTTCCCCAACTGCGGAGGGGCAATTGATGGGAAGCACGTACACATAGTGCCGCCACCCCGTTCGGGGTCATACTATTTTAACTATAAAGGTTTTAATAGTATTGTGTTAATGGCGGTGGTGTCGGCACGGTACGAGTTCCTGTATGTGGACGTGGGGAAGAATGGCCGGATGTCCGATGGCGGAGTATTCGCTGAGACGGAGTTCGCTCACCGTCTGCAGGCTGGGGGTCTTGCACTGCCTCCAGATGCAGAGAACGTGGAAGGGCTACCGTTTGTTTTCATCGCGGATGAAGCTTTTGGACTTGGACCACACCTCATGCGGCTGTTTCCCCAACGCACCCTCACCCCGGAGAGGAGGGTTTTTAATTACCGGCTGGCCAGAGCCCGGAGAGTTGTGGAGAATGCCTTCGGGGTAATGGCCAGCCGGTTCCGCCTGTTTCAGACAGCTATCAATTTGGCGGAATACAAACTGAACAACATTGTGTACTGCTGCTGCATATTGCACAACTTTTTAAGAAAATTCTCAGCTACTTATGTGTCATCAGTTGGGCCTGAGGCCGGTCCATCCGAAATGACAATTCTGACCGGCCTTAACACTGCCCGTACTGGCTTGGCCCCCCAAAGTGCCCGTGAAGTACGTCAGAAATACGTAGAGTACTTCACGGGTAGGGGGGCCATCGCAATGCCAGACCACATCTGACATTTTATAATCTTTTTAAAATAAATAAAAATATATATTTACTACAAACTTGTGTTGTCATTCTTGTAATTTGGGTTTATGTGTCTCCCAGGTTCTAGTAGTGCCAGGTGTATTTGTCCTTAGTAAATATTCTCAAATCTCACAGGTAAAAACCTTGATTTTGCATCTTCAGAACTGCTATTGAGCATAGAAAGAACAAGCCACACATTTTTTAGACTTCCCGAATGTTTTTATTGATTGCACCACATTTTTGGGTGGTTTGCGATATTCAAGCCTTTTTTTTGTTTGGGCGGCTTTTTTTGCAGAAACATGCATGGGTCAAAAGCCAAATTTTTTTTAATGAAAAAGTAACAAAATAACACAGTGAAAAATACAAACATGAGATGGGGTGATGTTACCCTGATCCATCCCAAATGTGAAGAACCACACTTTCTTTTTGGGGCTCAAATGGGTATCTTCAACATGATCCCATGGCTAAGGTAAACATGTGCTATCTGCCATCATGGGGGATCAATGGCCGTGCTTTGGCGGTGAAAACCCTTCCTCTCACCTACTTGAGTAGGGAGGAAGAGGTTGCACCCCCAAAACAGGGACATAGATATCCTGTGACGGCAGATAGAACATGTTGAGTCACTGTGTGCATCTTCACATTTGGGCTGGTGGAAATCCCATTGCAAATTTCTGACGCATAACAAAACACAAAAACGGGGGGGGGGGGGGTTCACACTATTCTCCCCAAAATATCTATAATGTTTTTATATTTTTGCTCAATCACATTCATTCTCTTTCTCATAATGTCCATTTCGCTACTGCATTCCATGATTTCCTGAATGATTATTTTGGCGCTGGCACTCGAGAATGGAGGATTTGGACTTCCTGACACACCCCCACGTTCAGTCCCTAAAAAAAGAAAAAATTATTTGAACTATGCAGGCCTACATCTGTATTTACCTTGAAGTTGTGGTGACAGACACTGACCTGTTGTGCTGATAAGCTCCACCTCTCCTTCCTCCACCTCCCCTTCCTCCACCTCCGCTTCCTCCCCCTCCGCTTCCTGAACATGCTGATCTTGGTCTGCTTTGTGATCTTCGCGTAGTTCCTGTGGTGTTTGGTTCCTCGTCTCCTGAGCATGGTGTCCTCTCAGTCTCCTCTCCCCTATGGGAATGTCAAAAATAATGTATCCTTTAGCACACAGAGTTTTTAGGCCTGAAAATGGATTCCCTTTTTTTTGAAGTGGGGTACAATTGATATTTGGCCCTGAGTTTCAAGATGAACACATGAGATCTTGCAAACTCTACAAAGCAACATGTTATTTTTGAGGACACTCACAAATACACTTGGATAACCACCAAGGTATCCACTGGACCACCTGTGTGTGACACCGTTTATAAATTTGGTCATGTGGCCCAGACTACAGTATCTGGATCCAGAAAAAAAAAAGGGTACACAACTGCTGGAGTGTCATCTCCTTTACCCAGAATACAGTTTAGCCTTTCATTCACATTCTAGTTTTCCTTACAACACATCATCTAGCCAAAAATGTGTAGATAAACATTGTTTAAGTAAAATGAGGCATGCCCACATGTAGTTTACGTGGATATGTGGCAAACATGTTTGGGGGAAGAGCAGCAATTTTTTTTTAACACACATTTACCAAATAAGTGGACTTTCCACTTAACATAAAAGTTGACATTTTAAAATGTGAAACCAGTCAAGCCAAGCACATGTTGCAAAACATGGAAGAATACATATTACAATGTGAAAGAACACAGTAAAAAAAACTTACTTTTTTCTATGCTTTTTAGAAGCTTCCTATACTGCTCCGGCTCCCTGAGCTTCAGGTCAGACCACCTTTTACAGAGTTGTTCCTTGGATCTCCTGACCCCATATTTTTTATAGAGAGTCTTCGCCACTTTGTCCATAATTTGTGACTTCCGGAGATTAGGGGTGTCGTATGGGCCATGCTTGCCGTCGTAATCCTTCCTCCGCAGAATGTCCACCATCTCCGCCATCTCAGCAAAAGACATATTAGTCGCCTTGTATCTTTTTTTACTGGATCGGGACGTTTCCGCCTCCGGGCTTTCCTCGTCGGTAATTTCTAAGAAAGAAGCCACCTGTGTCTGCGACATGTCATCGTCTCACACTGTGCGCCGATCGTGAAGGGGCGGGGAAATGCAGAAAAAGTCCGTCATGGGCGGGCGACGAGGGCAGAGTTACACGCATGCGCAGGGTATAAAAAGAGGAAAGAAGTTATTAGGGATGCGCGGAGTAAGGACGACCGGAAGTGAACAAACAAACTCAACTAAGGTAAGAAGGGAACTCGGGCCTGCAGTGGCCTATAATGGTTCATGATTGTAAATATTGTGATAAGTTGAGGAGAATCAAATCTGATCAGTTTTTTTTTTAATTGTTGTTTTTTTACTTGCTGATCCAAAAAGATGCATAAACTACGTGGGCCGGAGGTGATGCTGATTTTTATAGACAAATATAAGGAACAGCGCAACCTGTGGGAACTGAAACACCCAGCGTACCACAAGAGTGATGTACGTCAGGCAACTATTACCAAATTAGCAGAGGATATGAAGCCATGGATCCCAGATGCAGACTACACTATGATCAATAATAAAATCAACAACCTGCGTAATTCCTATAAAAAAAAATACAAGGAAGTGCGCCAGTCAAAGAGATCAGGAACAGCAGCCGACGATGTAGTAAAGCCCAAGCTGTGGTACTACAAACATCTTCTGGATGACCAGATCGAGGCCAGGGAATCTATTTCCAGCCTTCCCTCAACCCTTCCTTCCACCCTTCCCTCCAGCGTTCCTTCCACCCTTCCCTCCACCCCTGCAGAGGTGGAGGAGGAACCACCTGAACTTGAAGAGCCAGATCTTCGCATCTTCAGCCAGGTATAGTATTTTTGCTGATAATTATTGTCCACTAAGTAATATTGTTTTGAAATGGTTGGATTAGCCATAAATGATATCATCCCCCCCCCCCAAAAAAAAATATGCACCAGTAATGATATCCAAATTGTGTGTGATAGATTCCCCAAATAAAACAATTTTTACTTTTATTTTAAAAACAGGATGAGGCAAGCCAGGAGGAAGAGGCTCAGGAGTGTGTCAGGCAGAAGGAGGCAGGGCCAAGTGGGACTCAGCAGGTCCCCAGGCCTAGTGGCAGCACCGTCTCCCAAGTGGCTCCCCGCCACGTCAGACCGCCAAAACAACGGCGGATGACACAAGTGGAGGAGGAGTCACTAAAGATGATTCGGGAGGCTGCTGCCATCATGAGGGCCCCCCTCAACCCTACGGAGGGGTTTAGCAGCTATCTGGCGGATAAGTTGCTCCAAATGGAGGCGGGACAACGGGCCCTTTGTGAGCACCTCATATACATGGCCGTACACATGGGGGTGAGGGGGCAGCTGACTGAGGCCACCCATCTGTCACATCAGGCCAATCCCTCTCCTCCTTCTCCTCCTCCTCCTGCCACATCACCACCCACAGTGGCCCAGCCTGCAAGGGTGCGTGGACGGGGCCGTGGAGAGAATGCTGCAGGGAAGCGTGGAAGGAAGGCTACAGGGAAGAGCAGGAGGTGATTCTGTGGCCTCGAGCTGCTCTTCCAGAAGTTGCAGGGTGATGGAGTACCACAGCTTGGGATGATGCATGTCTTTGGCTGCTGCTCCTGATTTCATGATGTTGTTGATTTTATTATTCATCATAGTCAGGTCTGCATTTGGGATCTAATGACTTGATATTTTCTGCTAATTTCGGAATAGTTGCCCTTCGTTTTTTGTTTGCTTTTTTTCCAAAATAAATGGAAATTTGATTTCAGCCAACATACATGCCTGATGTGTTTTTTTTGGAGTAGCAATAACATTTCATAAATACAATGTGTAATTAATAACAAGGGACACCAACCTCCATGAGGAAACGTGAAAATATAAAATGTTGTTCTGAGAAATTGACACACCAAAAAATGCACAACAAATTTAAATACAAAAACAAAACAAAAAAAAGGTGTAATTTGTGAAGTCGGCCTTTAAGAATTAAACTAATTATTCCTAAGATCACAAGAAAGAAGAAAGACATACGTTTGTCAGAACTCGTGATAAAGATCTGCAGCAAAAATGACATTTTAAACACCGTTCTAAAGCAACAAAACATGCGCTGCATTAAACGAAGCAATAACTTGCAGAATGACGAATGTGCTCTCTCCATTAGGAACGCTAGTTTTACAAGAACGAGCGCTCCCGTCTCCTAATTCAGTCTGAGCATGCGTGGGTTTTTTAACCGATGGACTTGCCCATAGACGATCGGAAATTACCATCGGTTTTTTATCCATCGGAAAATTTTAAAACCAGTTCTATTTTTTAAAACCGATGGAAAAAAGACCGATGGGTACCATACACGATCGGTTGGTCTGATGAAAACCATCCATCGGACGGTTTTCATCAGTCAAACCGATCGTGTGTACAGGGCTTTACTAAACCCACAACAGTAAAATCAGTCTGTATATGCAGTAAAGCATGCCTGTTATACTCATGAGCGTCCACAGGTAGGGGCAAGGGGGGTCAAGTGCCCCCCCTGAAATCAGGGATCAGATAGGCACAGTCAGCACAGTGGCGTCATTATGGGGGTGCGGGAAGCCAGCGGGGTGACACCATCAAGGTGCTGTCAAGCCCCTCATCAGTGTAGTGTGACTGCGGGCTCTTTTCCCTGCTCAATCCAGCAGAGAACTCGGCAGCGATATGACAGGAGAAAGGCAAGCTGTGGGCTGTCAGAGGTTTCCCCCGCTCGCCCCCTTACTCCTGTCAGGGAGAAAAGACAGTGGCTCTCACCAGGTTCCCGGCCCAGCTTCCTGCCTGCTCCGTTCCTTCCCTATTGGCCATAATTGAGGGCCAATCAAAGGAGACTAGGAGAGGAGAGCATCATGGGACATGTAGTCCCGAAGATTGGTGGCCCCATTTTCCACAGGAAGGAAGCTACAGCTCGATCATGAGAGAGATTGAGAGACTGCAGCCTGGAAAAAAGCTGAGGGAGTGAGTGCTACAGGACAAAGAAAGAGGCGTGTGCTGGGCGGAAGCCAGAGAGAGAGCCACGCTGCCCAGCGCCACCAGAGAGAGAGCCACGCTGCCCAGCACCACTAGAGAGCCACGCTGCCCAGCGCCACCAGGGAGAGAGCCACGCTGCCCAGTGCCACCAGAGAGAGCCACGCTGCCCAGCGCCACCAGAGAGAGCCACGCTGCCCAGAGCCACCAGAGAGATAAAGACTGAGCCACTGCCAGGGTACAGACATGCTACACTACTGACCAGAATCGCCCCCGGGGGAACCCAGAGTGAGCAATCGTCCAGCCAGAGGGATCACTGCTGTAATTTCGCTGGGCCTGGTAAGAGGACCTGTCGGCCATTATCCATTACTTATCCTAGGGACTGTACTATGCCTGCAGTCTCTGACCATGACAATGTGATAATGACATTGTCGAAAAGGGGCGGCGCATGGGTGAACCTAAAATGATGCCCCCCCTGAAAAAAGTTCTGTGGATGCCCATGGCTATACTCAATGTTGAACCTAAGGGGTTTTTCTTCTGCATTGTGTAAAAAGGCTTTTTTACCCTGTCTTCTCTGATCCTTCCCTCCTTCCACAGTCCCAATCCAACTCTGGATAGGACAGAGGCTAGGGGACAAGCTGCACATGCTCAGTTTGGTGTGAATTGCTGGAGAGATTTTTTTTTTCTTGGAAGAATGCATGGGAACAGCACAGGGCCAATCAGCACTGTCCAGACAGAGGGTCAGGGGTCCTGCAGCCTCATAGGATAGTCAGAGGTAGTGATGAGCCGAACACCCCGGCTCACACCCCGGCTTCGGTTCGCACCAGAACCCGCGAACGGACCGAAAGTTCGTACGAACATTAGAACCCTATTAAATACAATGGATGCGAACGTTCGAATTCTAAAGTGCTAATTATAACAACTATTATGCATGTTATTGTCCTAAAAAGGGTTTGGGAACCCGGGTTGTGCACCAGGGGACATGTATCAATGCAAAAAGAAGTTTTAAAAACGGTCGTTTTTCGGGAGCAGTCATTTTAATGATGCATAAAGTGAAAAAAAAAAGTCAAATATTCCTTTAAATATCGTACCTGGGGGGTGTCTAAAGTATGCCTGTGAAGTGCCACGTGTTTCCCGTGTTTAGAACTGTCCCTGCACAAAATGACACTTCTAAAGGAAAAAAAATCCATTTAAAACTGCTTGCGGCTTTAATGTAATGTCTGGTCCCGGTAATATGGATGAAAATCTTTAAGAAAAATGGCATAGCTACCCCATGACCCCCCCCCCCCCTACCCCAGCCCATTACCAGCCCCTTTGGGTCTTGTATGGATATTAAGGGGAACCCCGCACATAAAATAAAAAAGGCCCTATATACTCTGAACAGCCGTATACAGGCGGTGCATACAAGACAGGGACTGTAGGTTTGTTCTTATGTAGAATCTGTTTGTAATTTTGAACAGGTACATTGTTTAAGTGTAGCTCCAGCCCAAAAATCTATTTTTAAACTTTTTGGAAAACATAGGTAAGGGTTATCACCCCTGTAACATTTGTTTTGCTGTCTGTGCCCCTGTTCAGAACATTTCACCTCACTTTCCGTCCCAATGACAACTGTTTTTGAAATGTGGTGTTTTTCTTGAAACAAGGATTGCTGATAAAGCATCAGTACAGAGGAGACACCTTTCTCCCATATTCTTACAGGAGAGAATTTTCCTTCCAAGGGGTAGATTTCCTCTCACTTCCTGTTGTCTTCTTGCGTTTGCAAGTAGGAGTCGTTTGTAAGTTGGATGTTTGAAAGTAGGGACCTGCCGTATATACTCTGCAGAAATAGGCCCCTTAGTTGTTGGTGTTGGCACAACACTGTAAGCACTCACAGTTACTCTTGGTTGGTGCTGGAACGCCCTGCTGTAAACTATTATATCAGGAATTGTAATTACATATAATTGTTGAACAGTGGTAGTAAAAATTGGGCCTTTGATGGTGGTGCTGGTGCCACAACACTGTAAGCCCTGACAGTTACTCTTGGTGGGTGCAGCAATGGGCCCTGCTGTGAATTATTAGATCAAGAATTGTAATTGCATGCCCCTGTTGAACAGGGGCTGAAAAATTGGGCCTTTCGTGGTGGTGGTGGCGTTGCCACAACACTGTAAGCCCTCAGAGTTACTCTTGGTGGGTGCAGCAATGGGCCCTGCTGTGAATTATTAGATCAAGAATTGTAATTACATGCCCCTGTTGAACAGGGGCTGAAAAATTGGGCCTTAGGCACTGGTGCCACAACACTCCAACCCCTCACAGATACTGTACTTGGAGCACAGCAATGAGCCCTATGGCAAATTATTGCTAAAAAAATTGTAATTACACGCCCCTGTAAAACAGGGGCTGAAAAATTGGGCCTTAGCCACTGGTGGCGGCACCCATAAACAAAAATGATCTTCCAAGCTATCATCATCAATCGTATCATTGAGGACTCGGAGGAGGAGGATAGCCAGTCAACATAACAGCACAGACACTCAGCATCAGCATCAGTCTTGAAGGGATGTGACATGTTAAAATCAATTAGTCTGTTATATCAGCATCAGGTGTGTGGTAGCTGGTGGTGATCCAAGACTGGTTCATCTTGATGAAAGTCAGTCGATCAACCGAGTCGGTGGACAGGCGCACCCTGTGATCCGTGACAAATCCTCCAGCAGCACTGAATGTGCGTTCCGAAAGAACGCTGGATGCAGGACAGGCCAGTAGCTCAATTGCATACTGTGCAAGCTCTGCCCAGTGATCCATCCTCAAGACCCAGTAAGCCAGAGGATTTTCGGTGGGGAAGGTGTCCAAGTCTGACCTTGCCCCTAGATATTCCTGCACCATGTTTATCAGACGCTGGCGATGGTTGCTGGAACCGATCATACTTTGGGGCTGCGGACTAAAGAATTGTCTGAACGCATCGGTCAGACGGCCACCTTCCCCACCGCTCCTTCTTTGACTGCCCGAAGCCTCAGCAACTCGTTGTCCAGGACCAGGAGTTTGTAACCTCCCAGTCTCTGGGAACGCGTTGCACAGACCTTTCTGCAAGGCCTCCCGGAGTTGTCTCATCCTCTGCTCCCTCTGCGACGGTAACATAAGGTCCGCAACCTTACCCTTGTACCGTGGATCAAGGAGAGTGGCCAGCCAGTAATGGTCCCTCTCCTTGATCCGAAGAATACGAGGATCCTTCCGCAGACTTTGCAGGATCAGGGAGGCCATGCAGCGTAGGTTTGCTGAGGCATTCGCTCCGGAGTCCTCTGGGTCACTAAGGACGACATGATCCGCAGCCACCTCCTCCCAGCCACGTACAAGTCCACTGGTTTCTTGGGACTGTAAATCATCCCTAAAAGACTGCTGCTGATGATGCTGAGTGCCAGCCTCCACCTCCATGCTGACACAATCCTCCTCCTCCTCCTCCTCCTCCTCCTCTTCCTGTGCGATGGGTGGGACAGAAGGAACACTGTCTGGGTAAAGGGGGCCTTGAGAGGCAAGGAAGTCCTCCTCTTCCTGCCTCTGTTCTGCCTCAAGTGCCCTGTCCATTATTCCATGCAGCGTGTGCTCCAACAGGTGGACAAGAGGTACAGTGTCACTGATGCATGCACTGTCACTGCTCACCATCCTCGTGGCCTCCTCAAATGGTGCCAGGACAGTGCATGCATCCCTGATCATGCCCCACTGGCGTGGAGAAAAAAAACCAAGCTCCCCTGACCCTGTCCTGGTGCCGTAGTCGCACAGGTACTCATTGATGGCCCTCTGCTGCGTGTGCAGCCGCTGCAGCATGGCCAACGTTGAGTTCCACCTGGTGGGCATGTCACATATAAGGCGGTTCTTGGGCAGGTTCAACTCCTTTTGCAGCTCAGCCAGGCGAGCACTGGCATTATAAGATCTGCGGAAATGCACACAGACTTTCCTGGCCTGCCTCAGGACATCCTGTAAGCCCGGGTACCTGCCCAAGAACCGCTGCACCACCAGGTTAAGGACGTGAGCCACACAGGGCACATGGGTCAATTGTCCCTGTCGGAGGGCGGAGAGGAGGTTGGTGCCATTGTCGCAAACCACCATTCCTGGCTTAAGCTGGCGTGGCGTCAACCACCTCTCGGCCTGGCCCTGCAGAGCAGACAGGACCTCTGCCCCAGTGTGGCTTCTGTCCCCCAAACACACCAGCGCAAGCACGGCATGGCATCTTTTTGCCTGCGTACTTGCGTAGCCCCTTGAACGCCTACGGAGCACCGCTGGTTCAGAGGACAAACCACAGGAAGAGGCCATGGAGGAAGAAGAAGAGGAGGGGGTGGAGGAGAGAGGTGTGTCACAACCAGTAGTAGCATTTTGGAGGCGTGGCGGTGGAACAACCTCCAACACTACTGCACCTTGTCCTGCATCCTTCCCAGCTGCCAAAAGAGTGACCCAATGGGCCGTGAAAGAAAGGTAACGTCCCTGTCCATGCCTGCTGGACCATGAGTCAGCGGTAATATGCACCTTACCGCTGACCGCCCTGTCCAGCGAGGCCAAGACATTGCCTTCCACATGCCGGTAGAGAGCCGGAATAGCCTTCCGTGAGAAAAAGTGGCGTTTGGGAACCTGCCACTGAGGAACCGCACATTGCACAAACTCACGGAAGGGGGCCGAGTCTACCAACTGAAAAGGCAGCAGTTGAAGCGCTAGCAATTTAGCCAAGCTAGCATTCAACCGCTGGGCATGTGGATGGCTGGGAGTGAACTTCTTTCGACGGTCCAGCAGCTGGGGCAGGGAAATTTGCCTGCTAGAATTGGACGTCGGTGTACTGCTAGCAGAGTGGCTGCAAGTACTTGGCTGTGACACACCTAATTCTACACCTTCATTCCTCTCAGTGCATGTTTCTGAGAGGACTGAAGTTATAGTGGGGTTGGAGATCCCAGCTGATGCGGTGCAAGGAGAGGTCCGCTTTGTTCTTTGGTGTGGGTCTTTGAGGTAGGCTTGCCAACGAGCTGCATGGCAGGTCAACATATGTCTGGTCAGGCATGTGGTACCCAAGCGGCTGATGTTTTGGCCACGCGATATACGCTTGAGACATATGTTGCAAACAGCAGCTGTGCGATCTGATGCACTAGCCTCAAAAAAGGCCCACACCAAAGAACTTTTTGAATGACGGGCAGAGGCAGCGCCCTGCACAGGCGGAGCTCTGCGGTGTGATTCCGTCGGTGTACTGCCCTTACGCTGGCCACCAAAGGGCATCCTGCCTCGTTGGAGATGTGCCTCCTCCTCATCCTCCTCCTCCTCCTCTCTCCTATTAGGCACCCACGTGGAGTCAGTGACCTCATCATCCCCTCCCTCCTCATCACTGGAGCCAATCTGGCAGTATGCTGCAGCTGCTGGAACATGACTGCCAGATTGGTGTCCTTCTTGAGCATCCCCTCTGTCTGCTCTCACGCTACTGCCTTCCTGTAGCTGGGTTTCATCATCAGACCCTTCGAAACGCTGGGCATCCTCCTGGAGCATGTACCCAACACTGTGCTCAAACAGTTCGGGGGACTCCTCAGGAGGAGGACATGGTGGGTCTAGGGAAGGAGTGACTGATGATGAGTCTGACATTGATACCAGGGAAGAGGACGCTTTGGCAGCTGCTTTGCCAGTACCCTGAGCCTGGGTGAGAGAGGATGAGGAGGAGGAGGAGGGCTTGGTCATCCACTCTACCAAGTCTTCGGCATGATGTGGCTCAACATGTCCAGCTGCCGAAAAGAAGGACAAGCGTGTCCCATGGCCATGTGCTGATGACAATGCACCGCGTCCACGACCAGCACTGTTGTCCCCAGACACAGAGCCTGCTTGCCCTCTTTTATTGCCTCCTGACTGTCTGCCTCTCCTTGTTTGCCTTCCAGACATTCTAATAGATGGCCTGCAGGGAGATGGGAAAAAAGCAATAAGGGCTACCTTCAGGTGTCCTTCTCTGTCCCTTTACTTAAGGATTTCTAAATATGGTTGAGGATGATTGCTTTTGCACAGAATAGCACAACGACAATTTCCCTGACTGTCCAAAAAACAAGGATTTCAAAGATGGTTGATGAGGAATGCTTTAGCACACTATAGCACAAGGAGAATTTCCCTCACTGTCCTTCCCTGTCCCTAGAAACAAGGATTCGTACAGTAAAACACACTGACACTCTCCCTACCTATAGTTTTCTGTCCCTAGAAAAAATGTTTTTTTAAAGCACACTATAGCACAAGGAGAATTTCCCTCACTGTCCTTCCCTGTCCCTAGAAACAAGGATTCGTACAGTAAAACACACTGACACTCTCCCTACCTATAGTTTTCTGTCCCTAGAAAAAATGTTTTTTTAAAGCACACTATAGCACAAGGTGAATTTCCCTCACTGTCCTTCCCTGTCCCTAGAAACAAGGATTCGTACAGTAAAACACACTGACACTCTCCCTACCTATCCTTCTCTTTCCCTAAACTAAAGGAATCCAGGTTAAGCAAGAAAAAATAAATGTCACTGTCCCTGCCTATGCTTCTCTTTCCCTGCTCCGGAACACACTACACTAGGCCGCCGTGCTGGCGGCCTTTTATAGTGTGGGGCGTGTACTAAACACCCTCAGCAATAATTGGCCACAGGCATCCTGCCTGTGGCCAATCATTGCTCTCCTCGCTGCCGGCGCTGTGATTGGCCAAGCATGCGGGGTCACAGTGCATGCTTGGCCAATCACAGCGCCTGGATGACACTGCGATGGCGTAGTGCATTGTGGGCCGTTCGCGTCACTCGAATTAGGCGCGAACGGCCCAAATCGTTCGATCTTCGTCGAACGATCGAACAGCCGATGTTCGAGTCGAACGTATGTTCGACTCAAACACCGAGCTCATCCCTAGTCAGAGGCATAGGCGTGTGCACATTATGTGTCGGGTGTGCCTAGGTACACCCTAATCACCCCCTGTGTATTAGCATTATCCAGGAGCAGTACCAGGTGGGTGGTTGGGGGTGCCAGTGGCCATTGTAAATACCCCCATTATATTAAAATCTAGGTTCATCTTTAGGAACACATTACACCTGTATTTAGGGTGTATAGTAATATGCTTCCAATCAACTGGCTCCCACCACCAGCGCCCCTTCCTGTGACAGCAGGTGGCGTTCATGTGTGTTTGAGCTTTGGGGTGCACACCCTAATGCAATAAGCTGCGCACACCGATGGTCAGAGGATAATGAGCTTTAACCAGACACTGACAGAAGTCACAAGACTGCTATTTACTGCTGATGAGAAAAGGTATTTAGCAGTTAATATTTACTAAAATAATTGCATTACCATGTTCTGTGTACTGTGGGAGACTATATATAGTGATAGCAGGGTCCTGGTTTTAGTAACACTTTAACTACTTCCCTCCCGGCCACTATACATATACGGCCGGGTGGGCGCTCTCTTCTTCTGAGTGGACGTCCCTCAGAAGGAGGGGGATCGCGCGCGAGCGTTCCCGCGCAGCCCCGATGCACTCGTGTCACCGGATACAGCGCATCTCGATTCGGCAGGAGGGCTCTGTGATTGGCCCTCCTGATCACATGACGGCCATGTCCAATCACAGCCGTCGTGATGTAAACGGAGAACCGGTTGCTAGGCAATCAGCTCTCCTTGCCTCACACAGAAGTTGTCGGTGAGGAGAGGAGAGCGGATCGCTGCAGCCTGGCTGGTGATCAGTGAGTGTGAGCTGTTTTTTTCAGCTTTTTACTCACTGATCACTAGCCTAGTGTCCCCACACAGTCTAAAACACAGAAAGTAAACATACATGTCCCCCCACACACACATGTCCCCCCACACACACATGTCCCCCCACACACACACGTCCCCACATAGTAAAAACACCTGTCCCCCACATATGTGACAATAAAATCATATGTCCCAATGATCATTTGCACACATATGTCCATGATCACCTGCGCACATCAGTACATGATCATTTGCGTACATATGTCCGTGATCACGCGAACCAATTATTATACACTTAACAGATTTTTTTTTTACCAAAAACATGTAGTAGAATACGTTTTGGCTTAAATTTATGACAAAATTAAATTTTATTGGATTTTTTTAAAAATAGAAAAACGAAAATAATTTTTTTTTCTAATTTCCGCTCTTTTTTCGCTTATATCGCAAAAAATAAAAAACGTAGTCGTGAATAAATACCACCAAAAGAAAGCTCTATTTGTGTGAACAAAATGATAAAAATTTAATTTGGGTACATCGTAGCATGACCGCGCAATTGTCATTGAAAATGCGAGAGCGCTGAAAGCTGAAAATTGGTCTGGGAAGGAAGGGGGCAAAAGTGCCCAGTATTGATGTGGTTAAGTAACAGTGTTTAATTCACCCTCACTCCACTTTGCCCACCCCTATCAGCCATGTATTCTTTTCTATCCACATTACCTAGCTGCCCCCTCATCCCACCAAAACTCTTGTTCTTTACTCTGACAGAGCAAACTTCCAGGCATTAGGGAGCATATGACTGTGTTGAGTGGCCAGTCACAAGGCTGGAAAGCACTGTCACAAGGGGAAGGGTGCAGTGATGTAATCCATCTGGGTAAATTACAATAGCAACAGACAGATGAAAAGCAAAGCACTGAAAATTCTGATGAAAAATGTAATCTGACAAAAAAGCAACAATACACATTGGCAGGTAGCCTTGGTATAAAAACCATAACTATAGTGCTTTAGGAGCTGTCTGCCTAGGGACCCCAGAAGATTGATCTGTTTACAGTCAAAACTGGGGGATTTTACATTGGAACCTACCACCACCATAGACTCAATGTGGTTTTCTATGCTGAAAGTCCCAACATGCACAAATCTCATTGGACATTTTGTGGCAATGGTCAAAAAATATACAAAAACTTCACACTCAAACTGGAATACAATATGTGATAATTTGTGTCGCTTAGAAAAGCCATTTAAACTTTAACAAACAATAATGATAGTGAGAAACCACATTTGTGAGTATGTTGTTCACAAAGCAGGCAGGATCTCTGCATTGAAGAAATTGCCTGACAAAAGGTGCTCTTTGTGACCAGCCTATTGCAAATGTAAGGGAATAATACAACTACAGATTACAACAATTACGCCCAGTGCCGGCCGAAGACATTGTGCTGCCTGGTACCAAGAATGAAATGCTGCCCCCCCCCCCCCCCCCAAAAAAAAAAAAAAAATCACGCCCACCAAAATGCCCCCACATCCATCATTTTATATCATGATAACTAAAGTGGACCTGTCATGGCTCTATAAAAAGGACCTGTTATGGCTCTATTCATGTATATAGGAGTATAAAGAGGACCTTCCATGGCTCTATACATGTATATAGAAGTATAATGAGGACCTGTCATGGCTCTATACATGTACCATATTTTCCCCGTCTATAAGACGCCCCCATGTACAAGACGCCCCCCACTTTTCCAACCCAAAATTAAGAAATCAATATTTTACACATAGGTAAAACAGAACACATTTTTATTTAGTAATTACCGCAGGTAACGTTTAAATACTAGTATATTATGCAGGGGTTGTTCTTCCTGTTTTCTCCACTGTCTATCATACACTCTGCGGAGGCAAGTCCAAACTGTTTCTCTGCAGCTCTATTCCCACGCTCTTTTTTGCATAGCTGGCTACATTTGGTTTGATTTGGCAGAGTAAGACAATCACTTACTTTTATTATTTTCTGACATCTTGGTCCCAGAACACTCCGGTCCCTGTTGCATCTGTGCATCTCCACTTCCAACAGGATCGCATCTGCTCACTCTCCACCTCCACCCCCAGCTTTAGCTGACGTCAGTAACATACGGCTCGTGATTGGAGAAAGCCACTTGACAAGCTATGGGCCGCGACGCACCTTCGCGGATGTCTCCCAGGCTGACCAACCGTGTATAAGACGCTGTTCGATTTACAGGCTATTATTTTAGGAAAAAATAGCGTCTTATCCACGGAAAAATACGGTTTATAGAAATATAAAGAGGACCTGCCATGGCTCTATACATGTATGTAGGAGTATAAAGAGGACCTGTCATGGCTCTATACATGTATATAGGAGTATAAAAGGACCTGTGCGTAGCCGGCGGCCGCGATGTCACCGGCCACACATAGTGGATTGTCACTTGTCACAACGTCACCTGCCACACGTTGCAGATTGTCACTTGCCACAACGTCACCTGCCACACATTGCGGATTGTCACTTGCCACAACGTCACCTGCCACACGTTGCAGATTGTCACTTGCTGTGTCCCAGAGTAAAGGCAGGCAGCAGAGAGCTAATGTAATCTCTCTGCTGCCCGCACAGTGGGGGCGGAACTGCAGTGATGCAGGGCGGGCAGTGAGAGATGATGTCATCTCTCTGCTCCCCCGCCCGCTGTTTGGCCAGCAAGCCCGCTCACTTGCTGACTGTCCCGCCCGCTGACTGTTCCTCTGTTCTGCCCGCATGCTCCATTCACCTTGGCCCAACGCCCAAGTGAATGGAGCGCGCGGGGAGCGGAGCGGGCTGGCTGGCGGGCGGGCGTCAATTTGCCTCACAGCGGAGCGGGCGGAACGGGTTAGCGACAATTTGCCTCACAGTGCAGAGTAGGGTTGCCACCTTTTCGTCAAGCCAAACCCGAACACATTAGCAGCACACGCCAATATATATATTTTTTTGTAGTACATTAAATTCATTACCTCTGTACAAAGCAATGCACAGCTATTTTTTATTTTATTTAGTATACCCTGTACATATATTTTTGTGATTAAATAAAATTTCTAATCATATGGAGTTAATCACAAGAGTCCCCCTTTATATCAGAGTCAACAGAGTTCTCCTTTAGATCTGAATCTGCAGAGTTCCCCTTTACATCTGAATGCACAGGGTTCTGCAGAAGAGGAGTGCAGAGGGTAAGATGGGGGCAGTATGTACAGGAGAGAAGTGTGAAGGGTATGATAGGTGCAGTTAGTACAGGAGAGGAGTTCGGAGGGTATGATGGGTGCAGTTAGTACAGGGGAGGAGTTCGGAGGGTATGATGGGTGCGGTTAGTACAGGGGAGGGGTTCAGGGGGTATGATGGGTGCAGTTGGTACAGGAGAGGAGTTCGGAGGGTATGATGGGTGCAGTTAGTACAGGGGAGGAGTTCGGAGGGTATGATGGGTGCAGTTGGTACAGGAGAGGACTTCGGAGGGTATGGCGGTGGCAGAATGGGGGGGGGGGATTACTTGCTGTGTCTATGGGGTGACCAGGGAGTGATGTTGGGAAGATAGGGGAAGGAAAGTGACCATGAAATGATGGGGGGGGGGGGGGTAGGAAGCAGCTCTGAGTGACGTCTGTATGAAGTGGTCGGGGGGGTGATGCAAGCTGGGGGGAGTTGGGGGCTGAGAAGTGGTCAGATAGCGATGTATATAATTAAAAAAAAAACTCATCCACTAAAAACATACAACAATAAATCATACAACAGTACTACAGATCTATGTAATGGAGCTCCCAGCACTCTGTATACCCAGATAATGTGAAGGTAATGTATGACCATTCATATAACCCTGTGGTATCCAGGCTCTGAGTCTGTACAATCAGAGGTGTGAACTCACCACATATATACAGGTTACATGAATGGTTATAAATGACTTCACATTATCTAGTCTGAACAATTGGATTGGAGGATGTTTGCACAGACTTTTCATGCTTAGAAGTGATCTGTCAAATGTGATCGGGCTGCTGCAGACCCCCCCCCCCCCCCCCCCCCCCCACACTCAAACTCACTATCTCCTCCGATTCTTCTGTCAACTTCTGTTAACCCTTCACTGCATCTCCTGAAGAAAAAACCACCTTGAAAGCAACTACTATCCACCCTAGAAAACTTCTCCCAGAAAAAATCAGCTCACCTCCTCCCTTCCTCTGGCCAGCCTGACAGGAGACAGTGAGCTCCGCCCCCCAGTTCTCACAACACTCTGCACTGGTGATTGGGGGGGGGGAGGTTGAGTCAGAGATAACAGGGACCCCGCACTGCACGAGACTGGAGGGAGGGGGAAGAGACAGAAAGGAGTTTTTTAAATCCAGAACACACACCGCAGCCGCAGGCACAGTGTATTCTTTACAATGCCGCTGCTGCTGTTTCACAGTGAAAGGTGGAGTGGGGGAGAGGAACGGGCGGAATGGGATGGCGGGCAGGCGGCAATTTGCCGCCCCCCTAAAAGTGCCGCCTGGTACAATGGTACCATCGGGTCCCATGGTAGGGCCGGCCCTGATTACGCCTTACTACTTTTCACTTCCCTTGGCCAAAATCAGTGGCCAAGATAGGCTAGATAACTTTGGTCATTTTATCACCTAATAGGTTTCTGCATTTTGATTTGAACAGCAAGCTTGTGACCTGGGAAAAGATAAAACTACTATTATCTAAAGTGTACTGCTAATGTATTTTGGATGTAGACTTTATGAATGTTCACAAAGAAGACAGAAAATGTAAATTTCCCATCGGCTTCCTCTAACCTTTGGCATACCGGCGCTACAGCTTGAAGCCATTGCTTTTACAATATCAGGGACAGTGGGCAACTGGGCTAGTGTCCAAAAAAATGTATACATAGTTTGCCATTATTATCCCAAAATGTTACCAGTACATCCATAAGAGTACTCCATAAAAATGCTTTTATTTAAACACATTTACACATTCCAAACTATCATCCTTAATCACAGATATACAAAGAATATCAAAAACTAGTATACATAGACAAAGTATATCCACTCATATCTGTGCTAGACCATGTATTTTTGGACCAGCAACTTTGGTACTGTTAAAAACCTGGGATGGATCTAACCCCAAAAAACTCTTGCAGTTATAGAAAGCAAGTATAATAATTTTTTATTTTATCATAATAAAAACAATATTACGTTATGCAAAAACGTAATCATATATAACAGTGCAAAACAATATTGCATAATAGGAACAAGCTAATTGCAAACAATAGCCAAAGAGTTCTAATAAAACGAGGCGGACGTACGGCTGCAGCTGTGGTCATTGTCTCCCTGTCCGTTGCTAACGGGCACAGGTATCGATGGGGGGGGGGGGTCCATGGGCCGAGTAGAGGCCGTCCACTTCGGGCTTGTCATGCAACGGTAACAGCTGTGGGGGGGCCTGCTCCTCATGCCGGGGGGGCTTTCAGTTAAGCAGGGAGCTCACTTGAGTGGTGCTGACACTCAACTCACCATGCATCTATTTACTGCTGTGAGACCACAGAGCTGCCCTTATGCAGCATGTGCACATTCCCTGCACCATAGCTCCCCTCCAGTCAGGGTTTGGTGCACATGATTCATGTTATTACTATTTGCACAAATTACATGTTGCTTCCCCTGTCTCATGTACTCTTTTTGCTGTTTACCAGTTCTGTTTATCTTGAGGATTCCAGTGGATGTGTGGATGTGTTCAGCCACCAGTGTTCAGTTTCAGTGTGCCCAGTAAGAGACAAGTATCCGGGGGGCGTGGCCAACGACCGGTATGTGAGGACGTGCTTAGCCTGAGCTCCGTCCATGCCGATTACATCTGGACTGAATCCTGCTGATCCGTTCGCCATCCGAGGATCCCGTTTGACCCTGCAGCATCCAGGGAAACTTGTGCCGACCGGGAGATGGTCAAATACAGGCCCACCGATGGAGGAAGCCACAGGACCCGGCTCGCAGCCCCCGCCATGCAAACACAGGCAAGATGGCACCGGTCACCATGTTGCAGACACATGCAGCCAGCCATCCTCATGCTCCTCAGCGCTGACAAAGAAGCCTGCAGGGAAGGGTGAGTCACACTGTTCCCCTCCTGTTCTAAGCCCGGAAGACCCTTTCCTGTTCTCTCCAGCTGAGGACATTGGCCCTGATAACCCCAGCGAGGACACTGCTGATGCAGGCCCTGCAGAGCCGTCCCTGTCCCAGATCATGGAGGCCATGCTTCCCTGACCACCCAAATGGACTCCATTAAAACAGACTTATCCTTCCTAAAACAGGATGTCCATAACCTCCGCCACAGGGTGTCTAATGCTGAGCAGCGCATTGGCACGCTGGAGGATGAGACCCGTCCATTACAGGGCTCTGTTAGGGAGCTACGCCAGGCCCAGGATTACACAGCAGGTAAGCTCACTGAAATGGAGGACCGTTTACGGAGGAGCAATTTACGTTTCCTGGGGTTCCCAGAAGGGGCTAAGGGTAGAACCCCAGAGGTTTTTATTGAAAGATGGCTAATCACCACATTCGGCGCTTCAACCTTTTCACCGTTATTTGCCATTGAACGAGCACACAGGGTTCTCATGCGCCCCCTCCCACCTGGGGCCCAGCTACGTGCCATGATCATCAAACTCCTGCACTTCAGGGACAGGGAGGCAATTCTTGGCGCGGCCAGAGAAAAGGGAAGGGTGTCCTTTATTGGGAGTGGAATTACTATTTTCCCTGACTTCTCTGTAGCTACACAAAAGCAGAGGGCCACTTTCCTGGCTATGAAACGCAGGCTCCGTGAGCATCATCTCCCCTATGGCATGCTATATCCTGCTCGATTGAGGGTTGTCTACCAGGGCAAGGCCTACTTCTTCACGGATCCTAAGGAGGCATCTCACTGGGGGGATGCCCTGGGACATCCTGAACGCCGGAATCAGAATCAAATATCCCCTCCGCGCTGACATCGCACCTAACCTGCACTTTTTGATAGCTACACTTTGTGCCTTATGTGGCCTACGTTACCCCTTTCCAGCAAAGGACAGCTGAGGGGGGGGGGTAGGAGTGGGCCTGAATATCCTTATGCCTATGATCATCTCACTCCCCTCTTTACAGTTATATGAAAGTGGCGAACTACATTCTACTAACTCTGTTTGTTTCCTACTTGTTTGATCTGGATGACTGCTGCATTTTTTCCTTCAGACTCAGGGTCAACTAGCATACTTGTCCTGTGCGGTCACGGACGGTAGCCCGCGTCTAAGGGACTTTAACGCTCTTCAGGGTTGGTTAGTTTGGGGTCTGTGTCATGACCCCCCTGCTTTGCAGTTTTGGTTTTGGGAACAAAGCTCTCATATGTTTGGGTTTGGGAGCCGGGAGGGCTAGGGTGGGTGGGGATGCTTGGGGATTTTTGTTTGAAGTTTTTATTTTTATGTGTTTTGTTCTGCAGTGCTGGTATCCATTTGTGCATGTCCATTTACAGGCTGGTATAGCTGACCCTCATGATATGCATCTGATCACTTTATTTCCTATGCTCTTGCCTTATCTTTTTGACCTGTTTTGTACCTTGCGCGCTTCCCCTGGTTCGCAGGACTTCGGGCCTTGCTTGTCTCCGGCGGGCCATGGGAAGTGGGTACAGTTAATCATGTGCTTTACGCCTCCCTATGTCTAAGCTACGTTTGGTGTCTTGGAATGTACGGGGGCTGAATTCAAAGGTGAAAAGATCTCTGATGTTTGACTACTTGGCACGCCACAATCCGCATGTAATCCTACTTCAGGAAACCCACCTCCAGGGCTCTAGAGTCATGGTCCTCAAACAGGCAAAAATTGCCTACGCCCTCCATTCTACATACTCCACATATGCCAGGGGGACCTCCATCCTAATAGCCAAATCAGCCCCGGTTAGTATTAAGCAAGTTAAACTGGACCCGCAAGGGTGTTTTGTAGTTGTTGTACTCGAACTTATGCGAAGACCATATACCGTGACTAGCCTGTATGCCCCTCCCCCCTTCACTAAATTGTTCTTTGAAAGAGTTATGACCTCCATTCTGGCAATAGCAGAGGGTCCTTTGCTAATAGCGGGTGACTATAATACAGTACTGGATAATTCCATAGACAGGTTACGTTGCTCTTCATTACCCCCCACTCCCCTGGGTTCCTTCTTAAATCAATTTGACTTGGTGGAGGCCTGGAGGTGGAAGCATGCGCACAGGAGGGAGTATTCGTGTCACTTGGAGTCACACGGTACTCTGTCTCGTATAGATTTGTGTCTGGTCTCGTCGGATCTACTTTCCATGGTATCAGAGGTTAAATACCTCCCTAGGGCGATATCCGACCATTCTCCTTTGATGGTGGACCTCGCCCTGGGCCCCTCCTCTTCCTATCAGGTGTGGCGACTGGGCCCACTGTGGTTGAGATCGTGGTGAACCAATGTATGACGGAGATGAAATCATACTGGCTACTTAATAAACAGAGTGCATCCGTTCCAGTGGTATGGGATGCCTTTAAGGCCACTACACGTGGCTCTTTTGCTGCGGTGGTTTGTCAGACAAGCAAGGCCTCTATGTCTATGGCTCTCAGGGAGGCAGAAGCCGCTTATACCGTGACTCCCTCTCCTAAGACACATGCTGTCTGGAAGCATGGGTCCAGAGAATTGGACCTAGTGCTTTTGGAACGCACCCAGAAGAAGCTGTTATACCAGAATCAGCGAATCTTTGAGTTTGGTGACAAGAACAGCCGTTTGTTGGCATATCTTTCTAAACCTGACTATCAGCCATGCAGCATACCCAGAATTAAGAGCGCAGAGGGCATAGTGGTAGAACAGAACAATGAGATCATGGAAGCCTTTATCTCCTTTTACTCCTCCCTATATGCTACTAGAGCTCACTACACGATTTTGGAATTGGATGACTATCTTGCGGACATTTCGTTGCCCAGACTTCAGACCAAGCAGGCGTCAGATCTTGACGCTCCTCTGACAACTGAGGAAATTGGGGAGGTTATCCAATCCTTTGCCAGAAACAAAACGCCGGGACTGGATGGGTTCCCCATCGAGTGGTATTTGCAATACAAAGATTTGCTTATACCCCATCTAAGCAGAGTATATGATTTTGCTATGAAAATGGGACAGCTACCCCCCTCTATGTCGGAGGCGCTGATTGTCCTCATTCCTAAGCCACATAAGGATCACCTCCTATGTGAATCTTACAGACCAATATCACTCATCAACTCGGATGTTAAGATTTTGGCCAAGGTGCTCGCCCGGCGATTGAACACAGTTATTACTACTATTATTGGTGCGGACCAAACTGGGTTCATCCCTGGGCGATCGACCTCCATCAACCTGCGGAGATTGTTCACCAATCTTCAGGCCACTCATGCGGAGATGGGTCCCAGGGCTGTTCTGGCCTTGGACGCACACAAGGAATTTGATTCAGTCGAATGGCCTTATCTGCTGGAGGTCCTGGCAAAGTTTGGTTTTGGTGGTACCTTCATCAGATGGGTCCAGCTGTTATATTCGAAACCCACTGCTCGACTGAGGGTGAACGCAGCCGTGTCTGGTCCCTTTCCGATAAAGAGAGGCACCAGACAGGGGTGCCCTCTGTCGCCGTTGCTCTTTGCACTGGCGATAGAGCCCTTTGCAGCTCTGATAAGATCTTGCGGGGAGGTTGCGGAACTGACGATTGGGGGTCTGGAGGAGAAGGTGTCTCTTTATGCTGATGACATTTTGATCTATTGGTCGGACCCCCAGTCGTCTCTCCCAGTCCTGCTGGAGATTATTGGCAAGTTTGGGCATTTCTCCGGGTTCCGGGTTAACTGGGACAAGTCCATCCTGTTTCAGATTGACCAGGCGGACCAACCCAGGCTACCTTCCTCTTGCCCACTACAAATAGTCACCTCCTTCCGATATTTAGGAGTTATGGTACAGCTCCCTATTACCTCTTACACTAAACTCAATATAGACCCCCTTTTTGGGAGAATGAAGACCACATTCAAAACCTGGGCAAATCTCCCACTTACCTTATTGGGCAGGATTAATATTTTTAAAATGATATTCCTGCCACGATTTCTGTATGTATTGGGTAATTCACCAATACATGTCACTAAGCTTAAATTTAAAGAAATAGACTCCATCCTTACTTCCTTTTTATGGAGGGGGGGGAGTAGTCAGGATTGCCAAGACCACCCTCCAGTTACCTGTACTGGAGGGGGGATTGGCCTTACCCTGCCTTCACACCTATTATATTGCCTCACAATTAGCTCATGCACATTGGTGGTTTTTTCCTGAAGCCAACAACGCAGCCACTGCCTTGGAGGCTGCTATCCTTACCTCCTACGAATCCCTGCAGAACCTGATTTATCGTATGTCCCTTAGAAGGCGGGAGGGTACGAGTGTCCTGGCAATGACTATAAGGCTTATCTAACAAAACTACAGTCGTTCACTGACAGTAATACTTACTCGCCGAACACTCCACTCTGGGGGAACCCGACTCTACCAGAGTTCTTCCGCAGATCCGACGGGGGATTCTGGTCGAAAAGGGGGGTAAAAACTATTTTGCATTTATTCTCAGACAATGTGTTTCGTTCTTTTGATGAATTTCATAGAGATTAAAATCTACCACACACAGCTTACTTCCTCTACCTACAGATACGCCACACTGCAGCAACGCAGTTTGGTCTTTGCAACATATCCATTCAACTCTCCCCACTGGAACGTATGTTGACTGACTCCTCTCACTCCAAGCTAGTTTCTACATATTATAGGTCCCTTCTGCATTCCACGACCCAAAGGCTGAGCAAGACGGCTGCCAGCTGGAGAGCTGATATTTCTGAGCTGACGGAGGAAATCTGGCAGGAGCTTTTGCCCCTCCAGGTTCCCTCTGTCATCTCTTCTCGTGATAAAGTAATACAAACTAAATTGTTATACAGATCCTACTTTACTCCATGCTTACTATTTAAACTGAATAGATTGCCCTCTGCATTATGCTCTCGTTGCGGCATGGCTGATGGCACGTTCTTTCATTTAATGTGGAAGTGTGCTCCGATCAGGAAGTTCTGGTCGGAGGTCACGGCCTTCATTAGTTCATTGACACAATTACCTAATGTCTGTTATCCTTTAAGGTGTTTACTGGGTTATATTGATGATGATAGTATATCCGAGAATACACAAACATTTCTGAGAATAGTATTGTTTTATGCTAAGAAAGCAATAACCTTCCATTGGAAATCTCCATCCTTACCCACTATTGCCTTCTGGCTCACAAATATTAACCATGCTGTATCATTATACAAACTGACATATGAGGCTAGAGGGTGTCCGAAAAAATTCAGGAAGGTTTGGGGCTACTGGGTTGATTCTGAGAGCACTGTCTCTCCTGCTCCTTAAAAATGTGACTGAATATTGTCTTCCTGATATATGCCAATTGTTTACCAGCTTTCTAAAAAACATTTTTTGCACTGTACTGGATTGGGCGATGTTCGCGCCATGTGTGTCCGTATGTTGTCTATTGTATGTCTTGTTTTTTGAATTTTTTTTTTTATAAAAAATGTACCTTTTAAAAAAAAAAACACACGTATCCGGCTATACATGGTACGGGTTCACAGTTTTCTTTTGTGGTGTGTTCACTTTAGGGTGCATGCTTCCTCACGATGATGGTGGCAATATTGTTAGGCAGGGGTAGGGCACTGACAGGGTGGTGTGAGGAGGCTGTGGTGGTTGGTGCTGTTGGGTGTTACTTTGGCCAGGGTCATATGAGGTGGGTTGGCACAGCAGGTCTAGCTTCATTAGGTTCTGTGCACGGCTATTGCCGCTGTTATTGGGCGGTTGCTCAAGCCCAATTCTCAGCATATGTGGGTCTTTGGGGGCAGCTCCGGTTACCACCATGTTCTTTCTGTCAGCACAGCTCACAGTCTGCCACGTCACTTGGGAGTAACCAGCGCATGGCACCTGCCAGTTGGTACCAGGCATCTGACAGGTTGGTTGGCAGGGGTCACTCAGTGCACGGCTGGTCTTGACCTCCTCTTCTCAGTGGTCACTTACTGTGTCTACTACTCCAGTAGTATGCAATGTTTTAGTCTTGATGATGTTTCACAGTTTCAAACCTGATTTCAACAATCCATGCATCGTTCTGAATGGTACGTTGGTATGTTTGTTTCTTTTTTTCCCGTAGTTGTTTATTTCTGCATATAAACAAGGATCTTGGAGTCATAGTTTTTGGTTGCATCTCAGGTAGGTGTTTTGTTTCACCTTGTGCCGGTTGCAAGCTCATGCATTATTACGTGATCATTTCTTCATGTGTTAGGCTTTACGACTTTATACCACTGCGGAGTCACCCATCACGTTCATGGGTATTAACAGATTGAGATGTTCGTTTCTAGTTGGCTTGGGCAGTGGCAAGTCTCCTCATCTGTTTCTCATACGTTTCCTTACGTTTCATGCATCACGACATTCCACCACTCATAGTTGCCTGACACGTCTTCAGGTTTCCCTTAGGCACATTTTAAATTGCCTGCTATGTTTCGAGATCTCGGCCTCTGTATTTCAGGGGTTTGACACATTTTCAGCCCTGCTCATACATTGTTTTTCAGGGTGGGTCGCAGTCATCAGGTGCAGGTCTTGAAGGATAGAAGAGATAATCTAGGTCAAAGGTAAGTTGTCGTGGGTCATTATGTGCAATTCTTGCTTAGGTGTCGGGACTTCTGGTTTCACCGCTTACCGGTTTTTCATTGTTTTCCATACTGGGTACACGTTCTGCCTTCACGGTTAGGTCATGGCTTTCACCACTGCAGTATTACATATCACGTTTAAAGGTTACAGCGGATTGAGATGATCGTTTATAATTGACTTGTTGGTTGGAGGGTAGACAGTGAAGACCTTGCGTGGAGAGTGAAGAAGTTTCTGCTTTTGACTGCTGGGTTGCATTTTTGGCTCTTTTTCCTTGCAGCTTTTTAACACCTTTTTCTGGCACATTTTAAACAGCCTTTTTTTTTTTCTCTTTTTTTTCCTTCAGCCTACTAGTTAAGGGGAGTGGTTAATTGGTCACAGGTGCTTGAGGCCTATATAAATTTCTGTAGAGCTCATTTAGAGCCTGCTCATTTTGAGTTGCTGGAACTCTGTCCAAGTGGAACTGGACTAAGTGGGGAGTTAAAATCAAGAGTTTAAAACAGGGGTCATAGTAGATGTGTAGTGTGAGTACCTGGGTGTTGTCTGAGTAGTGTGTGTGGATCGTTAGTACTTGTGTATTGTAGGTGCACACTGGTCTGCGAGTGCACGCAGGTCCATTGGTCTGCGAGTGCACGCTGGTCTGCGAGTGCACGCTGGTCTGCGAGTGCACGCTGGTCTGCGAGTGCACGCGGGTCCGTTGGTCTGCGAGTGCACGCTGGTCTGCGAGTGCACGCGGGTCCATTGGTCTGCAAGTGCACGCTGGTCTGCGAGTGCACGCGGGTCCATTGGTCTGCGAGTGCACGCTGGTCTGCGAGTGCACGCGGGTCCATTGGTCTGCGAGTGCACGCTGGTCTGCGAGTGCACGCGGGTCCGTTGGTCTGCGAGTGCACGCTGGTCTGCGAGTGCACGCGGGTCCGTTGGTCTGTGAGTGCACGCTTGTTTGCGAGTGCACGCGGGTCCGTTGGTCTGTGGGTGCACGTAGGTCTGCGTGGTACCTGTGTATTGTCTTGTTGAGTACCTGTGTATTGTCTTGTTGAGTATCTGTGTATTGTCTTGTTGAGTACCTGTGTATTGTCTTGTTGAATAGTTGGGTCAGGAAGCTAGTGTTAGGTAAATTGGACAGGGTATAATCTCGAATCCTCATTAAATTAATAGGTACGATGCCCGGCGGGTGTGGCGAGGCGACTCGGTGTACATCTTGCAGCATGTATGCGTTCCTTGATCATCTGAAAATGTAAGCACATTGTTACCCTGGAAGCCCAGGTTCTGAATCTAGGGAAGCAACTGTCAGCACTGGGAAGTCCCTCCACACTAAAGGAGAGCTGGATATGTACCCGGCAGGTGATGGCAGGGGCCAGCACAGAGGTGGGTGGAGACAAAGAGGTGCAGGCACTAGAAAATAGTAGATGGGTGACAGTCAGGAAGGGTAGAGGGCGAAGTGCCAGGGAGGCCGATCCAGGGCTGGAGCATCCCAATAAGTATGCTCCATTGAGTGACATTGGTGAAACCAGTCAGGGACCAGCACTGCTGGAGCTGAGGGACTCTCCTAGCTGCCGGGGGAAGAACTCCTCCAGTGAGAGTGGGGGGGAAGCGAAGGGAAAGGAAAGACAGATTCTGGTGGTAGGGGACTCAATTCTTAGAAGGACAGAGAGGGCAATCTGTAACAAAGACCTGAAGCGCCGAACTGTATGTTGTCTACCGGGCGCTCGGGTTCGGCACATCACGGATCTGGTGGACAGATTACTGGGAGGGGCTGGGGAAGACCCAGCTGTCATGGTGCACGTTGGCACCAATGACAAAGTCAGAGGCAGATGGAGTGTCCTAAAGAACGATTTTAGGTACTTGGGAGCTAAATTGAGGAAAAGGACCTCCAAGGTAGTATTCTCAGGAATACTACCGGTACATTGAGCCACACCAGAAAGGCAGAGGGATATTAGGGAAGTGAACAAGTGGCTGAAGAGCTGGTGTAGTAAGGAGGGGTTGGGGTTCCTGGAGGACTGGGCCGACTTCTCAGTCGATAACCAGTACTATAGAAGGGACAGACTGCACCTAAATGAGGAGGGTGCAGATCAGCTGGGAATAAGGATGGCCAAAAAGTTAGAGGGGTTTTTAAACTAGGCGACGGGGGGGAGGGTCCAGAGATAGTGAGAGTCAGCGGGGAACATATTCTAGAGGGTAGTATTAGGGGCATTAGTGGTAGGGTAACCAAAGCACATAAACCCAAGGTAAGTATAGTAGCAAGTCCTAGTTGCAATCTGGGAACACCCAAGAGGATAGTATGTGACCGGTCAAAATATATTCATGCATTAAAGTGTCTGTTCACCAACGCCAGAAGTCTGCCAAGCAAAATAGGTGAGTTGGAAGCTCTGGTGCATGAGGAGAGCTATGATGTAATCGGTATTGCTGAAACTTGGCTTCATTCCTCACATGACTGGGCTATTAATATTCCTGGCTATGTACTCTTTCGTAAAGACAGGGTAAAAAGGAAAGGTGGAGGGGTCTGTCTCTATGTGAGAAGTGATCTCAAAGCGAGTGTGAAAGAGGACCTGGTGGATGGAGAGTGTGATGAGTCTGAAGCATTATGGGTGGAACTGCATACAGATGTGCGTAGTTCAAAGCTAATCATTGGAGTTTGTTATAGACCACCCAATGTTAATGAGGAGTTGGAGACTCAGCTCTTTGCACAGATGGAAAGGGCTGCAAGGGCTGGGACGGTGATAATAATGGGGGATTTTAACTACCCAGAAATTGACTGGAGTAATGGAACTGCTGGGACAGTTAAAGGGCAAAAATTTATAAACCTATTGCAGGACAATTTTATGGTCCAGTTTGAGGCCCCAACTAGGAATGATGCTCTGTTGGACCTGGTAATCTCAAACCATGCAGAGCGTATTACTAATGTTCAGATAAAGGAACACCTGGGTAGCAGTGACCATAACATGATTTCATTTGATGTTAGTTGTAAGCAAAAATCACATACGGGAAAGATAAAAACACTTAATTTCAAGAGAGCAAATTTTCCAAGGATGAGCGCTGCTCTCCAGGACTTAGACTGGGAGGGAATATTGGCATCAATGGGCACAGAAGAGAAATGGGAATTCTTCAAAAAGACTGTTTGTGAACTCACTGCAAAGTATATTCCCATGGGCAATAAGTTTAAAAGGCTAAAAATAAAACCTATGTGGCTCACTGCCAAAGTTAAAAAAGCTATAAACTATAAGAAAAGAGCTTTTAAAAAATATAAAAATGAGGGAACACTAGTGTCATTTAAATGTTACAAAGAATATAACAGGATATGTAAAAAGGAAATCAAGGATGCAAAAATTCAAAATGAACGACAGATTGCAAAAGATAGTAGGACAAACCCCAAAAAATTCTTCAAATATATTAATAATAAAAAGGTCAAGTCTGAGCATGTAGGCCCTTTACAAAATAATCTAGAGTGGGTGACTGGGGACAAAGAGAAGGCTAATTAAATACTTTCTTCAGTTCTGTGTATACAAAGGAGCATGGGGGAGCTCATGTCCAAAATGGGGGTGGTAGTGACACAGCCCCAAATCCACAATGGCTCAAAAGTGATATGGTCCAGAAATATTTAGATGGAATAAAGGTGGATAAAGCACCTGGACCAGATGGCATACACCCACGGATCCTAAAAGAATTGAGCTCTGTAATTTCAAAGCCATTGTATTTAATTTTTAGGGACTCATTAATCACAGGAATAGTACCACTGGATTGGCGCAGGGCCAATGTGGTGCCTATATTTAAAAAGGGAATTAAGTCTTTACCAAGTAACTATAGACCTGTTAGTTTAACTTCTATAGTTGGGAAAATACTGGAGAGATTAATAAAAGACCACATAGATGAGTTCTTGCTGGAAAAAAACTATTTAAGCAACAGACAGCATGGATTCATGAAAGACAGAAGTTGTCAAACAAACCTGATTTATTTTTATGAAGAGGTAAGTAAGACCTTGGATAGAGGGGTGGCTGTGAATGTGGTATACTTGGATTTTGCAAAAGCGTTCGATACAGTTCCCCACACACGGCTCATGTGCAAGGTAAAGTCTACAGGATTGGAAATATCAGTTTGTAAATGGATAGAAAACTGGCTAAAAGACAGAATTCAGAGAGTAGTGGTTAATGATTCTTACTCTGAATGGTCCAAGGTTATCAGTAGTGTACCCCAAGGTTCAGTGCTGGGACCCTTACTTTTTAATATGTTTATAAATGATATTGGGTCTGAGATCAAAAGTAACATTTCTGTCTTTGCAGATGACACCAAGCTATGCAGTGGAATAACGTCCTTACAGGATGTCGCCAATTTACAAGCCGACCTCAATGCTCTGTCTAATTGGGCGACTATGTGGCAGATGAGGTTTAATGTTGATAAATGTAAAGTTATGCACTTGGGGGCTAAGAATATGAATGCATCATACATACTAGGGGGAGTACAACTGGGGGGATCCGTAGTGGAGAAGGATCTGGGGGTTTTGTTAGATCATAAGCTCAATAATGGCATGCAATGCCAAGCTGCGGTTTCCAAAGCGAGCTAAGTCCTTTCTTGTATTAAGAGAGGTATGGTCTCCAGAGAGAGAGATATAATTTTGCCCCTGTTTAAATCATTAGTAAGACCTCATCTGGAATATGCAGTTCAGTTTTGGGCCCCAGTTCTCAAAAAGGATATAGGGGAACTGGAGAAAGTGCAGAGAAGGGCAACCAAACTGATAAGAGGGATGGAGGAGCTCAGCTATGAGGAAAGATTAGAGGAACTGAATTTATTCACTCTTGAGAAGAGGAGATTAAGGGGGGATATGATCAACATGTACAAATATATAAGGGGTCCATATAGTGAACTTGGTGTTCAGTTATTCACTTTACGGTCAACACAGAGGACAAGGGGGCACTCTTTGCGTCTAGAGGAAAAGAGATTTCACCTCCAAATACGGAAAGGTTTTTTCACAGTAAGAGCTGTGAAAATGTGGAATAGACTCCCTGCAGAGGTGGTTCTGGCCAGCTCAGTAGATTGCTTTAAGAAGGGCCTGGATTCTTTCTTAAATGTACATAATATAACTGGGTACTGACACTTATAGGTAAAGTTGATCCGGGGAATATCCGATTGCCTCTCGAGGGATCAGGAAGGAATTTTTTCCCCTGCTGTAGCAAATTGGATCATGCTCTTCTGGGGTTTTTTGCCTTCCTCTGGATCAACTGTGGGTATATGGGATTGTACGATATTTCTTTTTTTTTTATGGTTGAACTGGATGGACTTGTGTCTTTTTTCAACCTGACTAACTATGTAACTATGTAACTATAACTTGTGCAGTGGCAAGTCTCCTCACCCGTTTCTCATACAACATGTGTCAGACTATTTTCATACATTATTGTCATTACACTACTCACTACGTTTGACCTGATACGTCTTCAGGTTTCTGTAGGCCTGAGTGTACATTTTTAAATTTGCCTGCTTTGCCTCAGGTTACTCGGCCTCTGTAATTTCATGGTCTACACTTTCTTAGTCACGACACATATTTTTGGGAAAAATTATCAATGGTAGGGGTTTAAAAGTGTATTCCAGGTCGGTTTGGATACAGTTGATGTACACTTATGATGTTCTGTTTTGGTTATATAGGTCATGTCACAGGCGGCGGACATCGAAGACTTTGCCTCCATCCCTCCTTCTCTGGCCATGGGTTCTGAACATGGCAGCACACCCTTTCTGAAGACCTGGACTGCCCTGAAACTTATGGCAGAGTTATGGCACAGGGGTATTTCATACCCAGCTTCAGCTCACAAGGCTGAGCTGATCAGGTTGTTGTTTCCCTGCGCCTCAGGCTCCAATGCTGAGCAGGTTACCCTACGGACTGTCACTGCATCCCTTTCCCAGATCCACTCCACTCTGAACTCTCTGGCGACCTCCTGTCAGGAGTTATGGGCCAGGGTTGAGGTTTTGAAAAACCATCCAAGTCCGGCCCCGGTGGATCCTGCTATTCCAGGGAGATCAGCAGGTTCTGGGACCCCCTTTAGGTAAAAGCACAAGTGCTCCCTCCATTAAAAAACACAACAACAGGAAGCGCCTCTGGGTGCAGACTGTATAAAAGGTTTAATCAAATAGAAAGGTTTGTAAAAACACTAATTTAGGTAGCAAGATTGTGCATGAAAAGGTCCCAAACAATCAGGGTCATCAGTGCCATCTGTCTCTATGGAGCCGATGGATGTGCTGTCTCTGCAGTCGTCTCTGTAGCCACTAGATGGTATACAGCTGGCAGTAGTGGATGGACATCAGAGCAAGGCTTGAGGAGCAGACTGCGATCCAGGTGAGGAGAGATGATGTCACTGGAATGCGCAACGTTTCTTGAGCTGGCGTGCCGTGAATGACCTGACGGCCACGCTCATTCTTCAGGCTAATTGACAGGGACCAGTGACGAATGATATAAGGAAAGGGAGGGGAGGGGGAGTGGCCGGAATGGAATACAGAGTGTATGAGATACACTGGTGTAATGTAAATGACACATCACAGGCTGGAAAACGAGGATGTACTTCAAATACTTGCTGGCTAATAGCGTTATGATTTTATAAAACAAAATGATTGGCAGTATCACAGGGGGGACCAGAAATTGATAAAACAGACAAGAAACAAAAATGGATCAAAGATATGGATGATAATAAATCATGTGTTTAAAAATGTGTGTTTAGTCAGCTATTGAGAAAAATAATGTGAAAAAATTTAATAAAATTTGGCAACCATGGGTTAAACATTTCCTACCATCCGATTTTGACCAATCTCTTTTGCTGCCCTGCTAATCCAATTTAATATTTTTTTTTTATTCTCTTCCTTTCTATCAAATGTTGCTAGTATTAGTTAGCAATTCTTGGGGCTGGATCATCCCTGGGAAGAAACCTCTTCTTTTCCTTTTCTATCTTTTCACTTCTTTCCTTTCTCAATCTCTTCTTTTTTCTTCCTATCTCAACATTCTTCTTTTTTTCTCTTTTCTTTTATTTTCATTATTGCCCAGTATGTGATTTTGGGATTTATATTTTCTTCAAATTACTATTACATATACTCTAGAGTTTGGAATAATAACCTGAGAAAATCCTCTATCCATTTAATACACAGTTTTTCTTCTGTTGTTCCTTCATAGGATTGGTTTTGACATTTATAAGTGACTTTAATAGGCTTCTAACTACATTACTTATATGTTAGGATAACGTATTCATCCTTTCAGGACTCTAGCTTACCTATACCTTAGTTAATGCATTTATTTCCCTTTTTTAACATGTGCCCCCTCCCATCCACAGTTTGACCCCATTAGGGGTGGATGGGAGGTCCGGAGGCACTTTCTACCTGATGTAAGGTATCGTTTTTTTTTTTCTTTATTTTATGAGTTCGATATACATGACATTTGTTATTACTATCTATTTTCTTATCTTTATTATTTCAATGATAAAAATTATCTTTTCTTTTTTTTTTTTTTTTGAGCATCAAACTCTCCAATATATCTTCCATTAAGGTTACGTTGTATATCCCACTCTCGCATCATCTGTATTGTACCTGTGATATGTATTTTTGTTAAAATACTTAAAGCGGAGGTTCCGCGGTCCATAGTTATTTTTTTTTCAGTCCATTAAATGTGGTTACAGATTACTAGTTTAGTACTCACTTGCCCTGCGCTTTATTGCATCCCCCGTCCATTTTGGTAAAAAAGAAACGTTTATAAAAAAGGTTGCGGTTTTCCATTTTGCTTGTGGGCATTGTGAAGCCCACAAGCACAGACTTCCGGGTAGCGGTGAATGCACGTCTCCCGGCATTCACCGCTCTATCTGACGTGATAAGTGTTGACGGCGAGCAGCGTCGTCAACACTTCCTGGTTGCCATCACAACGGGCGGAGGCGTCGGAAGTTCCCGCCCCGTTGTTATGGCAACCAAAAATACACAGGTCAGTACGGGGAGGGAGAGCAGATGATCTCGCGAGATTTCGCACGCAGCAGTGATCCGCACTGACTCCTGGGAATGTTTACACTTAGCTCCCAGGAGTCGGGGAAAAGGAATGCACACGCCCACTCCCGCGGGAGTAAGACAGGAAGTAACATAAAGAAACAGAATATATAAAATATTTTTTTGTCATTTGCGCATCTATGCTATGCACAGAAGTGTATAGCATTAAGTCAGTAATTTGGGTGAACCTCAGCTTTAATAAAAAGTTATTGAACGAGAAAAATGTGTGTTTAAAAATTATTATATATAGAAAATATATTTTACAAAAAGAGGAGGGGGGGGGGACATGAGATATGGGACAATATATATCTATACACATATATATTGTCCCATATCACTTGTCCTCCCCCCCCTCTCCTCTTTTTGTACACCCCCGGTTTACATCACATCCAGTTCTGCTGTTTTTACCTATTGCCGTTTTTTAAAATAGGTTTTTAAAATATGTTTTTAAAATATATTTTATATACTGTATATATAACAATTTTTAAACACACATTTTTAAACACATGATTTATTATCATCATTATCTTTGATTAATTTTTGTTTCTTGTCTGTTTTTATCAATTTCTGCTCCCCCCTGTGAATACTGCCAATAATTTTGTTTTATAAAATCATAACGCTATTAGCCAGCAAGTATTTGCAGTACATCCTCGTTTTCCAGCCTGTGATGTGTCATTTACATTACACCAGTGTATCTCTGCACAGAGTGTATTCCATTCCGGCCACTCCCCCTCCCCTCCCCTCCCTTTCCTTATATCGTTCGTCACTGGTTCCTGTCAATTAGCCTAAAGAATGAGCGCGGCCGTCAGGTCATTCACGGCACGCCAGCTCAAGAAACGTTGCGCATTCCAGTGACATCATCTCTCCTTGCCTGGATCACAGTCTGCTCCTCAAGCCTCGCTCTGATGTCCATCCACTACTGCCGGCTGTATACCATCTAGTGGCTACAGAGACGACTGCAGAGACAGCACATCCATCGGCTCCATAGAGACAGATAGCACTGATGACCCTGATTGTTTGGGAACTTATCATGCACAAACTAACTACCTAAATGTGAGTGTTTTTACAAACCTTTCTATTTGATTAAACCTTTTATACAGTCTGCACCCAGAGGCGCTTCCTGTTCTTGTGTTTTTCAGTGTTTGGGAACATGAGTTCTGTTCCCCCTGGATGGCTGCCGTGAGCGCGGACTTAACCCTTTCCTCTCTTCATCCCTCCCACAACATATCCCATTTATATTACCATCCAGCATACCACAACTGCACTGCCAATGTGCATCATTAATTGACTTTTTCACAAAGCGTGGACTTGTTGCCTCTTTGTGCACATAATTGTATGCTCATTCAGTACTTTTTTGTTTACTATTGGATACTCTTTTTTTCAGTTTTGCGCCAATTTACTTGTATAAATGCTCCCTCCATTACCCCGGCACATTTCATTCCTGGGAATATTAAAAAAGATATTTTAAATGGCAAAGACTTTAATTTGGCATCTCTGTTAATTGCCGCCCACGATGTGACCGATAACAAGTCGTATGCTTGCGGTGATGTTTCTGTGGTTGTTAAGACCAGGGATCACAGGCTCAACCACAAGCTCTCTATCCCAGAGTTTGTCCTGGCCTTCAGTTTATTTATAGACATTATTTGCTCAGTGAAAACCCAGAGGAGGGAGGAGCTGGATCTTTACCACTATGCGGTAGTGGAGTTGGGTCAGAAGTACGGGGATTGGCTTTTTAAGATTATCATCGTTCCTTTTCCGCCAAAGCCGCTGCCATATTTGCTCAACATCAGGTGGTAACAGTCTGGAGTAACATCAATACAGAACTGTTTTGCCGGCATTTTGCTGAGCTAAGGTAGCCAGTTTGTGCTACATGCCAGTCGTCGTCGCATACCACGTACTGGTGCCCCAACACGGAACCTCCTGTTCTCCTTGGTCTGGTAAGAGGGAAATTTTCTAATAAACTACATTTAATTTATGACTTCTCTGCCCCTCGTTGTTCTCATATACCTAGTCTGAACTCCTTAATTCCGTCTGAAGAATTTTCACTCAAGTATGCGTCTGTGGATCAGGCGGTTCAACAAATCATCAGGGTAGGGGAGGGCACTTGGCTGTCCAGGGCTGATATAGCGGATGCTTTCAAACTCCTTCTGATTCTGCCGTCGCTCTGGCAGTGGCATGGGATAAAGGGGAGGGGTCTGTATTATTTTGCTACTAAGCTTACCTTTGGATCCAAAAGCAGCCCCTGGCTGTTTGATACTTTCGCGCAGGCTCTCAGCTGAATGCTCACTCATGTGGAATGCTGTCATGAAGTCATCCACTATTTGGACTATTTCCTCCTCATCGAAATTTCCAATCGGGCCCCCGCCGATCTACGGAAATTGATTTCAGTTTTTTATGCGCATAGCGTCCCATTGGCAGCTAAGAAAATGGAAGGCCCGGTTACTGTACTTACTTTTTTGGGAATCATGCTGGATTCTCAGGCTATGCAGGCCAGTCTGCCTACAGAAAACCTAGAGAGGATCAGAGATTGCATTCATGCTTTTACAATCTCTCAAGCCTGTTCCAGAGTTGAGTTGCAGTCATTATTGGGCATGCTAAATTTTGACATGAGGATCATTCTTCAGGGTAGGTCATGAATTTCTCGTTTGTTGGCTTTGTTACCATCAGCCTGACTCGGACCCTCGGGTCAAGTTGGATGCCATGGCTGTAGCTGACTTACATATGTGGGACGATTTCCTCCAACACTGGAAGGTGATCCCTATGTTTATCCCCGCAGAGTCGGTTTTCTCTCCTCAGGTTGTGACTCATGCAGCAGCCACCATTAGGGATGAGCTTCAAGTTCGAGTGGAACATGAGTTTGACTCGAACATCGGCGGTTCGATGAAGATCGAACTTTATGGGCTGTTCGCGCCAAATTTGAGTTGCGCATCATGGCCCATAATGCACTGCGATGACAGTGCATTGCTGGCTGATGATTGGCCAATCACAGCGCCTTCAGCGCAGGGCCCCCACACTATATAAGGCCGTCTGCGCATCAGCCTTGTGTAGGAAGGAGGGAGGGAGAGGGAGAGACTGTATACAGTTTAGCTAGATCTCACTGCAGAGCGTTCCTGTTATTCTCTTCCTAATAATACTACAGCCAGTTGATTCAGCTAGCTGCAGTATATTAAGTCAGTGTACTGTATACTGGGCACAGTGTGCAGCTAAAACTCACTGCAGACAATTCCTGTTGTTCTCTTCCTAATATACTATGGGCAGTTGATTCAGTTAGCTGCAGTATAATCAGTACACACACACATCCCAGCTTTGTGCAGCTAGATCTCACTGCAGGCCATTCCTTGTGTACCTATTCCAATACATCAAATACAGTATTTCTGGAAGGCCAACAAGGAGAGGCAGACACTCACAGGCCAATAAAAGAGGGCAGGCAGGCTCTGTGTCTAGAGGCAACAGTACTGGTTGTGGACACTGTGCATCCTCATTAGCACGTGGGGCACGCTTGTCCTTTTTTTCAGCAGCTGGCCGTGTTGAGCCACAACATGCAGAAGAGTTGATAGAGTGGATGACCAAGCCGTCCTCATCCTCTGTCACCCAGGCTACCTTGGCTGCCAATGCAGATGATAAAGCGGCCTATTCCATCGGCTCAAGATCATCAGTTACTCCTTCCCTAGCCCCACCATTATGCCCGGAGGAGTCCCCCGAACTGTTCGACCACAGTGTCGGGTACATGCTGCAGGAGGATGCGCAGCGCTTTGAAGGCTCCAATGATTGTACCCAGCTTGAGGAAGGCAGTAATGTAAGCCAGAGAGAGGGGGTGCCCAAGAAGGACAACAAACTGGCAGTCATGTTCCCCCAGCTGCATCATACTGCCAGGTTTGCTCCAGTGATGAGGAGGGAGGGGATGATGAGGTCACTGACTCTATGTGGGTGCCTGATAGGAGAGAGGAGGAGGCACATCTCCAACGAGGCACAATGCCATCCAGGGGCCAGCTTAAGGGCAGCCTACCGGCTGCATCACACCGCAGAGCTCTGCAAGTGCAGTTCGCTGCTGACTCAGCGTGTTTTTCCAAAAGTTCTTTGGTGTGGGACTTTTTTGATACGTGTGCAGCAGATCGCACCGTTGCTATTTGCAACATATGTCTGAAGCGTATCAAGCGTGGCCAAAACACCAGCCGCTTGGGCACCACATGCTTGACCAGACATGTGTCGAAGTTCCATGCAGTCCGTTGGCAAGCGTACTTAAAAGACCCACACCAAAGAAAAAGGCGGACCTCTCCTTGCTCCTCATCAGCTGAGATCTCCAACCCCACTATACCTTCAGTCCTCTCAGAAACCTGCACTGAGAGGAATGAAGGTGTAGAATTAGGTGTGCCACTGCCAAGTACTGCGGGCAATCTGCTATCGGTACACCAACGTCCGATTGTAGCAGGCAAATTTCCCTGCCCCAGTTGCTACACCAGCGAAAGAAATTCGCTCCCAGCCATCCACATGCCCAGCAGTTGAATGCTAGCTTGGCTAAATTGCTAGCACTTAAACTGCTGCCTTTTCAGTTGGTAGACTCTGCCTCCTTCCGTGAATTTGTGGAATGTGCGGTACCTCAGTGGCAGGTTCCCAAACGCCACTTTTTTTCACGGAAGGCGATTCCAGCTCTCTACCGGCATGTGGAAGGCAATGTTTTTGCCTCGCTGGACAGGGTGGTCAGTGGTAAGGTGCATATTACCGCTGACTCATGGTCCAGCAGGCGTGGACAGGGACGTTACCTATCTTTCACGGCGCACTGGGTGACTCTGCTGGCAGCTGGGAAGGATGCAGGACAGGGTGCAGTAGTGTTGGAGGTTGTTCCGCCACCACGCCTCCAAAATTCTACTAGTGGTGATTCTACCACACCTCTCTCCTTCTTCCTCCATGGCCTCTTCCTCTGCTGATTTGTCCTCGGAACCAGCGGTGCTCCGTAGTCATTCAAGGGGCTACGCAAGCACACAGGCAAAAAGATGCCATGTGGTGCTTGAGCTGGTGTGGGGGGCAGGAGCCACACTGGGGCAGAGATTCTGTCCGCTCTGCAGAGGCAGGCTCATAGGTGGTTGACGCCATGCCAGCTTCAGCCAGGAATTGTGGTTTGCAACAATGGCACCAACCTCCTCTCCGGCCTCCGACAGGGACAACTGACCCATGTGCCCTGTTTGGCCCACGTCCTTAACTTGGTGGTGCAGCGGCTCTTGGGCAGGTACCCAGGCTTACAGGATGTCCTGAGGCAGGCCCGGAAAGTCTGTGTGCATTTCCGCCGGTCATATAATGCCAGTGCTCGGCTGGCTGACCTCCAAAAGGAATTTAACCGGCCCAAGAACCGCCTAATCTGTGACATGCCCACCAGATAGAAATCAACGTTGGCCATACTGCAGCAGCCGCACATGCAGCACAGGACCATCAATGAGTACCTGTGCGACTCTGGCACCAGGACAGGGTCAGGGGAGCTTGTTTTTTTTACGCCACGCCAGGGGGACATGATCAGGGATGCATGCACTGTCCTGTCACCATTTGAGGAGGCCACGAGGATGGTGACCAGTGACAGTGCATGCATCAATGATACTGTCCCTCTTGTCCACCTGTTGGAGCACACACTGCGTGGAATAATGGACAGGGCACTTGAGGAACAGGAGGGAGGAAGCGGAGGACTTCCTTACCTCTCAAGGCACCCTTTATCCAGACAGTGTTCCTGCGGGCCCGCCGATCACACAGGAAGAGGAGGAGGAGGAGGAGGATTGTGTCAGCATGGAGGTGGAGCCTAGCACTCAGCATCAGCAGCAGTATTAAAAGGGATCATTTACAGTCCCCAAAAACCCATGGACTTGTACGTGGCAGGGATGAGGTGGCTGCGGATCATGTTGTCCTTAGTGATCCAAAGGACTCCGGACCAAATGCCTCAGCAAACCTACGCTGCAAGGCCTCCCTGATCCTGCAAAGCCTGCGAAAGGATCCTCGGATTCGTGGTATCAAGGAGAGGGATCATTACTGGCTGGCAACCCTCCTTGATCCACGTTACAAGGGTAAGGTTGCGGACCTTATCCAGCCATCGCAGAGGATAAAACATCTTCGGGAGGCCTTGCAGAAAGGTTTGTGCAACGCGTTTCCAGGGCCTTGGAGGTTACAAATTCCTGGTCATGGACAACATGTTGCTGAGGCTTTGGTCAGTCACAGAAGGAGTGGTGGAGAAGGTGGCCGTCATACCGATGCTTTCCGACAATTTTTTAGTACGCAGCCCCAAGGTATGATTGGTTCCAGCAACCCTCGCCAGCGTCTGATTTACATGGTGCAGGAATACCTAGGGGCAAGATCAGACTTGGACACCTTTCCCACCGAAAATCCTCTGGGTTACTGGGTCTTGAGGATGGATCACTGGCCAGAGCTTGCACAGTATGCAATTGAGGTACTGGCCTGTCCTGCATCCAGCGTTCTTTCGGAATGCACATTCAGTGCTGCTGGAGGCTTTGTAACCGATCACAGGGTGTGCCTGTCCACCGACTCGGTCAATCGACTGGCCTTCATAAAAATGAATCAGTCTTGAATCACCAGCTACCAAGCACCTTTTTTTTAATGTGAGATCCCTTCAAGACTGCCTATGCTGATGCTGAGTGACTATCCTGTTATGCTGAGTGACTATCCTTTCCTCCTCAATGTTCACGTTGATAGCTTGTAAGAACATTTTTGGTTCTGGGCACCGCCACCAGTGGCCAAGGCCCAATTTTTCAGATCCTGTTTCGCAGGGGCGTGTAATTCCAATTTTTGCTGCAATACTTTGCAGCAGGGCTCATTCCTGCGCTCCAACTATAGTATCTGTGAGGGGTTGCAGTGTTGTGGCCCCAGCACCAGTGCCTAAGGCCCAATTTTTCTGCCCCTGTTCAACAGGGGCATGTAATTACAATTCTTGATCTAATATTTCACAGCAGGGCCAGTTCCTGCGCCCACCAAAAGGAACTGTGAGGGCTTACAGTGTTGTGGCAACACCACCACACCATCCACCACCAAAGGCCTAATTTTTCTGCCCCAATGATTTTCATCCATATTGCCGGGACCAGACATCACATTAACCACCTCAATACCGGGCACTTTCACCCCTTCCTGCCCAAGCCATTTTTCAGCTTTCAGCACTGTCACACTTTGAATGACAATTGCACAGTCTTGCAACACTGTACCCAAATGAAATTTTTAGCATTTTTTTCCCCACAAATAGAGCTTTCTTTTTCTGGTATTTAATCACCTTTGCGGTTTTTATTTCTTGCGCTATAAACAAAAAAAGAGGGACAAGTTTGAAAAAAACCAATATTTTTTACTTTTTGCTATAATAAATATCCATTTTTTTTGTTTAAACTAATTTAAGGCCGATACGTATTCTTCTACATATTTTTGGTAAAAAAAAAAAAATCGCAATAAGCTTTTTTTGTTTGGTTTGCGCAAAAGTTATAGCAGCTACATAATAGGGTATAGATTTATAGTATTTTTATTTTTTTTACTAGTAATGGCGGCGATATGCAATTTTTATCGTGACTGCGATATTGCGGCGGACACATCGGACACTTTTGATACATTTTTGGACCACACACATTTATACAGCGATCCCTGCTATAAAAATGCATTGATTACTGTATAAATATGACTGGCAGGGAAGGGGTTAACACTAAGGGGCGATCAAGGGGTTCATGTGTTCCCTAGGGAGTGATTCTTACTGTGGGGGGAGGGGACTGACTGGGGGAGGTGACCGATGGTTGTCCCTAATGTACAAGGGACACTCCTCTCCCTGACAGGACGTGGATCTGTGCGTTTACACACACAGTTCCACAGTCCTGCTCAGTTACTTGGCAATCGCGGGTGACCGGCGGCCAGCACGCACATCGGATCCCCAGTGCGCGCGCCCGCCAGCGGCGCGCCCCCTAGTGGCTTGGGAAGGCGCAACGTCATATGACGTCAGCCCAAAACAAGAGGGTCTTCCTCCCGCCGTCAAATTTGACGGCGGGCGGTGGACAAGTGGCTAAAGTCGCAAGCAGTTTTAAATGACTTTTATTCCTTTAGAAATGTAATCTTGTGCATGGACAGTTATAAACACGGGAAACAAGCGCCACTTTACAGGCATACTATAGACACCCCCAGGCACGATATTTAAAGGAATATTTCACTTTTATTTCTTCACTTTAAGCATCATTAAAATCAATTCTCCCGAAAAAACAGACGTTTTTAAAACTTTTTTTTTGCATTGATACATGTCCCCTGGGGCAGGACCGGGGTCCCCAAACTCTTTTTAGGACAATAACTTGCATATTAGGCTTTAAAATTCACACTTTTGATTTCTCACGTTCGAGTCTCATAGACTTTAACGGTGTTCGAAAGTTCGCGCAAACTTTCGGTCCGTTTGCATGTTCTGGATGCGAACCGAACCGGGGGTAGTTCGGCTCATCCCTAGCCACCATCGGCTATGCTGCTATTTTTGGCACTCACTGGCTAGCAGGGCCATGGCCAGACAAGGTCTTGGCTATTCCAGGGTTCGTGGAGACCTCAGCTTTATTTGAGATTTATCCCATAGTGTCGACGGCCCAGGCGTGGGGTCATTTCTGGTCAGGTACAACGGTTGTTTTCTCCACGCACAATCAAGCTACTGCAGAAATTGTCAACAAAGGCAGATCCAGATCTTTGCTCATTAGGTCTTTTGTACATAGGCTGATTTGGCCGTCCCTTCAGTTCCATTTCCTTTTTCACTGTAGGTTCATCAGTGGTGTAGAGCAGTGTTTCTCAACTCCAGTCCTCAAGGCGCCCCAACAGGTCATGTTTTCAGGCTCTCCATTGTTTTGCACAGGTTATTTGATCGGTTTAACTGCTTTAGTAATTCCCACAGCTGTTTCACCTGAGGGAAATCCTGAAAACATGACCTGTTGGGGCGCCTTGAGGACTGGAGTTGAGAAACACTGGTGTAGAGAATACAACAGCAGATGCTCTGTCTTGTCTTAATTACTCACTATTTTTCTGACAGGTCCTAGACGCAGACGCCTGTGCCACACAGTCCCCTTACGGTATTATTATCATTTATGGTGTTATTATTTCCTTCACTGTGATTTTTAGCACAATCAATAATTTTTGATGGACTAGCGCTGCACTATATATGTTCTATTTCTGTTTGGCTTTGTTTGAGTTCTGGCAGCTGGTGTGCACTTTTTGTTCTTTGTTTATTTGGGTTTAAGCGCAGTTTTTTCCCCCACATTTACTAACACTTATCTTACCCTCTCTTTTATTTAAAGTAATATTGGATTGATATGATTGGGTTTACTAGAATCTGGGGAAGTTTGTTATCTCGCAGATCTCTAGCTCTTAATGCGGTGAAAGTAAAGCCTAGTACACATGGGCCGAATGTTGGGCAACATTAGTCTGTTCAATAGAAACCAACCAACATTCGGCCCATGTGTACTGCAGTCGAAGGGGCATGACCAAAAAACGTCTGCTGAGAGCGCTGACAGGAGTGTTCTCAGGGGGCGCCCCCCTGTCAAAACACAATAGAACAGCAAGGGAGATCGCTGTACTAACATCAGATAGTTAGTACAACGGCTTTTCCTGAGCCATCAGTTTTTTTATTCTTTCAGCCCTACTGGGTTGAACGTATAACAACTACTAGTGTGTACTAGGCTTTACACTTTTAGGTCCTCGGGCTAAAATCTATATTGATAAGGTGATTATGAAAAACAATGGCACTGTTTATGCAGATTCTCAGGTTCAAAGACAGCCATAAGTGGTGATATTACGTATATTACAGGTAACATTTTGCAATACAGACTCCTGGATTTATTCCACTGACCTAGTCTTCAATATTCGGGACTCCATACATAAAATAAAATAGGTCATTAATGTTACTCTTGGGTGCAGGCAATGTCCTTTAAAGAATTAAATATAGGTGGAAAGTAAATGTAAAAAGTAGTATGAACGAAGCAGTAGGAATGGTAAATGTTTTATACAGTAAAGTACAAAGTACAATTGTAGGGTAACATAGCTAGCCACATAGTTGAACTGTAGGCAGAAGCCTGGGAAATGTTTGATTATCTTCTTCCTCATATTCTGTGTTACTGAAATCTTCATCACTATAGCTCTAATGTGAAAGAAATAGCCTGTGCTAGCAGAAGCATACAAGATCTGGCAACTAAATTAACATTTATGTTATGAGCATAAAGATGCATGCTTATATTGCCCAAGGGTGCTTATTTATGGTTTAGTAACCAGTCTTTCTCTAGCTTAATTTCTTTCTACACATACAGCACAAGGAGTCCAGCCAGGATAATTCAAAATGGCCAGTTTTTTTTTTTTTTTTTTCATTGAGATCAGCTATTGAAGTAAAAATTCACTTTTGTAAGTGAACAAACACTTCTTTATTTTTAAAATATTGGTGTTTTTTTCTGTGTTTAAATTGCCTCAACAGCTCCGTTAATGGAGTCCCTTCCACCCTCAGGCCACAGAACACCTGCCTTGAGTACTATGGCTATTAATACACCACTGACCCCACCACCTTAATATATTACAGCTCAGTAGTTTCTGCCACTTCTCTACACCACAAATAACCTCCCTATGAAAGTCAATAGAACACACAGCCTTTCCAAGCCTACTTTGCAACACCTAACAGACATCTGTGTGTAAACTCCAGGTGATAACTTACTGATTACATAATTTATTCATCTCTGCTTTGGAATCAATGATTACTTAAAGTTATATTGTTACATCCTGCAAATATTCCTGTCTTTTTGTTTTCAGTGGCTGATGTTATCCTGGGGGGATTTCAGGGAGTCCCCTGTTTGTTTATTATTTATTGCAAAGCAAACTTTCTTTCATCAAAAACTTCATAAAAATCTTTGGAAAAAGAGAACACAATTGTACCTACAAAAGTAGGTTTACAACTCTCACTATGAACAGACTAAAGATGCAAATAAAATGTGCAGGGGAGCTTTTTATAGTAAACATGGAATTGATGCTGGACATGTTCTAAATCACATATGGTATAGAAAAGACATTTGAATTATTATCATAACCTTATCAAGGTCAAATCGCATGCCAAATCAGCGGCAATTGCTGGCAATGGCACCGTCTGAATTGGTGCGACGCCACATTTGCGGCGCCGCACCCGGTTCCAAAAGTCATTTCTGTACTACTTTTGGCGACTTCGGGTGTGATTTCCATTGACATCTGTGCAGTAACCCGCACGGATGTCTCTGAAATCGCCCCCGAAGTCAGGACTGACATGCAGGAATGAAATTGTGCCAGTTCAGCTGAACTCGCATGATTTCATTCTCGCTGTCAGTGTGAATCTGGGCTTAAGGCTAGGTTCCAGGTTCACACCGCTGCAGATTCTGATCTGACTTTCAGTGTGATTAAGTAGTGCAACTTGGATGCTACTATGAAATGACTTGTATATTCTGTGGGGCCAAATTGTGCTGCCATTGCAAGTTGTACAGGAAACTCTAGCAAAATCACACCATGCTGAGTTGCATTGATGTGAATGGGCACCATTGGAAACAATGTGATTTCCATTGGCATTTGATTCTGTGTGACTCAAGTCACATCCGAAATAACACTAGTGTGAATAGAGCCTAATCGTTTTTATAAGTGTAGCGGGGTCCCCTTTAAGACTCTCGGGACTACCTTGCCCAGAATCCCTTTCGGCATGTTTCCACCCCAGAGACTCATGGGAGGGGTTATAAAAGGAGGAGGCGAGGCTGGGCTCGGTCTCTTTGGGACACGAGACTTCAGTGACTGATCCTCCTGTGCGGATGTGCCGGAGTGCAGGGCCTGAAGCCTGAGGCCTTGCGCAGCACCAAAGAGCCTTCCACCCCACTGCGAGCCTGGGTGGCATCTGACTTCGCCTATCTACAGCCTTGGTTGGATCGGGGACCCGATCGCTGGAGACACTGTGTGTGTGTGAGGACACAGTCGGTGGAAGTTCCCGGACTGGGATCGCGTCCGGAGGGGTGAGCGAGCGTATGCTCAGACCATATACTGTTGTTGCTAATGTGCCTATAGACTGCCGTGGCCCACAAGTTTATATCTGATACTCTCACTGGAGATCCATATCAGAGCTGAACTCAGAGTTCATTCAGTAAAGTGTTTATTTCATCACAATCTTCCCACTGGATTACAAATGGTATTCTGTTAATGTGCACCGCCTTTAAAGAATTGCCGGTGAAGAAACCATCATCCCCTATAGAATGAGTTTTAGATATCTGAGCCAGGCCTGGCCAGCTAGTTAGTTCATTTAGGTACTGCGCCACCGGGCGCTTCGTTAACGGTCACCCACGCGGCGCACCTTTACTGTTCATTTAATGCATAATATGTTTATTGCTGCAGGGCTCTGCAACCTATTACCTGTAAACTGTTACTATTGTTAATCTTTCTTCACCATAAGCTTAAAGTAAATTTGATACCCCTTTCATTATTGCCTTGGTGTCTGAGTTTACTCATACAGTATAAGAATTTTATTGCTGCCATAACTAACTGTGCCAGTAGGCGGTCGAGTACATTGCCGGGGGTTGGCGGAGCTGTTTTCAGGGCCCAAACTAAATCTGCGGCCTTCTTAGTTGGAGGTATCGCTACACGTGGGGGTTCTCGTCCGGGATCCTGATACAGCAATTAAACGCCAGAGGTGCCGTCATGGACCCGCAAGGAATAAGAGCGTGGTGCAAAGTGGCTAAGACAGACCCAAGCCAGTCAGTGGTCATCAACCTACCAGGGGAGGAATGGTCAATTGAAACGATAGAGGAGTTAATGAAGTCAGTGACCCCAGATCACACACCGTGGGTGATGGGATTAAAGTCAGACCCAGACATCTCATATCAGTATGCACTAGTGGAATACTTGGACGGGATGCCAGAGGCTTGTAAGCGCAACTGTGTACAGACGCCAGATAATAGATCCTATAGGTTGGCGCACGCAATTTAAGAAGGAGCCATCACCGACGCGATTACCGCAGGCTGCGGCCCGTACCCCACCTGAAAGAGGAGACAGGGCGACGCCTCCGGTGGCGCCTGCACCTGTCACTGCTATATCACCAGAACTGATAAATGCAATAGGGGATCTGCTAACCAAGTGTCAGAAGACAAGCACGGTGCATGTAGAGACTAGCTACCGGAGACTAAAGACATTCTCGGGGAAGCTCCCTGTCCCTGCAGGGGAAGAAGATTTTGACACCTGGGTGGAGCAGGCATTACAAGCAGTAGAGGCATGGGAGGTGCCTGAAGCGCAGAAGAGGCAAGGAGTGATAGAAAGCCTTAAAGGCGCAGCAGCAGAAGCAGTGAAAAGTTTTTGGTTTGGGAATGCAGACTGCACGGCTCAAGACTGTCTAGCCATGCTACAGGAAGAGTTTGGTCAATTGGAAAAGGTGACAGAGATGGTCTACCAATTTGAACATACTTTCCAACAACCGAAGGAGAAACTTTCGGAGTATGTTAGAAGACTGAACAGGTTGCTGTGCAAGATTGTGTTAAAGAAGGGAATGAAGCCCCAAGATACAGATGCGGCAAGAATGAAACAAGTTTTAAAGGGAGCATTACGCTCGGATCCAGTCTGGCTGCACCTGAAGACCTCGGGAGGAGGAACGTTACTGACTTATGCTGACTTGATAAAAATCATCAGAGATGAGGAGGCGCTACAACAGGACCAGCAAATGATTAAGGCAAATGTTGTACCCGCACAGGTGCTAGTCAATCCAGTGATGACCCCTGAAAGAGACTCAGAGGTAGACACTCTAAAAGCTCAAATGTCCAAGGTGTTAGAGATGTTGACCTCTCTGATGGCAAAAGACACAGAGGGTCCCAAGAGAGAAGTACCAAGGAAGGAATTATTCCCAATTGCCTCAGCACCCGCATCTTTACAAGAATGGGGATATATAGTCTGCTTTAACTGTGGAGGAATTGGCCATATTGCAGCTACATGTTCCAGTCCCAAGAAGAAGAAACCAGACAACCGCAAGCCGGCGGGAAACTCCAGAGGGCCCCGGTGAAGGAGTCAACCGGGTGCCCATCACTTTCAGTGAGCTCCAAGCTGAATGCGAAGCAGAAGAAAATAGGAGATAAAACACCTCAGAGGAAACGCAACATTCCTCAACAGAGATACACCCCAGAAAAAGGGGGCAAGACCCCTCAGAAGGGACACAGCACTCCCCAGAGGGGGTGCACACCTAAGAAGAATAATAGTATCCCTCAGCGGGTCTGTACACCCATTGAAAGGAGGGAAATCAATGCATACCAGGCTCAAGAAAGTTTAAAGTCCAAAGGGAATTGGATGAGAGAGAGTCCGAAAGGAAAGGGTCAGAAGAAGGCGACCCCTGCCAGGCCATATCCGGAGAAGCTGGTAGGCCCATCTCCTATAGTGCCCATTCAAGTGGAGGGAGTCTACACCAGAGCCATCTTGGATACTGGGGCACAAGTGACCCTGTTATACCGAGATTTCTACGATAAGCACTTGAGTCACCTGCCCATCCAGAAGATAGAGGAACTGGAAATATGTGGGATTGGAACCCAGAGTTTCCCCTACGATGGCTATCTGCCTGTTAAGATGATCTTTGACCCATCTGTGGCTGGAAAAGCCGAAGTGTTTGATACCCTGGCGGTTGTGTGCCCTCGGCCGCCAGGGGCCAACAAGAGTTCCCTTATAATAGGGAAGAACACGGACCTGGTCCGAAGACTTCTGACCCCTCTAGTGAAAGAGAAGGGGTCAGCGGCCACCAAGATCCACCCCATGCTGAAGGCGGCTTACCAACGGCTGGTCCTAGAGCAGAAGACCACTGGAGAGGGGATAGGGAAGGTGTGGAGACTTGGAACAGAAGGGATAGTGTTGCAGCCCGGCGAAGTAACCTGTCTCAGAGCCACTGTGAAGCTTACTTGGGAGCAGCCTGGACCCTTTGTCATGTTGGAGTCCGACCCAAGGGAAGAGTCCCCCGGTCTGGAAGTGATACCAGAAGTGATTCCGCTGAAGGCCCTGAAGAAGGCCCATTGTAGAGTTCCAGTGAGTGTTACGAACAATACAGATGGCCCCATGGAAATCCCAGCCAGGATGCTGCTGGGCCAGGTGAGCCCTGCTGCCCCTGTCAACTTGTCAGAAGTAAAGAGGGCGGGTGAAGGAGGAGATGCTTGGGAGAAGCTATCCATGGAAAACCCGAATCTGCCCAGGGCTTGGAAGGAGAGAGCCAAGGCCCAGTTGACCAGATGGGAGAAGATCTTCTCCAAAGATGAGTTCGATGTGGGGTGTGCAAGAAGTGCCACCCATCGGATCCGCCTCCAAGAAGATAAGCCCTTCAGGGAGAGAGTCAGGCGGGTCCCACTAGCGGATCTGGAGGATCTAAGGGAACAACTTGCAGAACTCAAAAGGATTGGTGTGATACGGGAGTCTGGAAGCCCCTATGCCTCCCCGATAGTGGTGGTCAGGAAGAAGAATGGATCGTTGAGGCTCTGTATCGACTACAGGACTCTTAACAGGAGAACCATACCCGACCAGTACACCACTCCGAGGATAGAGGATGCCCTACAGAGCTTGTCTGGAGCCAAGTGGTTCAGCGTTATGGATCTCAAGAGTGGGTACTATCAGATCCCTATGCACCCAGAAGACAAGGAGAAGACAGCTTTCATAACCCCAGTGGGGTTCTTTGAATTCGACCGGATGCCCCAAGGTCTGTCTGGAGCCCCAGCTACTTTCCAACGTCTCATGGAGAAGACTGTAGGAGACATGAACCTTATTGAAGTCCTTGTATACCTGGACGATGTCATTGTCTTTGGAAGAACCCTGGAGGAACACGAGGAGAGGCTGGAAAAAGTCTTGAGGAGACTCAGTGAGGAGGGACTCAAACTTTCGCCTGATAAGTGTCGGTTCTACCAGTCTTCTGTGAACTACCTGGGGCACATAGTGTCTGAAGAAGGGGTGGCCACAGACCCTGAGAAATTGGAGGCAGTTACCTCCTGGCCACGACCCACCACAGTAACAGAATTTAGATCCTTCTTAGGGTTCTGCTCCTATTACAGGAGGTTTGTGGAGGGATTCGCCCGAATTGCTAGACCATTGAATGAACTGCTCAAGACTGAGGGAGAAGAGGATGACTCAGGGCCCAGAAAGCCGGGAGAGTCCATCAGAGATCAGTGGAATCAGAAGTGTGAAGAGGCCTTCCTGGCATTGAAGAGCCTGACCACTGCTCCAGTCTTGGCCTACGCAGACCCAACCAGACCCTATGAGCTACACGTAGATGCTAGTCATGACGGTCTGGGAGGAGTACTTTATCAAGAACACGAAGGGCAACAACGGCCTGTTGCCTATGTGAGCAGGAGCCTGACCCCCTCTGAGAAAAACTACCCCACTCACAAGCTGGAGTTCCTGGCCCTTAAGTGGGCGGTAGTAGACAAGGTCAAAGACTACCTGTATGGGGCAGAGTTCACTGTGAAGACCGACAACAACCCCCTGACCTACCTATTCACTACAGCAAAGCTGGACGCCACTGGACACAGGTGGCTGGCCGCATTGTCTGGATTCAATTTCAGCCTGAAGTACCGGCCAGGGATTGGAAATTGAGATGCAGACGCTTTGTCCAGAAGATCTCATGGTCCCACCCATGACATGGAAGACTGGACTCAAGTGGCACCTGACGGGGTGCGGGCCCTTTGTCAAGGGGCTGAATTGCAAGCCAGAGGGGGCTCAAGGGCGGAAGAAATAGGAGTTACCATGGTAGGAGTCCCCAAACAATACTGTGGGGTAACTCAACTGGAGGTAGACCATCTGCCAAAACTGTCCAAGAAGGAGATAAGATGTGACCAATTAGAAGACCCCATGGGGAAATTAGTTCTGGAAGCCCTGGAAAATCAGAACCCAAACAGACTTCTGAGTCACTCCTCAAAGGAAGCTCGCCTGTTGAGGAAAGAGTGGGACAGGTTACAGGTGTATCAGGGAGTGGTCTACCGAAGGGGCCCCTCTGATGACCTGGAAGATAAATGGCACTTGTTTCTTCCGGAAAAACACAGAGAGACTGTTCTGATGGCCCTACATGACAATCATGGCCACTTAGGGGCGGAAAGGACCTTTCAACTTGTCAGAAGTCGGTTCTATTGGCCCTGTATGAGGGCAGAAGTAGAAGAGTACTGCCATTCGTGTGCACGCTGCATTCAGAGGAAGACTTTACCCCATCAAGCTGCCCCAATGGGCCATCTACAAAGTCAAGGCCCAATGGATCTGGTGTGCATTGATTTCCTCTGCCTCGAACCCGATCTGAGTGGACTAGGAAATGTTCTGGTGATAACCGATCATTTCACCCGGTATGCCCAAGCTTTCCCAACCAAAGACCAGAAGGCTTCCACAGTAGCCAAGGTACTTATGGAGAAGTATTTTGTCCATTATGGGCTGCCCCAGCGACTTCATTCAGATCAAGGAAGGGACTTTGAAAGTCGACTGATCCGGAAGCTCCTGGATTCGTTGGGAATCAAGAAGACTCGAACTACACCTTACCACCCACAAGGGGATGCTCAGCCGGAGAGGTTTAACCGAACCTTGCTCAACATGTTGGGGACTCTGGAAAGTGAGAAGAAACAACATTGGAGCAAACACATAGCAGCTATAGTACATGCTTACAACTGCACCACCAGTGATGCCACAGGCTACTTCCCATATCGACTCATGTTTGGGAGAGAAGCAAGACTACCTGTAGACTTGGCCTTTGGCACCTCTTTAGACCATTCCTCAGCCACATCCCACAAAGGATATGTGGACAGGCTCAGACACAGCCTGAAAGTAGCCTATGAACAAGCTCAAGCGGCCTCAGATCAAAGGGGAGCCCGAAACAAAAGAAACTTCGACTTGAAGGTCCGGATACAAGACCTGCAGCCTGGGGACCGAATACTGCTACGCAATCTGGGGGTCCCTGGAAAACACAAACTTGCAGACAGATGGAGATCTGAACCCTATGTCATCTGTAGGAAGTTGCCAGGCCTACCTGTCTACAAGTTGAAGCCGGAAGGAAAGGTAGGCCCACTGAAGACGTGGCATCGAAACCACCTGCTCCCACTTGCTGAAGCAGTCAGGATACCTCCAGTGAGAGACTCCCCTGAGCCAGTGTCTATTCTGGATACCCCCAGGCCAAACACTCGGTCCCAGACCTCTCGGACTGAAGATATAGAAGCTTCTGAACTCAGTGGAGATGAAGAAAGAGAGCTTGACTGTCTGTGGCCTTCCCCAACTCAAGGAACTTCTGCTATAGATCTTCCAACTACTGAAGACACTGCAGATACACAACTGAATGCAAAAGCCGTTGAATTCATCCCAAATAGTCATTCATTTGATTACTGGGAAGATGCCCGTGATGTTTACCCTGAACAGGACCCTAGAGACTCTATGTATCCCTCGGCTCCTGAAGCAGATGTTACAGAGCCTGCCGTGTTACCTGAGCCTGTTACAGAAGAAGAGCATGTGGCGCCAGAGCCAGAAACCCCAAGGGAACAAAGGGCCTGCAGAGTCATAAGGCCTCCCAGAAAGCTGACCTACCCACAAATGAGGAAGAGCTCAGAAGATTCTTTGATCACTGCTAGGAGGAGTGTAGAGAATCCGAACCCCTCCACTGTACATTTGGTAGAGGTCAACCTCCACTCACTCTCTGGCACAGTTAGGCAGGTCACTCAGGATAGTATGACCTGTGGCAAGGGGAATCCAACCCCTCGGTTTTGGTGGGAATTCCCTATGCCAACCTCTTATGCAATGTTGTCTGGGGTTGTACGCAGTGTATGCTAAGGTTTCTTTGGGGACCAAAGAATTTAAGTGGGGGGAGTGTGTAGCGGGGTCCCCTTTAAGACTCTCGGGACTACCTTGCCCAGAATCCCTTTCGGCATGTTTCCACCCCAGAGACTCATGGGAGGGGTTATAAAAGGAGGAGGCGAGGCTGGGCTCGGTCTCTTTGGGACACGAGACTTCAGTGACTGATCCTCCTGTGCGGATGTGCCGGAGTGCAGGGCCTGAAGCCTGAGGCCTTGCGCAGCACCAAAGAGCCTTCCACCCCACTGTGAGCCTGGGTGGCATCTGACTTCGCCTATCTACAGCCTTGGCTGGATCGGGGACCCGATCGCTGGAGACACTGTGTGTGTGTGAGGACACAGTCGGTGGAAGTTCCCGGACTGGGATCGCGTCTGGAGGGGTGAGCGAGCGTATGCTCAGACCATATACTGTTGTTGCTAATGTGCCTATAGACTGCCGTGGCCCACAAGTTTATATCTGATACTCTCACTGGAGATCCATATCAGAGCTGAACTCAGAGTTCATTCAGTAAAGTGTTTATTTCATCACAATCTTCCCACTGGATTACAAATGGTATTCTGTTAATGTGCACCACCTTTAAAGAATTGCCGGTGAAGAAACCATCATCCCCTATAGACTGAGTTTTAGATATCTGAGCCAGGCCTGGCCAGCTAGTTAGTTCATTTAGGTACTGCGCCACAGGGCGCTTCGTTAACGGCTGCCCACGCGGCGCACCTTTACTGTTCATTTAATGCATAGTATGTTTATTGCTGCAGGGCTCTGCAACCTATTACCTGTAAACTGTTACCATTGTTAATCTTTCTTCACCTTAAGTAAATTTGATACCCCTTTCATTATTGCCTTGGTGTCTGAGTTTACTCATACAGTATAAGAATTTTATTGCTGTCATAACTAACTGTGCCAGTAGGGGGTCGAGTACATTGCCGGGGGTTGGCGGAGCTGTTTTCAGGGCCCAAACTAAATCTGCGGCCTTCTTAGTTGGAGGTATCGCTACATAAGGTATATATGTAGTTGATGTGAATGTTCAAATTATTGATTATTTACTGGATTTTTCTTTTAAGAAAAAACATTGGTTTTCAAATTAGAGCCATATTTTATTAAAGCAAAACTCCAGGCAAATAGCTAAATACAGAGAAGAAGTAAATACAACATATAACAGCCATTTTACCTACCAAAGGATTAGTAATTTTGCCTAGCTAGTCCTGGGACTCCTTGACAGCAGAGTAAGGTTGTAGACCTAACTTTTTTTATTGTGCAGGTAATCAATATAGATTGGTCACCACCCTTCCCCCAACCTGTGATTGGAATGTCAAAGAGCAACATGATACTGATCAATCATCCCTCTGTTCCTTCTTCCAGCCAGTTTCCTTATTAGCACAAGTGCATACAGCACACCAGATTGGATGATAACATTAACCCTCCCTAGTTAGATCTGATATTAAGACAGACTAGGTACTTACACTAGTTACATTTGTGCCTACCTAGAGGTTTGCTTTGAACATGATGAACATTTTGATAGCAGGTACAAGAGGCTTTTAGGCTGGCCATACATTATAACATTTTCTTGTTCAATTTTCTTTAGATTTACCTTTCAACTATATAGTGCAAGGGCCTGCCTGATTGCATACAAATTGAAAGTGTTTAGGTTTGACCTCATATTATATGGTTTTGGTAACTAAAGAAACATTGTACAAGAAAATTGTATAGTGTATGTCCAGCCTAAATCTAGATTTTGCACTAAGGTCATGTGGCTTTCAATTAAATATCCCATGGCCATGAATGCAGTCCAGACAATTGAAGAGGGGCTTCAGCCACATGTGTGAAAATTAAAAAAGTCAGCAGGTACAAAAACTGTAGATGCTGACTATTAATAAACAGACACACTCACCTGTCCAGGGATCCAGCGTTATCCTCACCCAACCCAATTTATTTAACCAGTCTTCAGTCCCTGGCGCCGGTATCTTAATGTGACTCCTTATGGCTTCTTAGCTGGCTGCCCACTGCACATGCACAAGCCGCACTGTGTTTTGTGACTTGTCCCACAGTCTTCTGAGCTATGTGATGTGTCCCAAAAGGCTGCAGGCAGGGAGGGGGCAGGAGAACTTCTGCCTGGATGGTCTAGGTGGTCTGAGTGGAAGAGGGAGGAGGTTCGTCTCATAACTAGGTAGCCGCTCCACCTCCCCAAAAAAATTAAATCCAAATATAGCAGAGAGGGGGAGGAAGTGACAGAAATCAATAAAATATCTACATTGAATAATTATTCTGATAATAGTCACATGAACTAAGCAATGGCACTGACCAATATACTGCCAACTATGCCAGCAAAAAAAAATTGAATATATATTATTTTTTTAAATAACAAACATGTTATACTTACCTCCACTGTGCAGCTTGTTTTGCACAGAGTGGCCCTGGTCCACGTCTTCTGGGGTCCCTCGGCGAGCTTGCATGCTGGTGAGTTATTGTGGGCGCGCTCCTGTGATACAGCCGGCAGCTATAGTCGCTCACTGTATCACTCGGCCCCGCCCCCCAGCGTCATTGGATGTGATTGACAGCAGCGCAAGCCAATGGCTGCACTGCTTTCAATCAACCAATGAATGAGCCGAGAAGCCGGCCCAGAAGCCTGCCCGTTCAGGGCATAGGACTTTCGAGGGGTCAGGTAAGTAAACGGATGCTCGGGGGGGGGGGGGGCGGCTAATGCACAGATGTTTTTTCACCTTAGTGCATAGAATGCATTAAGGTGAAAAAGTTTTTACCTTTACAACCCCTTTAATTGGTTAGAAACCTGGCCTGATATAAACAAGTGATGTGACCATTTTAAGCACCATTGGGGCCACGTAGAAGTGTGCCAATGAACACTTTCATAAGTGTAGCAGGGATGCAATTTCTCCTTTTGGCCACAAGACGGAGACAGAGAGATGCTGACTTGTTATTCCAGAAAACTCAAACAAAAAGCTCACTAAGGTAAAAGGGGAGTGTCAGGAAGTGTTGAACAGTGAGGAGGAGGGGAAGGACTGAGGATAAAAGAAAGAGAGAAGGCTGACAGGACACTGAGGAGAGGAGATTGCTTAAAAGAGAGGGAGATACCAATGCTCAAAAAGTCCTTTGCTGGGACACAGTGACACTTAACAGTGAGGAAAGCTGTCTGAGGGAGAGAGAGAGAGGAGGGAGGGAGAGAGGGAGGGAGAGAGGGAGGGAGAGAGGGAGGGAGAGAGGGGGAGAGGGAGACTCTGGCAGCATTAGAGGGGGAGAAAGCCAAGCTTTTCCAGAGACAACCTGGAGACGGAGGAGTAAGGATGCCTGAGGGGAGCCAGGAGCAGAGACACTACTATTTAGTCCAGGGACCCTACTCAGCAGCCCAGCACCACTCAGCTCAGCATAGACGACCCACACCTTCCAGGGATCGAGATACCCATCTAGGTATTGGGTCAGCCGCTGCCTGCTAATCTTGCGAATTTCGCTATCAGTCATATCGATCGGCCATCAGCAAGAGATCCAGTGCTTTACAACATCGCTAAGAACATCAGGAACCTGAACAAGCACCTGGGATTATCATTGTGTCATCGCACCGAGGATTGGTGAGAGGGTGCAAACCCAAATCCTTCTTGACACCATACTGACACTGCATGCAGACACCAATTTCCCTTTTAAGTGTCACGGGATGCTTGTTTGGAAGCTATCATCTTTAGTAGTTTGCCCTTTTTAAATTCTACCTAACGGAACATTCTTGGGGATTACTGCTCCATGCAAGCTTGTTTAAATCTACAAGGGCCCCACCATTTGCTAGCCGAAGACACTAGTATTCTTCACCTCAGTACCTGCAACATTACAGAACTGTGTCTACTGTACTTGTGTAATCCATTCTTTTATTTGCATGTTTGCGGCTCAGAAGGAGCTGAGAAGTCTTCTCTCCTCCCTCTCAGCGCCTGTGTCAAGGGCATATAGATTACTGCTCTTCCTTACCTGCAGTTGCTAAAATTGAAGGTTGTCTTTTCTAATGTATTAGTTATTTGTAGCAAGGTTTAAACAGTGTTGTAAGTTTCAATATGCTTTAAACCGTGCTTATATATTCAACTTGTTTATCACTACCAGGTGTGTCTCTATTTTTGGTGATAATTCCACAGCCAGGATAACATTATTTACCGCATGTGTCCTTAAATGTGTTTGCAGTAATTTTATTTAACCAAGTGTGTCAGAGGGGCTGAGGTCATTCTTGGAGTTGAGGCGGAGATCATAGAATCCAAATTCACCAAGCAGCTCCTTCGGGGGTGGCGCTACATAAGGATGCTATTGCACAAAGAAGGTTTCGAAATATTAGAGAATCATTTCCCAACTGATTGATGATGAATTAAAGAGTGTTGTTTCTCGTATGTTCTCCAAATCCTAACAGAAGTTTCTAGCTGCCGAGAACATTGTAGGTGTGTAACCTCAATGGAGGCCCTTGAGAAACTATTGAGTTATTTACTAAAGGTAAATAGACTGTTCACTTTGACAGGAAAGTTGCACTTTGCAAAAGAATTTGCCCTAGATCTTAGTGAATGAAGTGAAGCTTTTTGAGTTCCATCATCCAATCATGTGCAAGAAAATATGTTGTTTTTACTTTTTCCTTGCATGTTCTTCTCAAAGTGTATTTTCACCACATTCATTAAAGTAGAACTTCACTTTCTCAATCAATATTTTCTATTTTTAATCATTATTCTGCTAGCATTGGATTTTTTTAAAAATAATTCTTCAGTTACTTCCTGGATTCCAAGCCTAGGCATATGGTGTCATGCATATAAGGAGCCTCCAAGAGAGGATAAGAGGTTTTCTAAGCTATGCACGCTTAACTGTCTGCATGCCAGAGCTATAAGCGGATGGATTCTAGGAAGTAAATGCTACATGAATCACCTGCTTTTGCTCAAGATAAGCCATGCACAGTTTTTGAAATTGATTTCCAGGCAAATTATAGCTTGGAGACATGGATGGATGGGTGAGCTTGCTTTAAACATTAAAAATGAATTAAAGAGCGTTTATGGTTTGTGGTGCTCAGATGCATACCAAACTGGCACGGATTGTGCGGGTTTTACCCGCAGAGGCTCCTCCTTCCCGCACTCCCGCGAGACTATCATGTTTCCCGCACAGCAGGAAACATGAAGAGAAGAAGAGGAGCAGCAGCAGGTAAGAGCCCCCCCCGCGATCGGCGCACTAGTATGCCCCCCCCGATCGGCGGCCCCCCGCCGCCCCCCAAACCCAACCCCCCCCCGCTTTTTTTGCAAGTCCGCTTAACAACTTCTGTGGCAATTCCCGTTTTTTTTTGCCAATGTCCCGCACCCCCCCCCCGCTCAACAACTCTGGTTGGCAGGGGAGAGGGGACATCAGAATGTCCCGCGAAGGGACTCTTTAAAAAGTTGGGAGGTATGCAGATGCAGTATAGTTACGCTTTAAGTTCTAGTAAAAATTAATTTGCAATGTAAACTGCCTATTTGCTTTTAGTAACTCAACCCTTATTACTTGAATGGGACAGGCCATGTCAGGTATAATTTCAGTTAGATAAGTGTATCAGCATATCACAGTCAATAAACAGAGTGGGCTACTGAGAAAATATGTCTGTCCCCATGTAGATATATACATAAACAACTATATTTAGACATAGAGTAGACTAGTAAAACTGTCCTTCCTTCACTCACGCAGACTGGGAGAGTGCTAGTTAACCACTTGCCGACTGCCGCACGCCAATGTACGTCGGCAGGATGGCACGGCTGGGCATATTGGTGTACAGGTACGTCCCCTTTAATATGCACAGCCGTGGGTCGCGTTCGCGACCCGGTCGGGTACTCCGTGACCGCGGGACCCGATCGCCGCCGGTGTCCCGCGATCAGGTCACAGAGCTGAAGAACTGGGAGAGGTATGTGTAAACAAACCTTTCCCCGTGCTTCCTAGTGAGCCTGTCACTGATGGTCTGTTCCCTGTCATAGGGAACGACGATCAGTGACATCACACGCCAAGCCACGCCCCTCTCAGTAAGAATCACACATTAGGTCACACTTAACCCCTTTAGCGCCCCCTACAGGTTAACCCCTAAACTGCCAGTGTCATTTTCACAGTAATCAGTGCATTTTAAAATGACAATGGTCCCAAAATAGTGTCAAAAGTGTCCGATGTGTCCGCCATAATGTCGCAGTCACTATAAAAATCGCTGATCGCCGCCATAACTAGTAAAAAAAAAAATGATTAATACAAATGCCATAAAACAGTCCCCTATTTTGTAGAAGCTATAACCTTTGCGCAAACCAATCAATAAACGCTTATTGCGATTTTTTACCAAAAATATGATCAATACGTCTCGGCCTAAACTGTGGAAAAAAAATGTTTTTTTATATATTTTTTTGGGGATATTTATTATAGCAAAATGTAAAAAATATTGAATTTTTTTCAAAATTGTCCCTCTATTTTTGTTTATAGCGCAAAAAATAAAAACCGCAGAGGTGATCAAATACCACCAAAAGAAAGTCCTATTTGTGGGAAAAAAAGGACGTCAATTTTGTTTGGGAGCCACGTCGCACGACCGCGCAATTGTCAGTTAAAGCGACGCAGTGCCGAATCGCAAAAAGAGGCCTGGTCCTTTAGCAACAAAATGGTCCGGGGCTTAAGTGGTTAAGCACTTGCCGCCAAATCAGGTACATGCATGTGATTGGCTTCAAGGGGTTATCCCGCAGTTATAGCTGCAGCTGTATGCCATAACCCCAGTATTTTTTCTCTTCATCATACATAACGGGACACAGAGTGAGGTTATTATTCCTTACTTACTGGGTTATACTTCATCTCCAGATGAATGGACACTGGTAGACCAAAGGTCTTTAGACAGGAAGTGATCCCCTATATAACCCCTCCCATACAGGAAGTACTTCAGTTTTTTACCAGTGTCTGCAAGGTGGATGGGCACGTTTGTTTGATCTCTCTCTCTCTCTCTCTCTCGCTCCAGGTCTTGAAGTCCCAGCATGGTTTTAAAATGAATCAAGGGATTGACCAATCGGATCCATTTGAAACAAGCTTATATGCTAAGATAAATGGCACCCAAGCCTCGCAAAGAAGAGGCAAGGATCCTGCAAGGTATTGCCTGTAATGCGACCTCCAGGCACTGTACCCTGCGTAGTGCAATCCTGGACACCACAGAGCTAAGGTATTCCTGCAGGGTGCTGTACAGGTCCAAGGGAGTGGGCCCTAAAACATGAAAAGGGTACCCAGTCCTTGAAGGTCCTCAAGTGACAGGAACCCGTCGTGATGGGTGAAGATTGGGCTCTTAGTTTATAAGGTTTTCCTGCGCCTGGACGGGTAAGTGAAATTCCCCCTTATTTACTTATTGTGGGGTGCCCCATGTGTGTAACAATATGGCAATCTAGCTAAAGCTGGACACCTGTGTAGCAGTGACCGCAGGTGGAGGTTTTGGGCTGACTGTTTGAAAGAGTGAGCTTTCTTGTGTCTTTTGCTGTCTTGTCTTTTGTGGATTGTCCGCCCATGAAAATTCTTTGGCGCATGAAGATTCATTGCATGTGTGCACACGGGACTGTGACCGCGCACACGTGCACAGGCGCACAGCCATCTTATTTAAGCTGAGAGTGGCTGACATTCGGTGCTTCCAGGGGACAGGCTGTGAAAACCTTTTGCTTACAGCAGTTAATTTCTCCTTACCGCAATTGTTCGTTCTGCCTTTAAGTTACCTCCTGCAGAGGTTTCTGAGCCTCCCTTGTCCTCTTTGGGGTCCCTGAAGCCTCCTCCTTGCACCCCCTATTGGAACAGGTGGTGTAAGCTGATTGGGAACATCCTGACAGGATTTTTGTTCCTCCTAAGAGGTTTTACCTTTTATATCCCATGGAGGTAAAGTTTGTTAAGAAATGGAGCATGGCAGCCGTAGATGCGTCAGTCTCTTCCTTAAACAAGAACTTAACTTGTCTAGTGGATAACGCACAGGTCTTGAAAGACCCTGTAGACAAGAAATTAGACTTATTATTAAGGGCTTCTTTTTCTTTGGCCAGTTCAGCTATTTAGCCAGCTGTCGCAGCAATTGGAGTCTGCCAGTTCTTAAAAAATCAGGTCAGGTGGCCTGATAGGCCTAAACAGGCTGATGATCTTGCTGAAAATAGGGCAGATATTCCTTGAGCGCTGTGTTTTGCTGTAGATGCCTTAAAGGATTCTATACAGCAAGTCTCTCGTCTGGCTCTCCTGTCTGTACACACGCGCAGACTTGTGTGGCTTAAGAACTGGTCAGCCCAGCTTCCCTGTAAGAAGTTATTGGCAGAGTTCCCCTTCCATGGAGAACATTTGTTTGGTGATGATCTGGACAAGTACATCCAAAAGATTTCCGTAGGAAAGAGTTCTTTACTTCCTATAAAAAGAAGGACCTGGCGTCCCTCGTTTAAAACCTCGGGAACTTCCTCAGGTATTTCAGGGACAAGGCAGTTCCGCCGCTAACAGGGGGATAGAGCCAGGGGCAAGCCGCAGAGTCTCAGCCAGAAAAAACCTGGGTCCAGAACTCTTCTAAACCCGGCACCAAGTCCTCTCTTTGAGGGGACGCCCCCACTCTATCGGGTGGGGGGAAGGCCAATTTGCGGACATTTGGAGAACAGTGGTGCAGGACGAGTGGGTCACCTCAACAGTGTACCACGGTTACAATCTGGAATTACGGAGGTTTCCACCTCAGAGGTTTTTAAGATCCAACCTTCCTCCTGCGGATCCTCCAAAAAGGAACTTATTGTTTCAAGCACTAAAGCAGTTAGTGCATCAGGGAGTGATCATACAGGTTCCAGTGTCCGAAAGAGGCACAGGGTTTTTTCGAACCTGTTCACGGTTCACGTTTCTTAAACCAAATGGGGACATAAGGCCAATCTTGGACCTAAGATCCCTGAACCAACATCTGTTAATCCAATCCTTCAGGATGGAGTCAGTCCGCTCAGTAGTAGCCTCACTCCAGATGGGAGACTTCTTAGCCTCCATCAATATCAAGGACGCGTATTTACACGTACCTATCTTTCAGCCTCATCAGAGGTTCCTGCGATTTGCAGTAGAGGAACGTAATTTCCAGTTTGTGGCACTGCCTTTCGGACTTGCCACAGTACCTCAGGTGTTTACAAAGATCCTGGCACATGTACTTGGTCTTTTTAGGGCCCAGGGGATCTTGGTGCTCAGATACTTGGACGACCTCCTGCTCAGAGATCTCTATAATATATATATATATATATATATATATATATATATATATATTTTGTTAGTTTTGGGCCTTGTCTGTGGCCAGAGTCAAAGTCCTCACAAGAATGATCTCACCTCTACCTTAGATAGATGCAAGTCCTCTTTTCCCCCAGGAATGTGAATGTCCACACTAGCTGAAAGTCCAACTCAACATTTATTTCACACAGGATAATAAACAGCCTCTTTAAGAGCAGACAGGTTGGAGTGAAGATACAGGACAGCTTAGGTGTGGAGGAGGTCCAGGCACAAACGTAGCTTAACTCTTTAGACTGTTTAGGTTTCTCAAACAGCTTTGGCGCACAATCTCTGCCACAGGCCGTGAGGTTGGTCTCTGCCACAGACTTGGAGAGTAGGGTCACTGCCACTGACCGGGTGAATAGGGCCTTGCCCTATGAAGTCACTGCCACTGACTTGGACGAGTAGGGTCACTGCCACTGACCTGAAGAGTAGGGTCACTGCCACTGACCTGAACGTGAACTTCCTTCTTATAGTATTTGGCCCATGTCAAGGAGAAAACATCCCTCCGGAGAGTTACCAGAGGCCGTCACCGTCACCACGACTCTGCGCTGGATCCCCTCGCAAGGCGGCACCCTGAGAGTCTTCGATCCCTAGCGAAGCCCAGCCGAAGGGGTCCCTCACAAAGCAGCACCCTGGGAGCCCTCAATCCCCGGCGGAACCCAGCCGAAGGTGCTGGGCTCCGGGCCTCCAAAATAGTACCTCACCCCAGACTGAAGGTGTCTGGGATGGAACAGGAACTCCACCTCCGGGCCTAAGGCACCCGGAGACGACCCTCCTCACACCCATGCCGAAGGTGCCCAGGCGGGGACGAACCACACACACACCCAGGCTGAAGGTGCCTGGGCGTGGACCCCAAACGGAAGATGTCCGCCCCCTCTATACCCTCTCCCGACAGGCACAGCAGGTTCCTCGCCCCGCCGTACTACTGCCGAGAGGGGACACAAAAGGCGCAGTCCTGTATTGGTGGTTCAACCCCGTCCCGTAGGCCACAGGAAACCACACACCAACACCATCTCCCATCAACAGAAATGGTCCATTACCCTAACAATCAGTGTGTCTGAGCCTAATTACCACTCAGATATATATATACACTATATTTAGGGGGAGTATCTGAGTGGTAATTAGGCTCAGATACACTAATTGTCAGGTTTCTTGGACCATTTCTGTCCCTGGGAGATAGTATTGGTGTGCAGTTCCCTGTGGCCTACAGGTGGTGCTGTTGCCGTAGGCCAGGGTTGAACCACTGATACAAGGCTGTGCCTTTTTTGTCCCCTCTCGGTAGTGGTGACGGCGGGGCGGGGAACCTGCTGTGCCTGTCGGGAGAGAGTATAAAAAGGGGCGGCCATCTTCCAGAGGGGTCGCGCCCAGGCACCTTCAGCCTGGGTGGTGCGTGTGTCGTCTCTGGGTGCCCTAGGCCCGGAGGCCGAGTTCCTGTTCCATCCCAGACACCTTCAGTCTGGGGTGAGGTACTATTTTGGAGGCCCGGAGCCCAGCACCTTCGGCTGGGTTCCGCCGGGGATTGAGGGCTCCCAGGGTGCTGCTTTGTGAGGGGACCCATATCCAGGACCCGTATCCAGGATCGAGGAGGCCAGGGAGGTGACCCCTTCTGAAGACCCAGCGCAGAGTCGTGGTGACAGTGGGGGCCTCTGGTAACTCTCCGGAGGGATGTTCTTCTCCTTGACATGGGCCAAGTTTCTTCAAGAAGGAAGTGCATGTTCTGTAGGTCATAGTGGCAGTGACTCTACGCACACCAGGTCAGTGGCAGTGACCAAATAGGGCAAGGCCCTATTCACCAGGTCAGTGGCAGTGACCAACTTCAACAAGTCAGTGGCAGTGACTTTCATATTCACCCGGTCTGTGGCACAGGCCGTGCGCCCAAACCTGTTCGTGAAATCAGAATAGTAAGAGAAACTAAATCAAGTTTGTGCCTGGACCTCCTCCCACAATATCTGACCTGTGTCTCGTATCTTCCTGTCTGCTCTCATAGAGACTATTTGTTATCTGTGGGGAAATAAATACAAAAGTTGGACTTTCAGTTGGTGTGGACAGTTACTTTACTGGGGAGAATTAAGGACTTGTTTCTGGCTAATGCAGAGGCGAGATCAGCTCGGGAGGATTCTAACACCAGCCGCAGGCAGGCCCGAAAACTAACACCGCCCAACCTCCCCATCCAGGTGGGTACGGGCTTATAGTGCGGTGTGCCTCATTCTTTCCTGCGGAGGAGCCAAGTAAAGAAAAGCAGGTAAAGTCTGGGGTGGGTGCGCTATATATATATAATAGCGCACCCACCCCAGACTTTACCTGCGTTTCTTCTGCTTGGCTCCTCCGCAGGAAAAGAATGAGGCACACCGCACCACAAGCCCATACCCTCCTGAATAGGGAGGTTGAGCGGTGTTAGTTTCTCGGGTCTGCCTGCGACTGGTGTAAAAACGCCTCCAGTGCTGACCTAGTTTCTGCAGTAATCAGAACAAGTCCTTAATTTTCCCCAGTAAGCAACTGTCCACACCAACTGAAAGGTCCAACACTTGTGTATTCCTTCTTGCACAATAAACAGTCTCTTTTAGAGCAGACGGGTTGAGACAAACACGGGTCAGATAAGGTGGGAAGAGGTCCAGGCACAAACTTAAATTTGGGGTTTCTCCTGTTCTGAATAGCACTAACAGGCTTGGCGCACGGTCGCTACCACCGACCATGAGGGGGTCCCTGCCACAGACCAGGTGAATAGGGCCTCTGCCACAGGCCCGGTTGTTGGGTCTCTGCCACCGACCAGATTCACGATGAATTACCTTCTAGAAGTAATGACCCCTGTCAGAGAAAAGGACATCCATCCGGAGAGTTACCAGAGGCCCCACCGTCACCAGCGATACTGTGCTGGGTCTTCGGGAAGGGTCACCTCCCTGGCCTCCTCATCCTAGATTCGGGCACCCACTTCAGGGGGGCACCCTAGGATCCCTCGATCCCTTGTGGGACCCATTCGAAGGTACTGGGCCCCAGGCCTCTCTCTAAGTACCTCACCCCAGACTGAAGGTGTCTGAGATGGAACAGCAGCTCCGTCTCTGGGCCTAGAGCACCCAGAGACCACCCGACAGGCCTCCGGGCCTAGGGCACCCGGAGGCGACACACCCGCACCCAGGCTTAAGGTGCCTGAGCGCGGAACCAACGACCCCTCTGAAAGATGGCCGCCCCCTTTTATATCCTCTCCTGACAGGCACAGCAGGTTCCCCGCCACCCGCCGTACTGCTGCCGAGAGGGGACAAAAAGGACACAACCTCGTACTGCAGTTCAACCCGGACCCACGGCAACAGCACCACCTATAGGCCCCAGTGAACTTAACCACTAGTACTATCTCCCAGGGATAGAAATGGTCCATGAGACCTAACAATTGGTACATCTGAGCCTGGTTACCACTCAGATGCTTCCCCCTAAATGTAACCACCCGCTACACATTATGTATATATTATATACACATACACAGTCATGGCCGAAATTGTCGGCACCCCAGAAATTTTTCCAGAAAATAAAGTATTTCTCACAGAAAAGTATTGCGGTAACACATGTTTTGCTAAACACATGTTTACTCCCTTTGTGTGTATAAAAACAAAACAAAAAAAGCCCACGTTCACACTGGGGCTGCGGGAGTGAAGCCTGCGAGTTCAGCTGAACTCTCACGATTTCACTCCCGCTGGCAGTCCCGATTTCAGCCACGATTTCAAAGACATCTGAAACAGATGTCAATGTAAATCGCGGCTGAAATCGCAAAAAGTAGTACAAAAACTACTTCTTGTAAACGGTGCAGCGCCGCAGATGCGGCGTCGCACCGATTAGGACGGTGCCATTGCCCGCAATTTGCGGCAAATTTCGCCGATTTGACATGCGATTTGACATGTCAAATCGCATGTCAAATCGCACCAGTGTGAACCAGGGCAAAGGGAGGAAAAAAAAGCAAATTGGACATAATGTCACACAAAACTCCAAAAATGGGATGGTCAAAATTGTGGATAAATAAGATTGTTTCAAGCATGTGGTGCTCCTTTAAACTCACCTGGGGCAAGAAACAAGTGTGGGCAATATAAAAATCACACCTGAAAGCAGATAAAAAGGAGAGAAGTTCACTTAGTCTTTGCATTGTGTGTCTGTGTGTGCCACGCTAAGCACTGACAACAGAAAGAGGAGAAGAGAACTGTCTGAGGACTTGAGAACCAAAATTGTGGAAAAATATCAACAATCTCAAGGTTACAAGTCCATCTCCAGAGATCTAGATTTGCCTTTGTCCACAGTGCGCAACATTATCAAGAAGTTTGCAACCCATGGCACTGTAGCTAATCTCTCTGGGCGTGGATGGAAGAGAAAAATTGATGAAAGGTTGCAATGCAGGATAGTCCGGATGGTGGATAAACCGCCCCAAACAAGTTCCAAAGAAATTCAAGCTGTCCTGCAGGCTCAGGGAGCATCAGTGTCAGTGCGAACTATCCATCGACATTTAAATTAAATTAAACGCTATGGCAGGAGACCCAGGAGGACCCCACTGCTGACACAGAGACATAAAAAAGCAAGACTACAGTTTGCCAAAATGTACTTGAGTAAGCCAAAATCCTTCTGGGAAAACATCTTGTGGACAGATGAGACCAAGATAGAGCATTTGCTAAAGCACATCATTCTACTGTTTACCGAAAATGGAATGAGGCATACAAAGAAAAGAACACAGTACCTACTGTGAAATATGGTGGAGGTTCAATGATGTTTTGGGGTTGTTTTGCTGCCTCTGGCACTGGGTGACTTGAATGTGTGCAAGGCATCATGAAATCTGAGGATTACCAAAGGATTTTGGGTGGCACTGTAGAGCCCAGTGTCAGAAAGCTGGGTTTGCATCCGAGATCTTGGGTCTTCCAGAAGGACAGTGACCCCAAACATACATCAAAAAGCACCCAGAAATGGATGGCAACAAAGCGCTGGAGAGTTCTAAAGTGGCCAGCAATGAGTCCACATCTAAATCCCATTGAACACCTGTGGAGAGATCTTAAAATTGCTGTTGGGAAAAGGCGCCCTTCCAATAAGAGAGACCTGGAGCAGTTTGCAAAGGAAGAGTGGTCCAAAATTCTGGATGAGAGGTGTAGGAAGCTTATTGATGGTTATAGGAAGCGACTGATTTCAGTTATTTTTTCCAAAGGGTGTGCAACCATATATTAAGTTAAGGGTGCCAAGAATTTTAACCAGCCCATTTTTGGAGTTTTGTGTGACATTATGTCCAATTTCCTTGTTTTCTCCTTTTTTTTTGTTTTGTTCCAATACACACAAAGGGAATAAACATGTGTATAGCAAAACATGTGTTACTGCAATACTTTTCTGTGAGAAATACTTGATTTTCTGGAAAAATTTCTGGGTTGCCAACAATTTCAGCCATGACATTATATATATATATATATATATATATATATATATATATATATATATATATATATATATATAATGTGTGTATAATATCTCATTATAATGTTTGGGGGTCCTAAGTAATTTTATAGCAACAAAATGCAGTTTTTCACTTCTAAACAAAAAGTGTCAGAATAGGACTGGTCTTCTAGTGTTTACACAGAGAAACATATTTTAGACCTGATTATTTATTTGCTTTTTGCAAATATTATATGCCTTTAATCAATAACCTTATATACATATAATATATGATTTAAGAGGAAAAACAATCCAAGTAAGGGTTAAATTAGAACTCATTTGCCAAACTGTCTGAAAAAAATATCTGTGTTGCATTAGCAGCCAATCAGATTCAAATTTGCACTTGAAAATTAATTGCATAATCTTTCCAGCAGCTATACTGACTAATCTTATTTCAGATATTTTGATTGATAATTCCCAGTACTAAGTGATGGTTACTCAACCTACAAATTACAACTGCTATGTCTATGCAGCAGGCAGGGAGATGGTTTAGAAGAACTTTTCTAGGAAATATGCATATATGTTTATGTACAGTAGGTGCCGCCGACATTGTATATCCATCGTGATCCCATCGCGGAGATTCTTGTCGACAGGGTGCCGACATCTCGCGCTCGCTGCAATAGCGAGAAGGAGACGCGACACTTTAATGAACGGGATCCGACGTGGATTCCCGCCAATACCAGGCACTTTGTTTGGTATGAATCCTGAGCGGGAACTCTGCGCCAAATTTTAAATAAAAAACTGGCATGGGTTCCCCCTCCAGGAGCATACCAGGCCCTTCGGTCTGGTATGGATTTGAAGGGGAATCCCCTACGCCAAAAAAACGGCATGGGGTCCCCCTCAAAATCCAAACCAGACCCTTATCCAAGCACGCAACCTGGCAGGCCGCAGGAAAAGAGGGGGGGGACGAGAAAGCGGCCCCCCTCCCTCCTGAACCGTACCAGGCCACATGCCCTCAACATGGGGGGTTTGGTGCTTTGGGGCAGGGGGGCGACCTGTGGCCCCCCCACCCCAAAGCACCCTGTCCCCATGTTGATGGGGACAAGGGCCTCGTCCCGACAACCCTGGCCGTTGGTTGTCGGGGTCTGCGGGCGGGGGCTTATGGGAATCCGGGAGCCCCCTTTAATAAGGGGGCCCCCAGATCCCAGCCCCCCACCCTATGTGAATGAGTATGGGGTACATCGTACCCCTACCCATTCACCTGGTGGAAAAAAAAAATGTCAGGGTTGTCGGGACGAGGCCCTTGTCCCCATCAACATGGGGACAGGGTGCTTTGGGGTGGGGGGGCCACAGATCGCCCCCCTGCCCCAAACCCCCCATATTGAGGGCATGTGGCCTGGTACGGTTTAGGAGGGAGGGGGGGCCTCTCTATCATCCCCCCCTCTTTTCCTGCGGCCAGCCAGGTTGCATGGTCGGATAAGGGTCTGGCTTGGATTCTGAGGGGGACCCCCACGCTGTTTTTTCAGCGTAGGGGATTCCCCTTCAAATCCATAACAGACCGAAGGGCCTGGTATGCTCCTGGAGGGGGAACCCATGCCGTTTTTTTATTTAAAATTTGGCGTGGAGTTCCCACTCAGGATTCATACCAAACACAGTGCCTGGTATTTGCGGGAATCCACGTCGGATCTCCGTCCACCGGCCTCAATGTCAGCAATGCGTGTCGCTCATTGCGAAAGGAAAAACACAATTTTTCCTTTCCCGATGACGAGACAGCTCAGCGCTGGCTCTCGCGACGGGGGTCGTAGGGTGTCAATCTCACCGCTAGAAGAGGCGAGATTGACACAAAATCGGCGGCACCTACTGTACCTGGCTCTTGGTAGACATTCCCTTGTAGTCAGGTTATTTCCTAATATCGGATCACAATCAGATCTCTGCAGCTCTGTTCAGTTTAAGCAATGAGAATAATGCTCTTTCCAACCTGTAACTTTATATTAATGAATTTAATTCACAATTGTAGAAGAGATTTAAGCAATAATTTCAATTGTGTGCAATTTCCATCCAGCACCAGACTGTGATTGTATGGTATTTTGCATTTTTGTCAGTTTCGTGTGTATTTTCAATCATGAGTGAATTAACACCAATGATGAAATCTACACATTGCGGACAATGGACCTAAGGTGTCTTATCTGAGCTGGGAGGGTTTATGGGATGTCATCTGCTGAGTTAAGTTACTATATTAACCCTGTGAAGACATAACCAGTTCCACCTCCTTGTCGCTTTCACTTCTGTCTTGCCTTAGCTTGTCACTATTTCCTAGTTACTCTGCTGCACCTGTCCTTACCTCCCAGCCACACGTCACTTTTTATTTTTCTAATCTTCTGCTTGTTTTTATTATATTACTCTTCTCTATCACTGCATATATCTTTAACAGCTTTGCCCTGGAGTGCAGCCACCTGCACAGTCTTACTCTCCTTCTAGGTTACTCAGTGTCCTATCTATCTAATTAGAATATGTAACTGTTCTCAGGAGTCCACATCCAGCCTGCAAGCACTGCTGCTGACTTGTACCTACTGCTCCATCTCACCTCTATTAGCTAGCTGTCTCTCCTGGTAGACGTCCACATACAGCCAGAGCTCCCTTAGAATGGCCACCCCAGGGGACATTGGCACCTTTACAGTCTGGGACTATGTGGTGTTCGCTTTTATGCTGCTTATCTCTGCTGTCATTGGAATCTACTATGCCTTCGCAGGCGGTGGACAGAAGACCTCCAAAGATTTCCTGATGGGTGGCAGGAGCATGACTGCTGTGCCAGTGGCTCTGTCACTCACTGCCAGCTTCATGTCTGCGGTGACAGTGCTTGGTACCCCCGCAGAGGTGTACCGATTTGGTGCCATGTTCAGTGTATTTGCCATCACTTATACCTTCACAGTGCTGATCTCATCGGAGGTCTTTCTGCCGGTGTTCTACAGACTGGGCATCACCAGCACCTATGAGGTACAGTATAACCATAAGCATCCCTTGGTTGTAATAGACAGGGAAATGCCCTGAAAACTGAGTGCCAGCTGGCACACTTCAGTATGCACATGCGCTGAATATGGCTGGAAGAGGGCTTACATTCCTCTGGAAAAGTGTAGCCACAGTTGGTTAACCTTTTCCCAACAATACAGATTAACATGTTGTTTATTGTCTTTGATATAACTAATAATCTAACATATTTAATCTACTATTTAGTTGATTATACAGCTGCTTTAAGTTTTATTTAAATAGTACATATTATATACTGTAATTTTATACAGTACAGCTTTTATTGAAATTTAAAATTAATATTTGTATCTCTTTTAATATCTATCAGTACCTAGAACTTTCCTTCATCATATATCTAACTCATCTTGTTTTATTGTTTGTATTTGTTCTCAACGTCTTTTTTTAGAATTTTTAGGTTTAATATTTGTATCTCTTCAATATACCATCAGTACCTAGAACTTTCCTTCATCATATATCTAACTCCTCTAGTTTTATTGTTTGTATTTATTCTCAACCTCTTTTTTTAGAATTTTTAGGTTTAATATTTGTATCTCTCCAATATACCATCAGTACCTAGAACTTTCCTTCATCATATATCTAACTCATCTAGTTTTGTTGTTTGCATTTGTCCTTAACTTCTTTTTTAGAATTTTTAGGTTTAATATCAGTATATCTTTAATATATCAACAGTACCTAGAACTTCGCTTCAATAAACAGGTTCGACTAATTGGAACAATCCTTTTCATTATTCAAACAGTAAGTAAAATTATTATTATCATCATCATCAACATCACGTATCTTATAGTTTGGAAATGAAATCACGTTTACTCATATTACTGTATATAATGAGAAACCAACAGCTCGTGCATAGGATGTAGGAAATCCCAACATGACGACTGGTATAATGGGATATATAACATACATGATTTAGTTGTCATTTTCCTTAATGGCACATTTATCTATGCATACTATGACAACTTTGTTTGCGTAGTACACCCCTTGGGGTTTACTTACAATCTTTTCACACAAAATTTACGCAACTTTCACCTATGATTCACAAATTTTCCCAATTAAATCAGGTTAGAAATGTATGAATCATGGGAGAAAGTTGTGTGAATCTTGTATGAAAAAAAAAAATTGTAAATAAACCCATTTGTGTAGGAAATAGGAAGATTGCTAAACTAGTTCTGTCCAATGTAACAGAATGATTCATTTTATCCTTGTTATGCACCATTTATAAATTATTATTGCACTCATTGTAGTTACTCCCTCATTATGTATGTAGTACACATTCCATTGCTAACAGTGGATCAGTGTACAATAAGTATAATGAGATGAAAGATAAGGATAAGGGTAAGAGATAAGCTCTCTACCACAAAACACAGGGGGGATAATTATAAGGAACTTTAACTTGTTGATGACAAGTCCTGTACACTCCAGTGGTTTTATTGCAGTAAGAACCAATTAATTGTTAAAATGTCTTACTAAAGCCATCATATAAAGGCTTGTTCACATCAGACACAAGTGTTTTATGGTGTCTTAATGTGCGTGTAAACCCTAATAATGACCCTGTTATTTGCTTCCTTTCGGTCTTTCAAATATACCATTGAAAGTGTTTTCTGATATTAGTGTATATAAGTACCAAAAAATACCCATCGATCCTACCAAAAATACAATGAGCATTCAACTTCCTGTAGTGAGCTGAGAATTCTGCACCATAATCTGAAGCATTATTGTCAGCTCTGCCTAGTTCACTTCTGTGAATTACAGAGCCCCTCCTCCCATGTAATGGAGATCAAGGGAAGGTGTTTTGTAGTCCTGTCCTAGGGTGACAATGCTGCTCCTCCTTAGATATGGTACAGTGAGTGAGTGTTGTCACCTTGGGACAGGAAGTGTGTTACTGGCAGGACCACCAGGTAAAAAAAAAAGACAAAAAAATGTAATTCTCAATTCCCTGATCAACATAGTCAGTGTTGATGGGGGGGGGGGGGGATCTCTCCCACAGAGCTTCCCAGCCGCTAGCAATAATTGCATGTAAAATCCGACAGGCTGGTTGTACCCAAGTTGATTGATATATTCAGCCTTACCCATACAGGGATCAAACTATCTATGGCCGGTTTAAGCTGATTGATTTCAATGCAGAGCTGAACCAGATTTTGCACTCCCCAGTTTTAGTAAATCCACCCCTTTAATAAATGTGTGCTTTGCAAGTGTTTTTGGTGAATTGACCTGCAAAATCTTCACTAACACCTAAAAAATGCAACAGATGGTACTATTTTAAAGTATGTCAAAACAGCTTGTTGGTGTTAGCAAGTTTGATTTAAAATACTGGGTTTTCATATTTCTATTTTGCTTTTGCTGGAAAACACAGCAAAATGCAAAATGCATCTGATGTTAACGAAAAAGTGCAGCTAGAAATACTTAATTGTTTGTGTTGGCAAACTATGGGTATCTGGTGTACTATCTCGAACCTAGTGGGTTAGGGTTAATAAGTGAGCTGGAGGCTCACTGGGTTGTTCCTCCTCAGCAAACAAGTCTTATAAATCCCTGGTCTCTGAAATTGCTAAAAATCCAGGGCATGGGCTGGTGGCATTCAGGCCCAGTGCCAGCACCCCACACCCAAATGTAAGGAGGTCAACACTGACACAATACTCGGGGGCATGTTTATAAAGAAGTTCATCTGACATTCATTAAACATTCACTGCAGATAATCCTTCTTGGTGCATGTGTGCAGTGATCGATTCACCACCAAGTGACATTCACTACTTTTTAAAATTGCCCCTCTTACATTTTTTAAGTCTACTTTCCTTTGAAAAGAGCCTTAGAAAAATGTATATATTTTGTGCAGATTGGCAACTGTGCACTGCTTACATGCCTGTGATGGTTAAAGCTGGCTGAAAGTTCATACATATATTCAGAAAAGTTCATCAGAACATTCTCTGCTTAGTATGAACAGTACACTAGGCACAGCTTAAATGACATGGAGTATGAATCCCTTTGAACTGAACATATACACTGAGATAAATGCAATAGATAGGGTTAATTTAGTAATTACAGTATATTCTTTTTTTCTGATTTATTTGAACTGACCAAAAATACTCATTTATGTTGCTGCATATGTTCTATTTCTCTTTCATAGGTTCTATATACAGGAATTGTCATTTATGCCCCAGCTTTGGCATTAAATCAAGGTAAGACATGTAATACAAAAAAATAGCAATTAAAGTACAAAGTTTGCCTATTTATGATCTGTACTGCAACTTTGTGGCTTTGCACTGTTTGCTGAGCACTTAAGGAAATAAATGGTTTAGAAATCAAATATGATGTGTACTGTGCAAGAAAACTGGAGTTTGAGTTACATAAACTATTAATTTTAGGTAAAGGCATGTTATCTATTGTAAGAACATATAAGTACTAAGATCACTTCATAGCCACACCTCTGTAAATTTAGATTTGAAAATGTAAAAAACTCCTTGGGGTTGGACTTTGAAGGCAGATTGGACCACACGATATAGATATAGATATATAGATATACATATATCTATATATATAGATATACTGTATATATAGATATATATAGATATATAGATATATATAGATATATTTATATATATAAAAAAAAAACACGATATTTTTTTTTTATACATAGAAAACATTAAAAAAGTTTTTGTACATGAATAGACAAAGTTAAAAACATGTATTCACATCTGTGCAGACTTTGCCCAACCACAGGCAGATATTTTCAAAATGTTCTTACACGGGTAAGTGAGCCCCTGTGCATCAACACGTTTCGCTGATCTGCTTCCTCAGGACAAACATAGGGGTGATACAGGAAAAAAACAGGCCTCACTTGCCTGAATGTGAGCACACATACATACAGAGTCTCCCTGGGCGGGCACCGGGGCAACAGGACAAATCAGGCAGTCTAACCCCCACGTATTCTAAAATAATCAGAAAGTTGATAATAAAAAGAGGTATATTTAGAAGCTCCCATAAGCTCAGGTGGCAAATAATGGACTGATAGCTGCACAATAAATAGTATATATATTCAAACAGATAATAATTGTAGATAATAATAATATTTGTAAACTACTACAGTGTCCCCTTGAGTCACCTCCTGGCTACACAGACCGGCCTTGTTGGTCTGGCAGGACATCTATGTCTCATCTTTAATTCAATCTTGCATTCAGGAATTTTTTTTGCTAACAGCTCCCCATTTGATGCAAAGCTATTCTAGCCTAGCAATTGCTCTACCGTCTACAATTATTATCTGTTGAAATATATATACTATTTCTTGTGCAGCTATCACCCCACTTTTGTCACCTGAGCTTATGTGAGCTTCTAAATATACTTCTTTTATAATCAACTCTCTGATTATATTAGACTATGTGAGGGCTAGACTGCCTGATTTGTCCTGTTGCCCTGGTGCCCACCCAGGGACACTCTGTATGTATGCATGCTCACATTTAGGTAAGTTCGGAAATAGTCGGAAACACTCTGAAACACTCTGTTCCCGAGTGTTTCTGAGCCTTTCCGAGGGTTTCCAAATTCAGCCGAGCTGTCCCAGAGTATTTCCGAGGCTCTCCGGCGCCCCCCACCTCTGGCCACATGCGGTATTGCATGCAATAGAAGTCAATGCGGAACGAATTATCTTAATTTCCATTGACTTCTATGGGGAAACTCGCTTTGATATGCGAATGCTTTGGATTACAAGCATTCTCCTGGAACAGATTATGCTCGTAATCCAAGATTCCACTGTATAAATAAAATATAGTGTAGCAGGCATGCACTTTCCCTGTGTATTTGAAACTAGCAGAGACACCCGTAATGTGCAGTTCCCTGCAGCCCAGCGGGTGGCGCTGTCGCCTTGGGCTGGGGTTGAACTATTGCTGTGTGCCGTACCCCTTTTTGTCCTCCCTCGGCAGTGGTATGGTGGGGCCAGGAACCCGCCGTGCTTGCTGGGAGAGGGTATAAAGGGCCGGCCATCTTTGTCACGGGGTCGGAGTCCCAGGCACCTTCAGTCTGAGGGCAGTGGTTCGTGTCGGTCCTCTAGGCGGCCTACCTAGGCCTAGAGGACATTCGGAGGTAGTGTTCCATCCCAGGCACCTTTAGCCTGGGGTGAGGTACTCGGATGGAGGTCTGGAGCTCAGTGCCCACCACTGAGTTCCGCGAGGGAAGGAGATCCTAGGGAACTTCGGGAGTGGGTACCCGAATCCAGAGGCGTAATGGACCGGGAGGGGGTACTTGCTTGAAGACCTGGTGCAGCATATTGCCAGTGACGGGTGAGCCTCCACCGGAGACAGCCTGGAAGGATATTTCCCCTCGATTGGAGACCGCAACCCACTTTCAGGAAGGAAAGTGGAGAGTTCATTGTGTCTGGGCCTACTCGTATCCACACCCCTCTGTCTGTTCTACTCATTGAGGGAGTCCAACTGTCTGTGCATTACTCTGCTATCGGAAGAATAAAGGAGTGTTGGACTTTAATGGCGTGGGGCTCATTTTCTGGCAGGCATTGTTTCAAAGGAGGTGGAGGCTCTGATGCAGAATACCGACCCGGAGGTAAAAAAAGGAACTTTGCCCACTACACACACATCTGCAGTGGGAACTTGGCGTGGTGACCCCGCTCTCTCTCCTCTAAGGTACCCCCTAGACAAGAGACAGACAAGCTGATAATCGAGTGAGAGAGAGGGGAGGCCGCTACAATAGTTTTTTTATATAAATCCTCTGGTCCAATCTGCCTTCAAAGTCCGACCCAAGGGGTTTTTCCGTTTTCAAATCTATTGTAAGAACGGTAATCTGGGAACTACTTCCATAAAAAATGTGACTCACTTTACCTTATTTTTAAAGGCAGTTTTGACCGTAATTCAAAAATGTAATTATTGTAAAATGTAACATTCTGCCTTAATAAATTATCTCCATATTTTAAATTCAAAGCAAATGTATAGTGATTTTTTTTTAAATATATAAATAAGACAAATAATCTCTACATTTAATGCAATAACAAAAATAGAAAAAATAACAAGCACATAATATGTGTAAGCCACGTAAAAAAAATGTACTTTAAGAAAAAACTGCAATGAAAAAATACATCCTCATTAAAGTGGTTCTAATTAAATACCTTCTGTGTGCAACAGCCCCAACTAATACTTACCTGAGCCCAATCTTCCTCCAGAGATGTGCACGAGAGCCTCGGTTGTCCGGGGACTCTCTCTCCTCATTGGCCGAGTCATTGGTCAATCAAAATCAGTGAGCCAATAAGGAGAGAGAGGGGGTGGGGGCCGGCTCAGGTGCCCCCATAGAAAACTGCTGGCTGTGGGGGCTCTTCGCAGGTGGGAGGGGACAGGAGCACCAACGAGGGACCTGAGGAGAGGATGATCTGCGCTTTTCTGTGAAAAACCACTGCACAGAGCAGGTAAGGATAACATGTTTTTTATTTTTAAACAAAAAACCCCCAAGACTTTAATATCACTTTAAAAATATACAACTCTTAAAGCAGTAATAAACCCAAAAGAACACATTTATTATATTGCAGCTTATCAATTCTTAGATGTGATGACTGTTTTTTTTTTTTTTGTTGTAGGCTTTTTTTCTTCTATTTTTATCTGGTGATCCTGACAATGAGTCTATAGTTTTTCAAAAGAACAAATTCTCTTGCAGATGCATCAGTTTACAGGTCTGGGTCAAACCATTTACCGCTGACAGGAGTGCTTACAATGGTCAGCTTTTATTTATGTACTGTATGGTAAAAACTTTTTCCTGAAAGGAAAAAAAAAACACAATTTGCTGTAACTGTTTGGCTTCAATTTGTTAGTGTATTTAAATCTGCTGGTGCTTCTAACACTCCCCTCCCCCCAGCTACTATCCAAAAGTGACCCTGTGCTCCTTAATCCAAAGTGGGAGCACGCTAATGCCAGAGGTGTGTTACTAGCCAGATCATCAGGTGAAAACAGAGGGAAAATGCCTAAAAAATAAAACTAATGCAGCCACCACATCTAATAATTGGTAAGCTGCAACATATTACATTTTTAGTTTTGGGTTTATTACTGCTTTACCTTTAGATTTCTAGACTCTGATGATGGTGTGTTTATTACAAACAGCAGACAGAGTAAAACTGGCCATACATACACATATAGATTTTTTTGTGCTTGCAGACAAAACAAAAGGAATCTAAAAGATTCCTTCATTCACGCTAACAGCATGAAAGAATGAATCCCTTATGCCTGGCTATTGTATCTGACTAGCTGCAGGCGCTGCAGTTTTCCAGCAGGCTCCTTCGATTTAAGTTGCTGTGTTGGCAGGGCTGTACATTGCTTCAATTTTGGCTGAGTCAGCAGGAGTTGGCTGATATTCGAGCAGTTATTATGCCGGCTTTAGAGGAATGTAAGGCCCCTTTCACACATGCGTTCGGTATGTCCGTTTTTCATCCATCCATTTTCGGATGAAATACAGACATACATGCATCCCTATGGGATAGCGGATGTCAGCGGATGAACATCCGCTGACATCCGATCTCATCAGTCTCCGCTATGGTCCGCTTCTGCGGACGGAGGAAAATCCTATTTTTTCCATCCGTCTGCGGATCGGATTGGATGAACACAGACAGACGGTCTGTGTTCATCCGATCCCCCCATAGAGGAGAGCGGAGATCTGACTGGTCCATCTCTGCACAGTGTGCAGAGACGGGCTAGTCATCCGCCGGCTCAGCAGGGATCAACAGAGCGATCCCCGCTGAGCAAGCGGATGTTAAAGGAACGGATCCTAACGGGATCCGTACGTGTGAAAGGGCCCTTAGGGCCTTTTAACCCTTGCCTATTCTATCCAAATTTAAAAATAAATGTTTTGGCTATACACAGTGGCGGTGCGTCCATAGAGGGCGCCGGAGCGCCACCCCCTCTCGCTCCTGCACCGCCACTGAAAGACAATACACAGATTCATGCATTGCATGAATCTGTGTATTGTCACCGCTGCCGCGCTGCCCACTATTCATATGGCCGGCCTCCTGGTGAGCGCCGGCCAAATGAATTAGAGCAGGGGCCGGCGGTGGGTGTGACTTGGAAGTGTCTATCAGAGCCAGCGGCTCTGATAGGCTTTCCGAATACAGCTCTCACGCTGTATTCGGCTTCCAAAAACTCCTCCTAGGTACGCACGGGGGTGCGTTCCTTGGAGAAGACTGTGGGGGGTTTCAGCCAATCAGGTTCACCGGATCTGGTTACCGGTAACCTGATTGGCTGAAGCGACATAGAGGGCGGGAGAAGACATCGAGGACGGCGCGGACAGAGGAAGGTAAGTGCAGGGCTGGGGGGAACAGGCTGCATTTGGGGGACAAACTGGCTATATATGGGGACACACTGGCTGCATTTGGGGGACACACTGGCTGTATATGGGGACACACTGGCTATATATGGGGACACACTGGCTATATATGGGGACACACTGGCTATATATGGGGACACACTGGCTATATATGGGGACACACTGGCTATATATGGGGACACACTGGCTGTATTTGGGGGACACACTGGCTATATATGGGGACACACTGGCTGTATATGGGGACACACTGGCCGTATATGGGGACACACTGGCCGTATATGGGGACACACTGGCCGTATATAGGGGACACACTGGCTGCATATGGGGGACACACTGGCTGCATATGGGGGACACACTGGCTGTATATGGGGACACACTGGCTGTATATGGGGACACACTGGCCGTATATGGGGACACACTGGCCGTATATGGGGACACACTGGCCGTATATGGGGACACACTGGCCGTATATAGGGGACACACTGGCTGCATATGGGGGACACACTGGCTGCATATGGGGGACACACTGGCTGCATATGGGGGACACACTGGCTGCATTTGGGGGACACACTGGCTGCATTTGGGGGACACACTGGCTGCATATGGGAACAAACTGGCTGCATTTGGGGACACACTGGCTGTATATGGGGGACACACTGGCTGTATATGGGGGACACACTGGCTGTATATGGGGGACACACTGGCTGTATATGGGAACAAACTGGCTGCATTTGGGGACAAACTGGCTGCATTTGAGGGGACAAACTGGTGGCGTTTGGGCACAGTGGCTGCGTTTAATGGGCACAGTGGTGGCAATTGATGTTTTTGTTTTTTTTTATCAGTTTGTTTGCGCCCCCCCAAAAATTTTGAGCACCAGCCGCCACTGGCTATACACACACTTTACACAAGGGGTGATAAGTTAATAAAACTGTGATAGCCTTTAAACTGGATTCCATGCTTAATTGCCTTTTAATGTTTTAATTCTGTGTCATCTTTATTCTTGTTTTAGTCACTGGATTTCATTTGTGGGGTGCTGTTGTGGCCACTGGAGTAGTCTGCACTTTCTACTGCACGCTGGTTAGTATTGGTTGCATTTGCTTTATTACCCATACATACATACATACCCTATATTGTCAAAAGTATTGGGACGCCTGCCTTTACACACACATGTACTTTAATGGCATCCCATCCCAGTCTTAGTCTGTAGGGTTCACAATTGAGTTGGCCCACCCTTTGTAGCTATAACACCTTCAACTCTTCTGTGACAGCTGTCCACAAGGTTTAGGAGAGTGTCTATGGAAATGTTTGACCATTCTTCCAGAAGCGCATTTGGGAGGTCAGACACTGATGTTGGACGAGACATGGATGAGCGAGTTTGAAGTGAAGGAACTTGACTGGTCTGCACAGAGTCATGACGTCAACCCAATAGAACACCTTTGGGATGAATTCGAGCGGAGACTGCGAGCCAGGCCTTCTCGTCCAACATCAGTACCTGACCTCACAAATGTGCTTCTGGAAGAATGGTCAAACATTCCCATATAGACACACTCCTAAACCTTGTGGACAGCCTTCCCAGAAGAGTTGAAGCTGTTATAGCTGCAAAGGGTGGGCCAACTCAATATTGAACCCTACGGACTAAGACGCCATTAAAGTTCATGTGCGTGTAAAGGCATGTGTCCCAATACTTTTGACAATATAGTGTACATACCCTTTTTTGTATCAAGTTATGAACTCTTGTTTGCAGCAGTTCCCTCAAAAAAAGAAGTGTAGGTGAATTGTGCATTGTGGGTAATGTAGTCTGACAGCACAGTTTACCATCATCACCCACTGCCTTTTACTCAGAATGTTTCAGCTATCACAATAATGTAAAACAATATAGTATTGACAGAAAAATGGTTGCTGTCCAGAATACTTTATTCTGACAGCATCATAGAGCTTGACTTTCTATTTTTCTCTTTCTATTTTTTTTAGGGTGGTCTTAAAGCAGTTGTGTGGACAGATGTGTTCCAGGTTGGCATCATGGTTGCTGGGTTTTCATCTGTCATCATTCGAGCCGTGGTAGTCCAAGGTGGGATTGGTCCTATTCTAAATGACTCGTATTACGGAGACAGGCTGAATTTTTGGGAGTAAGCACATATATTGGCAGGCAGATTTCTCAACCTGCTTTTAGCAACTGAATATTATCATAATTAACTGCTATTAATTACTGGGTTTCAGGCATTTCTTATTTGTTCATTATTTCATTATTTATTCTACAATTTTTTTAGTTTTAACCCAAGTCCACTACGGCGGCACACCTTTTGGACCATTGTTGTTGGAGGAACGTTTACTTGGACAGGAATCTATGGTGTCAACCAGTCACAAGTGCAGAGATATATTGCTTGCAAAACCAGATTTCAAGCTAAAATGTAAGTTTGGTATCCTCCTGTTAAAAATATACTACTGTAGCAAAACTGAGGGATCAGTTGAATGCATATGGGAAATTATAGCTTATGCCAACGACTGTATACCATTTTTCTTTCATTTGTGAATGGTGCTGTGTCAGTTGGCCTAGACCAAGGGTCTTCAAACTACGGCCCTCCAGGTGTTCAGAAACTATAATTCCCATCATGCCTAGTCATGTCTGTGAACGTCAGAGTTTTACAATGCCTCATGGGATTTGTAGTTCCGCAACAGCTGGAGGGCCGTAGTTTGAGGATCCCTGGCCTAGACCCTAGAGAAATTGAAAAGTATGTGATAGTTTTGTATATTTGAATGAATAAAGTGTATCTAAAGCAAAAAGTTTACTTTAAATATTGGATAAAGTAGAGAGAGCTATTAGAACCTCTGTTAGGTTTTTATCATTGTCTGTGAACCTTCTAGGTAGATTAATCCTCTTGATTTGTCCTGATGACCAGAAAGTGAAAATAAGGAGTTATCACCAACAGAAGTAGAAGGAAAAAATCTTCCAGTGGGCACTCTAGTCTTTCAATGGGAAGTCTTCTTATGGTGACAGTTGTTTAAGTGAGCATCTCTATCACTAGAGAGCTTTTCCTTCACTTCCTGTTATGTCTTTAGGAGAGGAATGCAAGGAATTCTCCCTAATGAGACACAGATGATAGAAGAACAGGACATGGGTTATAACTATAACTAGAGTAGAACATTTGTCTGGTTTTCTGCTTCTATTATTACTAGAAGCAGTATCTAGTATTAATAGAGTTCTTATGCCGCGTACACACGATCGGATTTTCCGTCAGAAAAACCTTGGATGGTTTTTCCGACGGAATTCCGCTCAAGCTTGGCTTGCATACACACGGTCACACAAAAGTTCTCTGAACTTTCGACCGTCAAGAACATGGTGACGTACAACACTATGACGAGTCGAGAAAATGAAGTTCAATGCTTCTGAGCATGCGTCAAATTGTTTCCGAGCATGCGTCGGAATTTTGCGCGTCGGAATTGCTACATCGGATTTTCCAATAGGATTTTTTTTTTCCGGCTGAAAATTTGAGAACCAGCTCTCAATCTTTTTCTGGCAGAAATTCCGACAGCAAAAGTCCAATGGAGCATACACACGGTCGGAATTTCCGACCAAAAGCTCACATCGGACTTTTGCTGGTGGAATTTCTGACTGTGTGTACGCGGCATTAGTTTCCCATTAAAACTATACAGCTGTGTATGCCAAAATTTTCCACTTGAAAATGCCACTTTTTATTACTTTTATGGTGACAATGGCCACTAATACATTTGAGAGGATGAATCTCCCCAGCTGTGACACAGAAATACAAATCTGACAAAGGTCCAAATCGTTACCTATTCTATCCACAACGAAAAAGACTTTTAGCTAGAGATACTTTTTAAGGGGAATGCAGTGCAGACAATATGATTTTTTATTCAACACGTCTCTACTCCCAAGGCATAACCACACTCTGCATCTGTTATGGATAGTTTCCCGTGGTGTCTTTTTTAATCTATCCGCTTTATTGAAGGAACTTTGCAATGGTAAAATGAGCTTACAGACATCAAAAAATGTAAAATGTCTAAGCAGTTGGCTGAACTAGCAAATGAGGAGCACTTCAGAATATGTAATATATTGTAATGTTTGATAAATTATTCTCCAGCTTGCAGCTGTAATGAGAGAACAGACATTATTGTGTATGTATGCAGAGAAAGATAAGATACAAATTCTCAATGTGGGTTTTAGCATCCCCTGCACAGCCTTATAGAGTTATCTTTAGGGGTTTACTTTATTGTAATTGAAAGGTTTTTCTCTAGCTAATAATATAACATCTGCATGTAGTATATTAACCAAACCTGATTTACTGATCTCTTTTTACTATACAATATAATATGAAATACTACCGGTAGCTTGTACTATAGAGCTTGCAGTATTGCTGTTTTCTATATTCTATAGTGCTGTGTCTTTGATGTATTATTGTCACTCTTACCTCTAATGCAGGTGGTCAGGCACTATAACTAGCTTTTGTGTTCTTCACTGTGACCCAAAAAGACAAAATTTAGGTGCCACTCAGAGAGGTAAAGTCCAACTAGACCGCTGTGAGTGCAGGCAGGGACAAGGAGCTCATCCTTGCTCCAAGCTGCAGCATTGTCAAAGGAAAAGGTCTATAAGCCACACATTATGAAGCAGACCCATGTGCATAAAGTGAGAGGAATTACAGCCTCAGCCCGGCCCCAGCCAGGCCACGCCTCCACATTTTTCGCTCCACCCCTTGGAATTTAATCATGGGGCGTGGCCTGGCTGGAGTTCGGGCTAAGGCTGTAATTCCTCTCACTTTATGCACATGGGTCTGCTTCATAATGTGTGGCTTATAGACCTTTTCCTTTAACATTTCTGTGTTCTTCACCTATAGCAGCCCTCTTTCCCATAAGGAAAGCAGGCATACCAGTACACGTTTGCCCCCAGGACTTATACCCAAAACTATAGTGCCTGGCCACCACTCCAGGGCAGGTGTAAACTGAGCACAGCAAACAGGTACTTGAAGCTTACAGACAGGCAGAGTGGTTCAGTGACAGTCCAGGTATACAGCAGGCAAGGTTCAGAATAGCCAGGGTCAAATCCATAGTCAAAAGGCAGGCAGAGTTCTGAGAATATTCCATGTTCCAATCCAAAGTCACAAACAGGGAAATCCAAACAGCAGAGCAGGGCAGACAAACACGGAGCTTAAAGCACCTGATAAACACATTGGGGTTAATTTTATTAAAACTGGAGCATGCAAAATCTGGTGTAGCTCTGCATAGTAGCCAATCCGCTTTTAACTTCAACTTGTTCAATTAGGCTTTGCCAAAAAAACTGGAAGCTGGTTGGTTTCAATGCTGAGCTGCACCAGATTTTTCACTCTCCAGTTTTAGTAAATCAGCCCCATTATCACAAGCATGAGACTGCAGGCTTGGCTGGCTTAAAGAGGATTATTTTTATTTTTTTCTGACCTGCAAAGTAATTCATAATGTGCTAGAATGCGTCGCATACTAGCACATTATGTGAAACTTACCTGCAAACGAAGCCCTCCACCGATAAATTGTCACAGCTGGAGGCTGCATCCATCTTCACCTGTCTTCCTTCCGGGTCCGTGGACTCCGGCTGTGTGACTGGCCGGAGCCGCGTGATGTCACTCCCGCGCATGCGCGTGCTTGCCGTACAGGGCTCTAAAGAAATGGTACGGATGGCTGTTCCTTCAGAGCGCATGCGCCGATGACGCAATCGGCTGCATATACAGTAAATATCTCCTGGTGCATGTTTAGGAGATATATACAGTACCTATAATTAAGCCTTATTATAGGCTTACCTATAGGTACAATTAATCGATGGGAGTTTACAACTACTTTAAAGGATAAGTTCACCTTTTTTTTTTTTTTTTTTTCTAAATACCCTATGTACCAGTATATCATACTTTTTTTGCAAAAATAAAAAATCTTTCTATTTATCTTCAACCACTTACCTCATTGTCCAGCTGGCTCTATAAAACATTCTCCATTACTTCCTGGATGGACCTTAGGACATGACACAGGAAGGAGTTTACCAGCTGACCTCATTAGCACACACCCTGCATCATCTGCCCAAAAGAAGTGTAGATGTGGCGCTGTTCTGTAATTAAATATATATAAAAAGTGCACATGTCCATACGTAAAGGCTGTATTCCTATAAGCAAACAACAATATGTGCAAATAATAAATAAATAAATAATAATTATTAAATTCCACAATGTACAACTTTAAAATAAGTTCAAGGTGCAAAAAATTTTAAAATGTAAAAAAAAATTAAAAATGCTAATGTAGCGGGGTCCTCAAATTGATGGGATACACCTGGGCAATAGTGTGACCCAGGTGTATAATTGTGTTAGGATTCAGACCCCTTTTTGTTTCGTGGAGGATTGGAGGATGTAATATTCTCCTTTGCCTGTGGGTGGCGAGGTACCCACAGGCTTCAGGTAGAATCATCTTCGCAGTGCTCCCTGTTTTGTCCCTTCCTGGAGATGGTATGGCTGGGGCGGGGAACCCGCCGGGCCGTTGATGGGAGGAGATAAAAGGGGGAGACGCCCTTACCACGAGGTGGTGGTCGTCGTCGTCGGGCGGGGAAGAAGGTCCTCGGAGGAGGAGGGTTGCGGCCCGCACCCAGGGCCCTTAGGCCTGGGTGCGGGAGATCCAGGAGTCTGGTCCAGGTGCCCATGGCCTGGTCCGGAGTCATGTTGGCGTCCATCCCAGGCACCTTTAGCCTGGGGTGAGGTACTATCGAGGAGGCCTGGGGCCCAGTACCTTCGACTGGGTCCCGCTAGGGTGGACTGTCCGAGGGTCCCTGAGCGGAGGGACTCGTACCTGAGGTGAGGAGGCCGGGGAGGTTACCCACTGAAGACCCGGGGCAGCACCAACCCGGTGACAGTGGGCCTCTGGGAACTCTCTTGGGAGGACACATCCCCCTGATAGGGGCAACAGCGTATCGAAGAGGGCTCCATTGCGGTTCATAGGGGTTGCTGGAAGAGACCCCATCTTTCCTGTTCTGCATCAGCCGGATTGGCTTAGGCGCCGCTGGTCATAGCATAGTGGCATAGAACTGAAACGTTAGGAAGTGCCTTGATCTGCTCATCCCACCGTTGGCAAGGTTATAGGTCCCAACCAGTCTGCTGCTAAAATAACTGTTTATCGTGCTTTGCTATTGGAGTGCCAAATAAACAAGTGTTGGACCTTTCTCCGGTGTGTGAACTCCAGTTACTGGAAGCAAAGGGGAGGCTGGTGAGCTTGCAATTACAGACTCAGTGCATTCACAGAACACACCGGCCCGAGGAAACATCAGGAAGTGGCCTTCACCTCCCTACTACAATGGGGAGGACATGGGCCGTGGCGCATCTCACTCTCACAACCCAGGAACCCCTAGACATGAGTTGGTGTGCAAAACCGAGGAAAGAAGGAGAGAGGGTGAGGCCGCTACACTAAAAAATTCCACATATATTATTCAATGTGCATAAATAAAAATGAAGAAGTTTCGCAAAAATATGATAAAAATAGAAAAATTAAAATATAAAAATTAGGTAACTGATACAAAGTTCATTTTAAAGTACGTTGGAAAAAAAGTCACTTTTGTTTATTGCTGAACAAACGTGATGTGTGTCTTGTGAAAAACCGTTGTATTCTTATAGTGATCACAGCAAACGTGGCTATCCGTGCTCTTAATTGAATTGCACTCACTAGATCAGTGTTTCTCAACCTTTTTCCAGTCGGGGCACCCTTAAAAAGTATTTTCGGTCTTGAGGCACCCCAGTCCAAGGCTTGGTTCACGTTACTGTATGTCGCGGAACACGCGCAAAATCGTGCTTGTTCCTGACACACAGACAAATGCTCTGATCTTTAGGGGTGCCATTAATTCTTAATGGTACCTCACACATTGGAAAACGTGGGGTGCTTTAGGTGCAGTGCAATAAAAAAAAAAAAGTCAGGGACTTCTTTCCCTGCATTTTTGTGGGTAGGGAAGCCCATTGAAATTAATGGGCTGCCCTACACGCTGCCACACAGATGTGAACCAAGGGCTTGTTTACATGTGAGGTTGGAGGGGCGGTAAAACAACATGGTGGGGGTGGTAAAAACAGCTCAACCTTCTCCCCTTTAGCTGCAGAGGCAGCAGCTGGGGGTGTACACATGCTGCTGCTGCAGCTGGAGGTATTCTGAGGGTGAATGGGGCTGCACTGCAACTACCCCGCAACTATGTGCATTGCACGGTTGCGGTGTAGTGATGATGCATTTATGGGCTTAAAACAGGTGGTGAGGAGGCAACATATTGCCTCTTTACCGCCTGTCAAATGCCTCTGAAAAGTGATCTGTGCATGGATTGCTTTTCAGCGGAGCAGCAGTCCTTGCTGCTATCACAAACAAGCCCTACAAAATAAGTTCTAATGGTACAAGAATGGGGGGGGGTCAGGATTAAAAGTAACATACATACAGACACACACACACACACATACATACAAACACATACACATGCACAAACACACACATACATGCACAAACACACACATACACACATACATACAAACACGTACACATGCCCAAACACACACACACACACAGACAGACACTCACATGCACACACACAGACACATGTATAAAGCCCTTTTAAAATGAATCTAGCTTCTAACAAAAGTACCTTTCCAGTTTCCTCATTCAGCCGGGTACTGCACTCTAGGGGGAAGCAGAGAGCACAGCATACTCCCCTGCACTTTATTTTCACTTTTGAGGCTGATGGAGCTTTTCACAGTGCCAATGTATAATTCAGCAGGGGATTGGGAGATCGGGCTCATATGACAGCCCTTCTCTCCCCTGATCTCGCGGCACACCTGAGAACCTCTAACGGCACACCAGTGTGCCGCGGCACACTGGTTGAGAAAGGCTGCACTAGATATCTCACCCCTACTGGGGATATGGAGCATTCAGGGGGGTTTATTTACTAAAGGCAAATCCACTTTGCGCTATAAGTGCACTGCAGTGCACTTGGAAGTGCAGTCGATGTAGATCTGAGGGGGACATACAAGGAAAATAAAAAACAGCATTTTTGCTTGTACATGATTGTATAATAAAATCAGCAAAGCTTCCCCTCATTTAAGATCTTCCTCTTAGATCTACAGTGACTGCACTTCCAAGTGCACTTGCAGTGCACTTGTAGTGCAGAGTGGATTTGCCTTTAGTAAATCAACCCCACAGTGTCTACCACTGTGGGGCAGCCTGGCATTTTACTTGACACTGCTACGATGGCTTGTAATTGTAAACCATGGAAAAAGAAGAAAGGCAAATGCCCAATAGTGTGATACTGTTTGGAACACTGTTTATTAGGTAATTAAATGGGAAAGTACTCACATTTCATCAGATTTAAAAAGGCATGTAATGCTGACACTTGTGTGGTCCGACCGGAAGTGATGCAATCTGTGCTAGGGCAGGGCGGGGCGGGGCTTTTTTTCCAACGTATTTTAAAATGAACTTTGTATCATTCACCCAATTTTTCTATTTTAATTTTTCTATTTTTATCATATTTTTGCGAAACTCCTTCATTTTTATTTATGCACATTGAATAATAAAAGAAAAAAGTTGCGCTACTAAATGAACAAAGTGAGAACGTGGCTGCCAGCATCAGCAAATAGACATGTTGCACAAAAAATATATAAAAACAAAAAATGCAGCGCCTAAAATATGTATGGTGGCCCAAACGTGAACGTAAATATGGACAACAACCAAACAGTAAGTGTATACGGCCTAAGAAGGCCTAGGATAAGTAAATCCAAATGTGTACCACACTAGTATATGCCTATCCATGTGTATAAAAAACTTTTAAAGTATGTAATACAGTGAGCTGATACTTATAAAGTATGCAATACTGTGAGTAATACAGTGAACTAATAATAAAGTTCAATTAAGGTGACCAATGTGTAGACTGGGATCAGATGGAAGAAATGTATATAAATCTTCAATATATTGTCCTCATAAAAGAAATCCAAGAAAACTTCAGGAACGTGAAAAACATGTATTCGTATATCCGTAGCACCCGGGGACGTGACTCCAACACCAGGGATGGGGGGAAGAAATGGATACTCTTACCCCTATGCGTGGACACACACACCAGCGGTGGTGGGTCAAACAGACAAGAATGGTGAAATAGACTTCTCTGGATCCGTCCTCTCAAGGTGTCCGCAGATGAAGCAGGCACAAGAAATCCAGTCCTTTCCCAAGTAATGATGTAGACCTCCAAGGCGTCAATGCATCAGAGATCATGTAAAAAATTGAACAGAAGAAGGCTCCACATAGCGCAGGATCAGATGGCAAAATAAAATCCTCATTTATTTCAGGAACAAAACACAAAACACACACGGTACAAAAAATGGATAAAATAAATAATCGTACAGGCTTCCATGCAGAGGCTTGCAAAAGGTGATCACAGAAGTAGCATCAAATAGTGGCGTAGCTATAAAGCAGGTTCATGTACCCGACATGTTTCGCATGAAAATGCATCAACTGTCGGGTACATGAACCTGCTTTATAGCTACGCCACTATTTGATGCTACTTCTGTGATCACCTTTTGCAAGCCTCTGCATGGAAGCCTGTACGATTATTTATTTTATCCATTTTTTGTACCGTGTGTGTTTTGTGTTTTGTTCCTGAAATAAATGAGGATTTTATTTTGCCATCTGATCCTGCGCTATGTGGAGCCTTCTTCTGTTCAATTTTTTACATGATCTCTGATGCATTGACGCCTTGGAGGTCTACATCATTACTTGGGAAAGGACTGAATTTCTTGCGCCTGCTTCATCTGCGGACACCTTGAGAGGACGGATCCAGAGAAGTCTATTTCACCATTCTTGTCTGTTTGACCCACCACCGCTGGTGTGTGTGTCCACGCATAGGGGTAAGAGTATCCATTTCTTCCCCCCATCCCTGGTGTTGGAGTCACGTCCCCGGGTGCTACGGATATACGAATACATGTTTTTCACGTTCCTGAAGTTTTCTTGGATTTCTTTTATGAGGACAATATATTGAAGATTTATATACATTTCTTCCATCTGATCCCAGTCTACACATTGGCCCCCTAATTGAACTTTATTATTAGTTCACTGTATTACTCACAGTATTGCATACTTTATAAGTATCAGCTCACTGTATTACATACTTTAAAAGTTTTTTATACACATGGATAGGCATATACTAGTGTGGTACACATTTGGATTTACTTATCCTAGGCCTTCTTAGGCCGTATACACTTACTGTTTGGTTGTTGTCCATATTTACGTTCACGTTTGGGCCACCATACATATTTTAGGCGCTGCAGTTTTTGTTTTTATACATTGAATAATATATGTGGAATTTTTTTGCATTTTTTGCATTTTTTGCTTTTTTGCACCATGCACTTTGCACTTATTCCAAAGTTGCACATTGTGGAATTTAATAATTATTATTTATTATTTGTACATATTGTTGTTTGCTTATAGGAATACAGCCTTTACGTATGCACATGTGCACTTTTTATATATATTTAATTACAGAACAGCACCACATCTACACTTCATTTATTCATATTTCTTACTACACCTAGGTGGCAGTAATCTGTAGAGGCAGCAGTTCTTATAGTTTTTATATTTATTGTCTGCTGGTATTTAGTCCATTGCGCGGGTTCACACACACCTAATCAGTGAATATTGTTCTCCCTAAATACACAGCCATAGATTGTTCACTTGGCAAAGAATGTGGATAGAGCTGTAAAATTGGAAACAGAAGAAGTGTGTATTGGGTTCTGTAAAGCTCATCATACAGTCTGATTGTACAATCTCCTTTAGATCTACGATCAACTATGTAGGGCAAGGGCCTGCCTGATTGGATACAGAGTAATAGGATAGATGGTGTCTTCTCTTTTTACATATATTTGGTAAATCTAAAGAAGATGGTACAATCAGATTGTATGGTGTATGGCCACTTTTAAAGACCTAAAATTAGCTTTTTGCGCCTTTGGTTCCATTAATTAACAGCATTCGAAACACAGAAGCAAACACACATTTTGCCATGTGAAAAATTAGTGAAAAATGCAGCAAAAACGTACAGTAAAAAATGTGCAACCTGCAACACGCCAAACTCCCTGCTGTGTAATGTCCTAAGGTCCATCCAGGAAGTAATTGATAATTTTTTTCATAGAGCCAGCTGGACAGTGAGGTAAGGGGTGTGAAGATAAAAATAAAGAAGTTTTTTTTTGCAAAAGAAGTACACTAATGGTATATAGTATCCTTTAAATCGGGTTTGGTCTCCACCCAGAGACTGGCTACATCAATCACCTTGCAGGTGGACAAGCACACAGGGTTGAATGCATCACAGCCAAAATCAGGCTTCTGGAATGAGACCAGTGTTGGAGCAGGAGTGCTATTCGTTTCTGACAACTATATTGTGTGTAATATTATTGACAGTGTGCACCAAAGGTAATGAGGGATTTAAAACACATATGCAATACATATGTACTGTATACACAGTATCAAATATACTGCAAAAGTTAATTTATTCTACTTTAAATGACCCATATCTCTATGTAAATGCAGGTCCCTGTATGTGAATCTGGTAGGACTTTGGGCTATCCTTTCCTGCGCAGTACTGAGTGGACTGGCCATGTATTCTATTTACAAGGATTGCGATCCATGGTCTGCCAAATTTGTGTCAGCTCCAGATCAGGTAAGAAATAGTCAACCCAATAGAGCTGCACCTAAATATATTTTGTTTCCTTAAGGCTTTAATTTTCTATCAGCCTCCGAAATAGGTGAACAAATGTCCATAAAGTGCACAGGATTATGACTTTTCTTCTCATAAATGGCCAATCAGGACAAAATTCCTCAGAAATTCCAGTGATCCTCCATTATAAACATGCTCCCTTACGCAAAGTGTCCCAACCAGCTGGAGAAAACTCTCACCTTAGTTATGTTTTCTTTTACAGAAAGGATATAACACCTAATTACACAATGTAGCTCTGATCTTCTTCAGCTCCCATTAATTGTAGTATGAGCAATAAACCTGTCAGCATGAGCCAGTGGGACAGTTCTCTGTCCCCGAGAAAAAGATCTGTGCTCAGGCACAGAGGTGAATATGTGAACTAACAACTAATAATATGTTATATTTTTCTCAGCTAATGCCTTACCTTGCCCTTGACATTTTGCGGGACTTTCCAGGACTTCCAGGACTGTTCGTTGCTTGTGCATACAGTGGAACTTTAAGGTAAATTGCACTGACCACCTTGCATGTCCTATTATTGTATGTGTTATATACTGAGTATACAAGTATACTGAGTAGATAGGTACAGGTCCGAGCTTCATGCTTCACTCATGCTCACTCCTATCAGCAAAAATATCCCACATAAGCAAGGGTAAATATATAAACTATTTGGACTTCAAGAGTACTTTTTAATGTTGCCTTTCTGTTCAAGCCGCATTTTATGGTAATACAAGCCTTAAAGTATAACTATATGCAAAACTTTTTTTATATGGATATAGTAAAGCCCTGTACACACAATCGGTTTTACCGATGAAAACAGTCCGATGGACTTTTTTCATCGGACAAACCGATCGTGTATGGGACCCATCTGTCTTTTTTCCATCGGTTTTAAAAAATAGAACATGTTTTAAATGTTTCCGATGGATCAAAAACCGATAGCAAATTCCGATCGTCTATGGGCAAGTGCATCGGATAAAAAACCCACGCATGCTCAGAATCAAGTCGACGCATGCTCAGAAGCATTGAACTTAATTTTTCTCGGCTCATCGTAGTGTTTTACGTCACCGCGTTTGGAAGGGTCGGTTTTTTGACTGATGGTGTGTAGGCAAAACTGATGGAAGTCAGCTTCATCAGGTTTCCGATGGACAAAACCATCGGATTAGAATCCATAGGATATCCCATCATGTGTACGAGGCTTAAGGGAGGTTTATAAACCCTGTCAGTTTTTTCTTCTGTGCCATCTGGGGAAATTTCTCTTCACTTCCTGTTCCATAGCCAAACAGGAAGTGTTGGGAAGTCCCTCCAAATGAAGGGCATCCCGGCATGACACCAGGGTCACCAGAAATTTGGTCCCCATTGGAAGGTTCCCCCTCTAATACTGTTTTGATGTCAACCCAAAATTTGGGATTTTATTTTACTTTCACTTTCGATGATAATGGTAAACAGAACAAGTAAGGACCCTTTCACACGAGCGGACCGTTCAGGTCCACCTGTCAGTTTTTTTGGCGGACCGGAACGGACGTTCCATGCAAGTCTATAGAGCGATGGATGTCAGCGGTGACCATGTACGCTCCGATCCACTAAAATCAGACGTATGGCGATATGTTCGCCATCCGTCCTGGCGGATCCCATCGGATGAGATGTGATGAAAACGGACATGCTGTCCGTTTTTGTCCGATCTCTCCATAGGAATCAGTGGCGCTCGACAGGCCCCTCCCTGCTCAGTGAGCAGAGATGGACCTGTCATCCGCCGGCTCAGTGGAGATCAACGGAGAGATCTCCCGCTGAGCAATGGATCCACCCCGTGTGGAAGGGGCCTTAGAGCAGGTAAATCTCCCTAATAGTGACACAGACAGCAATACAAATTGACAGGTGTTCTAGTCCCTCTCCACTATCCAAAGCTAGAAAAAAAAGTTTGCCTTTAGTTACACTTTAAGACATTCCTTATCTTCCAGTGTTTTTTACATAACATATATGACTAAATGAAACCACTTGCCGTCCGCCGTTTTACTGCTACAGAGCGACAGCTATGCGCCGGATCACATATACATATGTGATCCCGCACACCCATGCAGGGGTGCGCACACACATGCCACCATCGGTTTTGTTTCCGCTGTGATTACACACAGCGGAAGCCGATTGGCACCCGCTGATTGTCAGGCAGAGACACAGAACTGCGATCTGCCTATGTAAACAAGTCAGATTGCCGTTCTGACAGGGGGGAAAGGATGTAGTTTGTGGTCCTGCAAAGTAAGGAATAAATTCCATCTCTTCCCCTAGTAAAAGCACCTCACACAGTTCACATAAACACTGATTAGGCACACAGTTAACCCTTTGAACACTCCTGATGTTAACCCCTTCCCAGCCATTGTCATTAGGACAGTGACAGTGCGTATTTTTAGCACTGATCACTGTATTAGTGTCACTGGTTCCCAAGAAGTGTCAAAAGTTTTAGTTAGTGTCAGAATGTCTGCCGCAATATCACAGTCCCGCTGCGCAAACCAATCAATATAAACTTATTGGGATTTTTTTTTACCTAAAATAATTAGCAGAATACATATTGGCCTGAATTTATGAAGACATTTATTTTTTTTTATTTTTTTATTGAATATGTTTTATAGCAGAAAGTAAAACATATTGTTTTTTGTTTTTTCAAAAATGTTGTTCTTTTTTTGTTTTGGCGCAAAAAATAAAGAACGCAGGGGTGATTACGGTAATTACCACCAAAGTAAAGCTCTATTTTCGGGAAAAAAATTACTTCAATCTATTTGGGTACAGCATCGCACGACTGCACAATTGTCAGTTAAATTAACATAGTGCCGTATCGCAAAAAATTGCTTGGTCATGAAGGGGGGTAAATCTTTTGGTGGTCAAGTGGTTAATATATGTTCAATTTATTGAAATAACATGTTTCTATCAACTGTTAATACTTCATGAATAAATAATGATGCTGGCTGCTAGTTTTTTTTTCAGCTACATCATAAGTGATCTATGAAGTTCAACATTATATCTTTGAACAAAAGACTCATTGTTTTATTAGGATTACAGCAGTGTGTATTGTGCATACATAGCAGCGGACAATCAAAAAACAGCTCTTAACCACTTAAGCCCCGGACCAATATGCAGCATAAAGACCAGGCCCCTTTTTGCGATTCACTTTAACTGACAATTGCGCGGTCGTGCGACGTGGCTCCCAAACAAAATTGACGTCCTTTTTTTCCCACAAATAGAGCTTTCTTTTGGTGGTATTTTATCACCTCTGCGGTTTTTATTTTTTGCGCTATAAACAAAAAATAGAGTGACAATTTTGAAAAAAATTCAATATTTTTTACTTTTTGATATAATAAATATCCCCCAAAAATATAAAAAAAAAAAAAAATTTCCTCAGTTTAGGCCGATACGTATTCTTCTACATATTTTTGGTAAAAAAATCGCAACCAGCGTTTATTGATCGGTTTGCGCAAAAGTTATAGCGTTTACAAAATAGGGGATAGTTTTATGGCATTTTTATAATTTTTTTTTTTTTACTAGTAATGGCGGCGATCTGTGATTTTTTTTGTGACTGCGACATTATGGCAGACACATCGGACACTTTTGACACATTTTTGGGACCATTGTCATTTTCACAGCGATCAGTGCTATAAAAATGCACTGATTACTGTGAAAATGACACTGGCAGTGAAGGGGTTAACCACTAGATGGCACTAAAGGGATTAAGTGTGCCCTGATGAGTGTTACTAACTGAGGGGGGGGGGTTGGGCTGTGTGTCACATGACACCGATCTCCGCTCCGAGTACACAGAGCCGAGATCGGTGTCATTGTCACTAGTCAGAGCAGGGAGATGCTTTTTTACACAAGCATCTCCCTGCTCTCTGCCTCCGTAAGACGATCGCGGGGATCCCCACGGCGATCGAGTCCGCGGAACCCACGGTCCGACTCACGGGTGAGGTAGCAGGGTCGCGAGCGCGCCGCCGCTGCCGCGCGCTCGCGACCCCAACGTCGGGCAGTTAAAGTGGACGTACAGGTATGTTGATGTGCCTGTACGAGCCATTCTGCCGACGTATATCTACAGGAGGGGGTCCTTTAAGTGTTTTGACTACTAAAATTTTACATTTCATTTGCCTAAGTGGGTTCCATCACTGAGCATAACGCTAACTAACAATTTCAGGATAGTATCATTAGCAAAGTAATTTAAGTTGTGTTAAATGTCTCTTATTTATGTTATATAGCTAGATGAAAATGTATGGAATTTGTTTGGAACTGATATCTGTCGATAGACCAAAGCCCCCTTCTATATAGTTTTATTATTATAAAATATACACCATTTATACATTTACATACAGTCTAATGCCTTATAGTACATGTCATTATAGCAAATATTGCTTTAGTCAATGATGAAAAGTAATGTAACGTTAGTATTTATGTTTTTTGAGGAGATAAAAATTCAAAAGATATCTGTTTTTTTCAGTACTGTGTCCTCCAGTATCAATGCTTTGGCTGCTGTCACAGTGGAAGACCTTGTAAAACCTTACTTCAAGTCCCTTAGTGAAACCAAGCTATCCTGGATTTCCAAAGGAGCAAGTATGATGACATTAAGCCATAGTTGAATAATTCTGCAAGAAAATCACAAACTGTAAAAAAAAAATTGGAAATTCTTCTAATATTTTATAGTTGAATACTGTTGTCAACTCTGTTTGACATTTTGAAAACGTAGAGATAATTGTAATCTTCTGAATTGTAAAACTAAAGCTGAGTACACACTATGTGAAAATCAGGTGAACAATCGTTCCAGTCTTTCTTGATGTTTCACATCAAGTCGGAACCGAGAAAGGAAACAATGTGCGAAAATTCTTGTACGACAAATATTTTTTTTTGTTTATTGTTTCTGAACATGCACAGTCTTTCGTGTCTAATTTTTCTCGTACGAAAACAGTACACGTTAAACGTTCTGTTCACGTACGAGAGAAATTTTGGAGTTTGTCCTTAGGGAAATTTTTGTTTGCAAAGTCTGAATCAAAGGTCGAAAGTTGTGTACACACGATTAAAAATTAATGATCGTGCCTCGTACTTAATTTTTCTTCGGATTTCCTCCTAGTGTACCCAGCTTAACATTAAAACATGTATTGTTCTTTGATGTATTTTACTCAATTCTAAATTGGATTACCGGTAATTCTTCTCTTTCAATTAAGTATCAGGGTTTTAACTAATCTCTTTGTTCTTCTGTGTATATAGGTCTCTTGTATGGAGCAATATGTATTGGCATGGCGGGCTTGGCATCCCTAATGGGTGGCTTATTACAGGTAGTGAATCAGCACTTACACAATATTCAAAAACACCACTAAGCTTATTCCATTATATTAATGCTCATTTATGCAAATGTTGGAAATAAAAAAAAACATCTGTGCCACCTTAAAGTGGAGTTCCACCCTAAAAAAAAAAAATATACCAAAATACTTAAAAAAAAAATTGAAAACATTTTTTTTTACTCACTAGAAAGGGCTGTTGCTAAGCGGAACTTGCTAATCTGCCTCTTCCTCCACCGCGGCAGGTATTCTTCCTCGTCCTCCTCGCGGTGTCTTCTTGGGAATGTGGCGCGCTGCCTTCTGGGAACTGTGTGTATCCCAGAAAGCAGCCGCCCATTCACTCGCGCATGCGCAGTAGGAAACGGGCAGTGAAGCCGCAAGGCTTCACTGCCTGTTTCCCTTAGTGAGGATGGAGGCCAGGATCGAGCGATTGCCCTCAGGGGGCCGACATCGCGGGCGCCTAGGACAGGTAAGTGTCCTTATTAAAAGTCAGCAGCTACAGTGTTTGTAGCTGCTGACTTTAAAAAATAAATAAATTGCGGGTGGAATTCCGCTTTAAACGATTAGTCAGAAACAGAATGTTTGTCTCTGACCTCAAAAGTTTATATTTGAATAGTGAAGAAAAAGAACAATTTAGGACTTTATATGAGGCGGTGACCTGGTAAGGTCCAGTGCCTCCATCCCTGTCTTAATGAGAATGGGGGAAGTGGCGGTGGGACTTTAAATGAAGCACATAGTGTGACAGCAGGAAGGTAAAGTCACCTGGTTGCATCCAGGGGGGTAGATATATTTCGCCCAGATTCAGGCTTTACGCCGACTTATACAACTAGGTGGAGAGTTGTATAAGGCTAGTGGGCTCATGGATAACTCATACCTCTAGGGAGAGTGTGGGGCATCGTGCAGACAGAGATGAGGAGACCAGCTGAACCTTGTCAGCTCATTTAGGCCTCTATAAGAACTCCCAGCTTCATTAGATGTTAGCTCATGCCTGGAACCAGACCTGTGTGGACTGTCTAGGGAGAGTGAACCCCTGTGCGGTGAGACAAAGCCTGTGTGGCTATTTTCTTGGACATTTAAAACCAGGGACTTAGGGACTAGGACAGCACTAGGCTGATCCCAGTTGTTAGTTAGGAAACCTGTATGTTTAGTCAGAGGTCAAGTTGACCAGGATTTATTTTATTTATGTTTCTTTTGCTTTGCTGTGTTTTGTCACTGTAAATAGAAAATAAACCGCACCTTTTTGATTTTGAAAACCACAACCTCCGTTTGCTGGGCCTGTTTTTGTCTGGGGAGCCCATCCCGGGGGTCACACACACCCGCTGCCGAGCTAACCCCCTCACAGTTGGTGGAGAACCAGTGGCAGTTTTTTTTAAGCCAGCATGGAGGAGATACTGAAACAGCTGGCTCTAGCAAATGCCAATCAACAGCAGACAAATGCAGGTTTGCAAAGGAGCCTTGCAGCCCAGCAGCAAGCTCATCAACAGAGCCTTGCAGCCCAGCAGCAAGCTCACCAACAGAGTCTGGAAGCTCAGCAACAAGCCCAGCAGCAATCTGAGGCCCGCTTCATAGACCTGTTACAGAAGCAAGAGCAGAGACTACAACAAATGGAAGCAGTAATGCAGCAACGTCCGCAGACCAGTGAGGAAAGCCGTCCCACTAATACCGCGTCCTTTGGGGTGAGTCGTTTATTGACAAAAATGACTGGAGAGGATGATCCAGAGGTATTTTTGACCACATTTGAAAGGACCGCTGAAAGAGAAAAGTGGCCTGAGGAGCAGTGGGCTGGACTGGTGGCTCCTCTGTTAACTGGTGAATCGCAGAAAGCTTACTATGACCTAGAGCCTAACCAAGCAAAAGACTATGTGATGCTAAAAGCTGAAATTTTGGCAAGGCTGGGTGTCACCCAGGCTGTCCGGGCTCAGCGTGTGCATAACTGGACTTTCCAGCTTGGAAAACCCCCCAGGTCTCAAATGTATGATCTCATTCACCTGAGCAGAAAGTGGCTACAGCCAGAGACTTTGTCCGCACCAAAGATTGTGGAACGTGTTGTAATGGATCGGTTTTTGAGAGCTCTTCCTACTGCCATCCAAAAGTGGGTAAGCCATGGAGACCCAGAAACGGCCGGTAAACTTGTGGATCGGGTAGAGAGATACTTGGCTGCAGAGAACCTGACGGCCTCTTCCAGAGACACTCAGACTTTCCACCCTAAGACCAGACCATCCCCAGGGGCGGATAAGAGGATTCCAAGGGGTGAGGGTGGAGAGAGTGAGAGGGTGGGAGCTCTACCCCAAGTTTGGCGAGAACAGCCTGGGAAATCAGCGGCTCAAGAGGCGGCAAGAAGGATCGTTTGCTACCGCTGCCGGCAAGCGGGACATATTGCAGCCAATTGCCCGGTTGTGGAGGCACCCATGCAGTGTGACTTTCTGACGGGCAGACGTCAGTCGCTGTGTGCGACAGTCGCATGCACTGCCATTCGAGGAACTGAGAAACATTTATGCAAAATGTGTGTTAATGGTAGAAATGTTGTGGTATTGCTGGATTCAGGTAGCCTTGTGACCCTGATAAAGGCTGAGTTAGTTAAAACAGAGGTCTTTGGGAATAGCAAGGTAGCTGTTATTTGTGTGCATGGGGACACCCGAGAGTATCCCGTGACTACAGTGTGTTTCGAGACCCCCAAAGGTACCCTCTCTCATCCAGTGGGCTTAGTATCTCAGTTACCGCATGACACCAGTACATATTAGTTATAATGGACTATGCCACCCGTTATCCAGAAGCGATCCCTCTCCGAAATACCTCGGCCAAAACCATAGCCAAAGAGCTATCTCTTGTGTTTAGCCGGGTGGGTATTTGTAAAGAACTGCTTACGGACCAAGGTACACCCTTTATGTCCCGGGTTATGAAGGAGCTGTGTAAATTGTTCAAAGTGACGCAATTACGTACATCTGTGTATCACCCCCAAACCGATGGGTTGGTTGAAAGATTCAACAAAACCCTAAAACAAATGTTGAAGAAAGTGGTGGATAGAGATGGAAAGGATTGGGACTGTCTACTTCCTTATCTGATGTTTGCTATTAGGGAGGTGCCCCAATCCTCTACGGGATTCTCCCCCTTTGAGTTACTGTATGGGAGACACCCAAGAGGGCTGTTGGATATTGCCAAGGAAACTTGGGAAAGTGAGAGTTCTCCCCACAGGAGTGTGATTGAGCATGTCGCCCTGATGCAAGACCGAATTGCACAGGTAATGCCCATCGTGAAGGAACATTTGGCCCAAGCGCAGTTAGCACAGCAGAGAGTGTACAACCGTGGAGCCAAGACCCGTACCTTTTCCCCGGGGGATAGGATACTGGTACTTGTCCCTACGGTTGAAAGTAAATTCCTTGCCAAATGGCAAGGCCCCTATGAGATAATGGAAAAAGTGAGCGAAGTGAATTACAAGGTCAGACAACCAGGAAGGCGAAAGCCCGAACAGATCTATCACGTTAATCTGTTGAAAGCCTGGAGGGATAGAGAGTCCCTAGTCGCAGACACTTGGTCACCAGCTCAAACTGGTTGCGTGATTCCTGAGGTTGGAATAGCAGCCACCTTGTCACAACCCCAACAACAGGAGGTTAAGGAGTTTGTGCTTCGCAACAAGGAGGTATTCTCTGAGCTGCCGGGACAAACATCTGGGGTAGAGCATGACATCATTACCCCGCCCGGTGAAAGGGTGAAGTTAAAACCCTATCGGATCCCAGAGGCCCGACGGGAGGCAATACGGGAGGAAGTACAGAAAATGCTGAACTTAGGGGTGATAGAGGAGTCCCAAAGTGATTGGTCTAGTCCCATTGTGTTGGTGCCTAAACCGGATGGGAGCTGGCGATTTTGTAACGATTTTCGTCAGTTGAACAAAGTTACAAAATTTGACACCTACCCCATGCCACGTATAGATGAGTTGATCGACCGGCTGGGAACAGCCCGATACATGACGACTCTTGACCTCACAAAAGGGTATTGGCAAATCCCCCTGGCCAAGTCGGCCAAAGAGAAAACCGCATTTGTAACCCCAGACGGGGCGTTCCAATATAAAAGAATGCCGTTCGGGTTACAGAATGCGCCGGCCACATTCCAGCGGAAAATGGACCAGATGCTGAGGCCCCATCGGGAGTATGCTGCGGCTTACCTGGATGACGTAATTGTCCATAGCACAGATTGGGCCTCACATCTGCCAAAAGTGCAAGCAGTCCTGGACTCTGTTCGGGAAGCGGGGTTTACGGCTAACCCCAAGAAGTGTACCATTGGGCAGGAGGAGGCCAAATATCTTGGGTACACCATTGGGAGGGGAGTAATAAAACCCCAACTCAACAAAGTCGAGGCCATCCAGAGTTGGCCACGTCCCAACAGCAAGAAGCAGGTACGAGCCTTTCTGGGAATCGCTGGGTATTATCGGCGATTCATTCCCCACTTTGCTTCTAAGGCTGTGCCCCTAACCAACCTGACGAAGGGGAAAGGGTCGGTCATGATTAAATGGACCCCTGAGGCTGAGGCAGCATTCCAATTCTTGAAACAAGCCTTATGTAGCCAGCCAGTGTTGTACTCACCCGACTTCTCTAAAGACTTTGTCGTACAAAGTGATGCGTCAGATGTGGGGTTAGGAGCAGTATTGTCCCAGGTCTGGAACGGGGAAGAGCACCCAGTCATTTACCTCAGCAGGAAGTTGAAGTCCCATGAGGTAAATTACGCCACCGTTGAAAAGGAGTGTTTAGCGGTGAAGTGGGCTCTAGATTCCCTTCGGTACTACCTGCTAGGTAGGCACTTTGACATGGTTACGGATCACGCTCCGTTAAAGTGGATGGCTCAAAACAAGGAAACAAATAGAAGAGTGAATAGGTGGTTCCTGGCCCTCCAGGAATTCAACTTCACAGTAAAGCATCGCCCTGGCGTTCAAATGGGGAATGTGGATGCTTTGTCTCGAGTACATGAATGCCTGATTGCTGGTGTTCCAACCCCGAGGTTAAAACAAGAGGGGGGGGGTATGTGACAGCAGGAAGGTAAAGTCACCTGGTTGCATCCAGGGGGGTAGATATATTTCGCCCAGATTCAGGCTTTACGCCGACTTATACAACTAGGTGGAGAGTTGTATAAGGCTAGTGGGCTCATGGATGACTCATACCTCTAGGGAGAGTGTGGGGCGTCGTGCAGACAGAGATGAGGAGACCAGCTGAACCTTGTCAGCTCATTTAGGCCTCTATAAGAACTCCCAGCTTCATTAGATGTTAGCTCATGCCTGGAACCAGACCTGTGTGGACTGTCTAGGGAGAGTGAACCCCTGTGCGGTGAGACAAAGCCTGTGTGGCTATTTGCTTGGACATTTAAAACCAGGGACTTAGGGACTAGGACAGCACTAGGCTGATCCCAGTTGTTAGTTAGGAAACCTGTATGTTTAGTCAGAGGTCAAGTTGACCAGGATTTATTTTATTTGTTTCTTTTGCTTTGCTGTGTTTTGTCACTGTAAATAGAAAATAAACCGCACCTTTTTGATTTTGAAAACCACAACCTCCGTTTGCTGGGCCTGTTTTTGTCTGGGGAGCCCATCCCGGGGGTCACACACACCCGCTGCCGAGCTAACCCCCTCACAATAGGTATACAAAAATTATTTATTTGTGATAATAATAATAAAAATAATCTGGTACATAATAGTAATCATGATGCATATTGGAATCAATTCAGTTAATATATATATATATATATATATATATATATATATATATATATACAAAAGTTTGCATGTAATAAAAAGAAATCATCACATAAAAAATGGATAGTTGGTATCGTCTAATGCACGTATGAAATGTATGGTGAGTAGAGACACTGCATTAAACCGCGCTATGCGTTCCATGGATCGATCCAATTTTCAGGAGCATGCACGTTACTTGAAATATGTAATAACTGGTAGTGGAAATATCTACATATCAGTTATTACATATGTCAAGTCACACGCATGCTCCTGAAGATTGGATCAATCAATGAAACGCATAGAGCTGTTTAATGCTGTGTCTCTACTTACCATACTGTCACGTACCTTACCAGAGGCCGAAGTGCTGGGAGGGCTTCCCTTGCGACTAAGTGCAGAACGCCCCCTGAAGGTGGCACAGGGAGTGCTATACCCAAAGAGGCAGGAGTTGCCAGCTGCGACATGCTGAGGTGATGGAGAGATGTCCACTGGGAATCAGCTGACGAGCAGGGTAGACCGCCTGGCAGGGGTACCTCGGAAGTACCAGATGAGGCTGTGCAGCAGGGAGGACCAGAGGCGGAGTCAGGAGCCAAGCCGGAAGTCATACACAGGTAAGCAGGCAGAGGTAGAGTCACTGAAACAGGTCAAGGGACAAGCCGGGGTCATACACAGGATCAGCAGACAGAAGCAGGATACAGGAACAAGCCAAGGATCAAGCCAGGGTCATACACAGAGAACACTGTTTAGGCAAGCCGGGTCGATAACGGTAATTCACGATAGCAGGAACTGGCACTCAGGAACACACAGGAAGGCTGAAGATCATGCAGCAGTTATTGACTTTAAATAGGCCACTGGGCGCCTAGGGTCATTCGCGTATTGAGTGCGTTCTGGTGCACGTGAATGCGCACTGGAGAACGTTGATTCCTGACCGTTCTTGCCGTGTGGGCGCGCATGCGCATAGCGTTTGTTGATCCGTGATTCTGCTGGACATGGAGAGACCTGCCAGTCCTTCTGCGGAAAGTTCCCTGACACATACATTTCATATGTGCATTATACGATATCAACTATCCATTTTTTATGTGATGATCTGTTTTTACTTCATGTAAACTTGTGTGTGTGTGTATATATATATATATATATATATATATATATAACTGTATTGATTCCAATATGCATCATGATTGCTATTATGTACCAGATTACAGTGGAACCTCGGATTGCGAGTAACGTGGTTAACGAGCGTTTCGCAATACGAGCAATTTTTTTTTTTTAAATCCTGACTCGGTTTCTGAGTGTTGTCTCGCAAAACAAGCAGGATTCAAGCCTCCGTGGTGTGCAGTGCCGCATTTGGCCAGAGGTGCGGGAGCGCTGGAGCTGTTCGAAGCCAGTCTGAAATACTCGAAAATACTCGGAAATACTCAGTTCCCGAGCCTTTCCAAGGGTTTCCGAATGCAGCCGAACGGTTTACGAGCATTTTCAAGTCTCTCCGGCGCCCCCCCACCTCTGGCCACATGGGGTATTGCATGCCATAGAAGTCAATATGGAACAAATTATTTTTGTTTACATTGACTTCTATGGGGAAACTCGCTTTGATATGTGAGTGCTTTGGATTACAAGCATTCTCCTGGAACGGATTATGCTCGTAATCCAAGGTTCCACTGTATTGTTATTATTATTATCACAAATAAATCATTTTTGTATACCTATGTGCTTCATTTAAAGTCCCACTGTCCCTTTCCCCATTCTCCTATTTCTTTCTCGTACATCACGGGACACAGAGCGGCATAGTCATTACTATGTGGGTTATATAGTTTACCTTCAGGTGCTGGCACTGGCAACTTCCAAACCGGAAGTACCCTCCCCTATATAAGCCCCTCCCATCCGGGAGCACCTCAGTTTTTTGCCAGTGTCTAAGGTGTTGGCCAAGAAGTAACATGTGTTTTTCACTGAGCTTGCGTACAGGTTCTTTTGGGCCTCAGTAAGCTATTCCGGATCCAACCAAAAAAGCTTCATAGCTAAACGGTCGGTACCCGGGCCTTGCAGAGAAGAGCAAGGTTTTGCCTGTAATGCTTCTCTTAGGAGAGCTGGACCCTGGGATCCAGAGCTCTGGTCATACCCACGACTAAGATGCTTTCTGTGCAGGGTGCTATACAGGTCCAGGGGAGTGGAATCCTTGGGAACCCGGTCCCTGAAGGTTTAATTACAATGCCTGCCGTGAGAGGTGAAGTTTGGGCTTCTGTGGACCAAACAGAGTCCTGCGGCGGGGAAAAGGTAAGTGGGGGCCCCCAGGAACTTGGTTCTATTAGGGGACCCCCAAGCCTAATATGTCTTTCTGCCTGTTACCTAACGGTATTCCCGCTAAATATCTGTGCATGCCTGTAACTACTAAAAAATGTAATAATTTTAATAGTGGTCAAGAAAAAAAAATATATATATATAGACAGACCGTGGTACCTGTGTTAATCCACTAGAGGCCGCTGTGGAACGTTTCTTGTCATGTGGACTTTTTCTTTTCATCAGAGTCAAGTCCAGGCAGATGGTGAGTTCTCTTGTGGGAAACTGCTTCCTCTGCCATGTTGCAATGCTCGTCCATCCCCCGGCCTGCGGCAAAAGGGCCCTGTCTCCTGTCCCTAGTTTCCTTTTTCAAAAAAGAGCGCCGAACGCACGCGCCTCTATATATAGAGGTGAGCTGGAAAAGCGGGCGGAGCTTGGGGATGACGCTCTGTGCGTGCCGCAGCGCTTCTGCGCATGTGCGGGCGTCCCAGCATGTTAAAAGGCACAATTATGTGTTGTGAGCTGGCTATGGAGTGCAGAGACAGAGCTGGCAACATTTAAAAAAGGCATACAGCGAGCGGTTGATGCAGGCATCCCCATAGAAAGGCACATTAGTAGACACCAACTGTTTTTATAGCAGCAATTGTGCTAGACTATTGTCAGTAAGTGGTGTATTTCGGCTGGAATACCTCAGCTTTGGGCTTAGGAATATGCTGTCTAAAAACTCCGGGACTAAAAATCCCAGGAAGCATAGGGGGTCTCCATCGGGCTCTGAGGATCTTGGGCATGCTTCGGCTGCACCAATCTCCCCTGAAAAATCTGAGGTTAGTGACCGTAGAGCACCCTCAGGAGTACCTGGTACTGTGGCTGTCCTCAGTTCACCTGCTCCTGTGTATGTAACAGAGGAGGTTTTTTCCTCAGCTCTGGGAGGGCTGGAAGAGAGCTTGTCAACATTGATCGCTGCTTCCCTGTCAGAGGGAAAGCGCGCCCGATCTCTGTCTCCTCCCTCAGAGTACCTGTTAGCAGAGCAACAGTCCCATACAGGGATCGACCTACCTGAAGGGGATCGGGATGAGGTTGATTCTGTTGTAGAGGAATCAACAGTGGAAGAGCCATTCTCAGCATCACATGCTGAAAGATTATGGGTTCAGTCCTTGACTAACATGGTCCGATCAGCATTTAAAATGCCCCTTGCGGAGCCATCATCCACTTCTGTCTCCTCGTTGGGGTCGCTAAAAGCTCCCCAGACTGTTTGTTCCTTTCCAATCCATCCTTTACTGGAAGGGCTCATTTACCAGGATTGGGAACATCCTGATAAAATATTTACTCCTCCCAAGAGATTTCAGGTGGTCTATCCCATGGAGGATAAGTTCATCAAAAAATGGAGGGTCCCTACAGTGGACGCAGCCATCTCTTGTGTGAATAAATCACTGACATGTCCATTGGATAATGTCCAAATGTTCAAGGACCCAATAGATAAAAAATTGGAGTCCTTATTAAAATCTGCTTTTGCTACAGCAGGCTTGGTGACACAACCAGCAGTGGCAGCTATTGGGGTCTGCCAAGCAGTGAAGGATCAGTTGAAACAGGTCTTAAGGGACTTGCCAGATCAGCAGGCCCTTGCCCTAGCTGATCTACCTAGGGCCTTATGCTTTGCGGTTGACGCTATAAAGGATTCAATCCATCAGGCCTCCCGCCTTACGCTGTCTGTAGTACATATGCGCAGGCTTCTATGGCTCAAAAACTGGTCTGCTGAAGCCCCCTGTAAAAAATTGCTGGGGGTGTGGTCAGGAGATGGTGGTGTAAGGTCAGACACAAACGGAGCTCCTAATACCCTCCAGCTGAGCGGCCGGTAATGCTGTAGCTTATCCCGGTATGAGCACCAGAGGACGGGGAGAGGAGAAGCGTACTCAGAGAGCAGCAAAATCCCATTCAGACATTGCTACCATAGAGAGCTATTTCCCGGGTACAAGATCTGCTGTTGCACGGAGCCGAGCAAAAGAAACCCAGAGCATTATCCACATAGAACCAGCTATGACGGCTCCTCTGGTTCCGGTTTCTTTGGCGGCGGTGGAAACCTCCGTCCCCCCCCCCTTCAGCTGAGCCTGCAGGAGAAGCAGGCGATTAGACCATCTATACCGGGGGAAGGGGACATTAGAGCTCTCATCCAGGCTCTACCAACCAGAGCAGATATGGAGGCGCTTCCCACTCGAGCTGATATGGAGGCACTAATCCTCCGTGTGGAGGAAGCACATCGCAGAGATATACAAGCTATCCGAACGGAGGTAGAAGCGCTTACAGAGAGGGTCTCTATAGGTGAAAGATTATCAACTAACCTGGAGAAAAGAGTATCCCAGTTGGAGCAGACGCAAGATCTACAAGCCCTACAAGTCTCACTATCACAATTACATTTGGAACAGCTGGAAGATCAGAGTCGCCGCAATAATCTACGGCTGAGGGGAATCCCAGAGGAGACAGGTCAGGAGTCATTACAATCTGTGGTTTTGACAATTTGCCAGCAATTAGCTGTCTCAGTGACCCCAGCAGAATTGGAGTTTGAAAGGGTACATAGAGCCCTGGGACCTCGCTCTAAAGATCTAAAAAGACCCAGAGATGTTATATGTCGCTTGTTACACTACCCCCACAGGGATATGATCCTCCGTGGGGCATGGGAAGCAGGAGACATTGACTTTAAGGGAACCCCAGTAAAAATATTAGCTGACTTATCCAGAGCTACATTACAACGGAGAGCATTATTGCGCCCATTACTGGATAAGATCAGGCAAAAGGGATATACATATAGATGGGGATTTCCGATTGCACTAACTGTGAAGAAGGGTCCTGCTTCCTTTTTTATATCTAGCCCCACGGACTTACCAGGACTGTTTGTTTTCCTGGAGATGGACGCTATCCCGATCCCTAACTGGTTAAAACCTATACCGGGTCCAATACGGCGAGGTATTACTGACATTGGGAGGACACCGCCGATATCCCAAGCAGATGAGGAATAAGAGGGACCCTAAGAGATCTGGGCAGAATACATAATCAGAGAGAGGGATGGAGAGAGTGGGGGGGGGGGGAAATAAAATAAAAAAGTAATATAGAAAGAGGATACGACGTGGGTAAATTTCCCCCCACCTCCCCTCTCCTCCCCTCCTTTTTTTTTTTTTTCTCTCTCTCTTTTTTCCTTTTTTTTTTAAATAGAGCCCTTTATATTGGAACTTATATTGAAATTGGTAAAACAAATTTTGTTATGTTGGGGTTAGAGGGAATATATACCCCCAATTAATTAATGTCAGGGACAATTATAGAGAGGTCTAGTCGAATTAAATTAAGGGGAAAAAGGGGTAATACCCCTTTCCCCCCCCTTTTTTTTTCTTTTTTCTCAGGGCCCCAAATACCATAAAATAATGATACCATAATATATAACCGGATTAAAGAATTGTGGGGTGGGAAAGGGAAGGGAACATTATGGTTGATGTGTGTGTTTTTTTTTTTTTCTTCCAAGGGGACAATTGATTGATGAATAATTGTGGGGTTTAGGGTGAGATTGTGAGGGAACATGGCGGGTGGTAACTACTGCTATACCGCTACCCATGGTTGGGGTTCCCCCCCTTTTTTTTTTTGTGTCACTAAATATTATTACAAATAAACCCATGTTATGGGTTCTTTTTTTTTTTTTTTTTTTCACTAAATAGAACACGATCAGCTTCACGTAATGGAGTTGGGGGGGAGGGTAAGGGTGGGAATATATAAAGGGGAGGAGGGGAGGGGAGAAATTGGAGGAGAGAGGGAAGGAATGCACAAAGGGGAGTAGGTGAAATAATGATATATATAAGAACACAAAAATAAATAAATTCACACTATATATTTATAGATCTATAAGATCATGAGCAAAAGGGAGGTAATAGGAGAGTGAGAATAAGGACATAATAAGACACAAGGGTTAAGGTTTGAGGGTAAGGGAGTAATGTAGGTAATTAGGAACTACAATTCTACTTGATTAATATATTTGAGAAGAGGGGTAAAAGGGGAATTTAGACACTAGGAGTTTATAAAAATTTTTTTTTTTTTTTTTTACACCCCACCCCCCACATAAGCTGTACGACAAACATATTATGAGAAAATTATGGGTTATTAAATGGAGAAGAGGCTATATATGGGGTTCTTGAAGGGGAATGTTAAAGAGGGAGAATTGGAAGAAGTCCTTTGACATGGTTTATGTTTATCTATGGGAAATGCCAATTCAATATATTTAATTTGTATATTAGTTTATCTTCTTTCTCCTCCTATCTTTACCATGGTATAATGAGTAATTGTGATAATAATGACAAGAAAGGCTAGGCTGAGTTAATATAAATATGTATGTGTGTGTATATGTATATGTATATGGGTATATATGGAGGTATATCTATGTATATGTGTATATATCTATATATGATTTTTTTTTTTTTTTTCTTTTCTATATTTATTGATTTTTGTATATTTGTAAGAGAATCATATTGGGAGGAGAGGGTAGATTACTAAGTAGAGAAAGAGCCAGGCGAGGGGTCACCTTGCTAGAGAATATTAAACAGAGAGAATCGGAAGAAGTCCTTTTACATGGAGGAAGTGGGAGAGAAGGATTATATATGTTAATGTTTGAATTTTTATTTCTATTCTCTCCTCTCCCTATTTCCACCATGATATAACAGGCAATAGTAATGAGATGAAATACAGTGCAAAGCTGGCATAAAATATATATAATTTGATACTTTTTTTTGTTTTGATGAATGCTGGAGGGTAAATAAATTGGGAACCCCATCTCGGAATACTCCCCTAATTAGGCCTGTGCTTACATATTCTGGAGGGGTCCAGTAGTAGGTACCTTCCTTAGGGTAATTAGCTGAGAGGAGGGGATCTCCTCTCAGATTGGGATTAGAGAGTTATTTAACCCCCCCCCCTTTTTTTTTTTTTTTTTTTTTTTTTTAGGTATTTATTTTTCCCTTTTTTCTCTTTCTTTATATGCCCCTTTCTATTCCCAACATGACGTTGGACAGTATTGTAGTGATGTCCCTGAATGCTAAAGGACTTAATATATCTGAGAAGCGACGCATGTTATTTCACGATTTAAAACGTTCCGGTACGGATATAGCGTTTATTCAGGAAACACATTTCAAGACAGATAGGCTTCAATATCTTCAAAATAAATTTTATCCATGGACATATCATTCTATTAACCCGATGGCCAAATCAAAAGGTGTTTCAATATTAATATCTAGCAAAATCCCCTGGCGCTATCAAAGCTCGTTGATAGACCCTACGGGCCGATATGTCTATATTAAGGGACTCCTGGGGAATAAACAGATAACATTGGCAACAATATATACTCCCAATGATAATCAGGCCTCTTTTTTGGAGGAGGTACTGGGGAGGCTCCTGGACTTCGTTGAGGGACAGTTGATACTCGGTGGAGATTTTAATGTGCCGCTGATGCCAGCAGTGGACACCTCCACGGGCACATCGACCATCCCTCCGAGTCAACTGAAACGTATTGCAAAAATGCTACATAAAACTCAATTGATTGACGTCTGGCGATTACAACATACGGGGGAACGAGACTATTCATTTTTTTCTTTTCCGCATAAAATTTATACCAGGATTGATTATTTTTTGGTTCCTCATAATTTCTTGCACGCGGTTCGAACTACATCGATAGGTAATATTACATGGTCAGATCATGCGCCTGTGTTCCTGACATATGATTTGACAGGAACACAGTCGCTTACACATCGTTTTTGGCGACTTAATGAAAGCCTGCTGCAGACTCCGGAAGTTGTGGAAGATGTGACTAAAGAGTTGACATTATACTTCCAGAGGAATGATCTACCGAACTGTGATCCAGGAGTTCTATGGGAGGCACATAAATCAGTTCTGAGAGGTGTCCTTATCAAACATGGAGCTCGTATTAAACGTGAGCGAACGAAACAACTTACTGAATTATTAGATAAACTAGCAGTTGTAGAGGCTAGTCATAAACATGCCCCTATACAGATGGTAGAAATAGAACTGGTGGCAATTAGAAAACAGATTACAGATTTGTTACAGTTTAAAGCGAAAGCGGCGCTACAGTTTTGCCGCAAGGCGAGTTATGAATCGGGCGACAAATGTGGGAAGGCGCTGGCAAGAAGGGTTAGAGAACAGAAGCTATCAACATATATTCCCCAAGTTGTTAATGGCGACGGACAGAAGATAACTTTACCAGCACAAATTACTCGAGAATTTAAAGAGTTTTATTCATCTTTATATGATTTATCATTAGCTAAACCATCTAGATTGGCCATAGATGAGTATATTCAGGCATCCCAAATGCCCTCTTTATCTTCTGAGATAGTTGCGGAATTAGATACCCCCATTTCTTTACTGGAGCTCCAACAAGCATTGGGAACTATGAAATTAGGGAAAGCGCCTGGCCCCGACGGGTTTACGGTACAATATTACAAAATGCTATTTGGAATATTGGGCCCGCGCCTGATTAATCTATTTAACGCTATTGATTCTGGTTCCTTATTTTCCAGGGATACCTTGGGAGCCCATATTACTTTAATATACAAAGAAGGGAAGGACCCTACCTCTTGCGGCAGTTATAGACCAATTTCACTCTTGAATGTGGATCTTAAATTATATACTAAAGTTCTGGCTACCCGGCTAGCGACCCACTTACAAAAATTAATTCATCTAGATCAAGTAGGATTCATCCCTACACGGGAAGCAAGGGACAGCACTTCCAAAGTGCTGAACCTGATACATGTGACCCAATCCAGGAAAATCCCATGTGTATTGTTAAACACCGATGCGGAGAAGGCATTTGATCGGGTAAACTGGTCATTTATGTTCTCCGTACTTAGACACATTGGACTTGGGGAGGTGATGAGAAGCCGGATAGCCAGAATATATTCAAATCCGACCGCACAGGTCAAGGTAAATGGAGTACTCTCAGAATCCTTTTCAATTAAGAATGGAACCAGGCAGGGGTGTCCTATGTCCCCACTTTTATATGCTCTTACTTTGGAACCTTTTCTTTGTACGATTAGGCTTCAAGCGGATATACAGGGAGTGATAGTGGGTAGTACACAACATAAGATCTCGGCGTATGCCGATGATATGTTATTTTCATTAGTCAACCCAGCAGTATCATTACCTAATCTTATTAAACAATTTGATTTATATGGTGCCCTATCTAATTTGAAAATACATTTTTCAAAATCAGAGGCGATGGGGGTGGCGTTACCACCGCGAATCTTGGCACAAATACGAGGTGGTTTCCACTTTAAGTGGACTATATCAGCATTAGATTATTTAGGTACAAATATCCCAGCAAATCTAGCCCGTACGTATGAATTAAATTTTCCCCCTTTGCTAATAAAGGTTAGATTATTACTAGAGAAGTGGCATACAAACTTCCATTCGTGGTTCGGTAGGTCTAATTTAATAAAAATGTGTATCCTACCAAAATTTATATATTTATTTCAAGCTCTACCGATACGGGTACCGACTTCTTACTTTAAACAAGTACAGGCAATGTTCATACGATTTGTTTGGGCTAATAAGAAACCACGCCTTTCGCGTACCCTATTAACTCTTCCAAAACATTATGGTGGCTTAGCTTTGCCGGACATTCGGAAATATTATCAAGCAGTCCATCTTGGAAGAGTAATAGACTGGCAACGTCATAATGATCTGAAGTTATGGGTGCAAATAGAACAGCATCAATCCTCCATACCATTGAGGAGGGCGCTATGGTGTTGGGATTTTATACCGTTAGATTTAAAATTACATCCTCTGATAGGGAATACCTTGAAACAATGCTCACAGGTTATGATACAGGCAGAGCAAACGACGAAGACATCTCCTTTAACTCCGATTATTGGGAACCCTAAATTTCTTCCAGGGCTCCCAACCACACAATTTTTGACCTTACGTGAGACTGAGCGAATCACTGCATCACAGTTTGTGATAGGAGATAGATGGCCTACTATAGAGGAGTTGATGAATTCTGCAGGCCCCTATAGACTTATATTCTGGAATGCAGCTCAGCTATATCATTTCCTTCAGACTATACCAGACCCGCAGGCATATTCTAGGCAATTAACCCTATTTGAGGAGTATTGCTCTGGAATAGAACCATTATTTCATGTCCTTTCTAAAACGTATACGTTACTTAATTCTCCACAGGAACAGCCAGAGCTTACTTGTATATTAAAATGGGGTCTAGATCTGCATTGTACATTCACTAAAGCACAAATACAAGCTATGATTAGTCTCTCGTTTAAATCTTCAATCTGCACCAAGGTACAGGAGACTAATTATAAGATATTGACGAGATGGTATATGACACCTAGTCGACTTCATACCATATTCCCTGAGACATCAGAATGCTGTTGGCGATGTGGTGCAAATAGAGGGACTATTCTACATATATTTTGGACATGCTCTAAACTGACTGCTTTTTGGACGATGGTTCGGAATATCTCTCAGAAATTTACTAAGTTTCAAATCCCGAATGATCCGGCGTTCTTTTTATTGCATGTCTCTAATATGTCAATAAAAAACTATAGAAAATCCATCCTATGCCATTTATTAAATGCAGCTAAATCTTGCATCCCTCTGCTGTGGAAACAACAGACTCCACCAACCACAGCAATGTGGCTGAGGAAGGTGGAAGATATTAGAAGGATGGAAGATTTGATCTTGACATCTACTGATAGACAGGAGATATACAGAAAGATATGGACTCCTTGGAATCTTTTTATTTACTCGGAAGAGGGTAAATCCCTCTTAGGGTCATAAAGCATTTATATGAATTGAAGACAGGAGAAGTGATGGAGGCGAGGCTTGATAGTAGGATATATTTTCGGGGGCCATCCCTGAATACTGCCCTCTTCCCTTTCTGAATTTCTTTGTAGGAGAGGCCTCCCCCTCTCTCTACTTCTTCTCCCCCCCCGCCTCTTCCTTTTTTTTTTCTCCTTGGGGACTGGGGTTTCTTTTTTTTCTCTCTTTTTGTGGGTTAAAGTATACGAAATGGAGTAGTAGAGCTTCATGGTACAGGGTGATATGAAGTAGGAGAAATAGGTGAAGGTTGTAGTGTGACAAAATGTTATGATATATGTTTAGATCAATCTATGTTAGATACCTTTGCCTGTTACTTTGAAGAAGCAATAATCATATACTTTGTAAATGTTGCTATATTCGTTGATTTTGTTTATTTTGGAAAAAAAATCTAATAAAAGTCTATATTTGTAAAAAATTGCTGGTCAGCTTCCCATTTCATGGTGAACGCTTATTCGGGGAAGACCTGGACAGATCTATCCAGAAAATTTCCAGCGGTAAAAGTACACTCTTGCTGGTTAAAAACAGAGTTAGAGGTCCCTCTTTTAAGAGGCCTGCTTCTCCAGTCCCTAGGACATCGGCTGTGAAACAGTTCCGACGGCCTTCTCGGTCAAATCCCGGGGGTAAAAATCAGGGACAATCGCAGGGTAACAAGAAGCCCTGGGTCAGGAGAGGTACAAAACCTCCCCCAAAGTCAAATGCATGAAGGGTTGCCCCCACTCAATCGGGTGGGGGGAAGACTTCAGTTGTTCGCAGAGACCTGGCGGGACACGATCAGAGACAGATGGGTGCTCTCCGCAGTAAGTCTGGGATACAAATTGGAGTTAAAAGACTCCCCTCCTTCCCATTTTATAAGGTCGAACGTGCCAAGGGATCCCCGGAAGAGAGGATCCCTCCTGTTGGCACTAGAACAACTATTGCTCCAAGCAGTAATTATGGAGGTCCCCCTAGAAGAATGGGGGTTCGGGTTTTACTCAAACCTCTTTACAGTCCCGAAGCCAAACGGGGACGTGAGGCCCATATTAAATCTAAAAGGGCTAAACAAATTCCTACATATCAGGACTTTCCGGATGGAGTCGATCCGATCGGTGGCCACTGCCCTACAAGGGGAGGAATGGTTAGCCTTGATCGACATCAAAGATGCTTATTTGCACATTCCCATCTTTCCAGTCCACCAAAAATTTCTACGCTTTGCAGTAGAAGGGCGCCATTTTCAGTTCAGAGCCTTACCCTTCGGTCTGGCCACAGCACCACGCGTGTTCACAAAAATTCTGGCCCCATTATTGGCCAATTTAAGAACACGAGGTGTAACGATAATGGCATATCTAGACGACTTGTTGCTGATAGACCACTCAGTGGAAAAACTAGAAGTGGTTGTTCACGAGACAATCGAGTATCTGGAATCTCACGGTTGGATTATCAACCGAGACAAGTCAGCCCTAAAACCAGTCAAAAGTCTGGAATACTTGGGGCTAAGGCTGGATTCAGACCAGAGAAAATTTTTCTTGCCTCAAGAAAAGGTGTCGTCTTTGAGAGGTTTGATCCACCTAGTGGGTACAAAAAGACAGCCATCCATACGCCTGTGCATGAGGCTGCTGGGAAAAATGGTGGCATCATTCGAAGCAGTACCCTACGATCAATTCCATTCAAGGAATTTGCAAAGGGCTATACTGTCAGCCTGGAACAAAAAAGTTCAGGCCCTAGACTTACCAATGTCCTTGTCCCCTTCCGTTCGCAAGAGCCTTCGTTGGTGGTTGGTTCCCCAGAATCTGGAAAAAGGGAAATCCTTCAGTCCGATTTCTTGGAAGGTGGTCACTACAGATGCCAGCCTTATAGGCTGGGGAGCAGTACTGGAGCAATGGTCTCTCCAGGGCAGATGGTCGGATGCAGAAAAGGCCCTGCCCATCAATCTCTTAGAGATACGAGCAGCCCGGTATGCCCTAGTAGCATGGACATCCAAACTCCAAGGGTCCCCTGTCAGAATTCAATCGGACAATGCCACGGCAGTGGCATATATCAATCATCAGGGTGGCACCAGGAGTCGTGCAGCCCAGAGGGAAATAAATTGCATCCTGAAATGGGCAGAAAGATATGTCCCAGCCATATCCGCGGTATTCATTCCAGGAGTGGAGAATTGGAAGGCAGACTTTCTAAGTTGCCAACAATTATGCCCAGGGGAATGGTCCCTTCACCCCGAGGTTTTCCGGACAATATGTCAGCGGTGGGGAACACCGGATGTAGATCTGCTAGCATCCAGATTCAACGCAAAGGTGGACAGGTTTGTCTCTTGGACAAGGGATCCCCTAGCTTGCGGCTCGGATGCCCTAGTGTTCCCTTGGGATCAGTTCAAGCTGATATATGCATTCCCACCGCCACAATTGTTACCTCGATTACTCCGCAGAATCAGGGTAGAAAAGAAACCAGTGATTCTGGTGGCTCCAGCGTGGCCCCGAAGAGCATGGTACGCGGAGATTGTAAAAATGTCTGTGGGGAGTCCTTGGACCCTCCCACATCGTCCGGACCTGCTTTCGCAAGGACCGATATACCACCCTTCCTTACCAGCCCTAGGTTTGACGGCCTGGCTATTGAAGCCCACATTCTAAAAAAGAGAGGTCTCTCTAATCCTGTGGTAGCTACCATGATCAATGCCAGGAAGCCGGTATCCAGGCAGATCTACTATAGAATCTGGAAGGCGTACATCGCCTGGTGTGAGGCCAAGAAATGGCATCCACGTAAGTACGTAATAGGTAGGATTCTGGACTTCCTACAGTGGGCTGTAGATAGGAAGCTTGCCTTGAGTACTATCAAGGGTCAGATTTCGGCCTTGTCAATATTTTTTCAGAGGCCCTTGGCCTCGCATTCACTAGTCAAAGCCTTTATACAAGGAGTAATGCGTATTAGCCCTCCGGTTAATATTCCCATATGTCCATGGGACTTAAACCTGGTTCTGTCGGTTCTACAGAAACAACCATTTGAACCATTACAGCATATTTCCCTGGTTCTTCTCACCAGGAAATTGATTTTTCTAGTAGCCATTTGTTCGGCTAAAAGAGTGTCGGAATTTGCCGCTATGTCCTGTAGGGAGCCATATCTGGTTATCCATAAGGACAGAGTAGTGTTACGTCCTCATCCAGCCTTTCTTCCTAAGGTGGTATCGAGGTTTCATTTGAACCAAGATGTGGTTCTTCCTTCTTTTTTCCCCAAACCTAGTTCAGTAGAGGAAAAGTTATTACATTCTTTGGATGTAGTAAGAGCAGTTAAAGCTTATCTAAAAGCCACTGCTCAGATTCGCAGAACGGATACTTTGTTTATTCTGCCGGAAGGCCCCAGAAAGGGTCAGGCAGCGTCAAAATCTACTTTAGCCAAGTGGATTCGACAGGTCATTATGCAAGCCTATGGCTTGAGAAGGAGACCGCCTCCGTTCAAAGTTAGGGCGCACTCCACGAGAGCAGTTGGAACTTCATGGGCAGTGCATCACCAGGCCTCCCTGGCTCAAATCTGTAAGGCCGCAACATGGTCTTCAGTACACACGTTTACTAGGCTCTACCAGGTGGACGTTAGAAGTCAGGAGGATGTCGCCTTTGGGCGCAGTGTGTTGCAGGCCGCAAAAGATCCTCATGTCTGATAGCGCTCAGCTTATGTATGGTGTATCCCCCCCCCTCATTGGGCATTGCTTTAGGACATCCCACATAGTAATGACTATGCCGCTCTGTGTCCCGTGATGTACGAGAAAGAAAATAGGATTTTTATAACAGCTTACCTGTAAAATCCTTTTCTTGGAGTACATCACGGGACACAGAGCTCCCATCCCTCTTTTGGGGACACTTATTGCTTTGCTACAAAACTGAGGTGCTCCCGGATGGGAGGGGCTTATATAGGGGAGGGTACTTCCGGTTTGGAAGTTGCCAGTGCCAGCACCTGAAGGTAAACTATATAACCCACATAGTAATGACTATGCCGCTCTGTGTCCCGTGATGTACTCCAAGAAAAGGATTTTACAGGTAAGCTGTTATAAAAATCCTATTTTTTTTAATAGTATCAACCTAATTGGTTCAATTTTTCTTTTACATTTCCACCTTTATATTTGTGGAACATTACAAAAATTAAGGGACTTTTCAGTTTTTTAGATACTAAAAATATAAAGTGGGTGGCAACACCCAAAATGCCCAGGTAATCTAGAAATTGCCTTGGAACTATGCAAGATCTTGTTGCTGGAGTCCTAAGCAGCAAGAAACTTGGGGTAACTTGTCCTCTTGTGCAATTTTCTTCATAGTTCACGATTATACTTAAAAAGACAGGAATGTAATAGAAAATCTTAGCTCATTAACATAGCAGATTATAAAAAAACATACAGAATGTTGATCGTTCTGAATTAGAGGTTATTTGAAAGCCATCAAGCAAGTGTAATTAGAACAGTCATGTTTACTGTAAATATTTGCTGAATTCAAACAAAGCAAGAAATCACACAATGGTTTGTATTATGAAGAGGAATAATATATCTGCAATGCCATTAATTATGTTTTTTTGTTTACAGGCTGCTCTTTCCATCTTCGGTATGGTTGGAGGACCTCTGCTAGGTCTGTTTTCTCTTGGGATCATCTTCCCCTTTGCAAACTCCATAGTAAGTACAACTCAATAGTGTGTGAAGGGGTCCACAGCCAGGTTATGGTCAGGGATCAGATCAGGAAGTGACTTCGGGCCTATCAACAATTCCAAACCTTGCCAGACATTTCCTGCTTGACCATTCTTGGAGTAAAACTGATTGGCGGTGTTGTATTGCCCCAGTCAATTTCTATTTTTTTCCACCCAGATAAGCCAGAATTAAGCACATCATGATTCAATCCTTGTTCCTCAGGCATAAACATGCATGCTTTCCCAATCTGAGTGTGCAAAGTTATGGAAAAACCTTTTGTGCCTGACAGCCCTTTCGATTCTCTTTTACCAAAGGATTTAAGAATTTTCACACAATCAACTGTAAAACTGGGTATGCACATTCAGCAGGAACCAGCTGAATTTCAGTTCATGTGTACCACTGTCTGTTCAACAGAAGGTGGTCTAACCAGCATTTGATCAGTGTTGATCAGTGTTAAAGTGGTTGTAAACCACGTAGACAATTTTTTTTTTTTTACTTACCTGCAAGACAAAGCTATAATGAGCTAGTATGACTAGCATACTAGCTCATTATGTACCACTTACCTTCGATCGGGGCCCCCGAAGTCGTCCGTGTCCCTCCTCTAGCCGCATCCATCGCTGCGGCGATAGCCGGAATGTTACTTCCGGGTATCGCCGCTGCAGCCAATCACAGCGCCGCTCCGGCGCTGTGATTGGCCGGAGCGGCGAAGACGTGACTCCGCGCATGCACGCGTGAGCTGTCGAATTCGGCTACGTCGTCGAATGTTGCGACCTAGCCGAATTTGTGAATGTGGTGACGTCTGCGTCGCCGCATTTACATACAAATATCTCCTTAACCGTGTAGGTTAAGGAGATATTTCATGCACCTACAGGTAAGCCTTAATCTAGGCTTACCTGTAGGTCTTTGTTTAAAAAGTGGGTTTACAACCACTTTAACTGAAAGGGGTTGGGAGGCTGGAGGCCCCTGCTGTCAGAATACAATAGCACAGTGGGGGAGATCCCTACATCCACATCGTTTGTGTGTATGCTGGGACCTGTGAGGTTTTTTTTTGTTTTTTTTTATTTAACCAAAAAAATGATGCCTGAAGTATTCACTTAACCACTTAAGCCCCGGACCATTTTGTAGCTAAAGGACCAGAGGTGTTTTCAGAATTTGGCACTGCGCTGCTTTAACTGGAAATTGTGCGGACATGCAATGTTGTACCCAAACGAAATTTGCATCCTTTTCTTCCCACAAATAGAGCTTTCTTTTAATGGTATTTGATTGCCTCTGCGATCTTTATTTTTTGCGATATAAACGGAAAAAGACTGAAATTTTTTTTAAAAAAATATATTTTCTACTTTTTGTTATAAGAAAAATCGAATAAACTCAATTTTAGTCATACATTTAGGCCAAAATGTATTCAGCCACATGTCTTTAGTAAAAAAATGTCAATAAGCGTATATTTATTGGTTTGCGCAAAAGTTATAGCGTCTACAAACTAGGGTACATTTTCTGGAATTTACACAGCTTTTAATTTATGATTGCCTATCTCATTTCTTGAGGTGCTAAAATGGCAGGGCAGTACAAAACCCCCCCAAATGACCCCATTTTGGAAAGTAGACATCCCAAGGAAATTGCTGAGAGGCATGTTGAGCCCATTGAATATTTTTTTTTTGTCTCAAGTGATTGAATAATGACTAAAAAAATAAAAATAAAAAAAATTACAAAAAGTTGTCACTAAATGATATATTGCTCACACATGCCATGGTTATATGTGGAATTTCACCCCAAAATACATTTTGCTGCTTCTCCTGAGTACGGGGAAACCACATGTGTGGGACTTTTTGGGAGCCTAGCCGTGTACGGGCCCCCGAAAACCAAGCACCGCCTTCAGGATTTCTAAGGGCGCAAATTTTTGATTTCACTCCTCACTACCTATCACAGTTTCGAAGGCCATAAAATGCCAAAATAGCACAAAACCCCCCCAAATGACCCCATTTTGGAAAGTAGACACCCCAAGCTATTTGCTGAGAGGCATGGTGAGTATTTTACAGCTCTCATTTGTTTTTGAAAATTAAGAAAGGAAATAATTTTCAAAACTTTGTGACAAAAAGCGAGATCTGCAAAATACTCACCATACCTCTCAGCAAATAGCTTGGGGTGTCTACTTTCCAAAATGGGGTCATTTGGGGGGGTTTTGTGCCATCTGGGCATTCCATGGCCTCCGAAACTGTGATAGGCAGTGAGGAGTGAAATCAAAAAATTTACACCCTTAGAAAGCCTGAAGGCGGTGCTTGGTTTTTGGGGTCCCGTACACGGCTAGGCTCCCAAAAAGTCTCACACATGTGGTATCCCCGTACTCAGGAGAAGCAACAGAATGTATTTTGGGGTGTAATTCCACATATGCCCATGGCATGTTTGAGCAATATATCATTTAGTGACAACTTTGTCCAAAAATAATAATAAAAAAAAAAAAATTGTCTTTTTTCCGCAACTTGTGTCAACATATAAAATATTCAATGGACTCGACATGCCTCTCAGTATATAGCTTGGGGTGTCTACTTTCCAAAATGGGGTCATTTGGGGGGGGGTTTGAACTGTCCTGGCATTTTATACACAACATTAGGAAGCTTACATCCACTCTTCTAACCACTTGAAGACAAAGCCCTTTCTGACACTTTTTGTTTACATGAAAACATTTTTTTTTGCAAGAAAATTATGTTGAACCCCCAAACATTATATATTTTTTTTTAAGCAAAAGCCCTACAGATTAAAATGGTGTGTGTTGCATTTTTTTTTTCACATGGTATTTGCGCAGCGATTTTTCAAACGCATTTTTTGGGGAAAAAATACACTTTTTTAATTTTAATGCACTAAAACACACTATATTGCCCAAATGTTTGATGAAATAAAAAAGATGATCTTAGGCCGAGTACATAGATACCAAACACGACATGCTTTAAAATTTCGCACAAACGCGCATTGGTGACAAACTACATACATTTTTAAAAGCCTTTAAAAGCCTTTACAGGTTACCACGTTAGATTTACAGAGGAGGTCTACAGCTAAAATGACTGCCCTCGATCTGACCTTCGCAGTGATACCTCACATGCATGGTGCAATTGCTGTTTACATATGACGCCAGACCGACGCTTGCGTTCGCCATTGCGCAAGAGCAGGGCAGGACAGGGGTGCTTTTTTTTTTTTTTTATTATTAATTTTGCTTTTTTATTTTATTTTTAAACTGTTCCTTCCATATTATTATTTTTTTAATCATTTTTATTGTTATCTCAGGGAATGTAAATATCCCCTATGATAGCAATAGGTAGTGACAGGTACTCTTTTTTTGAAAAAACTGGGGTCTATTAGACCCTAGATCTTTCCTCTGCCCTCAAAGCATCTGACCACACCAAGATCGGTGTGATAAAATGCTTTCCCAATTTCCCAATGGCGCTTTTTATATCCGGGGGGGGGGGACATTCCCTCCCACTGCTTGTAAAAGCAGTCCAGAGGCTAATTAGCCACTAGGATTGCTTTTACATGAAATCCGGCCGCTGGCTGAAAAGAATGATACCAAGATGATACCTAAACCCGCAGGCATCAATCTGGTATAACCATTCAAAGTCCAGCAACATACCAGTACGTTGCTGGTCCTTGTTGGACATGTATTGTAATCTTTTTTTTCATGCAGCTTGTTGGCTGAGAGAGATTGATCGGTGGGTATGCCCACCATTACAATACCTCCCTTCATCCACCCACTTCTAATTATGGGCATACATGCACCATTTATATATGCCGAAGCATGGGGGCATCCTCCCGCAAAAGTTATGCCGCACACACATGGTCTGACTTTTCCACGGGCAAGCCTCCGTCGGAATTTCGACCGTATGTACACGGCATTAGGAGCAAAATCGCTCCTCCGCTCCTCCTCCCCTGCTGCCCCAATGCTTCGGCATATATGCCTCTTTTTTTTTTAACTGTGGTGGTGAAATCAACTCCTACAGCACTGGAGTCACAGGGATCAGGCCTGTCTCTGCGAGCGCTGCAGTTATGTGTGTTGTGTTTTGTAAGTGACAGTGATCGATTGATACTGCACTTGGGTGGCCTGGGCTGGACGGAGGGGCAAAACGCAGGTGCTAGCAGGCATCTGGGCTGATCCCGCTAACACTGCGTTTTTGGGAACCCTAAATTGCTGGGGACGCTAGTATAGATCTGATCAGATCAGATATTGATCTGTTCAGATACTATACCACTAAGGGAGGTGTATGCTTCACGCGTGGGTGTTAGCGTTACTGGCACTAACCTGATGCTGCCTGGGGCGACGCAGACCCTCTCTGACACTAAAACCTAATTGATATCACCCGCCGGGCGATCAGGGGGTTAAACCTTTATTGGGTTATATACAGCGGGTGCCCTGACACTATAAAAAGCAAACTAACTAACCAGCGTCACCCGTAACACTTATATGGTGATCACTGGTGAAAGGGTTAACTAGGGGCAATCAGGGGGTTAAACCTTTATTAGGTAATATATGGGGGTACCCGACGCTATAAAAACCTGCGGCGAACCTAAAAAAAAATAACTGGCTACCTATCGGCATCACCGACACTAAGACAGCGATCAGAAAAACGATCGCTTAGTGACAGCGGTGCTAGGGGATGAAAGGGTTACCTGGGGGGGCGATCAAGGGGTTAAACCTTTATTGGGTAATATATGGGGGTACCCGATGCTATAAAAACCTGCGGCGAACCTAAAAAAAATAACTGGCTACCCATCGGCATCACCGACACTAAGACAGCGATCAGAAAAACGATCGCTTAGTGATACTGGCAAAATGGGGTGAAAGGGTTACCTGGGGGGGCGATCAAGGGGTTAAACCTTTATTAGGTAATATATGGGGTACCCGACGCTATAAAAACCTGCGGCGAACCTAAAAAAAATAACTGGCTACCTATCGGCATCACCGACACTAAGACAGCGATCAGAAAAACGATCGCTTAGTGACAGCGGTGCTAGGGGGTGAAAGGGTTACCTGGGGGGGCGATCAAGCGGTTAAACCTTTATTGGGTAATATATGGGGGTACCCGACACTATAAAAACCTGCGGCGAACCTAAAAAAAATAACTGGCTACCTATCGGCATCACCGACACTAAGACATCGATCAGAAAAAATGATCGCTTAGTGACACTGGCAAAATCGGGTGAAAGGGTTACCTGGGGGGGGGGCGATCAAGGGGTTAAACCTTTATTAGGTAATATATGGGGGTACCCGACGCTATAAAAACCTGCGGCGAACCTAAAAAAAATAACTGGCTATCTATCGGCATCACCGACACTAAGACAGCGATCAGAAAAACGATCGCTTAGTGACACTGGCAAAATGGGGTGAAAGGGTTACCTGGGGGGGCGATAAAGGGGTTAAACCTTTATTAGGTAATATATGGGGGTAACCGACGCTATAAAAACCTGCGGCGAACCTAAAAAAAAATAACTGGCTACCTATCGGCATCACCGACACTAAGACAGCGATCAGAAAAACGATCGCTTAGTGACACGGGTGAAAGGGTTACCTGGGGGGGCGATCAAGGGGTTAAACCTTTTATTAGGTAATATATGAGGGTTAACCGACGCTATAAAAACCTGCGGTAAACCTAAAAAAAATAACTGGCTACCTATCGGCATCACCGACACAAAACAGCGATCAGAAAAACGATCGCTTAGTGACGGCGGTGCTAGGGGGTGAAAGGGTTACCTGGGGGGCGATCAAGGGATTAATCCTTTATTAGGGGGGGTTAGGGGGCTACACTGGACCTAAAACTAACTGCCCTGACACTTTTACAGTCACAAATGTCACTGATTGCAGTGATCAGTAAATAAATGGTCACTGCAATCAGTGACACTGTGACTGGGGGCTGGGGGGTGATCTGGGGGTGTCGGGGGGGGCCTGGGGGTCGATTTATGTGCCTATGTGTGCTGGTGTTAGTGTAGTGTTAGTGCACTTACCTCTGTGTCTTCTCTCATGCGGCGCTCGGTATATGTGAGCGCCGAATGAGGGATGACATCACTTCCTCCTGCCTGTGTAAACATTACACAGGCAGAGGAAGCATTTGATTCGCCGGGAGCGATCGCGAGGGGGTGGCCAGAATCGAATGGCGGCCCCCTCATCACGGATCGCTCCCGAAGTGATCCCGCCGCTCACTGTACCGGAGGGGGGTCCGATTGAACCCCCCACCCATACGAAGGCAGGCACGTACAGGTATGTGATTGTGCCTGTCCGTGCCATTCTGCCGACGTATATTTACAGTGGGCGGTCGTTAAGTGGTTAAATTATCCAATTAAGTGCAGATTAACCACTTCAACATTGGGTCAATTCTGACATTTCTCACATACTGTCACGTATCAGGTAAGATCAGAACTATGTGAACTGCAACAAAGGAAACCCAAACGTGTGTAAGTGAAATATAATGATTTATTAAAGATAAGTGAAATAATATAGATACAACCACCTCCAAACCACACAGTGCACAATAACCAATACCATACAGAACCCACAAATAATAACAGTAACAGACAAGTATGTACAAGTAATGGGGAAACCAGAATCATAAACAGGGCCAGGCCAGGGTCATACACAGCAGGCAGGCAGATGGACAAAGGGGTATTCCATAAGCATAAACGTTAGCCAGGCCAAGGTCATACACAGGGAGATCAGCAGATGGGGTAAGGAACACAGGACAGGGAGAGGACGGATGAATGGATCAGGACAGGGAGACAGGATCAAGCAGGGGGCAACCAGGCTGCAGAGCAGAGATCAGGGATCAGGACAGACACAACAGGTTCAGGTTACAGGTTCAGGTTACAGGTTCAGGTTACAGGTATCAGGGTTACAGGAATCGAGGTTCAAGTAGACAGGCTACAGGTCAGGGCACAAGGACGATACCAGGGCAAGGAGTGCTTGTGCTCGCCGGGTATTTATAGGAAGGCTAATTGGCTTCAAGTCACAGCTGACCACAGGAAGTGCTGCCTGTCCCATACTGCCAGGATACACCCGCTGGCAGTGGCGTATCCAGGGTATGGCACTCCATGGCAAGTGCCATGGGCGCCCTGCGGGGGGGGGCGGCAAAATAAACGAAACAAAAAAAAAAATCCCTCCCGCACCTGTCCTCCTGCGGGCCGCCTTCCACACTATAGCCTCCGTCTGCGGCATGGCACTTCACTTGTAAGTACTCTGGGCTGGATGGCAGTGTGTAGGAGACGGAGTGACAGGCGTGGGCGCCCCCATGCTTGTAGATGAGTGGGACCGTCCACTCCATCTCCAGACCGTCATTCGGCTAACTGGCGGAGGCGGAGCTTTCCTCCTCTGCACTATCTTCTCCCCGAGCGTGAGCGGGTCAGTGACGTCACGTGAGGTGAGGTCGCCGTCGCTGAGGAGGAGAACAGAACCTGAACTGACAAGTTGGTTTTAGACAAATTGGACTCTGGAACCCGAACCCCCAAGCCAGGCAGCAACTGCGGCAGGTACTATAGTCACAAGTCAGTCACAGTGTAATTTGTGAATAAAGCATTTTTTTTATTAGAAAAAAGTTTTCACTGTGCATATAATGACCCCATGTATGAATCTCTGTCTCTGACATAAATAAGATGAGCAATGTCTCCTTCATATGGGTAACTTAACCCTTTACTAAAAGTAAACTGCAAGTCAGTCAGTGTTAATGATGTGTGCCAGGCCAGCCCAACTGCCAAGCAGCCAATCAAGTATACTGTAGTGCCTGCTTGCTCAATATGGATTAAATAAATTGTAATTATGCATAGCCATAATTATCATAAATAAAGTGATTTGTGCAAGTAGTACCTGCTGTTGCACAAATCACTTTATTTATGATATCTATGGCTATGCATAATTACAATTTATTTAATCCATATTGAGCAATCACTATATTTGATTGGCTGCTTGCTTCTGTTTGGGCCTGTGCCTGGCACATGATGACTTAGGCTATTTTCACACTGGGGCGTTGCGCCCTCGGCGGTAAAGCACTGTCGCTAGCGGGACACCTCAAAGATGCGGCTGCCAGGACTTTTTTGAGCGTCCTGCCAGCGCACCGCTAGCGGCCCAAAAAGGGTTGAAACCGCCCGCAAAGTGCCACTGCAGCGGCGCTTTTCTGGCGGTTCGGCGGCGCTGCCCATTGATTTTAATGGGCAGGGGCGCTTTAGAAGCAGTGTGTACACCGTTCCTACAGCGCCTCAAAGATGCGGCTAGCAGGACTTTTTTGAGCGTCCTGCCAGCGCACCGCTCCAGTGTGAAAGCCCTTGGGCTTTCACATTGGAGTGGGAAAAGAGGCTCTTTCAGGGCGCTTTGCAGGCGCAATTTTGTAGCGCTGTAGCACCTGCAAAGCACCTCAGTGTGAAAGCAGCCTAAGACCCCTTTCTCACTGAGGCGCTTTGCAGTCGCTATAACGCTAAAAATAGCGCCTGCAAAGCACCTTGAAAGAGCGGCTCCATTCACTCCAGTGTGAAAGCCCCAAAGGCTTTCACACTGGAGCGGTGCGCTAGCAGGACATTAAAAAATGTCCTGCAAGCAGCATCTTTGAGGCGCTGTAGGAGTGGCTCCTAAAGCGCCCCTGGCCATTGAAATCAAAGCGGCGCTTTGCGGGCGTTTTTTTTAACCTTTTCTCGGCCGCTAGCAGGGGTTAAAAGAGCCCCGCTAGCGGCTGAATAGCGCCGCGAAAACAACGGTAAACGACGCCCCCCCACCGCCCCAGTGTAAAAGAGGCCTTAAAGTCAACATCATGTGCGATTGTGCGTGTGTGCTAAGCAGACAGGGCCGCTGGTTATCCTACTCCCTCTCTCCCTCTGTACAGTGTCAGAGGCGCTGGCGCAGCAGTGGCGGAGGACTGTATCCATTATGAGGAAACATCCCCTGCAGCGCTGCGTGTCCCTGATCATCACAGTGCCACTGCCAGTGAGTGTGACCTGTCTCTGTACCACTGCACACAGTCACTGTCTCTGATGTTCCGTTCCACTCTGCCTTTCTGCCCAGTGCTGTGCCCGTACATCTCATGATCCGCCCCCATGGAGGCCGCTCTCTGTCTCTTTCCCTCCTGCTAAGTGCCCATACATCACACGATTCCTCCGCATTTATGGGTGCTGATGTTACTGCATTTATGGGGGCTGATGTTATTGCATTTATGGGTGCTTATATTACTGCATTTATGGGTGCTGGTAAGGCCGCATTTATGGGTGCTGGTAAGGCCGCATTTATGGGTGCTGATGTTACTACATTTATGGGTGCTGATATTACTGCAATTATGGGTGCTGATGTTACTACATTTATGGGTGCTGATATTACTGAAATTATGGGTGCTGGTAAGGCTGCATTTATGGGTGCTGGTAAGGCTGCATTTATGGGTGCTGGTAAGGCTGCATTTATGGGTGCTGGTAAGGCTGCATTTATGGGTGCTGGTAAGGCCGCAATTATGGGTGCTGGTAAGGCCGCAATTATGGGTGCTGATATTACTGCATTTCTGGGTGCGGGTAAGGCCGCATTTATGGGTGCTGATGTTACTGCATTTATGGGTGCTGGTAAGGCCGCATTTATGGGTGCTGATGTTATTGCATTTATGGGTGCTGATGTTACTGCATTTATGGGTGCTGCTAAGGCCGCATTTATGGGTGCTGCTAAGGCCGCATTTATGGGTGCTGATGTTACTGCATTTATGGGTGCTGATATTACTGCATTTATGGGTGCTGATATTACCGCTTTTATGGGTGCTGATATTACTGCAATTATGGGTGCTGATATTACTGCAATTATGGGTGCTGGTAAGGACGCATTTATGTTTTGACAAAGGCGCAGTTTCAGTGCTTGCCATAGGCGCTATTTTCACTAGATACGCCTCTGCCCGCTGGTGGATGCCGGTACTGCAGTCCATGTATAATGCATTACCACCAGCAGGTGAGATCCTCCAACAAGGATATTGGCTGCAGGAGGACACCTGCTGGCGGACACTAGTACTGCAGTCCAAAGGACCAACAGCACCACTAGCGGGTGAAGCCTTTCCTGACACATACATTTTAAATCTGCATTTTTATTTTTTTTTGCTAAATTACTTAGAACCTCCAAACATATATTTTTTTAAAGCAGAGACCCTGGTGAATAAGTTTTTTTTATGTTGAACGATATTTGCGCAGCCATTTCTAAAGCCCACATTTTCAGGTAAAAAATACACTTTAATGAATTTGTAGTGCACACAAACACTATATACAGTGGGGAAAATAATTATTTGATCCCCTGCAGATTTTGTAAGTTTTCCCACTTACAAAGAAATGAAGGGTCTATAATTTTTATCATATGTGTATTTTAAATGATAGAGACAGAATATCAACCATGATACAAATGTTATAAATTGAGTTGCAGTTTAGTGAGTAGAATTCTGTAAGTATTTGATCGCCTACCAACCAACAATCATTTTGGCTCCCACAGACTGGGGACAGTATGTGGTACACAGATTAATCCTGTCAATTTAAGATGGTGCTCTTAACGACAACTCGTTATGTGTATAAAAGACATCTGTCCACAGTCTCTTTCTTCCATTCAAACCTTACCATCATGGGCAAGACCAAAGAGCTGTCAAAGGATATCAGGGAGAAGATAGTAGACCTGCACAAGGCTGGAATGGGCTACAAGATCATCAGCAAGAAGCTTGGTCAGAAGGAGACAACTGTTGGAGCGATTATTCGCAAATGGAAGAAATACAAAACAACCATTAATCACCCTCGACCTGGAGCTCCAAGCAAGATTTCGCTTCATGGGGTAAGGTTCATCATGAGAAAAGTGAAGGATCATCCCAGAACTACACTGGGGGGGAGGGGGGAGCTTGTGAAAGTTCTCAAGGCAGGTGGGACCACAGTCACCATTGATGACACAATAGGCCGCCATGGATTGAAATCCTGCAGCTCCCCTCCTCAAGACGACACATGTACAGACCCGTCTGAAGTTTGATAATGAACATCTAAATGATTGGGAGAAAGTGCTGTGGTCAGATGAGACCAATATTAAGCTCTTTGGCCTTAACTCGACTCGCCGTGTTTGAAGGAAGAAAATGCTGACTGACCCTAAGAACACCATGCCTACAGTCAAGCATGGAGGTGGAAACATTATGCTTTGGGTCTGTTTCTCTGCTAAAGGTACAGGCCAACTTTGAGGGACCAATAGACGGGGCCAAACTGTATATTGTAAAATCTTAGATGAGAACCACCTTCCCTAAGCCAGAACACTGAATAGGGGTCGTGGATGGGTCTTGCAGCATGACAATGACCCAAAACATACCGCCTAAGCAACAAAAAAGTGGCTCAAAAAGAAGCACTTTAGGGTCATGGAATGGCCTAGCCAGTCTCCAGACCTTAGATCCTATAGAAAATTTATGGAGGGATCTGAAACTTCGAGTTGCCAAGCGACAGCCAAGAAACCTTAAGGATTTAGAGAAGATCTGTACAGAACAGTGGACCAAAATCCCTCCTGAGATGTGTGCAAACCTGGTAACCAACTACAATAAACTTCTTACTTCTGTGCTTGCCAACAAGGGTTTCTCCACCAAATACTAAGTGATGTTTTGCTTGGGGATCAAATACTTAATTTTACGCACTGAACTGCAACTCATTCTGATGTTCGCATTAATACCTCACATGGTATCATGTGCCATCACCGTGTACATATGTGTGTGGGACCTACATATGCACTCACATTTAAGCTTAAATATGGGGGGATAGGACACTTTACTTTTTTTGTTATTAATATTTTATTTTCATTTTTTTACACTGTTTATAAAAAAAATGTTTTATTAACTTTATTGCTATCACAGCATCCCTTGTAATAGCGTTGGCGGTGACAGGTACTCTTTAATGAGAGATCGGGGTCTATTGGACCCTAGATCTTTCCTCTGCCCTTTAAAGCATTTGATTAAACTGAGATTGGTTTGATCAGATACTTTACTAGCGGGTAACGAGTTGTAAAATTCAAACTTAAAACGAAAGTGAAAAAATCCTCATTGCTTCTGATTTCTTATGTCAAGGGGGGGTTTGGGGGAGGGACAGATGTACAGATTCTCTGGGATGGCAGCAATCCCCAGCCCCCCGATCACATGGGAGTACCCGGGAAGGGCAGTGGCTGGAGAGGAGGGTCCCCTTCCGTGCCCCGTGATCAGCCAGCTGTAGGGCCATGTGGAGCACTTTTATTGTAAAACGGATTGCTGGCTGAAAATTTTGGTACTGGGATCATGGCTGCAGCTGTAACCACTTTATCTCGAGGATGTACATGTACATCCTAAGGGCATGAAGTACTAAAATAAGTAAACAGGGGTTTCCTTTTCACATGATTGGATAAATAAATTAAAGTGAATATTTTATTGTGTTGAACATTCTCAAATCCTTTAGTAAATCAGCCTCAACGTGTGTAGGCAGGATCTTGGGAATCCACAGCATTGGTTTGTAGGGATGAACTTCGTGTTCGAGTCGAACACACGTTCAACTCGAACATCGGCTGTTCGATCGCTCGACAAAGATCGAACGTTATGGTCCGTTCGCGCCAAATTCAAGTGGCGCGTCACGGCCCATAATTCACTGCGGCATCGCAGTGCATTGCTGGCTGATGATTGGCCAAGTATGTACTATGACCCGCATGCTTGGCCAATCACAGCGCCGTCTGTACAGAGAGCCGTAATTGGCCAAAGCCAGGGTGGCTTTGGCCAATCATGGCTCAGAGGAGTAGGTACACGCTCCAACACTATATAAGGCCGCTTGGAAGTCGGCCTTGTGTAGTGTGTTGGCGTTTGTGAAAGAGACAGTTACAGAGAGAGAGACAGTGTCATTTATATTGAGTTAGATAGAGCAGGCAGGCGAGTCAGTTAGCTGCTGTTACAGTGTGTAGAGGATATATATGCATCCTAGGTGTTGTGTATATATATTTATACACTGTGTTGAGTTTAGCTAGATCCGTTCCTGTTAGTCTCTATACTGTGACAGGCAGGCAGGTGATTGTGCTAGCTGCAGACAGTCCGTGTTTCACTTAGCGTACTACTGTGTGCTTTGCATAGCATTCACCTAAAGCTCACCTGGATACAGTTATTCTCTATACTGTGACAGGCAGGCCGGTGATTGTGCTAGCTGCAGACAGTCAGTGTTTCACTTAGTGTACTACTGTGTGCTTTGCACAGCATTCACCTAAAGCTCACCTGGATACAGTTATTCTCTATACTGTGACAGGCAGGCCGGTGATTGTGCTAGCTGCAGACAGTCAGTGTTTCACTTAGTGTACTGCTGTGTGCTTTGCATAGCATTCACCTAAAGCTCACCTGGATACAGTTATTCTCTATACTGTGACAGGCAGGCCGGTGATTGTCCTAGCTGCAGACAGTCAGTGTTTCACTTAGTGTACTACTGTGTGCTTTGCATAGCATTCACCTAAAGCTCACCTGGATACAGTTATTCTCTATACTGTGACAGGCAGGCAGGTGATTGTGCTAGCTGCAGTCAGTGTTTCACTTAGTGTACTGTGTGCTTTGCATAGCGTTCACCTAAAGCTTACCTGAATACAGCTAATGACTATTATAGTGGTGTTCTCATAATAAAACCACAGGCAGAGAGCTGCAAGTATTTTCAGTGTACTTTGTCCTCTGCACAGTTTTCACCTAAAAATAACTGAAAACAATTGCTGCTTTTCCCATACTAATCCCACAGCAGGCAGTTGATTCTAAAAACTGCATTATCAGTACATATATATATACATCTCACCTTTGTGCAGCTACATCTCACTACAGGCCATTAGTATGTCTGGAAGGCAAACAAGGAGACGCAGACATACACAAGGCAAAAAAAGGGGCAAGCAGGCTCTGTGTCTAGAGGCAACAGTGCTGCTGGTCGTGGACACGGTGCATCCTCATCAGCACGTGGCTGTGGGACACGCTTGTCCTTCTTTTCGGCAGCTGGCCATGTTGAGCCGCAACATGCCCAAGACTTGGTAGAGTGGATGACCAAGCCGTCCTCCTCCTCTTCCTCTCTCATCCAGGCTCAGGGTACTTTGTCTGGCAAAGCAGCTGCCAAAGCGGCCTCTTCCCTCGGCTCAATGGCATCAGTTACTCCTTCCCTAGCCCCACCATGTCCTCCTGAGGAGTCCCCTGAACTGTTTGACCACAGTGTTGGGTACATGCTCCAGGAGGATGCCCAGCATTTTGAAGGCTCCGATGATGGAACCCAGCTGGAGGAAGGCAGTAACGTGAGCCCAGAGAGAGGGGGTAGTAACGTGAGCCCAGAGAGAGGGGGTTCCCAACAAGGACAGCAATCTGGCAGTCATGTTCCCCCAGCTGCAGCATACTGCCAGATTTGCTCCAGTGATGAGGAGGGAGGGGATGATGAGGTCACTGACTCCACGTGGGTGCCTGATAGGAGAGAGAAGGAGGAGGAGGAGGCACATCTCCAACGAGGCAGGATGCCCTCCAGGGGCCAGCTTAAGGGCAGCACACTGATTGCATCACACCGCAGAGCTCCGCATGTGCAGGGCGCTGCTATCTCTGCGTGTTATTCCAAAAGTTCTTTGGTGTGGGCTTTTTTTCAGACGTGTGCAGCAGATCGCACCATTGCCATTTGCAACATATGTCTAAAGCGTATCTCGCGTGGCCAAAACATCAGCCGCTTGGGCACCACGTGCTTGACCAGACATATGTCGACCTGCCATGCAGTTCGTTGGCAAGCTTACCTAAAAGACCCACACCAAAGAACAAAGCGGACCTCTCCTTGCTCTTCATCAGCTGGGATCTCCGACCCCACTATACCTTCAGTCCTCTCTGAAACCTGCTAAATTGCTAGCACTTCAACTGCTGCAATTTCCCTGCCCCAGCTGCTGGACCATCGAAAGAAGTTCACTCCCAGCCATCCACATGCCCAGCGGTTAAATGCTAGCTTGGCTAAATTGCTAGCGCTTCAACTGCTGCCTTTTCAGTTGGTAGACTCTGCCCCCTTCCGTGAGTTTGTGGAATGTGCGGTTCCTCAGTGGCAGGTTCCCAAATGCCACTTTTTCTCACGGAAGGCGATTCCTGCTCTCTACCGGCATTAGGAAGGCAATGTCTTGGCCTCGCTGGACAGGGCGGTCAGCGGTAAGGTGCATATTACCGCTAACTTATGGTCCAACAGGCATGGACAGGGACGTTACTTATCTTTCACTGCGCATTGGGTGACTCTGCTGGCAGCTGGGAAGGATGCAGGACAAGGTGCAGTAGTGTTGGAGGTTGTTTCGCCATCACGCCTCCAAAATGTTACTACTGTTGATTCTGACACACCTCCTCCATGGCCTCTACCTGTGCTTTGTCCTCAGAACCAGCGGTGCTCCGTAGGCATTCAAGGGGCTACGTAAGTACGCAGGAAAAAAGATGCCATGCGGTGCTTGAGTTGGTGTCCCTTGGGGGACAGGAGCCACACTGGGGCAAAGATTCTGTCAGCTCTGCAGGGGCAGGCTCAGAGGTGGTTGACGCCACTCCAGCTTAAGCCAGGAATGGTGGTTTGCGACAATGGCACCAACCTCCTCTCCACCCTCCGACAGGGACAACTGACCCATGTGCCCTGTTTGGCTCACGTCCTTAACTTGGTGGTGCAGCGGTTCTTGGGCAGGTACCCGGGCTTACAGGAGGTCCTCAAGCAGGCCAGGAAACTCTGTGGGCATTTCCACCGGTCATATAATGCCAGTGCTGGGCTGGCTGACCTGCAAAAGGATTACAACCTGCCCAAGAACCGCCTAATCTGTGACATGCCCACCAGGTGGAACTCTACGTTGGCCATGCTGCAGCGGCTGCACACACAGCAGAGGGCCATCAATGAGTATCTGTTGCAATATGGCACAAGGACAGGGTCAGGGGAGCTTGGACTTTTTTCCCCACGCCAGTGGGCCATGATCAGGGATGCATGCACTGTCCTGGCACCATTTGAGGAGGCCACGAGGATGGTAAGCAGTGACAGTGCATGTGCATGCATCAGTGACACTGTCCCTCTTGTCCACCTGTTGGAGCACACGCTGCATGGAATAATGGACAGGGCACTTGAGGCAGAACAGAGGCAGGAAGAGGAGGACTTCCTTACCTTTCAAGGCCCCCTTTATCCAGACAGTGTTCCTGCTGGCCCGGCTATCACACAGAAGGAGGAGGAGGAGGAGGAGGATTATTGTGTCAGCATGGAGGTGGAGCCTAGCACTCAGCATCAGCAGCAGTCTTCAAGGGATCAATTACAGTCCCAAGACACCCATGGACTTATACGTGGCTGGGAGGAGGTGGCTGCGGATCATGTCGTCCTCAGTGACCCAGAGGACTCCGCACCGAATGCCTCAGCAAACCTACGCTGCATGGCCTCCCTTATCCTGCAAAGCCTGCGGAAGGATCCTTGTATTCTTGCGATCAAGGAGAGGGATCATTACTGGCTGGCAACCCTCCTTGATCCACATTACAAGGGTAAGGTTGTGGACCTTATCTTGCCGTCGCAGAGGGAGCAGAGGATGAAGCATCTTCGGGTGGCCTTGCAGAAATATCTGTGCAACGCGTTCCCAGAGACTGGGAGGTTACAAATTCCTGGTCCTGGACAATGTGCTGCTGAGGCTTTGGTCAGTCAAAGAAGGAGCGGTGGAGAAGGTGGCCGTCTGACCGATGCGTTCAGACAATTTTTTAGTACGCAGCCCCAAGGTATGATCAGTTCCAGCAACCATCGCCAGCGTCTGGTTTACATGGTGCAGGAATACCTAGGGGCAAGATCAGACTTGGACACCTTTCCCACTGAAAATCCTCTGGGTTACTGGGTCTTGAGGATGGATCATTGGCCAGAGCTTGCACAGTATGCAATTGAGGTACTGGCCTATCCTGCATCCAGCGTTCTTTCGGAACGCACATTCAGGGCTGCTGGAGGCTTTGTAACCGATCACAGGTTGCGCCTGTCCACCGACTCGGTCGATTGACTGACCTTCATAAAAACTAATTAGTCTTGGATCAACACCAGCTACCAAGCACCTGATGCTGATGTAACCGAATAATTTTTTTTGAAATGTCAGATCCCTTCAAGACTGCCTATGCTGATGCTGAGTGACTATCCTGTTATGCTGAGTGACTATCCTCTTCCTCCTCAATGATCATGCTGATAGCTTGTAAGAACATTTTTGGTTCTGTGCACCGCCACCAGTGGCTAAGGACCAAATTTTCAGCCCCTGTTTAACAGGGGCGTGTAATTACAATTTTTGATGCAATACTTTGCAGCAGGGCTCATTGCTGCGCTCCAAGTACAGTATCTGAGAGGGGTTGCAGTGTTGTGGCACCAGTGCCTAAGGCCCAATTTTTCTGCCCCTGTTCAACAGGGGCATGCAATTACAATTCTTGATCTAATAATTCACAGCAGGGCCCATTCCCGCGCCCACCAAGAGTAACTGCGAGGGCTTACAGTGTTGTGGCAACACCACCACCACCACCAAAAAGCCAAATTTTTCTGCCCCTGTTCAACAGGGGCATGTAATTACAATTCTTGATCTAATATTTCACAGCTGGGCCCATTCCTGCGCCCACCAAGAGTAACTGTAAGGACTTACAGTGTTGTTGCACCAGCACCACCACCAAAGGCCCAATTTTTCCTACCACTGTTCAACAATGGCATGCAATTAAAATTCTTGATATAATAGTTCACAGCAGGGCGTTCCAGCACTCACTAAGAGTAACTGTGAGGGCTTACAGTGTTGTGGCACCTTCACCACCACCATCACCATTAAAGGCCCAATTTTTCTGCCCCTGTTCAACAGGGGCATGTAATTACAATTCTTGATCTAATATTTCACAGCTGGGCCCATACCTGTGCCCACCAAGAGTAACTGTGAGGACTTACAGTGTTGTGGCACCAGCACCACCACCAAAGGCCCAATTTTTCCTACCACTGTTCAACAATGGCATGTAATTACAATTCTTGATATAATAGTTCACAGCAGGGCATTCCAGCGCCCACCAAGAGTATTTGTGAGGGCTTACAGTGTTGTGGCAACACCAACACCTAAGGGCCAAATTTCTGCAGAGTATATACGGCAGGCCCCTACTTTCCAACATCCGACTTTCAAACGACTCCTACTTGCAAATGGAGGGAGACAACAGGAAGTGAGAGGAAATCTACCCCTAGGAAGGCAAATTCTCTCCTGTAATGCCGCGTACACACGACCGCTTTTCTCGACGAGAAAAACAGCATTTTTTCTTTTCGCCGAGAAAAACGATCGTCTGTGGGCTTTATGTCATTTTTCTCGTCGAGAAAAACGGCATAAAAAACGACGAGAAAAATTAGAACATGTTCTAAATTTTCTCGTCGTTTTTTCCAGCATTTTTTTCTGCGGCAGTTTTCCCATAGGGAAACACTGCCACGGAGCCCACAGACGGTCGTTTTTCTCGTCAAGAGAAAAAATGACGGGAAAAACGACCGTGTGTAGGGAACCAAGCGGTTCCCTCGTTTTTCCTGTCATTATTCACGGCGGTTTTTTAACCGCCGTGAATAATGATTGTGTGTACGCGGCATAAGAGTTAATATGGGAAAAAGGTGTCTCCTCTCCACTGATGCTTTATCACCAATCCTTGTTTCAATAAAAACCCCAAATTTTCAAAAAACATTTGTCATTGGGACGGAAAGTGAGGTGAAATGTTCTGAACAGGTGCACAGACAGCAAAACAAAATGTTATGTTTTCCAAAAGCTTAAAAATAGATTTTTGGGCTGGAGCTACACTTAAAAAATGTACCTGTTCCAAATTACAAACAGATTCTACTTAAGAACAAAATTGTTTGCACCGCCTGTATACTGCTGTTCAGAGTATATAGGGCCTTTTTTTAATTTGGGTGCGGGGTTCCCCTTAATATCCATACAAGACCCAAAGGGGCTGGTAGTGGGCTGGGAGAGGGGGGTGGGGGGGTACCCATGTAATTTTTCTCAATGATTTTCATCCATATTGCCGGGACCAAACATTACATTAAAGCTGCAAGCAGTTTTAAAGGACTTTTTTTCCTTTAGAAATGTCATTTTGTGCAGGGACAGTTCTAAACACGGGAAACACGTGCCACTTCACAGGCATACTTTAGACACCCCCCAGGTACGATATTTAAAGGAATATTTCACTTTTTTTTTCACTTTAACCACTTCCCTACCCAGCCATAGACAAATGACGTCCACAGATGGGATCTCCCATCCTGGGTGGACGTCATATGACGTCCTCGGCTTTGTAGGGGGATATCTGAATGATGCCTGCAGCTAGAGGCATCATTCAGATATCCTTTTGAAGTGCCGGCGATTCTGTGCACCATAAGAATGATCATAGCGGCGGTTCCGCCGCTTGATCGTTCTTATAGGCGGCGGGAGGGGACACCCCCCCCCTCCCGCCGCCATCCGGTGCTTCTCCGGGCTCCCCCGTGCGATCGGGGACCCGGAGCGAATCTTCCGGCATCGTTGGTGGAGTCACGTGATGAGCATAGAGATGACTGGTGACCAGATGGTCACCAGTCATCTCTATGATCGTCGGAGGCCCGGGCGCGATGTGATGACGTCACGCCCGGGTCTCAAATGTAAACAAAGCCGCCATTGCGGCTGTAAGTATGAAATCAGTGAAAAAAATTTCACTGATCTCATGCTTTCCAGCCTGGAGGAGAGATGTGGGGTCTTATTGACCCCGCATCTCTCAATAAAGAGAACCTGTCACACACATTCCTATTACAAGGGATGTTTACATTCCTTGTAATAGGAATAAAAGTGATAAAAAAAAAAAAAGTAAAATCATTGTAAAAAAATTAAATAAATAAGTAAAATAAATAAATAATAATAAAAAAAAATTAAAACGCCCCTGTCCCCGGTAGCTCGCGATCAGAAGCGAATGCACACGTAAGTCGCCCACATATGTAAACGTCGTTCAAACCACGCATGTGAGGTATCGCCGCGTGCGTTAGAGTGCGTGCAACAATTCTAGCACTAGACCTCCTCTGTAATTCTAACCTGGTAACCTGCAAAAAAAATTAAAGCGTCGCCTATGGAGATTTATAAGTACCGAAGTTTGGCGCCATTCCATGAGTGTGCGCAATTTTAAAGCGTGACATGTTAGGTATCTATTTACTCGGCGTAACATTATCTTTCATATGTTCCCAAAAAATTGGGCTAACTTTACTGTTTTGTTATTTTTTAATTCATGAAACCATTTAAAAAAAAAAAAAAGGCGTTTGAAAAATTATTGCGCAAATATTGTGCAAGAAAAAATGTTGCAATGACCGACATTTTATTCCCTAGGGTGTCTGCTAAAAAAAAACATATATAATGTTTGGGGGTTCTGAGTAATTTTCTAGCAAAAGAATGATGATTTGTACATGTAGGAGAGAAGTGCCAAAATAGGCCCGGTATTGAATAGGTACAAAAAGCCCTGTATTGAAGTGGTTAAGCATCATTAAAATCACTGCTCCCAAAAAAACTGACGTTTTTAAAACTTATTTTTGCATTGATACATGTCCACTTGGGCAGGACTCGGGTCCCCAAACCCTTTTTAGGACAATAACTTGCCTATTAGCCGTTATAATTAGCACTTTTGATTTAGAACGTTCAAGTACATTCTATTTAATAGGGTTCTAAAGTTCGCGCAAACTTTCGGTCTGTTCGCAGGTTCTGGTGCGAACCGAACCGAGGGGTGTTCGGCTCATCCCTATTAGAGAATATTTATTTTAGCAGGGCATGTAAGGTGGGTGGTCCGGTGTCACACAGCAGCCCATGGAGTGGATGTAAAACCAAGATGGTGAAGCGCTGGAGGATGAGGCAACGATCAGCAGAGGAATCCTCAGGCATGCAGACACGCTGGCCGTGTGGAATTCGCGACCTCCTGGGAGCCGGGACCAAAACAGGAAGTGGGCCTCAGCTTGCGGCCTAGCGCATGACCCATTGGTCCGTTTTCTTTTCCACGTCACTTCTGGTCCGACGTTGCGCTTCACGCTGAGGCGCACTTCCTGTTTCAGTCCCGGCTCCCAGGAGGTCGCGAATTCCACACGGCCAGCGTGTCTGCATGTCTGAGGTTTCCTCTGCTGATCACTGCCTCATCCTCCAGCGCTTCACCATCTGGGTTTTACATCCACCCCACGGACTGCTGTGTGACACCGGACCCACCTTACATGCCCTTTATTTTCATCATCTTGTGAGTAGCCATTTGGCTGTTTGTGTTGCTGCTAAATTAAATATTCTCTAATACTGCACTTAGCTGGGCACACCTTGCTTTTTTCCATTACATAAAAAAATAAGGTTTGTCTAGAATTCCATTGTAAATGCTTTCTTATGTATTGCAGGGTGCATTGACTGGTCTCGCGGTTGGTTTTACAATTTCATTATGGGTAGGTATAGGATCTCAGATTTACCCTCCTTTGCCCATAAGCAGTTTACCCAAATTCCTGTCAACTGAAGGCTGCAATTTGAGCACTAATGCTAACTGGACATTAACGACAGCACTTCCCACAGTGACTGATATATTGTCCGAAAATCAAGCTCAACTTGGGGAAAGGTATGTAATATTTCTTTATTACTTTACATTTTTTTAAATGATCTGACACCTTCATGTGTAGGTTCTTGGAATCAATAGGCTGTACTAAATCTACAGTAAGCCTTCCAGCTAAAATAAATTCAGTTGAAGATGTCACGTCTATGACAGAGAGATGTACTACATGTTATGGGTGTTTTAAGTCTATTAAATTGGCTTATCAGACAAGCGATTAAAAATAATTTTTTAAAGCTTGTCACGATAGCAAAATCTCAGGGTGAATTAAACCTAAATTAAAATCTAAAATGGTAATGATGATAGGGTAATATATTTAATAATATAAAATTGTTATATTTAAACTGGTAAATGATTTATAGTCTTATTCATTGTTAGGGATGAGCTCGATGTTCGAATCAAATGTAAGTTTGACTCGAACATTGGGTGTTCATCCGTTTGCCGAACAGCGAATATTATGGGGCGTTCGTGGGAAATTTGAGCGCCGTGGAACGCCCCATAATGCACTGCGAGATCAATAGTAAATATTGATACTAAATCGCTGTGAGCTATTAAAGGGTTTGTCCATTTTTTTTAACAGTAAAGTTATGTATTCATTAGCACCCCCTAGAAACTAAAAAAAATATATTGCTAATTTAACTTTCATGATTTTACTGTGAATGAGCATTGTTTGCACTCATTGAATACACTGGTTTCTGTTTCATTTCAAACCTTGGTAGTTATTTACATCTGCTTATAAGATAGTTTGACATATACTTCTCTAGCTGCCCATAGATGGAACAAAATTCAGCCAGTTCAGCAAGGGCTGGCCGAATTTTCATACATCTATGGCCCTTTTGATCTGAAAATTGACTTCTCATGAATGCACTTGTTGGAAAACTTAGCTTCAGTCAGCCAATGCAAACAATGCTCCCGCTGTCAGAATACAGTGACACAGCAGAGAGGATTCCCATATCCACCTTGAATGTGTGGATGTGGGAATCGGTTAATTTTTCTCATGACTATGGTATTAAATATGGCTTGTTACCTGCTATAACAATAACCCCACCCTTCCAGATAATAACCACACCACAACACAATTGGAGTTACATTGGCCATAGCAGCCTTTTTATTAACCAAAATATAAGTATCCAATAATTAACATATCAATAACATACAACACCATAACATACAGTTTATTAAAGAAAGGAGCCACAAGGGCCTAATCGGCATAAAACCAAGACCGTACCTGCTTGTCACTTCTCAGGCCTCCAGCCACAAAACCACTGACTCGGACACAACTCACAGGTACACATACACCAACTGGGACCCGTACCTCAGACGGGTCCCTACACCGTACCTTTTGTGCCCATATGACCTAAAAGGACCTTGCACCCCGCCATTTGCCATAATTGGCTCCACAAGACACTCAAGTCCCCAACCCAAAATACCCACCAAATTCAGGGCGGGAGAAGGGAAGTTGCTCCACGCTCTGCTTCCTTCTGACTGGAGACCACCCCCCAAAGCTCCATCCAGCCCCAGACCATACTCTAAACAGCCCACTACCATGCACTTCCTGAAACATCCCAATTGCTATTAACTCCTTGTGCCCCAAGCCCCTTTAACCCCTGTCATGCTGTCCCTCCATCTATTGCCTTGGGGTTCTACTCTGGGCCTCTCTTTCAGCTCAAGTTAAACTAATTCATAATGTTTGAAGTAAATGGCCTTGTAATACCAGGCTATATCTGTACTGTAAACCAACGGTTTTGGATGCGCACTTGGTGAGAGGAAACAAATGATTTGAGACACCCCTAAATTAAGGAATAAACCCCTAGTTTTTGGGATTATGTAGGAAATGGAATATGAGGATTTTTTGCTTTTAGAAACCGTTGATATTATTGTAACGTTTTACATACATGGAACAAAACTGACTGCTAATTCTTGTGATGTTTAGGTTTTTGTGTGTTTTCTTTCCTTAGACCTGACCTGGCTGATAGCTGGTACTCACTGTCATATCTATACTTCAGTACAATTGGAACAATTGTTACTGTTGTTGTGGGAATAATAATTAGCTTAGCAACAGGTAAAGTCTTTGTTATAGTATAATACTAATGTAACTGTTCTACTGCTAACTTCTAACATCCTATTTAGAATGGCATTTATTTTTTTGATGCTGTTCTGAACAATTACTGTATTTATTGGCGTATAACACTTACTTTTTTACCCTGAAAATAGAGGGTAAACTGTGCCTGTGTGTTATACGAAGGGGGCCGTGGAAAGGTTTTTTCCTGAAACTTCCCTCTTAAAGTTAGGGTGCGTGTTATACGCCTGTGCGTGTTATACGCCGATAAATACGGTATGTATGGATATCATGTTAAGTACATTAAAGTGACCTTGTAGCTACAGGGTCATTTGTATATGAAAGCATATCTGCAAAAAGAAGAGTGACTATACTTTCCTTTCCAGCTGCTCGTGTCATAAAGCACCGTTACTCCACTGCTTCCCAGCGGCTTCAAGTATCAGGTAGGTTGAATATGCATTTTCCCAGTCGCATATTGTGGTTCCTCCTGCTGTCTCATACACCCTGTAGGGATGTACTGTATAATCTAGTGGAAGAGACCATAGTGTGCGGCAGGGATCAGGTATTTCACACTCCCCAAAGTATGGACTACTTGCTGCAGAAGGGTAGCGGTGAAGCAGCGATTTCAAGAACAGACCACTGAAAAAGTAAGGATATTCACTCTTCTTTTAGTAGATATTTTTTTCAGGGTCACTTAGAAATGCTATGCAAAAGTGCTATTTACAGTGCAAATTAATTTATAGACAAAAACTCTCTCATATTAAAATAAACTGTTTTTCCTTGGAGTCCCGCGCTTCCTTTACCCACAATACTTCAACACCTCAGCGTAGCGGCCACCTGGCAGATTTGCACTAGGGCTTTTGACATCTATGCTATCTCCCTAGATGCGGACCCTTGCAATCCAAATTTGGGCAACACAAGCTTTGCCCTGGGAATGCCCAAACCAGCTTTTCTGCCTTTATGCCACCGGGAAATGTATTCTAACACATTTTATCAAAGATTCCAAATGGCTTATTGCCACTCAGTTGGACCCAAACTTCTCTGACCTGGGTTATTTTTCGATGCTTAAACTCTCTCACTTTCTGCATGCCCTGCCAGCGGCGTCTTCCTTTATGAGACCATTAACAACCTATAAAAAGGAGTGCTGGATTGAAGAGACATTCATACATGCCCTTTCCTTTTTTACAAACTGTTACTTGCAGAATCTTCACAGATCCCCTTTAGGTATCTAGACAAATGGGAAAATGACCTCCAACTAGGCTGGATTCTGGCAGAACGCAGAAAGAAAGATTTGACTCTCTCCTTTAAATCATCTATATTCAATCAATTTCAAGAATTGAAGTACTACTACAACACTACTGCACTATATTTATCCCTCTGTACCTAAAACGTGTTGGAGGTGTGGTGCTGAGAGACGGGACATGTTACATCTATTCTGGTTCTGCCCGGTTCTCAGTATTTTTTGGAACGGTGTACACACGATCAAAGATTCTGGTGGGATAATCTCCTGCACTGCTACACTTTCCTAACATCATCAACCCTCAACATTCTTGAACCCCATTTGTCTGCTGGGCATAAGGTTTTTAGACGATAGGTGTACAGTTGTTACTCCTCCCACTGGTGGTGCTACCTCACCTGCCCCCTTCCTTCCCCCCACCACTCCCTTCCTCCAATTTTTTTCTCTTCTTCGCTTTCCCTTTCCTCTTTTTCCAACCTTAAATTTCTCTTATCTTCCATCCTGTATACCCTTCCACATTGCATTGGGTTTCTTGACGGCTTTTGATTAACAAATTATCTAGTCTCTTGAAGTATGTTGGGCTATGCTTTTGGCCCAAGATGGGTTTATGTTGTACCTATGTTGAATATTCTAGACCTAGACTTATGGTTATATTCTAATTGTACCCTTTCTAAATTTGTACGTGGATGGTTAGGTCTATATATCTTGTGTATTCTATGTTTTTCTGCTTATTGTGATTGTGAAATTGTTCTATAAATAAAAAATGCATTAAAAAGAATTATAGGGAAATTAGTGTTGTGATTAGGGCAGCACAATACTTTTTCCTTTTAACAAAGTAGTACAAAATGACAAAAATGTAACGACCCCTAGCAATCCTCCGACATCACCTCTTAACTGATCTCATTAGTGTAAAATTATATAGTCTTTACATCAAATCTTAATAGTTTTAGAAATAAAGCACATTTTTGCCTTGCAGGTGGATTAAAGCAAAATATAAATAGAGAATTTCTACTGACAGCTGAAGACTTCTCGTATCTCAAAGTATTGATTCCTTCTTATTGGACAAAGGAAGTAAGTATGATGCTATGTTATGGTTTATGTGTACAAACGTTCTCCAATAAAAGTTTAATGCATATGAATGAATGCCTGTATTCCCATAGCCACAGTCTAATACTTATGTTACTCTTCAGCCCTAATATTATATTTCATTAATATTGTGCAATCTCAAAGTACTTTCCATACCAAATGAAGGACAGACAGTATGAACAGTTAGAATACAAATCGCAAAAGCAAACAAAGCACACAAGGGCCCTGTATATTAGAGATTGCAATCTAATAAGGAGCAAATAAGATAACATATGGGTAAAAAGCTGTAGGTTTTAGATAGCTTTAAGCTACCAATTAGAATTCACAATAATGATGTTGCACCAGTACACAATGAATTGTGATTGGTGTTACACACTGTAATTAGCACCTTGCACAACATTGTATTAACCAGTTGCAGTCCGGGCCAATTCTGCCATTCCTCCCCTACATATAAAAATCTGCATTTTGGGGGGCGTGGCCTGACGCGTGAGCCGGATGGTCGCATAGATCCGGAGCTCCGGATTCACAGAACGAATAGCGGCTCAAATCAAACCCATCTGAGGGATTTTTTCACCTCAACGTGCTGGAACAGTACAGAGGAGACACCCGGACCATGCCAGGCAAGCGTAGAGGGGACAGGAAGCCTAAACGACTCACAGACTTCTATCCGGTCGTTCCCGGCGGTGACGGGAGGCAAGATGGCGCCGCCGCCTACTCCTCCTTCTCCTGCATCCACTCGTGGGAAAGACTCTGGCAAAGGTAAAAATCAACCGAAACACACCTCTCCCTCTAGCCAGCATCCCTGCCCTCCCTCCCCATCCTCCAGCAGCCCTGCTAAATCTAGGCCGAGGATGGATGGCAACAGATCCAGCCCAGCGTGCAGCCAGGCCTCAGATTCAGGGGAAGACACCAGGGAGCTGCCGGAGCCCATAGAATCCTTTCCCACCATGAATCAACCAGTGCTTGACACTGTTTTAAAGGACATGTTGCTGTCCCTACGCAGCACGATTCAATCTGATATGGCCTCATATATGCACACGTTTAACAGAGAAATACAAGCTGTGGAGGGCAGGGTGGATCATATAGAAACTAAAATGGGGGAGTATGCAGAGACTATAAACGATTTGGTGGATGCAGATGAAACGAGGGAGGGGGATATAGACCGGATCAAAGCTAAACTCGCAGACATGGAAGACAGGTCCAGGAGGAACAACCTAAAGATAAGGGGATCCCCGAATCGGTTCAGCAGTCTGATCTGAACAGATACGCTGCAACGCTGTTTAAAAAATCTGCATTTTATTTGCTAGAAAACTACTGAAAAACCCCAAGCATTGTTTTTTTGTGTGGAAAAAATACATTTTAAATTGGTCACAGGTGCTTGAGCCAACTTTTTTGTAGAGCACATCTGAAATTGCCAGACTTGTTGATTGGAGGCTAGACAGTGGGGACCTTGAGTGTAGAGTGTGAACAAGCTTTGCTTTTGACTGCTGGTGGCTGCTGTGTTGCAGATTTATAACACCCTTTTCTGTCACTTTTTAAAGCGGGGGTCCACCAAATTTTTTTTCTTTTAAAGTCCACAGCTACAAATACTGCAGCTGCTGACTTTTAAAATATGGACACTTGCGTGTCCAGGGCACCCGCGATGTCGGCACCCGAGGCCGACCCGTCGCTCGGTCCTTGGATGCTGCCGCCGCCATCTTCGGTAAGGGGATCAGGAAATGAAGCCTTTCCTGGTTCCCTACTGCGCATGCGCGAGTCGTGCTACGCAATCCGAATGGCCCCTGCTGTTTTCTGGGACCCGTGTGTCTCCCAGAAGACAGCGGGGAGGGGGGAGTGGCGTAATTCCCGCGGGGGTCTATGCCCGGAAGTGGGTGCAAATACCTGTATTATACAGGCATCTGCACCCCCCTCCCCCTTGAAAGGTGCCAAATGTGACACTGGAGGGGGGGAGGGTTCCGAAAAGCGGAGGTTCCATTTTTGTGTGGACCCCTAAACAGACTTTTTTTTTCTTTGATTCCTTCAGCCTACTAATTAAGGTGGTTAATTGGTCACAGGTGCTTGAGGCCTATATAACTTTCTGTAGAACACATCTGAAATTGTCAGTCTTGTTTGTTGGAGGCTAGACAGTGGGGACCTTGAGTGGATAGTGTGAACAAGTTTTGCTTTTGACTGCTGGTGATTGCTGTGTTGCATTTTAGGTTCTTTTTGGGGCTTTTCCTTGCAGTTTTTTAACACCTTTTTCTTTCCTTCCTTCAGTCTACTAATTAAGGGAAGTGGTTAATTGGTCACAGTGGCTTGAAGCCTATATAAATTTTTGTACAACTCATTGTGAGCCTGCTCATCTTTGAGCTTGCTGGAACTCTGTCCAAATGGAATTGGACTAAGTGGTGAGCTAAAAACCAGAATTTAAAACAGGAGGTTATAACAGGGGTCATAGTACCTGTGTAGTGTGAGTACCTGAGGGTTGTCTGATAAAGTGTGTGTGGATTGTTAGTACTTGTCAGAGCCAGCCCTATGATGGGACCGGGTGGTACCAAGGTACCAGGCGGCACTTTTAGGGGGGCGACAAACTGACGCCCGCCAGCCAGCCCGTTCCGCTGCCTGTGAGGAGCCCGGCGCCGCTGCCTGTGAGGACACTCACGGCCCAGGGGCGGGGGGGGGGGGCAGTCAGCACGTGAGCGGGCAGGCGCCGCTGCCTGTGATGAGCCCGGTGCCACTGCTTTTAGTGGTGACAGGGGCGGGCAGAACACTCGCAGCCCGGGGGGGGGGTTAGGTTAGGTGCAGTCTGCGAGTGAGCGCACAGCGGAGCAGAGAGATGTCATCTCTCACCGCCCGCCCTGCATCACCACAGTTCCTCCCTCACTGTACAGCTGCGGCTGCCTTCACTCTGGGACACAGCAAGTGACAACCCGCATCGTGTGGCAGGTGATGTCGTGACAATCCGCAACGTGTGGCAAGTGATAATACGCAATGTGTGGCAAGTGACGTGGCAAGTGACAATCTGCAACGTGTGGCAGGTGACGTTGTGACAATCCGCAACGTGTGGCAAGTGACAATACGCAACGTGTGGCAAGTGACGTGACAAGTGACAATACGCAACGTGTGACAGGTGACGCCGTGGCAAGTGGCAATCCGCAACGTGTGGCAGGTGACGTCGTGGCAAGTGACAATCCGCAACGTATGGCAGGTGACGTTGTGGCATGTGACGTGGCAAGTGACAATCCGCAACGCGTGGCAAGTGACAGTCCGCAACGTGTGGCAGGTGACGTTGTGCCATGTGACGTGGCAAGTGACAATCCGCAACGTGTGGCAGGTGACGTTGTGGCAAGGGAAAATCCGCAACGTGTGGCAGGTGACATGGCAAGTGACAATCCGCAACGTGTGGCAAGTGACGTGGCAAGTGACAATCCGCAACGTGTGGCAGGTGACGTTGTGGCAAGTGACAACCTGCAACGTGTGGCATGTGACATGGCAAGTGACAAGGTGTGGCAGGTGACAATCCGCAACGTGTGGCAGGTGACGTAAGTGACCATGTGCAACATGTGGCAAGTGACAACCCGCAACGTGTGGCAGGTGACAACACACAACGTGTGGCAGGTGACAACCCGCATCTGGTGATGGAGTCCAAAGAAAAACTGTAAGTACAAACACACATCACAAGTTGTATGAGACATGACAGCCTGAGAGGGACTTGCCTTGCCCAGCCCTAATTAACTACATAAGGACCGGAAGGATTTGCCCACTTAAAGCGGTTGTATGGCTTTTTTTTTTTTTTTTTAAATAACAAACATGTTATACTTACCTCCACTGTGCAGTTCGTTTGGAAAAGAGTGGCCCCGATCCTCTTGTTCTCGGGTCCCTCGGCGGCTGTCTCGGCTCCTCCCCGCATCAGCTAACCCCCTTCTGGGAAGCGCTCTCCCAAGGGGGTTAGCTTGCGCGTCCATAGACACAGCGTGTATGACTCGTTCCCGCCCCCCACGGGCCGCATCATTGGATGTGATTGACAGCAGCGCAAGCCAATGGCTGCGCTGCTATCAATCTATCCAATCTAGCCAATCAACGGCCAGACTCCGTGGAGAAGAGGATGCGGGTGGACGCGCACAGCAGGTGAACGGGCTCAGGTAAGTAAAACGAGGGCGCTGTGGGGCAGTCATTGCCAGGCGTTTTTTCACCTTAATGCATAGGATGCATTAAGGTGAAAAAACACGAACCTTTACAACCCCTTTAATGACCAGGCCATTTTTTGCGATACGGCACTGTGTCGCTTTAACTGACAATTGCGCGGTCATGCAACACTGTACCCAAATAAAATTGATGTCCTTTTTTCCCACAAATAGAGCTTTCTTTTGGTGATATTTGATCACCTCTGCTGTTTTTATTTTTTGCGCTATAAACAACAAAAGAGCGTCAATTAAAAAAAAATAAAAATATTTGTTACTTTTTGCTATAATAAATATCCAAAAAATGTATAAAAAAAATAATAATTTTTTTACTCACTCAATCTCGGAAACACCCACTAAGAGGATAGCAAACAGGAACAAACAAGTCTTCTGGACTGCAGCACTCCAAAAAATATAAAAGCCTTTATTTTAAAATAAGGAATCCAAAATACATGCTGTACATCACGGCACACAGGTCAAAAAAATTCAGCTAACATGTTTCACACTATGCTAGTGCTTATTCATATGAATAAGCACTAGCATAGTGTGAAACATGTTAGCTGAATTTTTTTGACCTGTGTGCCGTGATGTACAGCATGTATTTTGGATTCCTTATTTAAAAATAAAGGCTTTTATATTTTTTGGAGTGCTGCAGTCCAGAAGACTTGTTCGTTCCTGTTTGCTGTCAATAGCATTGCTTGCACCCTCGGCTGCTGGGAGGAGATGATTTGAAGGATTCCCACACCTGAGCGGCTCCCTTTCTCCTGCCACTAAGAGGATAGTATCCGACCGGTCTAAACTACGTGACATGTTCACCAATGCCAGGAGCCTGGCAGACAAGATGGGTGAACTAGAGATACTGTTGTTCAAGGAGGATTTGGATTTTGTGGGAATTTCAGAGACATGGCTCAACAGCTCTCCCTTTATCGCAGGGATAGAAAGGGTAAAAAAGGGGGAGGGGTATGCCTGTATATCAGGAATAATGTACAAGTAAATGTGAGAGATGACATCGCTAAGGGAGCTAGGGAAGAGGTGGAATCCTTATGGGTAGAGCTCCAAAGGGATGAAGATAAGGGGAAAATAATACTGGGAGTATGCTATAGGCCCGCTAACCTGAGGGAAGAGGGGGAGACGGATCTCCTATCACAATTTGGATTAGCAACAAGGATGGGAAGTGTTATCATAATGGGGGATTTTAAATATCCAGACATAGACTGGGCGGAGGGAACCACACATTTGTCTAATGCCGCGTACACACGATCGTTTTTCACGTAGTTAAAAATGCAATTTTTTAAATTGGGCATTAAAAACGATCGTGTGTAGGCTCCAGAGCATTTTTAACGACGTGAAAAATGGGCTAAAAAAAATGAGAACCTGCTCTATTTTTTCACGTAGTTTTTCACGTCGTTTTTTTTAACGACGTGAAAAACGGTAGTGTGTATGCTTTTACGAGGGGAAAAAAAACGCGCATGCTCAGAATCAAGTATGAGATGGGAGCGCTCGTTCTGGTAAAACTAGCGTTCGTAATGGAGATAGCACATTCGTCACACAGTAACGGACTGAAAAGCACGAGGCTGAAAAGCGCGAATCAGCGCTCAACAAACTTTACTAACATGATTGGTGGTGCCATTCGAACGGAACTTCCCCTTTATAGTGCCGTCGTACGTGTTGTACGTCACTGCGCTTTGCTCAAGCGTTTTTTTTAATGAATGTGTTTATGCAAGACAGGCTTGAGAGGAAACAAGAAAAATCACGTCGAGAAAAACGTCGTTTTTGAAAATGACATTAAAAACGATCGTGTGTACGCGGCATAAGGCTCGCCAGTTACTAAATGTCTTGCAGGACAATTTCAAGGGTGAAATGGTAGACACACCAACTAGAAATAAAGCGTTACTGGATCTACTGATTACCAACAATACAGACCTGATCACGGATGTGGAAATACAGGGCAATTTAGGAAATCACAGGTCAATTGGCTTCAGTAAAAATCACACAAATAGGAAACATAAGGGGAATACAAAGACACTGAATCTCAAAAGAGCCAACTTCCCTAAACTACAAAACTTGCTAGAAGGCATAAAGTGTGATAAATTTTAGAAACAAAGAACACGGAGGAGAGATGGGTTTGCTTTAAGAGCATATTAAATAAGAGCATTAGCTAATGCATCCCATTGGGTAATAAATTTAAAAGAGCGAGCAAAAATCCTGGATGGCTTAACTCCAATGTAAAAATGCATATAAAAGCAAAGGAGAAGGAGAATGAGAAGGCCTTCAAAAAGTACAAGGTTGAGGGATCATCATCAGCATTCAGACTTTATAAAGAATATAACAAGAAATGTAATAGTGCAATTAGGGCGGCTAAGATAGAACACGAAAGACACATAGCGCAGGAGAGCAAAAAAAATCCCAAGAAATTCTTTAAGTATGTAAACAGTAAAAAAGGACAGACCATATTGGCCCCATAAAGAATGAGGAAAGACATCTGGTTACAAAGGATGGGGAGATGGCAAAGGTATTGAATTTAATATTTTCCTCTGTCTTCACGAGGAAATTGGGGGGCTTCAGTAACCAAAACTGCAGTGTTTATCCTCATGACACATCACAGGAAGCACCTCCATGGTTAACTTAACAGAGGACAGAATTAAAATTAGATTTGGGAAACCTTAACATTAATAAATCACCGGGACCAGATGTCTTGCACCCGAGGGTACTTGGGGAACTCAGTCAAGTAATTGCTAGACCATTGTTCCTAAATTTTACTAACAGTCTACTGACTGGAATGGTACCAGCTGATTGGAGCACCAATATTTAAAAAGGGCCCACAATACAACCCTTGGAATTACACACCAGTTAGCCTAACATCAATAGTAAGCAATCTCTTGGAGGGGATGATAGGGGAATATATACAAGATTTTAGTAATGAGAACGGTATCATTAGCAGTAATCAGCATGGATTCATGAAGAATCATTCTTGCCAAACCAATCTATTAACCTTCTATGAGGAGGTGAGTTGTCATCTAGATAAAGGAAGGCCCATAGACGTGGTATATCTGGATTTTGCAAAAGCATTTGACACAGTTCCCCATAAACATTTACTGTATAAAATAAGGTCTGTAGGCATGGACCATAGGGTGAGTACATGGATTGAAATCTGGCTACAAGGGTGAGTTCAGAGGGTAGTGATAAATGGGGAGTACTTGGAATGGTCAGGGGGGGAAAGTGGGGTCCCCCAGGGTTCTGCCCTGGGATCAATCCTATTTAATCTCTGCATTTGCGGATGATACTAAGCTAAGCAGGGCAATAACCTCTCCGCAGGATGTGGAAACCTTGCAAAAAGATCTGAACAAATTAATGGGGTGGGCAACTACATGGCAAATGAGGTTTAATGTAGAAAAATGTAAAATAATGCATTTGGGTGGCAAAAATATGAATGCAACTATACACTTGGGGGAGAACCTATGGGGGAATCTAGGATGGAAAAGTACCTGGGGGTCCTAGTAGATGATAGGCTCAGCAATGGCATGCAATGCCAAGCTGCTGCTTATAAAGCAAAGTATGGTACCTAAAAATCTGCATAGGTGACACTTTTAAAGCCATTACAGTGTACCAGTTTAGAGTTACGCATTAGGTCTGGTGCAAAGATTATTGCTCTTGCTATGACAATTGTGGCAATGCCTCATGTGTGATGTTATCACTGTTTACATATGCATGCAGGACCTATGTGCTTGTTTGCATTTGCGCATTAGCATGGGGTATGGGGCATCTTAAAAAATATATATATGATTTATTTTATTTTGACATTGTACCTTTAATTTTTTTTGGGGTTCAACTTTATTGCTATCACAAGGAATGAACAACATCCCCTTATGGGCCGTGACAGGTGTTTTTTTTTTTAAAAGATCTGGGGTCCCTCTTTTGGCATCTAAAGCATCTGATCAATCTGAAATCGGTTTGATTAGATGCTTTCACAAGCCGGTAACAACTTGTTTACATGAAACCAAAACCGGAAGTCTTGAAATCCTTGTTGCTTCTGGTTTCTGACATCACATAGTGGGAGGAACAACACCAGTTCCCCTCACTGTGTCCCAGGAAGCCAATGCAACCTTACCAGGCTCCCCGATTGGACGGGAAATGCAGTGGGGGGTGACCCATTTCGGTGCCTGTAAAAGTGATCCAGTGGCTCTATCGCTGCTCGGATCACTTTTACCTTATAAGGAATCACTGGCTAAAAAAACAATACTGGGATCGGAGTTGCAGCCTCAACCATCAACCTTAGGCCAGTTATAATTGGCTTAAGGATGGGAAGTGGTTAAACTGTATGTTTAGCCAAAAATTTATTTTTAAGACAGCTGTCCCCAGAATAGCTGTTCCCATTGGAAGATATCCCCTTCCCTTTTGTTCTGGGGAAAATGCAAAATGTTGTCTTCCCATGTTCCGTTTCTTTGACAACAGTCCCCAATGGGGACACACACAGCAATAATAACTTGACAGAGGTTCTAATCCTTTTTTTGCCTAGAGATGCACTTTAACAAAGCCTGTTTTTTTTAAACCATGCACATGAACAGATATATGAATATCTGGAATATCAAACCTAGAGTTAGAACAGATATGGGTATTATCAAATAAGGTGCAAGTTCTCCAATATTTTTCAATTCACTAAGCTATAATGCATGTATGGTTTGACATGACGATTGTTATTTTTAGTGATGTAAATGTTATTTTGTCATTATGGCAAATAACAATTGTTGTAGCTTAGTGTATTAAGCATTTATATTTCTTATATCAAGAAGTGACAGTTTTGAGCATAAAACTGGAGAGTGCAAAAATCAGGTGCAGCTCTACATAGAAACCAATCAGCTTCTATTTTTTTTGGTCAAAGCTTAATTGAAGAAGCTGAAGTTAGAAGCTGGTTGGCTACGGTGCACAGCTGCACCAGATTTTGCACTCTCCAGTTTTAGTAACTCAACCCCAAATTATGATTAGTATCACTTCAGGAAGTTAGTGGGTTAACAACTTCCAGACTTCAGGATTCCTCCCAGATATGTGTTTGGCTTTAAAAACACAACTATGGCTTCCATACAAAAAATATACATTCTGAACAGTGCATCTCCACTTACGGTTTTGTATTTGTCTCCCTGCATAGTCTTGCACTGTACCTGTTGATCCCTCCAGTGAAATCCACCTAATGCAAATTCCTGTGATGGTGTGGCAGTGCTGCTGCACTGATCCTGAATTCAGAGCACAGTTGCCACTCTCTTATGCCGCGTACACATGATCGGAATTTCCGTCGGAAAAACCTTGGATGGTTTTTCCGATGGAATTTCGTTCAAACTTGGCTTGCATACACACGGTCACACAAATCCTCTTGGAAATTCCGACCGCCAAGAACGCAGTGACGTACAACACGTATGATGAGCCGAGATCAATGAAGTTCAATAGGCAGTTGTAGGGGGTGTGGCTATCAGCATTGTCACTGATGATTTGCAAGCCTGTAGGTTGTAAATCAGAGCTTGGCCACACCTAGCCCTGCCCACTGCTTTCTTGACTGACAGCACTGTCATTGTTGCTGAAACCCTCCATGGTCCCCACAGTGTCTGGGAGGTGAAGCAAGTGAGACACAAATGAAGGAGGATTTGGCTCAGTCAGGGGTGGTAAAGGAAGTTATTTTTTTCCTTTTTACTTTATGGGGCTTGTGTATCACATTGTAACTGTATTTGAGACCTTAGAATGTCATACAGGAGTCATTAGTTGAACTTTAATTGTTGCTTTTGGGTTTACATACACTTTAAAGCTAAATAAGGAGAAAGCACAAATCTATTCTAGGTAAATCCATATAATTATAATAATTTAGGACTAAGCCTTGATGCACACGAACATATTAAAATACTCCTGTCTACACTGGATCTGTCTGCTGGCAGATAAATCAAGCGTAACAAATGCCCATTTTGGCAAGTCACTATGTGCGTTTACAGGCATATGGCATTTAGAAGCATATGAACATAAACTCATTCTACTGGCCAGAATATTTATTCTAGCCACTGGAATAAATGTTCCCAAATATGTGCAGTTTTATGTGCATTTATGCACGCATGTGCGTAAATTATGCCAGTAAGCTCCTTTCCGAATGCAGGTTTGGGGTCTTTTTTTTTGCCCCGAATGCTGCTGTAAAATATGAATCTAAATGCCACAATATGTATGAACATATTGGCTGAAATGGAGTTTCAGTATTCAGAGGCATAAAAAAATTAACAATTTCCATTAAAAGCAGCATTTTTTTTGCCTGTGTAAATGAGGCCTTAAAGTGATATTAAAGGCAAAATTAGAAAAAAATAAAATAAGACAAATATGTTATACGTACCTGCTCTGTGCAGCGATTTTGCACATAGCAGCCCCAATCCTCATTTTCTTTGGTCCGCCACCGGCGCCCCAGGCCCCTCTCTCCTGTTGGGTGCCCCAAGAGCAAGCAGCTTGCAGTGTGGGGCACCCAAGCAGGCATGGTCCCAAGCCACTGCTTTGCAAGCTGCTTGGGGGCATAGCAGGCGGTTTCAAAGGAAGAGCCAAGATTGCCGGCAGGGGACCCCAGAAGAGGAGGTTCGGGGACACCGTGCAATACAGTTGCACAGAGCAAATAAGTGTAACATGTTTAATATTCTAATTTAAAAAGTTACCTTTACGCTTTAATGATAAGATTCTTGTATAAATTGTGAATACTTCTCTTCAAAAAGTTAACATTTTATATTTTGTTCCTGTGAGAAAACTAAAGAGAATGAATGTTTATTGTTTTTATGGATTTCATCTGTTCATTTTGTCTATACATAACTTTCTGCAGAAAGAAAAAGTTGAAATGCTTAACTGGAAACGTCAAGATACTGATCTCCCTGAGGATAAAGGAACGGACAACCCTGCATTCAATCATATGGAAATGCATAACACAGAGAAAAATGAGAAGATGAATGGTGTTAATCCTTGACTTTCCCCCCAAGCTGTGCTCTACAGTGTGTGAACAAAAAAAGAAAATTATTTTTATGGCACAGCAATTGATGTTGAAAAACACACTGAATATTCATGTGTATTGTTACACTTGCTCCAGAAGAATATTTGTGTATATATAAAATTTATAGAACTTGTTTTGTATAGAAAATGTTAAGAGGTAGCAGTGCTGCCAGAACTGCAAATATATTGACTCAGGGAAATCATTTATACTGTATCAGAGCTTTGGATTTTTGCTGTACATTTTATAAATTGTAGCTTGACTTGTTCTCTATGTTTTGTTTTTTTATCCCTATTTACTTTTTATAAATAAGACATAAAATGTGCTTTGTTGTACCTGTGTCTTTATGGACCTGTCATTAGTTAGCTTCTGAGATGGTCCTTTAACCACTTAAGCCCGTTGCACCCAAACAAAATTGACGTCCTTGTTTTCCCATAAATAGAGCTTTCTTTTAGTGGTATTTGATCATCTCTGCGGTTTTTATTTTTTGCGCTATAAACAAAAAAAGAGCGTAAATTTTGAAAAAAAACAATATTTTTTGCTATAATAAATATCCCCAAAAAATATATAATAAAAACAATACAAAACGATACAGCTATAAAAAATGCACTGATTACTGTGTAAATGACACTGACAGGGAAGGGGTTAACTACTAGGGGGCGCTGAAGGGGTTAAGTGTGTCCTAGGGAGTGATTCTAACTGTGTGGGGGCTGGGCTACCAGTGTCAAAACATGGATCACTGCTCCCGATCACAGGGAGCAGTAGATCAGTGTCCTGTCGCTAGGCAGAACAGGGAAATGCCGTGTTTACATTGGCATCTCCCCGTTCTGCAGCACCGTGACACGATCGCAGGCACCCGGCGGACATCGAGTCCGGGGGTCCCGTGGGCACCTACACGGAGTTTGCAGCAGGCACGTGCGTGGCAGCAAATTCAAAGTAACGTACAGGTACGTTACTTTGCGCAGCCATGCCATTCTGCCGATGTATATATACAGGAGGCGGTCAGCAAGTGGTTAAAGGAAACCAATCATAATAGTATATAGGACTGGTATTGCTGAACGTCTTCAAAAAAATACTAGTTATGAAAGAAAATTGGCAAGGTTTGTATTCTTGGTTGCCAAACAAGCATTGACTAAAGCATGGAAACAACCTACTAATAAATTTGCAGAGGTGAAACAGAGAATGATGGCCATTATGGTGTACCAGAAACACACTGCAATAATCAATGACACTCATGCTAAATTTCTTAAGATACGGAACCCATGGTTAGACTATAATAGATGATAGGCTCAGCAATGGCATGCAATGCCAAGCTGCTGCAAGCAAAGCAAGCAGAATATTAGCATGCATTAAAAATGAGATTAACTCCAGAGATAAAACAATAATTCTCCCACTCTACAAGACTCTGGTCTGGCCGCACCTGGAGTATGCTGTCCAGTTCTGGGCACCAGTCCTCAGAAAGGATGTGCTGGGACTAGAGAGAGTCCAGAGAAGGGCAATAAAGCTAATAAAGGGTCTGGAGGATATTAGTTATGTGGAAAGGTTCCGAGCACTGAACTTGTTCTCTCTGGAGAAGAGACGATTGAGAGAGGATATGATTTCAATGTACAGATACCGTACTGGTGACCCCACAATAGGGATAAAGCTTTTCCGCGAACAGGAATTTAATAAGACACGTGGCCATTCACTGAAATTAGAAGAAAAGCGGTTTAATGGTACACTGCATAGAGGTTTCTTTACTGTATGAGCGGTTAGGATGTGGAATTCTCTTCCACAGGCAGTGGTTTCAGTGGGGAGCATCAATAATTTCAAAAAACTATTAGATAGGCCCCTGAACGACCGCAACATACAGGGATATACAATGTAATACTGACATAAAATCACACACATAGGTTGGACTTGTGTCTTTTTCAGCCTCGCCTACTACTGTATGTACAGTAACTATAGCCACAAAGAGTAATGGCATGGGCAGATTGGACAATATCTACTGCCGTCATGTTCCTCCCGAATTAACGAATGGAACGAAATTCAGATCCATTTGTTATTCTTTTCAGAATTATCAAAGAATTAGCAAAGAAATTTGAAAATTACATTCATTTTCCCATGTGCCCGAACTACTATTGCATCATATGATGTCACTTAAATGAAACAAATGCATTTTAAAATTTCTATATACTTTTTTTTCTGATTTGTTGACATTCGTTACTAGGTTACAACATTGTAATAATTGCATATTACAACATTATTATAAAGCATATAATAAAAAAAAAAGAAAAAAAAAGTTATCCTATATGTCAGAGCAATCAATAGATCCAGAAATGTAAGCAGTTCTATGTAAATCTTGACTTTTCCTGTTTAAGTCAAGTTTACCCTCATTCCTCCCACCTATTAAACCTACCCACTGATTCGTAAGGCTTCCCCTCACATTAAATGACCAACTGGGAGGCTCAGGAAGAGCTTATTTACAGGAAAAGTGTGAATCTCCTTTTAGCTTTGACTGTCTATATCATTAGGTCTACAATGTGGTTCATATGTGGTGTACACTGAATGTAACTTCTGATTATGCATTTTCTTCACATACTCAAATATACATGAATTGCCCTGGTTGACTACCAGAAAATATGAAGTTGCTTTTTGTTTTAGTTGTTTACTTGTAGTTAATCAGATAACTGAGGTATGGGGAAAGGAAGGAGGAAAGGAAAAAAGGAGGATAGAGAAAAAATGCAGGAGAAAAAGTGAGAGAAAGATGAAAGTAAATCTAAAGACTAGGGCTGTGGAAATTAACTATTAATTCCTCGATTAATCGATTAATTGTATTGATCGATCAAAATTCTTTTGATCAGTACTCACCTCTCCGCCGGCTTCCGGGTCTTCAGGGAGATCCGGTGACGTCACGGACACCGTAGGGGCTTGCCGTGTCCATCTGAAGGGCTCCTTTGCTGTGCCTTCATATCTGCATGCCGGCGGGACCTTACTATCTGCCACACACAAGGGCTGTTAAACTTCCCTCTATCACTTCCCTTTATCAACCTGGGATTCTACAGCCATCCACTGGGAGTTGTGATAGTTCCATTCACGGGACATCTACATGCCAACGGACTGATGTTAGCCCCTTCTTATCTGGATTCAGCAGTGGTATCGTTGTACACATTTTTATACCAGTATCATACTTAGCTACATGTTTTTATGATTGCTTTTGCTACCGTTTGGTATTACTCGCAGCATTTTTACAGTTTATGTAGCTACATCGATTTTATCTCCAGTGCAATATTTATTTTGTTACCTACTTGAAGACTATAAAAGTTTTAATACTATTCCCATTGAGCGCTGCCTTTGTGTGTTTTTTGTATCCTGCTATCGATTTTTCCAGTGGTTGGTAGCTGCACTGGGAATCAGCCTGCAAGGAGATCAGCTAAAAGTAGTTGGATCTATGTGTATTATAATTAATCGAAATTTGTTGATTAATCGATTAAAAAAAAAAAAACGATTAATCGAACACGAAAATTTTGATCAGTAACAGCCCTACTAAAGACAGAAGAGATGAGAAAAGGGAGATTGATAGTGGGAAAAAATGGAAGAAAGGCATATAAGTAATCTAGATGGGCGCAGCATGTTTGTTATATATCATGTTGCATGTTATTTAATTATGATTAATTGTTGTGTTTTCTCTTGAATAGGCCAATTTTCTTTGCAGTCAAGATAGTGAACCTGAGGAAGCAATGGTTGTGAAACGGGTCGACCTCTTGCAACACTAGCAACAAAATATTTTCAACGTTTATATATACGGCCTGCATCAGTCAATATGATCACTGAATTTTTGATTTTATGCTTGCATATTGTCAGGAACCATGAATCAGACAGGGACAGAAAATGCAATAAAAATAACACCTTTTAATAAAATGGTAAAAATGTTACAAATAGTAAACTTAGTCAAAACATGGGTTCGGTAGCCAAAGCAGGTAGTCAGAACAAGCCAGTAAATCGGGAAGCCAGAGATCAACATAGTCAGAGGCAGCAGACAGGATCAGGAACCAGAAGGGACGTTAGCCAGGCAAGTCTTCAACAGGAACACAGCAGAGAGTCTCCAGATATGTTTGACCAAGGCGAAGGCATGGCAGGAATGAACTAGACAGTTTAAATAGCCAGAAGGGGCTGGCTGTAGGCTGGACTGACGAGCAGGAAATGATCACCAGGTGAGCCAATGTGAAACAATGAGTTGCGACAGCTGAGCAACGTGAGCACTGAGAAGGGAGAGCTGAGAGCCCAGCCCTGACACATATTTTTTTAAAACATTTTTGTAATAAACATAACTTTTTAATAATTTGTGTGTCATTGTCCTTCTCTGGTACCAGTAAAGTCCCCAAGGTTCTTATGGTTTTGGTATGTTAATTATGGTTGAGGTACCAATATATAGCCCAAACCCAATTTTAATCATGGAAGAAAGGTGTAGGAAGCAAAATAAAGGAAGTCAATAGATGGTTCATATAAAAGAATGGTGGTAGAAAGAGAATGTAAAAGGAGGGAACTAGCATTTGGGCCCGCCTTCATGGGCTTGCTGCGGCCCCGCCCTCTGTTTTTTCCCACCTCTAAAATTCAGGTTCAGTCATGAGGTATTTTGAATATGGAATTGGGATACTGTCCCTTTAAGGATTGGAGATGGAGGGTTAATTGACCAATTAGGGGCTGTGGAAGCTTCTAGAAGGTCTCGGTGCCCCTATAAAAGGGGGTTTTTCTGAGGGGTTTTTCCTCACAGTTGATCAAGCCTGGGTAAAAGAGCTAACCAACCCTACCCACCCTTGCTGTCGGCACTTATGTGGTTTAAATCACCCTGGATTTCCGGGGGGGATGTTAATGTTAAATTAAGTTATTTTGGCTCGAGTTCCAATAACTGAGCTTATATATATATATATATATATTTATTGGTTTTCTGATTTAATGAATTTATTTTAATAAAGATTTTAATAATAATTAATTTATACCAATAAAGTGCCACGGCCATTATTTATGCCAATATGTTTTTTCCGTGTGTTTTTTATTTAAGCGTTATGTTTTTTTTTTAGGTATAATATTTATGGTAAGGGATTAGTGGGCTGCATGCAATCCCATAAAAGAGGAAAAGCAAAGTAAGGAGAAAATGGAAACTAAAGAGTTGGAAGTGAGGGAAAAGAAAGCTAAGGAAAGAAGGGAGGCGATAAAAGGATGAAGAAAATGATAGAAGAGAAGGAAAGAAAGAAGGAAAGAGTGGAAAGGAATGAAAATGTTGCAGGTAAGGAAGAAACTGAAGAAACAAGAAAGGGAAAGGTGTGAATATGTACAGGATAAAATATGAAAGGAAGGGACATAAAAGGCAATAAAACAAAGAAAAGAGCCTTTTTCTCTCTTAGGTCGCTATTGAGCAGCAGCCCTGAGGCAGCCGTCAGCATGGCCTGCGCTCGTCCTTTGATCATTGTGTACTCCGAAAAGGGGGAAACGTCAGGCAAAAATATGACTGTGCCCGCAGTGTTCAAAGCTCCTATACGTCCAGATATAGTCAACTTTGTTCACACCAACCTGCACAAGAACAGCAGGCAGCCGTTTGCAGTGAGTGAGCTTGCTGGTTACCAGAGCAGTGCCGAATCACGGGGAACCGGAAAGGCTGTCGCCCGTATTCCCTGTGTCCATGGTGGTGGAATGCACCGTTCCGGCCAGGGTGCGTTTGCAAACATGTGCCGAGGAGGCCGTATGTTTGCCCCAGAGAAGATCTGGAGACGCTGGCACCGTAGTCAATGTAACCCAGAAGCGATATGCTGTCTGGTCTGCACTGGCTGCTTCAGCTCTGCCTGCCCACATCATGTCTAAAGGCAAAAGGAGGCCGTTTTTCTGTTAAAGAAGCTCAAAGCGTGGAATATAAAAAGAAAGAACCCCCGCGCTAGCTAGGTGTTTAACTAGTGAAGGGGGATGGGGATCAAAGGGAAGGGAAAAAAGGGGCTGGGGACACTGCAGCAGTCACCGGAGGGTCTGATCCAAGCAGACAGAAGTGAATATATGAAAGAAGGGTGATGGTGGCTGCGTTGTGATTATAACTAGTAAAGGAGGTGAGGGGGGGGGGGGGGGGGAGGCCTGGAAAGAGAAACTACCTAATGTACACCAAATAAACTAAATCTAATATCTACCAACCAGATGCAGTAACGTGTTGCCAACAAATGTGTAACATAGGTGGTGTGTACATAAACTAAATTAATCACACCTGTGCGCCTAGAAGGTGTATAAACCAACAGGGAAAGAATAATGATGCGTGCAAAAACGTGTATCACTCTAAATGATAAACCTGTGTATATGGTATATAACCAAACATTAATCTATATTGTCAACAGTAAAATATAATAACAATATATAATAAAGGTGTATAACACACAGCTGGAAGCGGTGAAAACCTCCAAACAAACAAAATAATACAATATATAATAAGGTGTATAACATAAAATTGTGACAATGAGATCCTCCAGAGGATGATAACAAAAGTCCAATATATAGCAAGTCCCGTCACCCGTAAGTGCTTAACCACTTAACGACCGCTCACTGTATATATACGTCGGCAGAATGGCACCGACAGGCACAATCACGTAGAGTGTACGTGATCGCCTTTGTACAGTTGGGGGGTCCGATCGGACCCCCCTCCTATACAGTGAGCGGCCGTTAATCGTTGGGGAGCGATCAGAGATGAGGGGGTGACCATTCGATTTCGGCCACCCCCTCGCGATCGCTCCCGGCCAATGAAAATGCTTCCTCCGCCATGTGATGTAAACACAGGCAGGAGGAAGTGATGTCATCTCCCTCGCGGCGGTCTTTTCGATTCCGGCGCCGAGGAGAGAGGAAGCAGGTTAGTGCACCAACAGTCCACTGACACGTAGGTACACATAGGCACACATTTCACCCCCCAGTCACCCCCAGATCACCCCCCAGCCCCCAATCACAGTGTCACTGATTGCAGTGATCATTTATTTTACTGATCACTGCTTTTAGTGTCATCTGTGATAGTAAAAAGTTGCAGGGCAGTTAGGTTTAGGCCCCTTTAGGTCCAGGGTAGCCCCCTAACCCCCCCTAATAAAGGTTTAACCCCTTGATCGCCCCCCAGGTAACCCTTTCACCCCCTAACGCCAGCGTCACTAAGCGATCGTATTTTTGATCGCTGTATTTAGTGCCGGTGGTGCCCTAGATAGCCAGTTATTTATTTTTAGTTTCGCCGCAGGTTTTTAGAGCGTCAGGTACCCCCATATATTATTTTAACCCCCTGATTGCCCCTAGAGTTAACCCTTTCACCAGTGATCACCGTATAAGCGTCACTGGTGACACTGGTTACCCAGTTAATTATTTAGTTATTTAGGTAACCCGTCAGGTTTTTATATAGCGTCGGGTACCCCCATATTTAACCTAATAAAGGTTTTAACCCCCTGATTGCCCCTAGTTAACCCTTTCACCAGTGATCACCATATAAAGGTTACGGGTGACACTGGTTGGTTAGTTTGCTTTTTATAGCATCAGGGCACCCGCCGTATATAACCCAATAAAGGTTTAACCCCTGATCGCCTGGCGGGTGAGATCAATTAGGTTTTAGCGCCAGAGAGGGTCTGCGTCGCCCCAGGCAGCGTTAGGTTAGTGCCAGTAACGCTAACACCCACGCGCAAAGCATACACCTCCCTTAGTGGTATAGTATCTGATCAGATCTATACTAGCGTCCCCAGTGGTTTAGGGTTCCCAAAAACGCAGTGTTAGCGTAATCAGCCCAGATACCTGCTAGCACCTGCGTTTAGCCCCTCCGCCCAGCCCAGCCCAGCCCAGCCCACCCAAGTGCAGTATCGATCGATCACTGTCACTTACCAAACGCAAAACACATAACTGCAGCGTTCGCAGAGACAGTCCTGATCCCTGCGACCGCTAACAGTTTTTTTTGTAGCGTTTGATATATTTGCTGACGACAGTCGGGTGCTTTTTTTCCTGTGAATCTTACTAGTGTACCCCTAAATTTAGAGCCCAAAATGGCAAGTCGAAGGTACACTAGTAAAGAGGCCTACGAGATTCTGAGCATGACAGATAGTGAAGAGGAGGTCACGTATCTGTCAGATTCAGGCTCAGAATATCTTCCCGTAGAAGACAGTGACGTCAGCGGCCCCACGTCAGATAGCTCTGACGACGAAGTTGAGGTCCCTGCTAAGGTCAGGCGTACCCGATCCTGATCTTCTGAGGTTGTTGAGGAGCAAGAACCGCAGGGCTCTCGTATCATGGAGCAGAGGAGTACTAGCGCCGCTATTCCTTCTGGTGAATTGGCAAGCACCAGCGGCCTAGTACAGCCTGGGCGTACATCCAGCACTGCAGTATCACGTGGTGACGTGGCGAGTCCCATAAGTGCAGTTCAAGGTGGCGAGGTGGCAAGCACAAGTAGTGTCCCGCTGCCACCAAGAAGACAAAGGCAGGCCCGTCGTACCCATAGTGCTCTTCCTGCAGAATTCGCCTATCCTGATTGGGTCCCCACTACTTCTGCAGAACCCGTACTTCCCCCATTCACTGCCCAACCCGGTATTCAGGTGGAAACAGCTGATTTTATGCCAATCGATTATTATTCGCTGTTTTTCACGGAAGATCTCTATAGATCTATTGTGGACCAGAGTAATTTATATGCTGGTCAATTCATCGCCGTTATCCCCAGTTGCCTTCCATTGCCAAAGATTGGAAACCAATTACGGTTTCCGAATTTAAGACCTTTCTGGGCCTTTCCCTCAACATGGGCACACATAAATTCCCGTCATTGCGTGCTTATTGGTCCACGCACCCAATTGACCACATGCCCGTGTTCTCTGCCTCCATGCCCAGGAAACGATACGAGCAGATTTTGCGGTTCATGCACTTCAACGACAATGAACTTTGTCGTCCACGTGGGGACCCTGAATACGACCGGCTCTATAAAATTCGGCCCCTCATAAACCACTTCAACGAACGTTTTTCAGCCTTGTTTATTCCCGATCAAGCTGTCTGCGTTGATGAGTCCCTGATTAAATTTTCTGGCCGCTTGGCTTTCAAGCAGTACCTTCCCAGCAAGCGTGGCAGATACGGGGTCAAGCTCTATAAGTGCTGTGACAGGGCAACAGGCTATGTATGGAGCTTTATGGTTTATGAGGGAAAAGATAGTCAGGTTGAGCCGGTCAACTGCCCGGATTACATAGGGAGCGCTGGCAAGATAGTGTGGAACTTGGTGTCACACTTATTCGGAAAGGGGTACCACTTGTATGTGGACAATTATTACACGAGCGTGCCACTGTTTAGTCACTTGTTTGATCATCAGATTGGAGCATGTGGCACCGTGCGACCTAATCGCCGGGGCTTTCCCCAGCGGCTTGTAGATGCCCGTCTTAGGCTGGGGGAGAGAGCCTGCGTAAAGTGTAATAACTTGCTCGCTATGAAGTGGAGGGACAATAAGAATGTTTTCCTTCTTACCTCCCTTCATGCAGACACGACAGTCCAAATTCCTACGGCGACTGGTGTTGTGGAGAAACCCCTCTGTGTCCACGAATATAACAAAAATATGGGAGGGGTGGACCTCAACGACCAGTTGATGGCGCCGTATCTAATTGACCGTAAGGCGAGACGCTGGTACAAAAAAGTGTCTCTATCCTTATTCCAATTGGCTTTGCTGAACGCTCATGTGCTATACAGAGCTTCAGGCGGGACTTTATCTCTTCTAAAATTCCAGAATGAGATAGTCACAGAACTCCTGTATCCAGGCGGTTCTGCACCTCACCATCCCCTACCAAATGCAGTAAGCCGGCATTATACGCATCTCCTCCCAAGTACCCCTACCCAACGAGCCCCCCAAAAAAGATGTTGTGTCTGTAGCAAGTGCGGATTTAGGCGTGACACCCGTTATTATTGTCCACTCTGTCCTGACAAACCTGGTCTTTGCCTTGGTGAATGTTTTGAACGCTACCACTCAAAAGTGAAGTTTTAGTGTAGGGTACAGCATTTCACAGACTAGGACACACTTACACAGGGTCTCCCAAGATGCCATTACATTTTGAGAGACCCGAACCATTACAGTTGTTAAAGTTTAAAAAAAAAAGTGTAAAAAATAAAAAAAAAACGTAAAAAACAAAACACAAAAAAAATATAAAATAAAAAACCAAAAATAGTTGTCGTTTTATTGTTCTCTCTCTCTCTCTATTTTCTCTCTATTGTTCTGCTCTTTTTTACTGTATTCCATTCTGCAATGTTTTATCATGCTTGCTTTTCAGGTATGTAATTTTTTGTTTTCAGGTGCGCCATTCAACTGCAGCGCGGAATTATTTATCTTGACAGCAACAGCCTTTGCTCCCACGATACATAAAGCCGTGACTCCAGTGCTGTAGGAGGTGATTTCACCACCACAGTTAAAAAAAAAGAGCATATATGCCGAAGCATGGGGGCAGCAGGGGCGGAGGAGCGATTTTGCTCCTAATGCCGCGTATATACGGTCGAAATTCCGACGGAGGCTTGCCCGTGGAAAAGTCCGACCGTGTGTACGCGGCATAACTTTTTTGCGGGAGGATGCCCCCATGCTTCGGCATATATATATTTTAGGCACAGGTTGCGTTAAAAAAATGTTTTATTTTTTACTAGGTTTTGTTTTGGTATTTGCTTTGCAGGTATGGTATGGTAAGGTCTTACTGTTGTACTGTAATGTTACTTTGTTTTAATGTTAACCATCATTTGCTTAGCAGGTACGCCATTCAGTTGCATCGCGGATTTATTTATCTTGACAGCAACAGCGTTTGCTCCCACGATACATAAAGCCGTGACTCCAATGCTGTAGGAGGTGATTTCACCACCACAGTTAAAAAAAGAGCATATATGCCGAAGCATGGGGGCAGCAGGGGCGGAGGAGCGATTTTGCTCCTAATGCCGCGTATATACGGTCGAAATTCCGACGGAGGCTTGCCCGTGGAAAAGTTTGACCGTGTGTACGCAGCATAACCTTTTATGCCGCGTACATACGGTCAAAATTCCGATGAAGGCTTGCCCGTGGAAAAGTCCGACCGTGTGTAAGCGGCATAACTTTTTTGCAGGAGGATGCCCCCATGCTTCGGCATATATATATTTTAGCTACAGGTTGCGTTAAAAAAATGTTCTATTTTTTACTAGGTTTTGTTTTGGTATTTGCTTTGCAGGTATGGTATGGTAAGGTCTTACTGTTGTACTGTAATGTTACTTTGTTTTAATGTTAACCATCATTTGCTTAGCAGGTACGCCATTCAGTTGCATCGCGGATTTATTTATCTTGACAGCAACAGCGTTTGCTCCCACGATACATAAAGCCGTGACTCCAACGCTGTAGGAGGTGATTTCACCACCACAGTTAAAAAAAGAGCATATATGCCGAAGCATGGGGGCAGCAGGAGCGGAGGAGCGATTTTGCTCCTAATGCCGCGTATATACGGTCGAAATTCCGACGGAGGCTTGCCCGTGGAAAAGTTCGACCGTGTGTACGCGGCATAACCTTTTATACCGCGTACATACGGTCGAAATTCCGACGAAGGCTTGCCCGTGGAAAAGTCCGACCGTGTGTACGCGGCATAACTTTTTTGCGGGAGGATGCCCCCATGCTTCGGCATATATGCCCATCATTAGAAGTGGGTGGATGAAGGGAGGTATTCTAATGGTGGGCATACCCACCGATCAATCTCTTTTTTTCGTTCAGCCAACAGGCTGCATGAAAAAAAAGATTACAATACATGTCCAACAAGGACCAGCAACAAACTGGTATGTTGCTGGACTTTGAATGTTTATACCAGAATGATGCCTCCAGGTTTAGGTATCATCTTGGTATCATTCTTCTCAGCCAGTGGCCGGCTTTCATGTAAAAGCAATTCTAGCAGATAATTAGCCTCTAGACTGCTTTTACAAGCAGTAGGAGGGAATGCCCCCCCCCGGATATAAACAGCGCCATTGGGAAATTGGGAAAGCATTTTATCACACCGATCTTGGTGTGGTCAGATGCTTTGAGGGCAGAGGAAAGATCTAGGGTCTAACCCCCATTCTTTTTCAAAAAAAGAGTACCTGTCACTACTTATTGCTATCATAGGGGATATTTACATTCCCTGAGATAACAATAAAAATGATAAAAAAAAATATGGAAGGAACAGTTTAAAAATAAAATAAAAAAGCAAAATAAATAATTAAAAAAAAACAAAAAAAAAACACTGCTTTCCCCCCCCCCCTGCTCTTGCGCAAAGGCGAACGCAAGCGTCGGTCTAGCGTCATATGTAAACAGCAATTGCATCATGCATGTGAGGTATCACCGCGAAGATCAGATCGAGGGCAGTAATTTTAGCAGTAGACCTCCTCTGTAAATCTAACGTGGTAACTTGTAAAGGCTTTTAAATTCTTTTAAAAATGAATGTAGTTTCTCGCCGCTGCGCGTTTGTGCGCAATTTTAAAGCATGTCGTGTTTGGTATCCATGTACTCGGCCTAAGATCATCTTTTTTATTTCATCAAACATTTGGGCAATATAGTGTTTTTTAGTGCATTAAAAATAAAAAAAGTGTGTTTTTCCCCCAAAAAATGCGTTTGAAAAAAATCGCTGCGCAAAAACTGTGTTGAAAAAAAAAATGCAACACCCACTATTTTAATCTGTAGGTCCTTTGCTTTAAAAAAATATATAATGTTTGGGGGTTCAACATAATTTTCTTGCAAAAAAAAAATGTTTTCATGTAAACAAAAAGTGTCAGAAAGGGCTTTGTCTTCAAGTGGTTAGAAGAGTGGATGATGTGTGACATAAGCTTCCTAATGTTGTGCATAAAATGCCAGGACAGTTCAAAACCCCCCCAAATGACCCCATTTTGGAAAGTAGACACCTCAAGCTATTTGCTGAGAGGCATGTTGAGCCCATTGAATATTTTTTTTTTGTCCCAAGTGATTGAATAGTGACAAAAAGAAAGAAAAAAAAATGTACAAAAAGTTGTCACTAAATTATATATTGCTCAAAAATGCCATGGTTATATGTGGAATGCACCCCAAAATACATTCTGTTGCTTCTCCTGAGTACGGGGATACCACATGTGTGAGACATTTTGGGAGCCTAGCCGCGTACAGGACCCCGAAAACCAAGCACCGCCTTCAGGATTTCTATGGGTGTAAATTTTTGATTTCACTCCTCACTGCCTATCACAGTTTCGGAGGCCATGGAATGCCCAGATGGCACAAAACCCCCCCAAATGACCCCATTTTGGAAAGTAGACACCCCAAGCTATTTGCTGAGAGGTATGTTGAGTATTTTGCAGATCTCGCTTTTTGTCACAATGTTTTAAAAATTGAAAAAAGAAAAAAAAAAAAATATGTCTTTCTTCATTTTCAAAAACAAATGAGAGCTGTAAAATACTCACCATGCCTCTCGGCAAATAGCTTGGGGTGTCTACTTTCCAAAATGGGGTCATTTGTGGGGGTTTTGGGCTATCTTGGCATTTTATGGCCTTCAAAACTGTGATAGGTAGTGAGGAGTGAAATCAAAAATTTGTGCCCTTAGAAATCCTGAAGGCGGTGCTTGGTTTTCGGGGGCCCGTACGCGGCTAGGCTCTCAAAAAGTCCCACACATGTGGTATCCCCGTACTCAGGAAAAGCAGCCAAATGTATTTTGGGGTGCAATTCCGCATATAACCATGGCATGTTTGAGCAGTATATCATTTAGTGACAACTTTTTGTACATTTTTTTTTTCTTTTTGTCATTATTTAATCACTTGGGACAAAAAAAAAAATATTCAATGGGCTCAACATGCCTCTCAGCAATTTCCTTGGGGTGTCTACTTTCCAAAATGGGGTCATTTTGGGGGGTTTTGTGCTATCTTGGCATTTTATGGCCTTCAAAACTGTGATAGGTAGTGAGGAGTGAAATCAAAAATTTATGCCCTTAGAAACCTTGAAGGCGGTGCTTGATTTTTTGGGTCCTGTACGCGGCTAGGCTCCCAAAAAGTCCCACACATGTGGTATCCCCGTACTCAGGAGAAGCAGCAGAATGTATTTTGGGGTGTAATTTCACATATGCCCATGGCATGTGTGAGCAATATATCATTTAGTGACAACTTTGTGCAAAAAAAACAAAGTTTGTCATATTCCCGCAACTTGTGGCAAAATATAAAATATTCCATGGACTGAACATGCCTCTCAGTAAATAGCTTGGGGTGTCTACTTTCCAAAATGGGGTAATTTGGGGGGGGTTTGTGCTATTTTGGCATTTTATGGCCTTCGAAACTGTGATAGGTAGTGAGGAGTGAAATCAAAAATTTACGCCCTTAGAAATCCTGAAGGCGGTGCTTGGTTTTTGGGGCCCCGTACCCGGCTAGGCTCCCAAAAAGTCCCACACATGTGGTATCCCCGTACTCAGGAGAAGCAGCAGAATGTATTTTGGGGTGCAATTCCACATATAACCATGGCATGTGTGAGCAATATATCATTTAGTGACAATTTTTTGTACATTTTTTCTTTTTTTTTTCTTTTTATCATTATTCAATCATTTGGGACAAAAAAAAATATTCAATGGGCTCAACATGCCTCTCAGCAAATAGCTTGGGGTGCCTACTTTCCAAAATGGGGTCATTTGGGGGGGTTTGTGCCATCTTGGCATTTTATGGCCTTCAAAACTGTGATAGGTAGTGATAGGTAGTGAGGAGTGAAATCAAAAATTTATGCCCTTAGAAATCCTGAAGGCGGTGCTTGGTTTTTGGGGTCCTGTATGCGACTAGGCTCCCAAAAAGTCCCACACATGTGGTATCCCCGTACTCAGGAGAAGCAGCAGAATGTATTTTGGGGTGTAATTTCACATATGCCCATGGCATGTGTGAGCAATATATCATTTAGTGACAACTTTGTGCAAAAAAAATAAAGTTTGTCATATTCCCGCAACTTGTGGCAAAATATAAAATATTCCATGGACTAATAATGCCTCTCAGTAAATAGCTTGGGGTGTCTACTTTCCAAAATGGGGTCATTTGGGGGGGTTTTGTGCTATTTTGGCATTTTATGGCCTTCGAAACTGTGATAGGTAGTGAGGAGTGAAATCAAAAATTTGCGCCCTTAGAAATCCTGAAGGCGGTGCTTGGTTTCCGGGGTCCCGTGCGTGGCTAGACTCCTAAAAAGTCCCACACATGTGGTATCCCCGTACTCAGGAAAAGCAGCAGAATGTATTTTGGGGTGCAATTCCACATATAACCATGGCATGTGTGAGCAATATATCATTTAGTGACAACTTTTTGTAATTTTTTTTTTTTTGTCATTATTCAATTACTTGGGACAAAAAAAAAATATATTCAATGGGCTCAACATGCCTCTCAGCAGTTTCCTTGGGGTGTCTACTTTCCAAAATGGGGTCATTTTGGGGGGTTTTGTACTGCCCTGCCATTTTAGCACCTCAAGAAATGAGATAGGCAGTCATAAATTAAAAGCTGTGTAAATTCCAGAAAATGTACCCTAGTTTGTAGACGCTATAACTTTTGCGCAAACCAATAAATATACGCTTATTGTCATTTTTTTTACTAAAGACATGTGGCTGAATACATTTTGGCCTAAATGTATGACTACAATTGAGTTTATTCGATTTTTCTTATAACAAAAAGTAGAAAATATCATTTTTCTTGTTCATACATCACGGGACACAGAGCGGCATAGTCATTACTATGTGGGTTATATAGAATTACCTTCAGGTGCTGGCACTGGCAACTTCCAAAACAGGAAGTACCCTCCCCTATATAAGCCCCTCCCATCCGGGAGTACCTCAGTTTTTTGCCAGTGTCTAAGGTGTTGGCCAAGGTTAACATGTATTCATCTGGGCTTGTGTACAGGTTCTCTGGGCCTTAGCAAGCTATTCCGGATCCGACCAAAAAAGCTTCATAGCTAAACGGTCGGTACCCGGGCCTTGCAGAGAAGAGCAGGGTTTTGCCTGTAATGCCTCTCTTAGGAGGGCTGGACCCTGGGATCCAGAGCTCTGGTCATACCCAAAACCAAGAGGCTATCTGTGCAGGGTGCTATACAGGTCCAGGGGAGTGGAATCCTTGGGAACCCGGTCCCTGAAGGTCTAGTACAATGCCTGCTGTGAGAGGTGAAGTTTGGGCTTCTGTGGACCAAACAAAGTCCTGCGGCGGGGAAAAGGTAAGTGGGGGCCCCTCAGGAACTTGGTTCTATTGAGGGGACCCCCAAGCCTAATATGTCTTTCTGCCTGTTACCTAAAGGTATTCCCGCTAATAGCTGTATATGCCTAAGAAATCCTAGAAATGTCTTTTCATAAAGGAAGTTTTAAAAACTATAAACCTGGAAATGTTTTTCATAAAGGAGGTTTTAAAAAAAAAAAAAAAAAAAAAAGACAAAAGTGCGGTACCTGTGTTTGTCCACTAGAGGCCACTGTGGAACGTCTTTTTTTCTTGGGACTATTCCTTCCATGGTAAAAGTCCAGGCAGATGAGTGAGCTCTCTATCAGGGAAGCTGCATTCCTCTGTCATGCTGCCAAGTAGTTTCCTTCCATCCCCGAGTCCTGGTGAAACAGGGACCCTGGCTCCTCTCCCTACAGGGCGCCAAGAGCGCACACGTGCACGCGCGCGCGCACACACGCTTTCTTTTTATAGATTTAGCTTCAAAAAAGGGGGCGGAGCCTGGCGGATGACGCGCTCTGTGCGCCCAGCGCTTCTGCGCATGTGCGGGTGTCCCAGCAAGATAAAAGGACTCAGTCCACGCTGCTTGCTATGGACACAGAGCATGAAAAGGAGCTGGTAGCATGGTATAGGGGCTTACAGCGGGCGGTTGATACAGGCATCCCCAGAAAGACGCATTAGTAGACACCCACTGATGTACATAGCAGCAAATTGCATTAGACTATTTCAGTAAAGGGGTGTATTGCGGCTGGAATACCTCAGCTTTGAACTAAGGAATATGCCGCCTAAAAAACTCTGAGATATACCTCTCAGGAAGTGTAGGGGGTCTCCATCGGGCTCTGAGGATCTGGAGCAGTCATCTGCACCCTCCTCCCCTGAGAAATCAGAGGTTAATACCCATAAGGAACCCCCGGGAGTGCCAGGTACTGCGGCTGTCCTCAGTCCACCTGCTCCTGCATATATAACAGAGGAGGTTTTTGCCTCAACTCTGGAGGGATTGGAGCAGAGATTGGCAGCATTGATCGCTTCTTCTCTACAGGAAAGAAAGCGCGCCAGATCTCCATCACCTCCATTAGAGTGCCTGTTGGCCGAGCAACAGTCCCAGGAAGGGACCGACCTACCTGAAGGGGATCAGGAGGAGGTTAACTCTGTTTTTGAGGAATCGACAGTAGATGAACCATTTTCAGCATCACAGACTGAAAGATTGTGGGTCCAGACCCTAACTGACATGGTTCGATCTGCATTTAAAATGCCTCTTGTTGAACCATCAACTACTGCTGTCTCCTCATTGGGGTCGCTAAAAGCTCCCCAGGTTAATTGCTCCTTTCCAATACATCCATTATTGGAAGGACTTATATACCAGGACTGGGAACATCCTGATAAACAATTTGTTCCGCCTAAGAAATTTCCGGTGATCTATCCCATGGAGGAAAAGTTCACCCAGAGATGGAATGTTCCTACGGTGGATGCAGCCATCTCTTCTGTGAACAAATCACTGACATGCCCAGTAGATAATGTTCAAATGTTCAAAGATCCAGTAGATAAAAAATTGGAATCTTTATTAAAATCTGCTTTTTCCACAGCAGGGGCTGTTACACAGCCAGCAGTGGCAGCTATTGGGGTCTGCCAAGCTTTAAAGGATCAGATGAAAATGGTCCTGAGGGATTTGCCAGACCAGCAGGCCCAGGCTCTGGCTGATCTGCCTAGAGCATTATGCTTTGCGGTTGACGCCATCAAGGATTCTATCCATCAGGCCTCCCGCCTCACGCTGTCTTTGGTACATATGCGTAGGCTTCTGTGGCTCAAGAACTGGTCTGCTGAAGCTCCCTGTAAGAAGCTCTTAGTTAGCTTCCCATTTCATGGGGAACGCCTTTTTGGCGAAGACCTGGATAAGTATATCCAGAAGATTTCCAGTGGTAAAAGTACTCTCTTACCGAGTAAGAAGAGGTCTAGGGGTCCATCTTTTAAGAGGACTACCTCTCCTATCCCTGCGACGTCTGCTACTAAGCAGTTCTGACGGCCTCCTCGGTCAAACTCAGTGGGTAAAAATCAGGGACAGTCACAGGGTAATAAGAAACCCTGGATCCGAAGGGGTACTAAACCAGCCTCCAAGTCAAGCCTATGAAGGGCTGCCCCCACTCAAACGGGTGGGGGGAAGACTTCAGTTGTTCGCAGAGACCTGGCGGGAGACGATCAAAGACAGATGGGTGCTCTCTGCAGTAACTCTGGGATACAAGTTGGAGTTAAAAGAGTCTCCTCCTTCCCATTTTATGTGGTCAGGCATGCCAAGAGACCCTCTGAAAAGAGGGTCTCTCCTATTGACGTTAGAACAACTATTGCTCCAAGGAGTAATTATGGAGGTTCCTATGGAAGAGTGGGGGTTGGGTTTCTACTCAAACCTTTTCACAGTCCTGAAACCAAACGGGGACATAAGACCTATATTGGACCTAAAGAGTCTAAACAAATTTCTAAACGTCCGGTCTTTCCGGATGGAGTCGATCCGATCGGTCACCGCTGCCCTACAGGGGGAGGAATGGTTAGCCTCGATCGACATCAAAGATGCTTACTTGCATGTTCCCATCTTTCCAGGTCATCAAAAATTTCTACGCTTTGCAGTAGAAGGGCGCCATTTTCAGTTCAGAGCCTTACCATTCGGTCTGGCCACAGCACCACGAGTGTTCACAAAAATTCTGGCCCCACTGTTGGCCGATCTAAGAACACGAGGTGTAACGATAATGGCATACCTAGACGACCTGTTGTTGATGGACCACTCAGTTGCCAAGCTAGAAGTGGTAATTGTCGATACAATCAAGTATCTAGAATCTCACGGTTGGGTCATCAACCTGGACAAGTTAGCCCTACAGCCAGTGAAAAACCTGGTATATCTAGGGCTACGGCTGGATTCAGACCAGAGGAAGATTTTCTTACCTCTAGACAAGGTATTCTCTTTGAGGGGCTTGGTCCGTCTGCTTTGTGCAAAAAGACAGCCGTCCATACGCCTGTGCATGAGGCTGCTAGGAAAGATGGTAGCATCATTCGAAGCTGTGCCATATGCCCAATTCCACTCAAGGAATTTACAGAGGGCCATATTGTCAGCCTGGAACGGAAAAATTCAGGCTCTAGACTTCCCGATGGCTTTGACCCCTTCCGTTCGGAAGAGTCTCTGCTGGTGGTTGAACCCCCAGAATCTCCAGAAGGGAAAACCCTTCAGTCCGATATCCTGGAAGGTGGTCACTACAGATGCCAGCCTTATAGGCTGGGGGGCAGTACTGGAGCAATGGTCTCTCCAGGGCAGATGGTCAAATGTAGTAAAAACCCTGCCCATCAATCTCTTAGAGATACGAGCAGCCCGGTATGCCCTAGTAGCCTGGACATCCAGACTCCAAGGGTCCCCTGTCAGAATTCAATCAGACAATGCCACAGCAGTGGCATATATCAATCATCAGGGAGGCACCAGGAGTCGTGCAGCCCAGAGGGAAGTAAGTCACATCCTGGAATGGGCAGAAAAGCATGTCCCATATATATCAGCTGTCTTCATTCCAGGGGTGGAGAATTGGAAGGCGGACTTTCTGAGTCGCCAACAGTTATGCCCAGGGGAATGGTCCCTTCATCCCGAGGTCTTCCGAGCAATATGTCAGCGGTGGGGAACACCGGATGTAGATCTGCTAGCATCCAGATTCAATGCAAAGGTGGACAGATTTGTCTCCCGGACAAGGGATCCCCTCGCTTGCGGCTCGGATGCTCTGGTGTTCCCTTGGGATCAGTTCAGACTGATATATGCATTCCCTCCGCTACAATTGTTGCCTCGACTCCTTCGCAGAGTCAGGTTGGAAAAGAAGCCGGTGATCCTGGTGGCTCCAGCGTGGCCCCGAAGGGCCTGGTACGCGGAGATCATCAAAATGTCTGTGGGGAGTCCTTGGACCCTTCCACGTCGTCCGGACCTGCTTTCGCAAGGACCGATATACCACCCTTCCTTACTAACTCTAAGTTTAACGGCCTGGCTATTGAATCCCACATCCTAAAGAAGAGAGGTCTCTCTAACACTGTGGTATCAACTATAATCAATGCCAGGAAGCCTGTATCCAGGCAGATCTACTATAGAGTTTGGAAGGCGTACATCACTTGGTGCGAGGCCAGAAAATGGCATCCACGTAAGTACGTTATAGGCAGAATTCTGAACTTCCTACAGTGGGCTGTAGACAGGAAGTTTGCCTTAAGTACTATCAAGGGCCAGGTTTCGGCCTTATCAATACTATTTCAAAGGCCCCTGGCTATGCATTCACTTGTCAAATCCTTTATGCAAGGGGTGACTCGTATTATTCCACCGATTAAAGCTCCCATATGCCCATGGGATCTAAATTTGGTTCTGTCGGTTCTGCAGAAGCAGCCGTTTGAACCTTTGCGGCACATTTCCTTGGTTCTACTCACCAGAAAATTGATATTTTTAGTAGCCATATGCTCGGCTAGAAGAGTGTCGGAATTAGCCGCCATGTCCTGTAAGGAGCCATATCTGGTTATTCATGAGGACAGAGTAGTATTACGCCCTCACCCAGCCTTTCTTCCTAAGGTGGTATCGAGGTTTCACTTGAACCAGGATGTGGTTCTTCCTTCTTTTTTCCCCAAACCAAGCTCGGTAGAGGAAAAGTTATTGCATTCTTTGGATGTAGTAAGAGCAGTTAAAACTTATCTAAAAGCCACTGCTCAGATTCGTAGAACGGATTCTTTGATTGTTCTGCCGGAAGGCCCCAGAAAGGGTCAGGCAGCATCAAAATCTACTTTAGCCAAGTGGATTCGACAGGTCATAATACAAGCCTATGGCTTGAGAAGTAGACCGCCTCCGTTCAAAGTTAGGGCGCACTCCACGAGAGCAGTTGGAACTTCATGGGCAGTGCATCACCAGGCCTCCCTGGCTCAAATTTGTAAGGCCGCAACATGGTCTTCAGTACACACGTTTACTAGGTTCTACCAGGTGGACGTTAGAAGTCAGGAGGATGTCGCCTTTGGGCGCAGTGTGTTGCAGGCCGCAAAAGATCCTCATGCCTGATGGCGCCCAGCTTATGTATGGTGTATCCCCCCCCTCATTTGGCATTGCTTTGGGACGTCCCACATAGTAATGACTATGCCGCTCTGTGTCCCGTGATGTATGAACAAGAAAATAGGATTTTTTTAAAACAGCTTACCTGTAAAATCCTTTTCTTGGAGTACATCACGGGACACAGAGCTCCCACCCCTCTTTTGGGGACACGTATTGCTTTGCTACAAAACTGAGGTACTCCCGGATGGGAGGGGCTTATATTGGGGAGGGTACTTCCTGTTTTGGAAGTTGCCAGTGCCAGCACCTGAAGGTAATTCTATATAACCCACATAGTAATGACTATGCCGCTCTGTGTCCCGTGATGTACTCCAAGAAAAGGATTTTACAGGTAAGCTGTTTTAAAAAATCCTATTTTTTTCAAAATTTTCGGTCTTTTTCCGTTTATATCGCAAAAAATAAAAATCGCAGAGGCAATCAAATACCATTAAAAGAAAGCTCTATTTGTGGGAAGAAAAGGACGCAAATTTCGTTTGGGTACAACATTGCATGTCCGCACAATTTACAGTTAAAGCAGCGCAGTGCAAAATTCTGAATTCACCTTTGGTCCTTTAGCTACCAAATGGTCCGGGGCTTAAGTGGTTAAAAGAAAAAACTGCAGTGCAAATTCACCCAGTGCTCGTTAGCAGCTTACCTCCCTGCTGGGAAGAGACAGCATGCACTGGAACTTCAAATGTGAACAGCGATGCAGCAATCTTGCATGGAGGTATGCTCTCACTCACATGGATGCATAGGGATACACAAACAAAAAAGGGGAAATTTATAGCGTGACTCTGTGGGTCCAGCAAGCAAGTAACCAAAAGATGTAATCTCACACTCACATGAAACTAGTGAGCATGGACATCAATCCTACGAACGCCGAGCTCGTATGTATTGCAGGATATGGTGATTCCAATCATGCGGTCCTTAAGCTTGCAGCAACCCCAGAGTACCAGTGGAACATGTGTAAAAAACATACAAGGTGCACATAGTGTGGGTCTGTAACCACTAGGGCATTTATTTAAAATGAATGCCCTAGTGGTTACAGACCTACACTATGTGCACCTTGTATGTTTTTTACACATGTTCCACTGGCACTCTGGGGTTGCTGCAAGCTTAAGGACCGCATGATTGGAATCACCATATCCTGCAATAATGTGAGATTACATCTTTTGGTCACTTGCTTGCTGGACCCACAGAGTCACGCTATAAATTGGGAGAAGAAAGAAGTATTGGAGAGAGGGGTGAAGAAAGGAAAGAAAGAATTTAGGAAATGAGGTTAGGGAAAGGAGAGAATAGAAGAAAGGGAAAAAATGAATGAAGAAGAGGAGAATAAAGGGAAAATAGAGGAAATGAAGAAAGGAATAGATAAATGGGAGAGAAGGAGAAGAGTGAAGGGCAGAAGGAAATAATGAAGATAATGTGATAATAGAGAGAATTTAAAGGTCATTAAAAAGACAAGAAATTGGGAATGGAGGAAAGGAAGAAAAAAAATGTGTGAAGAGCAAGAAAGAAGAGACAAACATAAAAAGAAGAGGAGAACAAGCAAATGATGGGATGACAGAAAAGAAAAGTAGGCGAGGAAGGCAGAAAGGTAGAAAAACAAAAAGAAGCAAAGGATGAGAGAGTGGAAAGAGAAAAAGAATAGATAGAGGGAAAGAAGAATGCAAAATAAAAATAAAGAGTGGGTGAAAATAGAAATTGAAAGAAAGTGTAAAGTTAAGTATTTTAAGGTGAAAAAAATAAGAGAACAGAATAAAGGGGGAAGGGAGTGAATAAAAGGAAAGCGGGGAGGAGATAAGAAAGTCCTAGTATGTATTAAAATGCAAACTTAATCGACTCTGTGGAGTGGAGGTATTTATGGGGCTGTCTGAGGGGGTTCGGCTTTGGTCCGGGCTTCATCAGATGGGTTCAGATCTTATACCAGGCCCCAAGGGGTAAGGTTATTGCCAATGGCTGGACATCGGACCGGTTTGACCTGACCAGGGGCACTATACAGGGGTTGTGTATTTGTCCCCCTTGCTATATGCCCTGGCTGCTGAACCATTGGCAATCTCTATTAGGTCTGACCCCATGATTCGTGGTCTCCACATGGGACCCCTAGTGGAGAAAATCAGCTTATACGCTGATGACACGTTATTTTACTTAGCGGACTCTGACATTTCTTTACATAATGCGCTACAGACTATTGAACGTTTTGGGTCTTTTTCTGGCTTTAAAATTAATTGGGACAAATCCCAAATCTTGCCCATTGACAGCTTTCCCGCCCCCAGGCTGCAGGATCACCTACAACTACAACATGTCAGCCTAATTAAATACTTAGGTGTCTCTGTGTCTAGGTCACTGGCTGACTACATCACTCTAAATATAGAACCTCTGTTTACCTTAATTAAATCCAAGATCCAAGTGTGGACCAGACTGCCATTGGGAGTATGGGGTCGGATTAAAGGGACACTAAAGCTTCCCTTTTAAAAAAAAAAAAATAACAAACAGTTTATACTTACCTCCACTGTGCAGCTCGTTTTGCACACAGTGGCCCCGATCCTGGTCTTCTGGGGTCCCTCGGCGGCTGTCTTGGCTCCTCCCCGCAAGGACTCCACACCATAATGCGAGCGAGCTCGCATGGTGTGGAGTTATTGCAGGCGCGCTCCCGTGATACAGCGGCGGCCATAGCCGCCGACTGTATCACTCTGCCCCGCCCCCGCATCATTGGATGTGATTGACAGCAGCGCCAGCCAATGGCTGCGCTGCTTTCAATCCATCCAGTGTAGCAAATCGGCGGCCAGGCTGAGAACCAAAGAGGATGACGGGGACGAGCGCAGGACTTTCGAGGGGCCAGGTAAGTAAAACGGGGGCTCGGGGGGGGGGTATTGTCGGATGTTTTTTCACCTTAATGCATAGGATGCATTAAGGTGAAAAAACATGTACCTTTACTACTCCTTTAACGTTGTTAGAGTATCTTAGGTAATAAGATCATTTTATCTGCTGTGGCATTCGCCTACGTTCATTTCCCTGAAATACTTTAAACTTATGGAATCCCTACTTAAGTCCTTTGTTTGGGGCAGTAATAGGCACAAACTGGCTTGGAAGGCACTTAAAAACCCTACAGACTTAGGTGGAACAGCCCTCCCGGACTTTGACTTGTACTACCTGGCAGCCCAGATGTCCCAGCTTCACCACATCGACAAAGCTGACAGGCTCCGATTTCTCACACTACCATGTCCAACATGGGTTCAGTGCACCTCAGATCCCCTGACGGCGATTGCCACGGGGCAGAGTGGTAGTGAATCTGATGGCGACCGTAAGTCACTCCTATATCAATACAGACGGGTTTGGGATATTGCTGCTAAATGCAATAAGATTCCCGCTTTTAATGATTTCACCCCCCTCTGGCACAATAAAAATTTACCTGAGCTTCGTTTGATTCCAGATACCGAGGTGTTGAGCAGGAAGGGGGTGTTTTATTTACAGCATATATTGTCTGATGGGGCTCTCAGTAATTTTGAGGATCTTCAGGACCGATATATGCTACCTCAATCCATGCATTATAGATTCCTTCAACTGCGGCACGCAATACGCTCCCAATTTCCCTCGTCCATCCCACAGCCCGCCTCTAATCCCCTGATGGCGGTGGTCAAGAGTTCGGACCCTCGCCGGTTGATCTCTGATGACTTTTATAATATGCTCCTCACCCCGTCAGCTACTGCTCTGGCATATAGTCTTAAACCAAGATGGGAGAGGGATGTGGGATCATTGGAGGATGAGGAATGGAGTGAGGCACTTGATGCCTGTAAGACTGTTTCCCCTAAACTCTCGGACAGATTGTCGCAACTATACATTTTGCACCGTGCGTATCTTACTCCTCTCCGGGTGGCCCGATTCAGACCCGGGACGGGGACGGAATGTGCGATGTGTGCACAGGAGACTGGTACTTTTTTCCACTTGATCTGGGCATGTCCTCGACTCCAGGGCTTGTGGAAACAAATTGTAGACTTTCTCCACGATGACATGGGGTCTCCCCTGACCCTCAAACCAAAGATATGCCTGCTGGGAATTTTCCCTGGCACAGATCTAGACAGATTTACTAAGACATTTCTTCACAAAACACTTTTCTCAGCTAAGGAGGTTATAGCTAGACACTGGATGAGGCCTTCACCCCCTAGTTTTTCTGAATGGAAGGCAGATGTAAATGCCACCCTGCCCTACAACAAAATCGTATATCTTAATAGAGGCTGCCCGGATAAATATAATAAGGTTTGGGACAGATGGCTCACATCCTCCAACACATGTACGGACTGACCCTAGTTAGTGGAGTCCCTGATGCGTTTTAGAGTTGCCATTCGGTAAAGGCCCCCGCATCATGGTGGCCACCTTTTGGGATGTCCCCCCTTCCTCGCTCTTAGCTGCTTTGGGATGTGTGCCAGCTGTGCCCCTATTGTACCTGTTCATGCCAATGTGTGTATCTGATGTCTGTATTGGATCTTTGTTACTATTATTGCCGTGTACCCTGTATTGCTATATTTCATGTGTACAGTACTCAATAAAAATGTTTAATATAAAAAATAAAAAAAAATGCAAACTTAAAAAATCAAACAAAAAAATCACACACACCTTCCCTGCAGTTGAAACTGATAACATTATCCTATTATTCTCAAGTCCCTCCACCCAATCAATATGTGCATGGATGTAATACAACTATGGAAAAAAGAGGGGGATAAAGCCAATTCAAACCATTTTTACATAAATGTCTATATATGATGGCAAGTATTAGATAACTCGGACACCCTGAAGAATTCCTGATGCCTGGGACAAAGCCTGTGGATGTCATCATGCGTGGCCCCTCCGACTTACCCATGAGTAAGTTGCAGCTGGACTCTAAATGGTGTGCCGTAACCTCTCCCATATTTGGCATAACATTCCTACGGAGGCCCATTCCAGGTAGAATACATTTAGGCAGGGTCCTCTGTGCGGTACATACAGATAAAACCAGTGGCAGGACTTCCACATATTGATGCAATGGGTGGGATTTTAGTGGATTTTATGCCGGGGAATAATAAGAAAATGTTGTTAGTTTAACATACAGGGCTGGGTGGGATTTTTTTTTTTTGTCAGATGTCGACTTTTTCTTTAATTTTGTATATAAATTGTTTTTATATTTATTAAATTTTTATGGGGATATGCCTTTGGAGGTGTCTGTTTTAACAAGTTCTTACTTGTTTGGTTTAGTCTGATTGTATAGTGTGATGACACCTGCCTCAAACTTTAGGGAAGCAAACCCCTTACACAAAATAGAAGACAATAGAACTATTTAAATTGCTTGCAGCACTCCCCATTTTTAATTTCTTTATTATTATTTTTAAATTTTTTTAAATCAGGTAACATTTATTGAGTATTAAACCATTTGTCATACACGAGAAAAGAGAAAACAATAAAGTATAGACTGTTCCCCATACAAAACAGAAAGTTACACATTAAAACTCAATATGGATTTTGGCAATACAGCTCAGGTTATATCCAGCATAATGTGACCAGGGACATGGATCAAAAGAGCACTTACAATAATAAACACCAGGGCAGAGGTTTTTTACCACAAAGCAAATTAATAAGAACATAACTGCCTTGAAACGTAATATCTTAATAGGACAGAGCTAAGGGAGGGAAGGACAACCAGGGAAACTAGATTTTGAAATTTTCCATCTAAAATAACGTTAACAGCATCTCTCCAACCCGGAATAGTCAGAGGATGAGGGAGATTTATTTATTTATTATTTGTACTTTTATAGCCCCATCAATTTACACATCGCTTTACAAATATATTGTACATTTACATCAGTCCCTGCTCTCAAGGAGCTTACAATCTGGGGTACCTAACTCACATTCATACATAATACATACCAGGGCCAATTTAGACAGGGGCCAATTAACCTACCAACATGTCTTTGGAGTGTGGAAGGAAACCGGAGTACCCAGAGGAAACCCACACAGACACAGGGAGAACATGCAAACTCCAGGCAGATAGTGGGATTTGTACCAGCGATCCTAGTTGGGCGATCGATTTGCAATCTATAAACAGCAATCATATTAGGAGCAGTTTAGAAGCTGGGGACACCACTTCCTCAGGCAAGATGCTCAGGAGAGCAATATTAGGGTCAGAAGGTAATTGTAAAGAGCACATAGTGTTAATGGTTTAAAAAATGGATGAACAATTAAGGAAATAATTTAGGGTCGTACAGGTTGTCTTTTCTTTTAAACGTGAACCTTTTAGAGGTGAAGGTAACATTCCATATAGTTATTTTTCAGGAGGTAGCAACCTTTTGTCAATTACAAATGTGTGACCTGAGTTATGGGTAGGCAGTGCTTTCACTGTGTTGCCTTTCACATGGTGGGGCCCATACTGAAATGCCACAGTAAGAATTTTCAATATCTGGAAATTTGCTATAGGGTACAGGACAGAATTAGAAAAAGATCACAGACTATTATCTCCTGGCCTGGTAATTCTCTAAAATACTGTCTACTAAAGAATACTTGTATTTTAAAATGTCCTAAATGCTTTTTATATTCTTGGGCAAGCAAGTCATGCTTGCAAATATAGCAGTTTATGTAGGAAAAGTACGCTAACAGGGACATTTATTTTGCTGCCTATTGTCAAGGATCCTGAATGGTTGCTGTTTACATACATTAGACAAATAATATTTTATTTCTTCCTTTTCTCACCTTTTGTGCTTTGACTACCATAGTGGGAGTTCTGCCAGTTCTTTTTTCTGTCTGTTTACTCTCTGCAAACAGGCAACTGGGCTGCAGAGTTATGAAGTGAAGTTTGGGGATGCTTACTTTCCACAGCTTCCTTCAATCTGCCCCCTCATTGCAAAATAATTGCTACATGCTTGCTGAATCCAGGACAGGCACGCATTGTATAAAAAACATAGGGTTATGATTCCTGGTATTATAAACAGTGATTCATCCATTTTTGAGGAGAAAAATAAGATGGCTGATTCCTCTAATACCCCCTCTGTGTTCCTGGGTACGGATGCTGAAAAGGCGTTTGATTGGGTTAATTGGCCTTTCATGTTCTCGGTCCTAAGACAAGTGGGCTTGGGAGAGAAGATGATGGGATGGATTTTGAGTGTTTATTTGAGACCTATGGCACAAATCAAAGCAAATGGGCTCTTATCAGAATCCTTCTCGATTTCCAATGGAACCCGTCAAGGGTGCCCCCTATAACCTCTCCTTTTTGCCCTTTCATTGGAGCCATTCCTGTGTAGAATTGGGCAGAACCCAGATATAACGGGGATACGAACCGGGGAAGTAGACTATAAGGTATCTGCGTATGCAGATGACCTTCTATTCTCACTGGCTAAACCATATATATCTCTCTCAAACCTTTTAAAATAATTACATCAATATAGTGCCCTATCTTACCTTAAAATAAATATGTTCAAATCAGAGGCAATGGGGGTATCCATGTCGGTGTCTCAGATAAAACCTTAAAAACAAACTTTAACTTTAGATGGACCCCCACGGCCCTTAAATATCTGGGTACTTATATCCCTCCCAAATTAAATCAAGTTTATGAGATGAACTTCCCACCTTTACTTAGTAGAGTAAGGATTTTACTTTCTAAGTGGCATCAGGGCCTTTTTTACTGGTTTGGGAGATGCAATATAATCAAAATGTCAATTTTGCCTAAATTTTTCTACCTTTTTCAAACATTACCGATTCATATACCCCCAGAATTTTTTTAACAGATTAATGCGCTGATAACCAATTTTATATGGACTTATAAGAGGCCTAGACTACAACGACGACTAATGACTATGCCCAAGCAATATGGCGGTTTAGCAGTACCGGATATGCAGAAATATTATCAGGCGGCTCATATGGGGAGACTAATAGATTGGTGCAGACATACAGAGCTTAAATTTTGGCCAAAGATCGAGCAATCACAATGTATGGTCCCATTGCGCCGTGCGGTCTGGTGCTTTAGAGATCTCGATGTTGCCCTCAAAAAGCACCCAACCTTGGGGCCTACCTTGCGGATATGCTCCCGGATATGCACGACTACTCTATTATCAACCGCATACTCCCCTCTCTACCCTATAGTGGGGGACCTTTTAGGAAACTGGTAGAGTCACAATGCTATCAGGCCTCGCATTTTGCACAATCTACGACATGGCCCTCACTCTTTGCCCTGACCTCGCTAAACGACCGTTTTGGTCTGGACTTCTGGAGTGGAGTACAGTTACGACATGCTTTTACTACTCTACCACCCCCGGACAGATTTCAATGACCAATGACTACGTTAAAAAAACTATGTGAGGAGACGGGTCCCTGTCCCCATACACTTTCACAAATGTATGCCCTACTGGTTGCCCCCCCCAGACGAGTATGTCCCCCCATTTCTAAAGAAATGGGAAACGGCATTAGAAAGGTCCTTCTCCCTGGTACAACAAAGGCAAATTATATATAACGCTCTAAAATCATCAACCCGTGCTCAAGAAACACATTTTAAGCTTTTGACAAGATGGTATCGTACACCCTTGCTACTTCACAAATATTCACCCTTGATCTCGGATAAATGTTGGAGATGTCAAATAGATAGGGGGACTCTACTTCATATTTTTTGGGCATGCCTAAAGCTGGAGCACTTCTGGAGGGAAGTACACCGAATTTCTCAGAAATTACCAGATTACACCCTCCCGGAAGACACCGCTCTATTTCTGTTACATGTCTCTAGTATACCGGGGAAAGTATACAATAAATTAATCTTACGTCGCCTCTTCAATGCTGTTAGATCGTGCATTGCACAGCATTGGAGAGATGTGAGACCTCCTACAATATCCTCATGGCTTATAAGAATTGAAGAGGTAAATAAGATGGAAGAGTTGGTATTATTAGGACAAAATCGATACGAGATTTATTCCCAAATTTGGGTTCATTGGAAAATATTTAAATCTTCGGAGGAAGGTAAGACCCTGTTTGTACCGTGATTGACTCAACATTGCATTGGAGGATGTGCTGATCCTCCACTTTCCCTACCAGCGGTTTATATATATACATTCTATTTTTTTCTATTTATTTTTCTCTCTTTTTTTTTCTCTCTTTTTTTTTACTTTCTACTATTAAGGTGACTAAAGGAAAATGAGTTGTTCGTATATTTAGGATAGTAAGGGGAATTGAATTCAGAGTGTGGACTGTTCTATTTCAAGTTTATGTTTTGATGTGTTTAGGATAATGGTTGCTCTGTATAGCAGTATATATATGCATATTAATTTGGACTGATGCTATATATTTGAATGTGTATAAAATTGTAGTGTGTTAATTACTCAATGTATCAGTTCAAATGGAATGACTGTCCTATGTATAATGTATAATTTAAAAATAAAAAATTTGAAGATTTTATTTTAATCACAAAGGAACATGATATTAGTGGGTTGCGATCTGCAGAGACTTGTGAGCACTCGCTACTCATGGGATGGTATTTATTATATGAAGATTTTTTTGCCATGTAGCCACAAAGCTTATATTATATATATATATATATTGTGAGGGGGTTAACTCGGTAGCGGGTGTGTGTGACCCCCTGGATGGGCTCCCCACACAAAAACAGGCCCAGCAGACGGAGGTTGTGGTTTTCAAGATCAAAAGGTGCGGTTTATTTCTCTATTTACAGTGACAAAAACACAGCAAAGCAAAAAGAAACATAAACAAAATAAATCCTGGTCAGCTTGACCTCTGACTGAACATGCAGGTTTCCCTAACTAACAACTGGGATCAGCCTGGTGCTGTCCTAGTCCCTAAGTCCCTGGTTTAGTAAATGTCCAAACAAATAGCCACACAGGCTTTGTCTCACCGCACAGGGGTTCACTCTCCCTAGACAGTCCACACAGGTCTGGTTCCAGGCATGAGCAAACACCTAATGAAGCTGGGAGTTTTTATAGAGGCCTTAAACGAGCTGACAAGCTTCAGCTGGTCTCATCAACTCCCTGCCTGCACGACGCCCAGCACTCTCCCTAGAGGTATGAATCATCCATGAGCCCACTAGCCTCAGCTGGGCTTCATCAACTCTCTCCCTAGTTGTATAAGTCGGCATAAAGCCTGAATCTGGGAGAAATATACCTACCCCCCTGGATGCAACCAGGTGACTTTACCTTCCTGCTGTCACATACCCCCCCCTCTTGTTTTAACCTTGGGGTTGGAACACCAGCAATCAGGCATTCATGTACTCGAGACAAAGCATCCACATTCCCCATTTGAACGCCAGGGCGATGCTTTACTGTGAAGTTGAATTCCTGTAGGGCCAGGAACCACCTATTTACTCTTCTATTTGTCTCCTTGTTTTGAGCCATCCACTTTAACGGAGCGTGATCCGTAACCATGTCAAAGTGCCTACCTAGCAGATAGTACCGAAGGGAATCTAGAGCCCACTTCACCGCTAAACACTCCTTTTCAACCGTGGCGTAATTTACCTCATGGGACTTCAACTTCCTGCTGAGGTAAATGACTGGGTGCTCTTCCCCGTTCCAGACCTGGGACAATACTGCTCCTAACCCCACATCTGACGCATCACTTTGTACGACAAAGTCTTTAGAGAAGTCGGGTGAGTACAACACTGGCTGGCTACATAAGGCTTGTTTCAAGAATTGGAATGCGGCCTCAGCCTCGGGGGTCCATTTAATCATGACCGACCCTTTCCCTTTCGTCAGGTTGGTTAGGGGCACAGCCTTAGAAGCAAAGTGGGGAATGAAGCGCCGATAATAACCCGCGATTCCCAGAAAGGCTCGTACCTGCTTCTTGCTGTTGGGACGTGGCCAACTCTGGATGGCCTCGACTTTGTTGAGTTGGGGTTTTATTACTCCCCTGCCAATGGTGTACCCAAGATATTTGGCCTCCTCCTGCCCAATGGTACACTTCTTGGGGTTAGCCGTAAACCCCGCTTCCCGGATAGAGTCTAGGACTGCTTGCACTTTTGGCAGATGTGAGGCCCAATCTGTGCTATGGACAATTACGTCATCCAGGTAAGCCGCAGCATACTTCCGATGGGGCCTCAGTATCTGGTCCATTTTCCGCTGGAATGTGGCCGGCGCATTCTGTAACCCGAACGGCATTCTCTTATATTGGAACGCCCCGTCTGGGGTTACAAATGCGGTTTTCTCTTTGGCCGACTTGGCCAGGGGAATTTGCCAATACCCTTTTGTGAGGTCAAGAGTCGTCATGTATCGGGCTGTTCCCAGCCGGTCGATCAACTCATCTATACGTGGCATGGGGTAGGTGTCAAATTTTGTAACTTTGTTCAACTGACGAAAATCGTTACAAAATCGCCAGCTCCCATCCGGTTTAGGCACCAACACAATGGGACTAGACCAATCACTTTGGGACTCCTCTATCCCTCCAGGCTTTCAACAGATTAACGTGATAGATCTGTTCGGGCTTTCGCCTTCCTGGTTGTCTGACCTTGTAATTCACTTCGCTCACTTTTTCCATTATCTCGTAGGGGCCTTGCCATTTGGCAAGGAATTTACTTTCAACCGTAGGGACAAGTACCAATATCCTATCCCCCGGGGAAAAGGTACGGGTCTTGGCTCCACGGTTGTACACTCTCTGCTGTGCCAACTGCGCTTGGGCCAAATGTTCCTTCACGATGGGCATTACCTGTGCAATTCGATCTTGCATCAGGGCGACATGCTCAATCACACTCCTGTGGGGAGAACTCTCACTTTCCCAAGTTTCCTTGGCAATATCCAACAGCCCTCTTGGGTGTCTCCCATACAGTAACTCAAAGGGGGAGAATCCCGTAGAGGATTGGGGCACCTCCCTAATAGCAAACATCAAATAAGGAAGTAGACAGTCCCAATCCTTTCCATCTCTATCCACCACTTTCTTCAACATTTGTTTTAGGGTTTTGTTGAATCTTTCAACCAGCCCATCGGTTTGGGGGTGATACACAGACGTACGCAATTGCGTCACTTTGAACAATTTACACAGCTCTTTCATAACCCGGGACATAAAGGGTGTACCTTGGTCCGTAAGCAGTTCTTTACAAATACCCACCCGGCTAAAAACAAGAGATAGCTCTTTGGCTATGGTTTTGGCCGAGGTATTTCGGAGAGGGATCGCTTCTGGATAACGGGTGGCATAGTCCATTATAACTAATATGTACTGGTGCCCCCTAGCGGACTTGATTATAGGACCTACCAAATCCATTGCGATCCTCTCAAACGGGACCTCAATGATGGGTAGAGGGACCAGCGGGCTACGGAAATGTGGCATCGGGGCCGACCTCTGACACACAGGGCAGGAGGAACAATAATTTTCTATGTCCTTCATCACCCCAGGCCAATAGAATCTCTGTAATACCCTCTCTCGGGTTTTCTCTGTCCCCAGATGACCTCCAAGTATGTGCCCATGGGCCAACTCCAACACCAACTTCCTGTAAGGTTTGGGCACCACAAGCTGCTCAACGGTTTCTTCTGCCCTTTTTGCCACCCGATACAGTAGGTCCTTCTCTACGCTGAAGTATGGGTAAGTACAGGTATTATCTGGGTTCACTAACTCGCCATCTATTTCCACTACGTTTTCCCGTGCCTTTATTAGGGCGGGGTCTTTTAACTGTTCTGTGGCAAAATTTTCCCTGTGAACCTCAAGATCAGAAAACTCCACAGACGGTAGGTTTTCGTCTGAGGAGGTGGGCTCCTCTCCAGTTTCTTGAGTCTCGCCTGCCAATACTGACAAGGGAAATTCTGGAGAGTCCTCACCACTCTCAGAGGAGTTCTGGCTATCACCTTCCTGGTACATAGGGGCACCAGTGGGGGGCTCAGGATCATCCCACAGTTCCCAGAACTTCGGAAAATCCCTTCCCACAATGGCATCATGCGGTAATTGAGATACTAACCCCACTGGATGAGAGAGGGTACCTTTGGGGGTCTTGAAACACACTGTAGTCACTGGATACTCTCGGGTGTCCCCATGCACACAAATAACAGCTACCTTGCTATTCCCAGAGACCTCTGTTTTAACTAATTCAGCCTTTATCAGGGTCACAAGGCTACCTGAATCCAGTAATACCACAACATTTCTACCATTAATACACATTTTGCATAAATGTTTCTCAGTTCCCCGAATGGCAGTGCATGCGACTGTCGCACACAGCGACTGACGTCTGTCCGTCAGAAAGTCACATTGCATGGGTTCCTCCACAACCGGGCAATTTGCTGCAATATGTCCCGCTTGCCGGCAGCGGTAGCAAACAATCCTTTTGGCTGCCTCTTGAGCCCCCGACTTCCCAGGCTGTTCTCGCCAAACCCTGGGCAGAGCTCCCACCCTCTCACTCTCTCCACCCTCACCCCTTGGAATCATCTTATCCGCCCCTGGGGATGGTCTGGTCTTAGGGTGGAAAGTCCGAGAGTCTCTGGAAGAGGCCGTCAGGTTCTCTGCAGCCAAGTATCTCTCTACACGATCCACAAGTTTACCGGCCGTTTCTGGGTCTCCATGGCTTACCCACTTTTGAATGGCGGTAGGAAGAGCTCTCAAGAAATGATCCATCAAAACACGTTCCACAATCTCCGGTGCGGACAAAGTCTCTGGCTGTAGCCACTTCCTGCTCAGGTGAATGAGATCATACATTTGAGACCTGGGGGTTTTCCAAGCTGGAAAGTCCAGTTATGCACACGCTGAGCCCGGACAGCCAGGGTGACACCCAGCCTTGCCAATATTTCAGCTTTTAGCATCCCATAGTCTTTTGCTTGGTCAGGCTCTAGGTCATAGTAAGCTTTCTGCGATTCACCAGTTAACAGAGGAGCCACCAGTCCAGCCCACTGCTCCTCAGGCCACTTTTCTCTTTCAGCAGTCCTTTCAAATGTGGTCAAAAATACCTCTGGATCATCCTCTCCAGTCATTTTTGTCAATAAACAACTCACCCCAAAGGACGCGGTATTAGTGGGACGGCTTTCCTCACTGGTCTGCGGACGTTGCTGCATTACTGCTTCCATCTGTTGTTGTAGTCTCTGCTCTTGCTTCTGCAACAGGTCTATGAAGCGGGCCTCAGATTGCTGCTGGGCTTGTTGCTGGGCTGCGAAGCTCTTTTGCAAACCTGCATTTGTCTGCTGTTGATTGGCATTTGCTAGAGCCAGCTGTTTCAGTATCTCCTCCATGCTGGCTTAAAAAAAAACTGCCCGCATTCTCCACCAACTGTGAGGGGGTTAACTCGGTAGCGGGTGTGTGTGACCCCCTGGATGGGCTCCCCACACAAAAACAGGCCCAGCAGACGGAGGTTGTGGTTTTCAAGATCAAAAGGTGCGGTTTATTTCTCTATTTACAGTGACAAAAACACAGCAAAGCAAAAAGAAACATAAACAAAATAAATCCTGGTCAGCTTGACCTCTGACTGAACATGCAGGTTTCCCTAACTAACAACTGGGATCAGCCTGGTGCTGTCCTAGTCCCTAAGTCCCTGGTTTAGTAAATGTCCAAACAAATAGCCACACAGGCTTTGTCTCACCGCACAGGGGTTCACTCTCCCTAGACAGTCCACACAGGTCTGGTTCCAGGCATGAGCAAACACCTAATGAAGCTGGGAGTTTTTATAGAGGCCTTAAACGAGCTGACAAGCTTCAGCTGGTCTCATCAACTCCCTGCCTGCACGACGCCCAGCACTCTCCCTAGAGGTATGAATCATCCATGAGCCCACTAGCCTCAGCTGGGCTTCATCAACTCTCTCCCTAGTTGTATAAGTCGGCATAAAGCCTGAATCTGGGAGAAATATACCTACCCCCCTGGATGCAACCAGGTGACTTTACCTTCCTGCTGTCACAATATATATATATATTGTGAGGGGGTTAGCTCGGCAGCGGGTGTGTGTGACCCCCGGGATGGGCTCCCCACACAAAACAGGCCCAGCAAACGGAGGTTGTGGTTTTCAAAATCAAAAAGGTGCGGTTTATTTTCTATTTACAGTGACAAAACACAGCAAAGCAAAAGAAACATAACCAAAATAAATCCTGGTCAAGTTGACCTCTGACTAAACATACAGGTTTCCTAACTAACAACTGGGATCAGCCTAGTGCTGTCCTAGTCCCTAAGTCCCTGGTTTTAAATGTCCAAGCAAATAGCCACACAGGCTTTGTCTCACCGCACAGGGGTTCACTCTCCCTAGACAGTCCACACATGTCTGGTTCCAGGCATGAGCTAACATCTAATGAAGCTGGGAGTTCTTATAGAGGCCTAAATGAGCTGACAAGCTTCAGCTGGTCTCATCAACTCCCTGTCTGCACGATGCCCAGCCCTCTCCCTAGAGGTATGAGTCATCCATGAGCCCACTAGCCTTATACAACTCTCCACCTAGTTGTATAAGTCGGCGTAAAGCCTGAATCTGGGCGAAATATATCTACCCCCCTGGATGCAACCAGGTGACTTTACCTTCCTGCTGTCACATACCCCCCCTCTTGTTTTAACCTCGGGGTTGGAACACCAGCAATCAGGCATTCATGTACTCGAGACAAAGCATCCACATTCCCCATTTGAACGCCAGGGCGATGCTTTACTGTGAAGTTGAATTCCTGGAGGGCCAGGAACCACCTATTCACTCTTCTATTTGTTTCCTTGTTTTGAGCCATCCACTTTAACGGAGCGTGATCCGTAACCATGTCAAAGTGCCTACCTAGCAGGTAGTACCGAAGGGAATCTAGAGCCCACTTCACCGCTAAACACTCCTTTTCAACGGTGGCGTAATTTACCTCATGGGACTTCAACTTCCTGCTGAGGTAAATGACTGGGTGCTCTTCCCCGTTCCAGACCTGGGACAATACTGCTCCTAACCCCACATCTGACGCATCACTTTGTACGACAAAGTCTTTAGAGAAGTCGGGTGAGTACAACACTGGCTGGCTACATAAGGCTTGTTTCAAGAATTGGAATGCTGCCTCAGCCTCGGGGGTCCATTTAATCATGACCGACCCTTTCCCCTTCGTCAGGTTGGTTAGGGGCACAGCCTTAGAAGCAAAGTGGGGAATGAATCGCCGATAATACCCAGCGATTCCCAGAAAGGCTCGTACCTGCTTCTTGCTGTTGGGACGTGGCCAACTCTGGATGGCCTCGACTTTGTTGAGTTGGGGTTTTATTACTCCCCTCCCAATGGTGTACCCAAGATATTTGGCCTCCTCCTGCCCAATGGTACACTTCTTGGGGTTAGCCGTAAACCCCGCTTCCCGAACAGAGTCCAGGACTGCTTGCACTTTTGGCAGATGTGAGGCCCAATCTGTGCTATGGACAATTACGTCATCCAGGTAAGCCGCAGCATACTTCCGATGGGGCCTCAGCATCTGGTCCATTTTCCGCTGGAATGTGGCCGGCGCATTCTGTAACCCGAACGGCATTCTTTTATATTGGAACGCCCCATCTGGGGTTACAAATGCGGTTTTCTCTTTGGCCGACTTGGCCAGGGGGATTTGCCAATACCCTTTTGTGAGGTCAAGAGTCGTCATGTATCGGGCTGTTCCCAGCCGGTCGATCAACTCATCTATACGTGGCATGGGGTAGGTGTCAAATTTTGTAACTTTGTTCAACTGACGAAAATCGTTACAAAATCGCCAGCTCCCATCCGGTTTAGGCACCAACACGATGGGACTAGACCAATCACTTTGGGACTCCTCTATCACCCCTAAGTTCAGCATTTTCTGTACTTCCTCCCGTATTGCCTCCCGTCGAGCCTCTGGGATCCGATAGGGTTTTAACTTCACCCTTTCACCGGGCGGGGTAATGATGTCATGCTCTACCCCAGATGTTTGTCCCGGCAGCTCAGAGAATACCTCCTTGTTGCGAAGCACAAACTCCTTAACCTCCTGTTGTTGGGGTTGTGACAAGGTGGCTGCTATTCCAACCTCAGGAATCACGCAACCAGTTTGAGCTGGTGACCAAGTGTCTGCGACTAGGGACTCTCTATCCCTCCAGGCTTTCAACAGATTAACGTGATAGATCTGTTCGGGCTTTCGCCTTCCTGGTTGTCTGACCTTGTAATTCACTTCGCTCACTTTTTCCATTATCTCGTAGGGGCCTTGCCATTTGGCAAGGAATTTACTTTCAACCGTAGGGACAAGTACCAATATCCTATCCCCCGGGGAAAAGGTACGGGTCTTGGCTCCACGGTTGTACACTCTCTGCTGTGCCAACTGCGCTTGGGCCAAATGTTCCTTCACGATGGGCATTACCTGTGCAATTCGATCTTGCATCAGGGCGACATGCTCAATCACACTCCTGTGGGGAGAACTCTCACTTTCCCAAGTTTCCTTGGCAATATCCAACAGCCCTCTTGGGTGTCTCCCATACAGTAATTTAAAGGGGGAGAATCCCGTAGAGGATTGGGGCACCTCCCTAATAGCAAACATCAAATAAGGAAGTAAACAGTCCCAATCCTTTCCATCTCTATCCACCACTTTCTTCAACATTTGTTTTAGGGTTTTGTTGAATCTTTCAACCAGCCCATTGGTTTGGGGGTGATACACAGACGTACGCAATTGCGTCACTTTGAACAATTTACACAGCTCTTTCATAACCCGGGACATAAAGGGTGTACCTTGGTCCGTAAGCAGTTCTTTACAAATACCCACCCGGCTAAAAACAAGAGATAGCTCTTTGGCTATGGTTTTGGCCGAGGTATTTCGGAGAGGGATCGCTTCTGGATAACGGGTGGCATAGTCCATTATAACTAATATGTACTGGTGCCCCCTAGCGGACTTGATTATAGGACCTACCAAATCCATGGCGATCCTCTCAAACGGGACCTCAATGATGGGTAGAGGGACCAGCGGGCTACGGAAATGTGGCATCGGGGCCAACCTCTGACACACAGGGCAGGAGGAACAATAATTTTCTACGTCCTTCATCACCCCCGGCCAATAGAATCTCTGTAATACCCTCTCTCGGGTTTTCTCTGTCCCCAGATGACCTCCAAGAATGTGCCCATGGGCCAACTCCAACACCAACTTCCTGTAAGGTTTGGGCACCACAAGCTGCTCAACGGTTTCTTCTGCCCTTTTTGCCACCCGATACAGTAGGTCCTTCTCTACGCTGAAGTATGGGTAAGTGCAGGTATTATCTGGGTTCACTAACTCGCCATCTATTTTCACTACGTTTTCCCGTGCCTTTATTAGGGCGGGGTCTTTCAACTGTTCTGTGGCAAAGTTTTCCCTGTGAACCTCAAGATCAGAAAACTCCACAGACGGTAGGTTTTCGTCTGAGGAGGTGGGCTCCTCTCCAGTTTCTTGAGTCTCCCCTGCCAATACTGATAAGGGAAATTCCGGAGAGTCCTCACCACTCTCAGGGGAGTTCTGGCTATCACATTCCTGGTACATAGGGGCACCAGTGAGGGGCTCAGGATCATCCCACAGTTCCCAGAACTTCGGAAAATCCCTTCCCACAATGGCGTCATGCGGTAACTGAGATACTAAGCCCACTGGATGAGAGAGGGTACCTTTGGGGGTCTCGAAACACACTGTAGTCACTGGATACTCTCGGGTGTCCCCATGCACACAAATAACAGCTACCTTGCTATTCCCAGAGACCTCTGTTTTAACTAACTCAGCCTTTATCAGGGTCACAAGGCTACCTGAATCCAGCAATACCACAACATTTCTACCATTAACACACATTTTGCATAAATGTTTCTCAGTTCCTCGAATGGCAGTGCATGCGACTGTCGCACACAGCGACTGACGTCTGCCCGTCAGAAAGTCACACTGCATGGGTTCCTCCACAACCGGGCAATTGGCTGCAATATGTCCCGCTTGCCGGCAGCGGTAGCAAACGATCCTTCTTGCCGCCTCTTGAGCCGCTGATTTCCCAGGCTGTTCTCGCCAAACTTGGGGTAGAGCTCCCACCCTCTCACTCTCTCCACCCTCACCCCTTGGAATCCTCTTATCCGCCCCTGGGGATGGTCTGGTCTTAGGGTGGAAAGTCCGAGTGTCTCTGGAAGAGGCCGTCAGGTTCTCTGTAGCCAAGTATTTCTCCACACGATCCACAAGACCATCGGCCGTCTCTGGGTCTCCATGGCTTACCCACTTTTGGATGGCAGTAGGAAGAGCTCTCAAAAACCGATCCATTACAACACGTTCCACAATCTTTGGTGCGGACAAAGTCTCTGGCTGTAGCCACTTTCTGCTCAGGTGAATGAGATCATACATTTGAGACCTGGGGGGTTTTCCAAGCTGGAAAGTCCAGTTATGCACACGCTGAGCCCGGACAGCCTGGGTGACACCCAGCCTTGCCAAAATTTCAGCTTTTAGCATCACATAGTCTTTTGCTTGGTTAGGCTCTAGGTCATAGTAAGCTTTCTGCGATTCACCAGTTAACAGAGGAGCCACCAGTCCAGCCCACTGCTCCTCAGGCCACTTTTCTCTTTCAGCGGTCCTTTCAAATGTGGTCAAAAATACCTCTGGATCATCCTCTCCAGTCATTTTTGTCAATAAACGACTCACCCCAAAGGACGCGGTATTAGTGGGACGGCTTTCCTCACTGGTCTGCGGACGTTGCTGCATTACTGCTTCCATTTGTTGTAGTCTCTGCTCTTGCTTCTGTAACAGGTCTATGAAGCGGGCCTCAGATTGCTGCTGGGCTTGTTGCTGAGCTTCCAGACTCTGTTGGTGAGCTTGCTGCTGGGCTGCAAGGCTCTGTTGATGAGCTTGCTGCTGGGCTGCAAGGCTCCTTTGCAAACCTGCATTTGTCTGCTGTTGATTGGCATTTGCTAGAGCCAGCTGTTTCAGTATCTCCTCCATGCTGGCTTAAAAAAAAACTGCCACTGGTTCTCCACCAACTGTGAGGGGGTTAGCTCGGCAGCGGGTGTGTGTGACCCCCGGGATGGGCTCCCCACACAAAACAGGCCCAGCAAACGGAGGTTGTGGTTTTCAAAATCAAAAAGGTGCGGTTTATTTTCTATTTACAGTGACAAAACACAGCAAAGCAAAAGAAACATAACCAAAATAAATCCTGGTCAAGTTGACCTCTGACTAAACATACAGGTTTCCTAACTAACAACTGGGATCAGCCTAGTGCTGTCCTAGTCCCTAAGTCCCTGGTTTTAAATGTCCAAGCAAATAGCCACACAGGCTTTGTCTCACCGCACAGGGGTTCACTCTCCCTAGACAGTCCACACAGGTCTGGTTCCAGGCATGAGCTAACATCTAATGAAGCTGGGAGTTCTTATAGAGGCCTAAATGAGCTGACAAGCTTCAGCTGGTCTCATCAACTCCCTGTCTGCACGACGCCCAGCCCTCTCCCTAGAGGTATGAGTCATCCATGAGCCCACTAGCCTTATACAACTCTCCACCTAGTTGTATAAGTCGGCGTAAAGCCTGAATCTGGGCGAAATATATCTACCCCCCTGGATGCAACCAGGTGACTTTACCTTCCTGCTGTCACAATATATATATATATATATATATATATATATATATATATATATATATATATGCGCACGTGTGTGTGTGTATAATTATATATATATATATAAAAAACATATACTCACACACTCTATAACAGGAAGTGCCAAAACAAGGACTTTTATGGTAGGATCATCAGGTATTATTTAATGCTGCAAAGGCTTTTTAAAACAACTTTTGAAATGACATTAATATGGTAAAGTTTCTATTACACTTTAGTGATGGGTTTAGGTCTGTTTTAACTTTCTGCTGCCAGAAACTGTATTGGAACTCCACTTATTTAAGCCTTTAGAATCATTTGACCCTGATGCATCAATGTTATGTGTACAAGTAAATCCTGTGAACTTAATTTATAAGCACTACTCTTAAAAGGTTAGACAATGTCATATGTGTAAATGCATGATTAGGTAGGAATTATAGGAATTTATATTAAGCAGAGCATAATTAAGCAAAATGATTTATTTAACAATGTGCCAATAACTTTTTCTCTTAAGTCACAGCGATGTTATCTCTATAGAACCCATCCCATTTTACAAAGCACAATAATTCTTAATCCCAAATAATGAAAAAATTCTTTCTGGCTATTGCATCAACATTGGCACATAAAGTTGTGTGACCCAGCCTACCTTGTCTATTGTGATGAAAAACCTGTTCATCATGTGTTTAAGTCATTTTGATTTAACACATATTACAAAGCACCCGAACGTGAGAAGCAATGGCTACCACCACAGACATTGGTCTCTTCTCTGCCTGGGATTATGTTATATTTGCTGCTGTTCTGTTCATTTCTGCAGCTATTGGAGTCTATTATGCCTTTGAGGGACGAGGAAAGACCACTTCACAAGAATTCCTGTCAGGAGGAAAGAGTATGACAGCAGTGCCAGTGGCTATGTCCCTAACTGCTAGCTTTATGTCTGCAGTGACTATCCTGGGAACTCCAGCTGATGTCTACCGTTATGGAGCAATGTATAGCATCTTTGCTATATCTTATGGATTGGTAGTACTTATTTGTGCAGAAGTATTCCTTCCAGTTTTTTACAGACTTAATCTTACAAGCACCTATGAGGTAAATCTTAATGAATTAATTATATGGCCTTTGGCACATGAAAACAAGTACAGTCTTAACACTATATCCTAGATCTTAAAGGTTGAGTTACGCTAAAATGAAAATTTAAAATCTAATACATTTCACAACGTGTATGTAAATGCATATCTATCTGTGCAGAACTCCTTGGAATTGTGATATGCTAGATTTTGTGCTAGCAGTTATTTTAGATTGACATTTGGAGGTACACTTCTATTGGACAGTCAGTTCTGGTAAACTACCAAAATGGTAGATATTTATTTTTGAATGCTATTTATAATTCTTACATGAGTAAGTTCATACCTGATGTTTACTGACCTTAAATATTCAAATGCGGAGAACAGCCAAAGACATGGCAACATAGATGAGAAAATGCTAAGGAGACAGTGTGATAGGGTTCCCCATTAATAATATAGATTTGCTGAATTCTAGTTCACAGTCTGCAATAAGGTAAGCGAGAGAGAGAAAAAATTAGGTGGATTAGTAGATTATGAATCCGGTGGGTTTTGTATAACAGGAGATATCTCTGTTTTGAGATGTGTTGACCATTTGGATATGTGGACAGTTAGAGGCATATGAAGTAACTCGCTCTTCCATTGGATTTTTTGTTGGTTGTTGAATGACTTGCTGTTACAATTGTTATTTTCAGCAACGAGAGCCACTGAGACCTGAAAATCATAGTCACATGGCTAATATAAATTATTGTCATGTTAAATAACATATGTATTATAGCTAAGTGAATTTAGCTTTAAATCTTCTGTGGCTACTCCAGCTAAAGTAAAATACTAAATTACTAGAAGAGCCTGACACTCTGATAGAAATATTAGAAGCCAAGGGTAACGCTGGCCATACACCAGTAGAATTTTGTCTTCGTAATTTTTCTAAATTTTCATTTTTGGAATATTATTTCAGTTTTCTAAATTGTTAGTGGGGTCAAATTTATTATCGTTTTTGACCATAGTGAAGAAAAAAATTAAAGAAGCAGGATGGAAATTTTTTCCCAAACAAACAAATTTCTGAAAGTGAATGTGGTTTTCTTCGAGAAATTCCATTCATTATAAAATTGAATGTTAAAAGCAAACAAAATTTTGAAGTACATTTGATTGATAGTTGTTTTTGATGGCTTTATTGAATGTACTAACAAGATTTTTTGTATAAACATTCATGAGAAAAATTTCCAAACTTTAGTCTGATCACATTTCCTGACTTGTTCCAGGATCAATAGAATATTTTTTTTTTTATATATAGCCTCTGGTAAACCAAGGCAAGAGACTTAGTTTACCCTACAATTAACTATTATCCAAAGCAATTTACTGTTTTCCCCAGAACTATTAGATATGCTCTTAGTGTTTCCTGGTAGACTGTATCAGGCTTCATGTGTACATATAGTATAAAAGGGCAGCACAGTTTCTAAGTAGTTAGTACTTCAACCTGGCAGCACTAGGGTTGCTGATTCAAATCCCAATCACGGCACTACCTACCTGAAGTTTGCATGGTCTCTCTGTGCCTGTGCGGGTTTCCTCTGGGTACTCAGTTTCCTCCCACACTCTAAAAGACATGCTGATAGGTTAACTGGCTTCCGTCTAAATTGGCCCTAGTATGTGTATGAATGTGAGCCAGTGACCTTAGATTGTAAACTCCTTCAGGGCAGAAACTGATGTGAATGCACAATTATATATATATATATATATATATATATATATATATATACACACACACACACACAGTATATATAAAGTGCTGCATAAATGGTCAGCGCTATATAAGTATCTGTAATAAATAAAATGACTTGCTCCAGATGGTATCAAGTTATTTCAGAAACTCAAGCTCCAGCATCTGAGCTTTTATGTCATGTTCATATTAAATATTTTAATAAATATTTATGACCCTAGCATTTTAAAATATAAAATTAAACCATATTATTATCATCACTGATTCAATTAGGAAGGTTTGGGCTACCTTCCAAGAATTTTGATTCATCACATTTAACATTACAGGTAGACCCCCCTTTCCCATGATCTTCTTAACCACATGCCGACCGGGCCATAGCCGAAAGACGGCTACAGCGCGGTCGACTTATCCTGGGAGGACGTCCATGGACGTCCTCCCAGAATCTTGCTCCCGGAAATATCCGTGACCGCCGCGTCCGGAAGACCCGGCACATCAGGGACCATGGCAAATGGCCACTGATAGCGGGCATTTACCACGTGATCGCTCTGTCAAATGACGGCGCGATCACTTGTAAACAAACCGGCGTCATGTCATGACGCTGGTTCATCTCTCCCCTCTGTGTACCGATCGGTACAGTAGGAGAGGGGGGAGAGATCCATCCACCCATGCTCAGCCATCCCAGCCATACCCGGCCATACTCGGCAATACCCGGCCATACCCGGCCATACTCTGCAATACCCAGCCATACTCAGCCATGCTCGGCCATGCTCAGACATTCTCTGCCATGCTCAGCCACGCTCAGCCATGCTCTGCCATACTCGGATGTACTCGGCCTCTGTATGTGGCCAGGCTGTGGAAGTCTCACACATGTGGTATTGCCGTACTCAGGATGAGTAGGAGAATCTATTTTGGGGTGTCATTTTTGGTATGTACATGCTATCTGTTAGAAATATCGTATATATGGACAACTTTGTGTTAAAAAAAAAAAAGCGGTTTAATCACTTCCCACCCGCCGGTCGTCATATGGCCGATCAGCCATGACTAAGCACTCATTTGAAGCGTGAAACGCGTAGGCTGCACATTTTTCTGCTGTGACTTGTAGTGCTTTTATTCTCTTTTTTTTTTTACAATAAAGACAACCATTTACGGTTTTTTGGAGTGCGGCTGTCCATCAATTTTCTCTACCACTTCGTCGGTCGTCATATGACGTCCTTGACTTTGTGCGGGGATATCTGAATGATTCCTGCAGCTACAGGCATCATTCAGATATCAGCTTTTTCAGCCAGCGATTCCCTATACCATAAGAACCATCAGAGCGGCTGTTCCACCACTTGATCATTCTTACGGGAGGCGAGAGGGGGCGTCCCCCCCTCCCGCCGCCCTTCGGTGCTTCTACCGACTCACCGCTACGATCAAAGCCAGGATCGCTTTTTTTTGTTTTTAATTTCAGGCTTCCCAGCCTAGAGGTGAGATGACCCCATATCTCACTGTAAAGAGGACCTGTCATGCCATATTCCTATTACAAGGGATGTTTACATTCCTTGTAATAGGAATAAAAGTGATCAAAAAATGTATTTTTGGGGAAAAAAGTGTCAAACTAAAATAAATAAAGTAAAATGAACAATAAAACATTTTTTTTTACAAAGCACCCCTGTCCCCGTGTGCTCGCATGCTGAAGGGAACGCTTACGTAAGTCCCGCACACATATGAAAACGGTGTTCAAAACACACATGTGAGGTATCGCTGCGAACGTTAGAGCGAGAGCAATAATTTTGGCCCTAGACTTCCTCTGTAACTCAACCAGTAAAAAAATTTAAAGCGTCGCCTATGGGGATTTTTAAGTAGCGTGTACAATTTTGAAGGGTGACATGTTAGTTATCTATTTACTCGGCATAACTTCATCTTTCACATTATGCAAAAACATTGGTCTAACTTTACTGTTTTGTTTTTTTTAAAGCCCAAAAAAACGCGTTCGAAAAATTGCTGCGCAAATACTGTGCGAGATAAAAAAGTTGCAACGATTGTATTCTCTAGGGTCTTTGCTAAAAAAACATATATAATGTTTTGGGGTTCTATGTAATTTTCTAGCAAACAAATGATGATTTTTACATGTAGGAGAGAAATGTCAGAATTGGCCTGGGTGCTCCAGAACGCCTGAAGGTGCTCCCTGCATGTTGGGCATCTGTATGTGGCCACGCTGTGTAAAAGTCTCACACATGTGGTATCGTCATACTCGGGAGTAATAGCAGAATGTGTTTTGGGGTGTATTTGTGGTATGCATATGCTGTGTATGAGAAATAACCTGCTAATATTACAATTTTGTTAAAAAAAATAAAGAAAAAAAAATCTTGATTTTGCAAAAAAATTGTGGGAAAAAATGACAACTTCAAAAAAATTAACCATGCCTCTTTCTAAATACCTTGGAATGTCTTCTTTCCAAAAAGGGGTCATTTGGGGGGTATTTGTACTTTTCTGGCATGTTAGGGTCTCAAGAAATGAGATAGGCCGTCAGTACTTCAGGTGTGATAAATTTTCAGATATTGGCACCATAGCTTGTGGACTCTATAACTTTCACAAAGACCAAATAATATACACCAATTTGTACTTATTTTTTACCAAAGATACGTAGCAGTATACATTTTGGACAAAATTTATGAAGAAAAATTACTAATCTGCTACATTTTATAACAGAAACAAAGAAAAATTATTATTTTTTTTACAGAATTTTCAGTCTTTTTTCTTTTATAGCGCAAAAAATAAAAAACCCAATGGTGATTAAATACCACCAAAAGAAAGCTCTATTTGTGTGAAAAAAAGGACAAAAATTTCATATGAGTACAGTGTTGTATGACTGAGTAATTGTGTAAAATGTGAGAGCACCGAAAGCTGAAAATTGGTCTGGTTAGGAAGGGGGTTAAAGTACCCAGTGGTCAAGTGGTTAAGAATGCAATCTTGACAGGTCTTTATTCTGTAATTACCTTGCCCTGTTTTATTCCTTATGTTATTGCCTAATAAAAATGTAGTTTTTTTTATGTATAATACAAAATTTAACAAGAAGCCCATCATTGATTTAAATTACATTCAACTTCAATTTACAGTTATTTTTGATGCCACAAGATGATGAATTCTCTGCCATTTTTTATTTTATATCTTTTCTCTCTTTTACCACAATCCCCTTCTATATTTCCTAGTCTTACGTATTTTTTTTTTTTTTCTCAAAGGGCATTTTTGTTCAAAAGGGATAAATGTTGTTTTTCATATGCAGTAGAGTAGGTTTAAAAATACCTTGACTCTTACTTATGCGCTCAATGGTGCACATTAATGACAATGCTGTTAAGTGGTTAAAATCTATCTTGTTCAATATTTTTTTATTGAAAAGATTGCAGTGCCTACATAACAACAGTACCTCTTGAAGCGCTGTAAATAACAAAAAGTATACAAGGTACACATACAATATTACAACAATAGAACGCAAAAACAAAACAATGCTGTGTTACGTTGAAACAGTTGGTTTTATACATAAAGGAGACGGGGGTTCAGGGTCTCCGAAAACACATGTTACATAAGTCCATGCAACTGGAGATATAACAACATACAGCAATGATTTGTTTTTAAATGCCACTGTTTATAATAAAAAATGAGTTCTAGGATAGTAACTAGGCTGAGAGGTGCAGTCTGAGTAGATAGTCTGTTGCAGGCAGGAGGAAGTATTTCCTAAGGGCCAATTCACTCTACAATGCTGTGTGCTGCAAAGCATGTGCTGTTGGGCACAGCAGAGCATGTGAAATTGGAGCAGGTTATACTTATACAGGACACCATGCATTGTGCTCTGGTGTGGTGCAGCATACATGTGTTTTGTGCTGGGATGCCACACCAATGCACGTGATGTATGCATTACCCCACCGCATTGGTGTGAGTGGGTCTACTTCACCCCGTCATCAATGTAACTGCAACATGCTAACTTTGTATCAAGTTACAAGGTGAGAAGCTGCAGCAGGGTTTGATCTGTGACATTTGTGAATACAGCTTATAACTGCCCAGGCACCAGTATTTACTGTGCCATCTCTAAGTCAATATTTCAGTCCGTGAATTAGAGTCTGACCGTGGAGGATGCCTGAACAAAGATGATGCTGACCTTCTGGAGAGAGAAAAGCATATGAAGGCATTACCAAGGGGCAGTATTATGATCCCTGAGGGAGGTAATACATAACTGTTAGTGGTAAGTTGACCATACACATTAAAATCTGATTGTAAATTCTCTATAAAGTGTCCTTTATATGACTCTATCACTAAAAATAATTCCTGAAATAAAAGTTTCCCTGTGTAGTAGAAGATAGTTATTACCAAGCATTATTGTGTACCAAGTTACAAAAAAAGTCATGTATATTTTTGGTCCTTTTCCATGTCTTGGCAGCCAATTCATAATGGATGGGCTGTCTTAATGCAATAGATGTTAAGAAGTGGCATAGCACACGTGCATTATTGCACCACAACAGACCACAATGAACTGAAGCCAGCCAAAACTATGTAATATACCTGCCAAAACAGTGCATTCAATTGTAATATAATCGGTAGAACCATTGCATTACATGGTTGTTGGTAGATTTAAGTGAGAATGTACAGTCAGATTGTAATTGTGGTGTGTGCTGATCTTTACAATTACACATGACATAACATGCACATATTTAGCATAACAATTATATATGATGCCAGGTCCAATTTGAAATAGAAAATACTGTAGTGTGAACAGCATGTAATAAAAAATTCAAAAGGTTGCCCATCACTAATATAAAATGTTCAACTTCATGTGACAGTGCCACAAGTTCCTAAGTTCAAATGCAGAAAAATGTCCCCTTTCAAATGCTCCTATGTGGAAAGGACTGTATAGGATTTCTGCAGAAGACGATCCCTGCAGCCAGTGAGGTGAGGTGTTATACACAGGTCTTAGGAGAAAGATAAGAATATGGCAGTAGAATGTAAAGCCAGCCAAACATGTTATAATCTGATTCTACAATCATGTTTAGATATACCAAAATTATGCAGTGTTGAGTATACCTGAAAAACTCACTTGCATCCAACCAGGCAGAACCTTACAACCAGTAGTTGTTGGTAGATTCAAATCTATAATGAAATTATAACATGCATGAGACAATAACGAGGTCTTATGACCTTCAAACAGTTTGAACAGTATTAAGAAGTTGTATTGAATATAATACCACCCTAATTTCTCCAAAATTTACCAGTCAATGACAAAAATTGTCAGATTTAAATTTCATGTCTACGGAGGGCAGCCAAAGAAAGTAAAAGAACACTGCCAACTTTAGACACAATTTGAAAGCCTGAAAAAGATTCTTGATGGGGCCAGTTGTAAATGGTCGTAAATTGCTGTCATAAACATTTTATGAAACAATCTAGAAGCAATAAACACTTTTAAGTCTGGTTTTATTTGAACTAAACCTGAACTAAAACTAAACTTTAATATATCTCTAGCTCTGAACTCTGGTATTAATGTTCCATAACGGATGCAGTAATAGAGTTACAGTCATAAAAAGTGGTTACACTGATGAATGTGAAGATGCCAATAATTTAGACACCAAATACACTAGTGCAAAGTACAAATAACTTTTAGGATACATTTAACCTCCTAAGGAAGATGTGCATCAGATCCCTTTCATAGCTGGCCTCTAATAAATAAAAGTTTCCTTCTGTTAAATAATATTTTGGTTATCGGATTGTGAAACTTTTTAGATGTAAATATGCATGGACTTATAGTAATTGGCAGTCAGAGTTCGTCTGCTGAAGCATAGCAAAATAATTCTGAGCCTCCTTCAGCACACCCCTTAGACCCTTTGAGTTGGTGTAGAAAGGTCTGTGACGCTCTTTTGGGGTCCAACAAAAAGCTGCTTTGGGTGGCAGCTGCAGCTCTCATTTGACATCAAAACTACTAAGGATACTGAGAGACAGGCATTATTGAGAGCCGGGGACTCAGATACATTAGATTGGACTCTTCACTGAACCAAGTCCTGGTGAATCTTTCTAAGTACCTTTAACTTCTTCAAAGGTTGTAATAATGAAGACTGTGAGTGGCAAGCTACTGTGATGACACGTGATGGCAAGTTACTGTGTGTGTGTGTGTGTGTAAAGGGTTAGCTGCTCAAATACACAAAACAAAATGGAAAAGCACCTCCAATTGCCACTTTTAATTTAAATAAAATAAGCAATTGGCATCTCACAGTAAGAGTAAGTCTGGGATGCTGTGGTGAATAAGCCGCCGGGGAGTCACCAGGGTTCACTATCATGCAGCCAGGTGTACAGGGAAGCCGGCCAGATTATTATTATTATACAGGATTTATATAGCACCAACAGTTTGCGCAGCACTTTACAATATAAAAGGGACAGAACAATAACAATACAATTCAATACAGAAGAAATAGGAGGGTCCTGCACATGTAGCTTACAATCTAAAGGGAAGGGAAGGTGCTACAAATGGTAAAAAATGCAGGGAATGACCTGATGGAGGTGACCAAAGTACAGTTTTCAGGTGGAGGTGGGGTAGGCTTCCCTGAATAAATGAGTTTAAGGATTGCCTAAAGGCGGACAGGGTCTGAGCTAACTGACATACTGGGGTAGGGAGTTTCACAAAATGAGAGAGGTTCTGGAGAAGTCCTGGGAGGAGGCGACGAGGGAAATAGAGAGCAAGATGTCTTTGGAAGGAGCAGAGAGGATGATTTGGGTGATATCTTGAGATGGAGTTGGTAATGTACCTGGGTGCAGTGTTGTGGTTGGCTTTGTATGTTGTGGTTGGTGTTTTGATTTCTATGCATTGGGCTAGTGGAGGCCAGTGAAGGGATTGGCAGAGAGGGGCAGCAGCCATGGATCAGTTAGTAAGGTGTATAAGTCTAGCAGCAGCATTCATGATAGACTGAAGGGGGATAGCCTATGTAAAGGTAGGCCAGCAAGAAAAGAGTTGCAGTAGTAAAGGCAAGAGATAACCAGGGGGTGAATATGTTGTTTTGTGGTGTCATCAATTAAGAAGGGGATGCTTCCAAGATGGCACTGGAACGCACACATGGCCTACAGCGTAAGCAGGATGACATCACCGGAGTCAGGACAGCGACGTGTTTCAGAGTGTGCGCAATCACCTTTCTATGTCAGTTGCCAATTGGCACTTTGATTTAAATTAAAATATTTTATACAGTCTGCACTTAGGAGGCGCTTTTCCATGTGTTTTGTGTATTCTGTAGAGAGACTCTGCTTCTACTCATTAGAAGAGCAGTCCTAGTGAATGATCTTCTGGACTATTTTATGCATCTTCAAGGACTTTATATGATTTTATGTGCACCATTCAATTCAGTCATAGGGTGTTTGAACCTGTTGGCACCTACATTTCCTCTATTTTGAGCTACTCAGTTAACCTACTCCAGGGATGATCACTCTCTGACTGCTGGTGCTTAGGTCAAAGCAGGAAAATCTCTGCACAGGGTAGGATCTGAGAGTGTAATTTTCCATTGTATGGTTAAATTTACAGAACACAGTTTGTAATAAGCATTAAAACTTTGCTTTAAGGACATGGGTTCAGCACCATTTATTAACAGTGTGCTTTGGAATGCTCGAGTTAAAGTGTTCAGTACGGAGAAAGCAGTGTTATTTTAGGAATTGCTTTACTTGTATTTAAGCAATTTATGTACTCTTTTACAGTACTTAGAACTTCGCTTCAGCAAAGTTGTACGGATCTTGGGAACAGTCATTTTTATCATTGAAATGGTGAGTTATGCTGAGTTAATGTAATGTACAGTATTTCTTTGCTATGCTATCTAAAAAATAATTGATATACTATATATTGGAAATATAATAAGAGACACTTCATATACTGGTAATTGTGGTAAGCAATAGCTGCTAGATAAGTTTATTTCTTCATGATTTTAGAGTTATCAAATAATGAAAGATGGTTGCTAATAATTTGCTATGTGTTACTACATATTGCGCCTAAATAAACAAGAGTCACAATAACATGCTTTCCTCTTTTGATATATGAATTATTGTTTTCATGTTGTTTTATTTAATTCATGGAGGCAATCTTGTGTTTGTATTTGCATTCCTCAAACTGGACAAAAGTCTTCATTAAAAGATAATTTAATGTACCTTTAAATACACTGCTATAGGTACCTGCATCTACCATTACACAAGCTCCCTTTATTTCCTTGTACAGCAGCACACAGACTGAGAAACGAGGGAAAGCAGTGTGAGCCTTAAGCCTTGTACACACGACCGAGAATCTCGTCGCAAAAAAAACGTTGTTTTTCTCGACGGGTTTCTTGTCAAGCTTGTCGAGATTCTTGTCAAGCTTTCCTTGCATACACACTGTGAATCCAAAATCTTGTCAGTCTAAAGCGCGGTGACATACAACACGTTCAACGGCAGTATAAAGGGGAAGTTCCATTCTCATGGCGCCACCCCTTGGGCTGCTTTTGCTAATCTCGTGTTACCGCGTGTTAGTAAAAGTTTGGAAAGAGACGATTCGCGATTTTCAGACTTCGTGAATTCAGATCGATTTCTGCAATTCAGTTGGTGCTTGTGGGTTCGTATCTTGTCTTTCAGGGCGTGTAGTGAGGTCGTATCTGTTTTTCAGTGCGTTTTGTCCACTCGTTTCTGATTTTCAGGTCGTTCTGCATAGGCCTTGCTGTACTTCAGTGCGTTCTGTTTAGTTCGTTCTGATCAGACGACCGTTTTCTTGCAATGTTGCGGATACGTTCTCGTCGTAGAGATCGTGTTGTGCATCGTCTTTGTGTTTTTGTTGGTCTTCTTGTCCTGGACCAAGACAAGTCCATGAACAGGGTGAGGAGAAGTTCATGGACCAAGAATTGGTTACTCCAGCGGGACCAATTCTCTCACATGCCTCTGCTGCGGTAGATCCAGGAGAATAATCCTGATGACAACAGGAATTTTCTTAGGATGTCTGACCCCGTTTTTCAGCATCTGTTGGCTTTGGTGTCCCCCTATATCACCAGGCAGGACACCGTTATGTGGGAAGCCATAACTGCTGAGCAGAGGCTCATCGCCGCCCTCCAGCAGCCACCAACCCCTGATGAGGGCTATGCGGCATTAGTTGGCGTGAAAATGAGCCAGATGCCAATGGGACAACGCCTAATATGTGAGCCCCTGCTCATTAGCCTTTTAAATAAGGGGCTGATGGGGACACTCAGTGCCACAACTGTCATTTGCGACCACGGCCATTCTCCTCCACCTCCTTCTTCTCCACCTCCACCTCCTTCTTCTCCACCTCCTTCTCCACCTCCACCTCCTTCTCCACCTCCTGACATGAGTACACCTCCAGAGGCACAGCCTCCAGCCAGGCGGACAAGGAAGGCTGCAGAAAAGGCTGCAGGGAAGGCTGCAGGGAAGCCTACCAAGAAGGCTGCAGGTAAGGCTACCAAGAAGGCTGCAGGAAAGGCTACCAAGAAGACCGGAAGTGATTGCCTTGCTTCAATGTGGTCTGACAGAAGGCAGCCTGTTGTAGTTCCACAGACTTGGGACATGTATCTAACCTGCTGCTGTTCCTGACCTCTGGGAGTCCAAGACCAGATTGGGCTCACTAATGTATGATCTTCTCAAGGTCCCAATTTTTGTGTCCACACAGAGTTGCACAAATTGCAGCAGGGTCTCCAGCGCTGTCTTCTAGTTTGTTTCTTATTATTTTCTATACCAGAATAAATGGCATTTATTTTTACAGTTAATACTTGCCTATGTGTTTTTATTAAAGCTAAATATTTAGCTGGTGAGTAGGCAGGTAAGTTTCAAAAATTCAAAAGCAATATTTTAAATGGGACAGATAACACCAAACAATCTCCTTGAAGGTCAAAAAATAGAAGATAATTATGTTTAAATTGTGGTAAATTTAGACAGGAGAAAACAAAAAAAAAATGGAGATCACTAGAAATTAAATACGATTTTAAAATGCATATCTGAACTAAAATTAATAAAAAATAAAAAAAATTATGAGATGTTGCTCAATAAAATAAAATAAAATATTCATGAGATCTGCATTCATAAATGTTGCAAAAAGTTAGTCAGAACTCTGTGTGAATATCTGCAGCCAAAAACGTTAATTATTGTTTATTATTGTACCATACTAAAGAAGATTTTAATGCGCAGCATTTAAACGAAGCAAAAATTGTTACCGCGTGACGAATGTGCTATCTCCCTTACGAACGCTAGTTTTACAAGCATGTGCGCTCCCGTCTCATACTTGATTCTGACCATGCGCGGTTTTTGAAGACTCGGAAAAGCATACACACAAACGGTTTTCTCGTCCAAATACAGTCTGACGAGAATCACGACGAGAAAAAAGAAAGCAGGTCTTCTTTTTTTCTCGTCGAGATTCTGGGCAGTTTTCTTGACGAGAAACCTGAAAGCCTCGTACACACGCACGGTTTTCTCAGCAAGAAAGCTATCCCAACAGTTTTCTTGTCGTTTCTTGCCGAGAAAACCGGTCGTGTGTACGAGGCTTTATACTCCTTCCATTGGACTGTGCTGTCACCCTTTGCCAGTGGATTTCTGATGAAACAGGACAATTTTTGTAATGTTAGGAACTTATGACGCCGTTTTAGTGCTCACATAGCAGGGTTGGGGTGGGTCAGAGTCCAAGCTGTATTGCTTAATAGCAATGGAGATAAGTGAGGTCTTTAACCAAGGTCCCCAGCTAAACAGAAGTAAAAAAAATAATTTAGTAGGTAAAACAGTTTACATGTCCATATGATTTCTACCACACTCCCTCACCATTATACATTTTTGATAAATTTTTATTTTTACACATGTTTTTTCTCATTCTTAATTTTTTTTCACCCAACTCCACTTACTCCATTGTTATATGAGATATATTGCATACCCATACATATTAATTATTTGACATGTTCAAACGCATCCTATTTCTATAAATTAAGTCTTCCCACCTTATTATATTTTTTCATTATTATCACTTATATACATCAGTTATTACTATCATTATTAAATACCATATCATATATATATATATATATATATATATATATATATAAAATAGTCTTATATTAAAATAAATCATCCCCCCTATTTAGGGGGCCCATGAATAGTCTGCATTGGTTACATCCGAACCGATGCTGACATTCCGGTCTTAATACCATAGACCCCTTTTGAGTCGGACGAGCCGTGGAGCGGATCCGCCATGGAGTGGGAGGTTGGCGCCTTGGCCAATACGGACCCCTATTGGGAACCCTGGGAGTGCATACGCAATCATGCTTTTAATACGAAAGTCTCCGGTTTCACCATTCAATTCGACACAGAGGGTAAATATGCAATTTTTCATCAACTATGATCGATTTAGCAATCTGTTTCCCCTGTGCGTTTCTTAATAAATATTAATACTTTGAAAAATTTGCCTACCCAATTACTCATTATGACAGAAAACGCAGGAAACATGATTAATTTGTATATATAATCTTCTATTATTCTTTTTGATGTCCTATAGAACAATTTAATCCCCTTGAGGAAGACCTAGAGAGGTCGAAATGCATCGGGGTCTCTTCTACAGTACATTGTAATGCATTAAATTTGTAATGTCACACTATCCTAAATGTACATTATATGTATGTGAATTGTATTATTTCTGTGTTCCATTGTTGGTTTTTTAAATACCGGAGCTCACAAGATCCATGAATTTATCTTTTTATGCTATATGCGTCATTGCAATCTTTCCAATAAAATTTACATTTTATCTACCATTGATTCCTCTTTGCTGCTTTAAAGTCCCACGGGAAAATGTCTTTTTGTGTCCTAGTGTTCAAATCGGGATGTGCAGCCCTCTCTCACCCCCATATGTGTCAATCCATGCTAGAGTTTTTCATTTTGGGTGGTTAAACACCCCTTTCCCATACCCTTGACACCTGAGAGGTCTTGTATATTATTTATAACATCTTTGTGACGCGGTTATGTGTCTTATAATACTACAAATGAAATTGTTTTGGTGATGACGTGTCATAATCTATATGTTAACATGTATATATTAAATTTACAGTCTTCTCTTCCCGGGGGATTGAACCCGTGAGGGCATGACTGACCTCCTCTCCTCGGTGGGGGCCGGTTTCTCTGCAGCAGCCTGACTCTCCGGCACTGGGGGAAGAACGCTTTTAGTGAGCCTTTCCACACCGCCCGGAGTTGGTATTCATACCACCGGGTGGGGTTTAAACAGTGCCACGCCATCCCATGTTCACCGCTGGGCGCGTGTTGATGGCCTTAGCGCGCATGCTCGGGAGTCAGTGGTGCGCAGTTAGCGTTGTCGCGTCTCCGCACATGTGCGTGGGGCCAATCCCGACGCCGTTGTTTTGAATCGGCGGTGGCGGTGGTACCGGGATTCACATCCACTGGGATGACGAGGGGGCCACATGAGGGTTATTCCATGTGGACGGCAGGGGGAGGAACCCAACACCTGACTTTAATCCTGGCAGGATCTGATGTCCAATCAGCTATTATCAACAGGTACTTTAGGCACACTCCCCATTAGGACTTGTCAGTTGACTTCCTGGGAGCATACTTGACTGGCCATTCACCAATTGAGAGGTAAGTGTGGAGCTAGTAGGCTACGATTATTGATCCCTCTGAGCATTTTATATGCATCAACGAATCAGACTATTAATAAAACCTTTATTTTCCTTTTTAAAGGCCTTGGTATACATGCTGCCCCTTTTTTTGTAAAGATCGACAGACTCAACTACGTGAGTATATGTAAATCTTTATACTCATCCTTTGGTTGATGTCCATCTACCTTTTTATCAAAAAACAATCACTTTATTGCACCTTTTTTATTGTTCAACTTTCCACCTGAGTGCTAATCATGTCTTCTGACATCCTTACCACCATGCAAGGGGGTTTTCTCTAACTTGCTTGCTTAGCAGCATTATCCTTAATTACCATTCATCATACACATGGCTTCACACTTGGCATTTATTTGCCCTGATTTCTACCACACTCCCTCACCATTATACATTTTTGATAAATTTTTATTTTTACACATGTTTTTTCTCATTCTTAATTTTTTTTCACCCAACTCCACTTACTCCATTGTTATATGAGATATATTGCATACCCATACATATTAATTATTTGACATGTTCAAACGCATCCTATTTCTATAAATTAAGTCTTCCCACCTTATTATATTTTTTCATTATTATCACTTATATACATCAGTTATTACTATCATTATTAAATACCATATCATATATATATATATATATATATATATATATATAAAATAGTCTTATATTAAAATAAATCATCCCCCCTATTTAGGGGGCCCATGAATAGTCTGCATTGGTTACATCCGAACCGATGCTGACATTCCGGTCTTAATACCATAGACCCCTTTTGAGTCGGACGAGCCGTGGAGCGGATCCGCCATGGAGTGGGAGGTTGGCGCCTTGGCCAATACGGACCCCTATTGGGAACCCTGGGAGTGCATACGCAATCATGCTTTTAATACGAAAGTCTCCGGTTTCACCATTCAATTCGACACAGAGGGTAAATATGCAATTTTTCATCAACTATGATCGATTTAGCAATCTGTTTCCCCTGTGCGTTTCTTAATAAATATTAATACTTTGAAAAATTTGCCTACCCAATTACTCATTATGACAGAAAACGCAGGAAACATGATTAATTTGTATATATAATCTTCTATTATTCTTTTTGATGTCCTATAGAACAATTTAATCCCCTTGAGGAAGACCTAGAGAGGTCGAAATGCATCGGGGTCTCTTCTACAGTACATTGTAATGCATTAAATTTGTAATGTCACACTATCCTAAATGTACATTATATGTATGTGAATTGTATTATTTCTGTGTTCCATTGTTAGTTTTTTAAATACCGGAGCTCACAAGATCCATGAATTTATCTTTTTATGCTATATGCGTCATTGCAATCTTTCCAATAAAATTTACATTTTATCTACCATTGATTCCTCTTTGCTGCTTTAAAGTCCCACGGGAAAATGTCTTTTTGTGTCCATGTGTTTTTATTAAAGCTAAATATTTAGCTGGTGAGTAGGCAGGTAAGTTTCAAAAATTCAAAAGCTATATTTTAAATGGGACAGATAACACCAAACAATCTCCTTGAAGGTCAAAAAATAGAAGATAATTATGTTTAAATTGTGGTAAATTTAGACAGGAGAAAACAAAAAAATTGGAGATCACTAGAAATTAAATACGATTTTAAAATGCATATCTGAACTAAAATTAATAAAAAATAAAAAAAATTATGAGATCTTGCTCAATAAAATAAAATAAAATATTCATGAGATCTGCATTCATAAATGTTGCAAAAAGTTAGTCAGAACTCTGTGTGAATATCTGCAGCCAAAAACGTTCATTATTGTTTATTATTGTACCATACTAAAGAAGATTTTAATGCGCAGCATTTAAACGAAGCAAAAATTGTTACCGCGTGACGAATGTGCTATCTCCCTTACGAACGCTAGTTTTACAAGAATGTGCGCTCCCGTCTCATACTTGATTCTGACCATGCGCGGTTTTTGAAGACTCGGAAAAGCATACACACAAACGGTTTTCTCGTCCAAATACAGTCTGACGAGAATCACGACGAGAAAAAAGAAAGCAGGTCTTCTTTTTTTCTCGTCGAGATTCTGGGCAGTTTTCTTGACGAGAAACCTGAGAGCCTCGTACACACGCACGGTTTTCTCAGCAAGAAAGCTATCCCAACAGTTTTCTTGTCGTTTCTTGCCGAGAAAACCGGTCGTGTATACAAGGCTTTATACACCTTCCATTGGACTGTGCTGTCACCCTTTGCCAGTGGATTTCTGATGAAACAGGACAATTTTTGTAATGTTAGGAACTTATGACGCCGTTTTAGTGCTCACATAGCAGGGTTGGGGTGGGTCAGAGTCCAAGCTGTATTGCTTAATAGCAATGGAGATAAGTGAGGTCTTTAACCAAGGTCCCCAGCTAAACAGAAGTAAAAAAAATAATTTAGTAGGTAAAACAGTTTACATGTCCATATTTTTATTACACTTGTTGCTTTGTTCTCAGCATTATAAATATATGTTTGTGTCTGCTGTCAGGTACAGTGAACTTGTGAATTTGAAACAAATTGTGTGGCCTAAAGCTGTCCTTGTTTTTTAGGTTTTATACACTGGTATTGTGATATATGCACCTGCTCTGGCACTGAATCAAGGTTTGTAGTTGTTAATGACCCACTATCTTATTTAAATAAAATATGCTGTATTTACTTAATTCTTAAATACATACTTGTTAGTATTAACATTTTATGACTAGTGTGAAACTGTCACTAAAGAGAAACTTTTCTTTAAAAGAACCATCAAATATTATTGCTGTTCAAATACGGCATGTGTTCCACATCAAACCGCATATCTTCTCATATACAGTTCCCACGATCAACCCAATTTTTGGCACTACATATACACCATCAAAAAGCACTTATCGACTTTGTTGGTGGAGCGACTTCTCTCAATACATTTCCTGGACCATCTGACCCACTTCTTCAGGTGGGATACAGAGGTCAGGGTCTGACATCAAACAGCAGTAATGGTATTACAACAATTACATAAAACTTTTTTCAACATGGCATCCAGGCCAACAACCACACATCTGTTCACAAATCAGTAAGCCACAAAGGAGGAGAAATAAAAGAATGAAAAATTAAAAAGAAAGAAGCCCCAGAATGTTTAAGGTATGTAGGTTTACCATTATAGTTGTATCCCTGTGTGCATCTTCATTGACTGGTTCACTGGATGTGAACAAGGACAATTGAAGATCGTAAAAAGTCATCTTCCCCTATGCCAATGATTCTAGGATCCCAATTAAACTTGTTTGATGGAGAGATTATTTTTGAATTGATGCAGACAGGGTAACAACTATAAGGGGTTCACATATTTTCCCTAATCCTTTAGGGGTTCTTTCTCCATCCTTCTTACATTTACATTTACATTTCCTTCTTACATCAAGAACAGCAGCCACACTTCTATTCACAAAACATCCTACTGTTTTGTGAATAGAAGTGTGGCTGCTGTTCTTGATGCCACCTTTAAATTTTATGTAATAGTTGTAATATCATTACTGGTTTTAGAAATTACCTCTGTATCCTTCTTTAAGTAGTAAGTCAGTTTGCCCGGACAACACATTAAGAATAGTCCCTCCATCAGCCAAGTGTTAACACAGTACAGATTCGATGCTGTATATGTAGAGACAATAATTGGGGTGATGGTGGGAACTGTATATGAGAGGATATGTATTATGTGGTTTGACATGGAACACATATATGTACTTGAACAGAATAAATATTTGATGGTTCTTATAGAAAAAATATATATTTGAAAGATAATAAAAAACAAATAGATTTCTTAATGATTTAGTGATTACATTTGACAAGCAGAGTATCTAAAAATCCCAAACAGTTTCTTAGGGGTGGTTGTTCTGTATGTAATATTAATTATATGGGATGTTGGTACATTCCTTAGGAAGATAATCTTTGAGTAGACCATGTCCCCTCATCATAATGTAGTAGTCCAAAATTATAAAAGAGAGCTAAATAAAGCCAATGTCTAAGCAAATCTTGGCTATGCTGTGGGTGAGCAAAGATCCTCCCATGGTAATGTGGACAGCAGTTAAAATAAGTTTTTGAAGTGGAATTGCTCTTGTAAGTATTCTTTAAATATTATTATTTCAACTGCATTATGTACTTAACTAAATGAGCGATCTGACCTGCTGTCACCATAGTCTAGAACAGTGTTTCTCAACTCCAGTCCTCAAGGCGCCCCAACAGGTCATGTTTTCAGGCTCTCCATTGTTTTGCACAGGTTATTTGATTAGTTTAACTGCTTTAGTAATTCCCACAGCTGTTTCATCTGAGGGAAATCCTGAAAACATGACCTGTTGGGGCGCCTTGAGGACTGGAGTTGAGAAACACTGGTCTAGAAAATGCACTGTACACTTTAAAACACAAATTTAGGTGAAGGTATAGACACATTGTTAGTGTTTATAAACTTATTGGAAGAAGAATTCAAATTATATTCTTTATTTCAGTTTCAGGATTTAACCTTTGGGGGGCAATGATTTCAACTGGATTAGTGTGCACCTTCTACTGTGCAATGGTATGTTAATTTTCATTTCTTGAATATTACCTTGCTGTCACTCTGTTCTACAGGTCTTTATAAAAAAAATCATAATCACAATGCAAATGAATATAAACCAAGATAAGATATCTATAAGTAAACATCTTATACAAATAAAGGTGTAAGAAAATGTCACGATCCACTCTATGGAATGCTTATATACCAAATAAAACCTTTAAAGAAACCTCTTTTTATAAGATTATATGTTTCACAAATTTTATGCATGTAATTTACCTCTAAATGGTTTTCTCTATCCAAAAGCCGTAAAGCTTCGTAAACACTTATTGTTACAATCAGCGCCTTAATCTCTGAGGGGAAGGAGGAAGAAGCAACAGCATTGTTAAATAGGCGTACCAAGTGGGGTGACAATATCTGCTTGAAGGTTTTGTAGTATTCCCCTATAAATCCGTCAGGGCCAGGGGACTTATTGGGAGGAAGCGATTCAACTGCTGCGTTGATTTCTATAGGACTGAAGGGTAAATTCAGCTGTTGAAGTTGGCTGGCTGTTAGTTGAGGAAGAGATAGTTTGTCTAGGAAGCCTGCAATGAGCTCCGGGTCAGGTTGGTGCGTAAGGGGATCATTTTCTAAGTTGTAGAGGGATCCATAGTAATTACTGAAGGCATCCACAATATCCTTAGGATGATAATGTTTTTTAGTAGTGGTAGGGTGGATTATATAGGGAATTCTAGCTTTGTACCTGCAGCCACGCAGGCGGTTGGCAAGAATCTTCCCTTCTTTATTGCCGTTGGCATAATAAGTAATTTTTAGACGTCTAGCAGACTTCTCAAAGTCCTCCATAAGCCCTGGTTCACACTGGTCCGATTTGACATGCGATTTGACATGTCAAATCGGCTAAATTTGCCGCAAATTGCGGGCAATGGCACCGTCCTAATCGGTGCGACGCCGCATCTGCAGCGCTGCACCGATTACAAAAAGTAGTTTCTGTACTACTTTTTGCAATTTCAGCCGCGATTTACATTGACATCTGTATCAGATGTCTCTGTAATCGAGCTGAAATCGGGACTGACAGGCAGGAGTGAAATCGTGCGAGTTCAGCTGAACTCGCACGGCTTCACTCCCGCAGCCCCAGTGTGAACCTGGGCTAAGGCAGAGTCTGAGATCATGTCTAATTTGTGATAGTTTATGTGAAAGGGAGGGCAAGGGATTCTGTTTATTCTGGGTTTCTAGGACATGGATGCCGTCAGTAAGTTCTTTTATGCGCCGTTGCCTCTGCCTCCTTACCCCTGCTCCCAACTTTATGAAAATGCAGCACATGAACGCTTTATGGGTATTCCACATGGTAAAATAGTCCGTAAACACTTATTATTTACTATTATAACGGAAAATTTATTACCAAATACTTACCGTAATTTTCCTTTCCTGATAGACTCCATGGCAGACTACGTGTGGGTTAACCCCGCCTCCTCTCCACAGCTATAGGACCCCATACCCATAAATTTGAGCTCACCTCCACAGACAGGTGTTCCGTAACTAGCCGACTCAAATTTCAACTTTCATATTTTTAATTCATGGGTGGGAACTCCGTCTGCCATGGAGTCTATCAGGAAAGGAAAATTACGGTAAGTATTTGGTAATAAATTTTCTGTTTTCCTGACAGACTCCATGGCAGACTACGTGTGGGAAATAACTAGCCAATCCACACGGGAGGGTATGCTGAACAAAAAATATTTTAATCTTTCCCGTCAACTGACAGGATTTTTCGACCAAAATTAACAGAGGAAAGGGAAGCAGGCTCAATAAAATAATGAGACATAAATGTATGAATAGAAGACCACGAAGCTGCCTTGCATATCACTTCAGGAGCCACGTGTCGAGCTGCTGCCCATGAGGCTGCCATGCCTCTGGTGGAATGAGCCGTCACCGCCTCTGGAGGAGCCAAGCCCTTTGCCCTGTAAGCCTGTTGAATAGATTGGACGATCCAGGCTGCTATTGTTCTGGAAGAAGCCCTCTTCCCTTTGTTGCTACCGGTGTGTAACAAGAACAGGTAGTTCGAGCTTCTAAAAGATGAAGTAACTCGCAAGTATTCTTTCAGAGTCTCACCTACATCCAAGGGATGAGCATCTGCTGAATCTGGAGAATCGAAAGTAGGAAGGACTATTTCTTGGTTTTCGTGAAAAACTGATGTGACCTTTGGTTTTGACCCAAGCATGGGAATAAGGACCACTCGGTCCGGGAAGAAAGTCAAAAAGGGTTCTTGACAACCCAGGAAGCTTATTTCTGAAACCCTTTTGGCTGAAGTAATGGCCACTAGAAAGGCCAGTTTGATTGATAAGTCCTTAACAGAAAGATCCTTGTTGTTGAGTGCTGAAAGAGCATCAAGGACGAGTGGAAGATCCCATTTGGGGAATCTAGGTTTCCTCTGAGGCCTGATTCTCGATGCCCCCCGAAAGAACTGTTGAACCAGGGGATGAGTTGCCCATGACGTTCCCGAAAAAGCTGATAAGGCTGATACTTGTACCCTGAGGGAACTAATCGATAAAGGCAGGTCTAAGCCTGATTGGAGAAAACTCAAGATGTCTTGAACACTAGGGTTTCTAGATGACTTTCCTGCAGTAGTCGTGAAGCTGACAAATCTGGCCCAGATTCTATTGTAAGTTTTATTTGTGTTGGACTTTCTGGAGCTCATAAGGGTAGAGATTACCCCTGAAGCACACCCAAGAGACTCTAGCCTCTCCCTCTCAAAAACGAGACCATCAGTCTCAGCATTGCTGGACAGGGGTGCAGGGTCGTCCCCTGAGAAAGAAGGTCCGGCCTGAGAGGAAGAGGCAGCGGGTCCCTGAAGCTCATTAGATTCAGGAGAGGAAACCAAGGTCTGCTCGGCCAGTATGGTGCTATTGTTACCACCTCGACTTTCTCCAACTGAAGCCGCTGTAGGAATTTTAGCATGATCGGAAGAGGAGGGAAGGCATATGCCCTGTTGAAGTCCCATTGACTCGTTAATGCATCTATTCCGAAGGCTTGATTGTACCGAGCTCGGGTGTAGTATCTGTCGATCTTGTAATTGCAGGGGGATGCAAACAGATCCACCTCTGGATCGAAATCCAACGATAGGATCCACTTGAAGGTTTGTGGATGCAGAGACCATTCGTTGTTGTCTAGCATGCTGCGTGACAGGAAGTCCGCTTGAATGTTCTGCTCCCCTGGAATGAAGACTGCTGTTAAGTTGAGCAGATTCCTCTGAGCCCAGGTCATAATGGGCTCGACCTCTTGGAGAAGGGCAGAGCTCCGAGTGCCCCCTTGTCTCTTCACATATGCCACAGCGGTGGTATTGTCCATTTTGAGTAGGACCGACTTCCCTTTCAGAAGGTGGGAGAAGGCTTGAAGGGCGCACCATGCCGCGCGCAGTTCCAGAATGTTCGAACCTGGAGAGTGGAGACGGGCATCCCATTTGCCCTGAGCCAGTTCTGCCCACCAATGTGCCCCCCAGCCCGCATTGCTGGCATCGGATGTAACAGTCACCCAATGGATGGGGGCAAGGGAGTGGCAAGTTGACAAGTTCTTGGTTTGAAGCCACCAGAGGAGACTGTTGCTCATTGACTGTGTTATCCGGATCCGCTGATTGAGATCGTCTGTCTTCCATTGCTGGAGGAATCCGGATTGAAAAGGACGAAGCCTCCACATCGCCCACTTGACCATGGGGGATGTGGCCACCATCGTGCCGATTATCTTCAGGCACTGTGATGCCCTTAGGTGAGAGAAGTCTAGAGCTAAGGAGATTCTTTCCTGAATGATCGGTATTTTTTCTTCTGGAAGAGAGATGGTGTTCTCTATGGTGTCGAACTGGGCTCCTAGATAGACCAAGCGCTGGGTCGGATCCAGCTGACTCTTCTCCCGGTTTAGGAGCCATCCGAACTCCAACAGTGTAGAGATCACCTGATCTTTGTGGACTAGCAGCTGCTGCTTGTCTTGGGACAGTACTAGTAGATCGTCCAGATAATGATACAGGCGCACACCCTGTACTCTGAGAAGGGACACAACTGCTAACAGCACCTTGGAAAAGACTCTTGGAGAAGTCGTTAGCCCGAATGGAAGACAAATAAATTGTAAGTGCTCTTGTTCGACCTGGAACCGCAGATATTTGTGAAAGTTTTCTGCCACCGGAACATGAAAGTACGCGTCTTTTAGATCTATTGAGATCAACCAGTCGCCTGGTTGAACTATTTTTTGGATGGTTGAGAGTGACTCCATTTTGAACTTCTCGTGCTTTATGTACTTGTTCAGGAAAGTGAGATCTATGACTGGACGCCAAGAGCCGTTCTTCTTTTGTACTAGGAAGAGGGGGGAGTATACCCCCTGGAATTCCTCGTCCTTTGGGATGGGCACCACTGCTGCTTGATCTTTCAGGACATTCACATATGAGAGAAGAACTTGTTGTTTCTCCTCTGACCGAGGAAGTGAAGTTTGCATTGGTCTGCATGGAGGGATCTTGGTGAAGGACCATGTGTGACCTGTTGAGACCGTCTTGATGGTCCAATAGTCCGAGATCGAGGCCACCCAGACGTGCCGGAAGAGACGTAGGCGAGCCCCTACCCGACCCGCCTGGGCGGGCCCAATCTCAAAAAGACTTGGTTGGTTCACGCCCACCGGGCGTCTGTTTCTTGCCGGACTTTTGAAAAGAAGATTGGCCTCTGTTCCAATTCCAGCTTCTCCTGAAATCCCGTCCGGGTTTATAGGAGCGTGCCTCTCTCGAGTGCTCTGTACTGCGTCTCTGTTGAGGTTTTTTCTGATTAAACTGGCGCCTGTCCTGGGGAAGAAAACCCGACCTTCCGCCTGTAGCTTTTGAAATGGCGTTGTCAAGTTTGTTCCCAAACAATGAAGTCCCTTCAAAGGGAATTTTGCACCATGCCTGCTTGGAGGCTGGATCAGCAAGCCAGGGGCGTAACCACAGTGCTCGTTTGGCCGTGACCGAGGACAACATCGATCTGGCCAGTAAACGGATGAGGTCAATTGAAGCTTCCCCCAAAAAGGCGACTGCCATCTTAAGTTCTTGCACTGCTGAACTTTGAGCCAGTTCTTCCGAGACACCTTTCAGAACGGAGTCTACATTTTCCACCCATGCCTCCATTGCTTTGGAGGTCACTGCAAGGGCTAAAGCTGGTTTGCATGCCGTTCTAGCCAGGCTATATATTCTTTTGAGGTCCTGGTCGATCTTCCGATCCAGACCATCTTTAAATGATACGGTGTCATCTAGCGGGAGGGTGACATGCTTCGCTAGGCGCATTACTGCTGCATCTACGAGGGGAGCATTCTCCAGATGCTTGACGTCCTCCGATTTAAAGGGATACAGTCTAGAGGTTTTGCTTAGCATGGAAACCTTCTTATCTCCCTTGCTCCATTCTTCCTCAAACACTCCTTTCAGCTCAGAGGGAAGTGGGAAATTGGAGCGTTCTTTCCCCAGTTGTTTAAACAGTTTTCTTTGTTTTTCTGGGGGGGCAGTGGTATCCTCCAACTTCAAAGTTTCCTTCACTGCCTTGATCAGCGGAGAGACTAAAGCGTAGTCGAATCCCACCGTAGAATCATCTCCCTCCATCTCGTCTTGCGAGGAATAATGGGAGGAATCATGGGGCTGGAATTGGCCGGGATCCTCCTGGGCCTCGTCAGCCAAGGAGCCAGACAAGGTGGTGGACTGGCTCCTTGTGTGGGGGGCAACTATTTCTTTCATAGATTGCTGTACCACACGTTTCACAAGAGACTCAAGGTTTTGATTTTCCGTCTCTTACTCACCAACCGCTCGGGCATAACATGGGTCGCATAGCGATTTGCCCTCCGGGATTCTGGTCTTGCATCCCCAACAGGCTCTGTGGTCAGAGCGATCATCGCGGTGGTGGTGGCGGTGACTAGAGGAGGAATGGGAACATCTCCTATGTCTAGAGGGGGTATGTGAACGTCCCCTATGATGATGGGTCCTAGACGTAGTGTCGCGTCTAGACCTGGATGATGAGTGATGATGCGGCCTGGCAAGGTTCCTTTCTTGTGATCGATGAACTGAAGTTGCCGGGCTGTAAGAGATAATACAGACAGAGGGAGGGGGAAGGTGGGCAGGATGTAACCGTTAGCAACCACCAGATAGGCACAAAAGACACCACCCCCTTACCCACTCCGCACATACCTTGTGCGGGAGGGCTGGCCACATGGCGGTGAAGGAGAGTCCATGATGAGGCAAGACAAACGCACAAACTCAGAGACCACCTAGGACAAGAGTAAGCAACACAAAAAAAAAAAAAAAAGAAAAACATTTTCATTTTTTTTTTTTTTTTTTTTTTTTTTAACTGTCTCTTTAAGAGACACTTGCATAACTAACTAAAGGATGTTGCTTACCTTGTCCCAGCAGAACCGAGCTCCGGGATGCTGCCGTCAAAGCCCACAGGTTATCCCACCTGTACAGGGCTCCACAGCGTTTAAATTTCCCGCTGTAGTGACGTCACGGCCGGTCCCGCTGCGCGCATGCGCCGAGGGGACCGGCTCACTGCGCCTGTGCGGCCTCTGACCCCGCCGCCGTACCGCGCATGCGCGAAAACCAAGCCTCGGTTTCGCCGCGGCTCTGCACATGCGCAGACGTACGGCGGATCGGGAGGCAGGAAGTAGAGTGGCGTCCTGGAACGCAGAAGCGTTCCACACACGGCGCAAAGACACTGAGGGGAAACAGACAATAATACATACAAAAACGGTCTGCCATAATGAAGAAATCTTCAGACCTTGCCAGCCAATCCTTCGTCCATCCTGGTACACTGGGCCACATCCCTTCCACCATAGGGGTATTAACTGCCCGAAACCACTCGCCCGCTGATAGCTGGGCCCTGGGTGCACCGCACAACTTGTACCTAATCCGACGGACATCCTGGACTGCACCTGAATTGCATGATGAAGGGTCCATGTGAGGAGGATAGAAAAGGAACACCTGTCTGTGGAGGTGAGCTCAAATTTATGGGTATGGGGTCCTATAGCTGTGGAGAGGAGGCGGGGTTAACCCACACGTTGTCTGCCAGGAAACAGGATTTATATAGCGCCAACAGTTTGCACAGCGCTTTACAACATGAGAGGAGACAGTACAATTACAATATATTTCAATACAGGAGGGCTCTGCTCTGCTCATTAGAGCTTACAATCTAGACCGTAGAGGGGTGATCTGATGGAGAAAATGAAAATACAGTTGTTAGGTGTGGGTAGTATAGGCTTTGCTGAAGAGCAGGGTTTTCAGGGATTGTCTAAAAGCTAATAGAGTAGGAGATAATCGGACAGATAAGGAGTTCCATAGGATTGGAGAGGCTCTGGAAAAGTCCTGGAGGCGAGCATGGGAGGAGGTGATGAGGGAGCTTCAGAGCAGGAGGTCTTGAGAGGAACGAAGAGAACGTTTAGGTTGGCATTTTGAGACGAGGCTAGTTAGGTAGCTGGGGGCTAAGTTGTGGATGGCTTTGTAAGTTGTTGTTAGTATTTTGAATTAAATTTGTTGGGTGAACGGAAGCCAGTGGAGGGATTGACAGAGGAGTAGCAGACACAGAGCCTTTGGAAAGGTGGATGAGTCTGGCAGCAGCATTCATGATGGATTGAAGCGGGGTAAGACTATGTAGAGGTCAGCCAATGAGAAGGGAGTTGCAGTAGTCGAGAGGAGAGATGACCAGGGAGTAAAATAAGAGCTTTGATGTGTCATTGGTCATTTGGAGATGTTGCGGAGGTTGAGGCGGCAAAAATTGGACAGTGATTGGACGTGGGCCTTAAAGGAGAGTTCAGAGCCAAGGACTACACCTAGAACCTTGGCATGCAGGAATGGGGCATCGATTTTGAGAGATCAGGGGAGGGGCACCTGTGGGAGGAAAACGTATAGGTTTGGTTTTGGATAGATTGAGTTTAAGGAAGTGGTGAGACATCCAGACTGATATATCTGTTAGTAAATTAGTGATACGTGAGGAGGCGTAGGGAGTGAGCTGAGGGGTAGAGAAATAGATTTGGGTGTCATCAGCATAGAGATGGTATTGAAAGCCATGTGAAGCTATCAGCTGACCCAGGGAGGAGGTGTAGATTGAAAATAGGAGAAGTCCAAGAACAGAACCTTCGGGGACCCCAACAGAGAAAGGAAGAGGAGAGGAGGAAGTAGAAGTGTAAGTAATGCTAGAGGTGCAGTTGCATAAGTAGGAAGAGAACCAGTGAAGAGTACAGTCATGGAGACCAAAGGCATGGTGTTTTTTGAGGAGGAGGGAGTGGTCAACCGTATCAAAGGCAGCAGAGAGGTCCAGGAGTGGGAGAACAGAATAATGTCCATTGGTTTGGCCATTTGTAGATTGTTTGTTAGTTTTAGGAGAGCAGTTTCTGTGGAGTTCTGAGGACGAAAGCCAGATTGAAGGGGATCAAGAAGGCTATTCTCAGCAAGGTGATCGCTCAATCAATTGTAGACCACACATTTAAGGAGTTTGGATAAAAAGGGAAGCAAGGAGACGGGGCATAGCTTGTTAAGATTGGTTTGGTCTAGTGAGGGCTTTTAAAGTATGGGTCTGACTAGTAGGGATGAGCTTTATGTTCGGGTCGAACATGAGTTCGACTCGAACATTGGCTGTTCGCTCATTCACCGAATAGCAAACAATTTGGGGTGTTAGCGGCAAATTCGAAAGCCGCAGAACACCCTTTGAAAGTCTATGGGAGAAATCAAAAATGCAAATTTTAAAGGTTAATATGTAAGTTTTTGTCATAAAAAGTGTTTGGAGACCTGGGTCCTGCCCCAGGAGACATATATCAATGCAAAAAAAGTTTTAAAAACGGCCGTTTTTAGGGGAGCAGTGATTTTAATAATGCTTAAAGTGAAACAATAAAAGTGAAATATTCCTTTAAATTGTCTATAGTATGCCTGTAAAGTAGCGCATGTTTCCCGTGTTTATAACAGTCCCTGCACAAAATGACATTTCTAAATGAAAAAAAGTTATTTAAAACTACTCGCGGCTGTAAAGAATTGTCGGGTCCCGGCAATACAGATAAAAGTCATTGAAAAAAACAACATGGGTTTCCCCCCAGTCCATTACCAGGCCCTTCAGGTCTGGCATGGATTTTAAGGGGAACCCCGCACCAACATAAAAAAAATGGCATGGGGTTCCCCCCAAAAATCCATACCAGACCCTTATCTAAGCACGCAACCTGGCAGGCCGCAGGAAAAGAGGGGGGACGAGAGAGCAACCCCCCTACTGAACCCTACAAGGCCACATGCCCTCAGCATGGGGAGGATGTCTCCATGTTGATGGGGACAAGGGCCTCATCCCCACAACCCTTGCCCGGTAGTTGTGGGGGTCTGCGGGCGGGGGGCTTATCGGAATCTTGAAGCCCCCCTTAACAAAGGGGACCTCCAGATGCCGCCCCCCCTATGTGAATTGGTAACGGGGTACGTTGTACCCCTACCTTTTCACCCAAAAAAGTGAGAAAAAAGGAAAAAAACACACACACACACACAGCTTGGGACAAGTCCTTTACTTAAAAAAGTAATCGCCGTAATCCTTCTACGAGTCCAACCCGCCGCTATGAACGATATCGCCTCCATAGGAGGCGCCTGGCCGAATGACGCGAGAGCTGTCTGACAGCTCTTTTATAACCGAGGGCGGGGCCACCCGTCACGTGCGCGGGTGACCCCGCCCGCCTCTGACGCAAGGGGAAATGCCGGGGTTACCCAGTGACATGTACGGGTGACCCTGCCCCCTATGACGCAACGTGGGTTTCCTGTAATGCGTCAGAGGGGGCGGGGTCACCCGTACACGTCACTGGGTAACCCCAGCATTTCCCCGTTGAGTCAGAGGGGACGGAGTCACCCACGCAAGTGACGGGTGGCCCCGCCCTCAGCTATTAAAGAGCTGTCATGGCGAGAGAGCGTCATTCAGCGGGTGCCTTTTTCTCTGTATCGCTCGAGAGAGGATTACATCGTTGGAATTTTTTTTTCTTTTTAATAAAGGACTTTTAAAATTTTTTACACTTTTTTTTGTGAAATGGTAGGGGTACAATATACCAGTTACCAATTCACATAGGCGGGGCGGAATCTGGGGGTCCCCTTTGTTAAAGGGGGCTTCCAGATTCCGATAAGCCCCCCACCTGCAGACCCCCACAACCTCCGGGCAAGGGTTGTGGGGATGAGGCCCTTGTCCTCATCAACATGGGGACATCCTCCCCATGTTGAGGACATGTGGCCTGGTACGGTTCAGGAGGGGGGGCTCTCTCGTCCCCCCTCTTTTCCTGCGGCCTGCCAGGTTGCGTGCTCGGATAAGGGTCTGGTATGGATTTTTGGAGGGAACCCCACGCCATTTTTTTAAAAATTTGGCGCAGGGTTCCCCTTAATGTTCATACCAGACCCAAAGGACCTGGTAATGGACTGGGGGGAACCCCTGCCATTTTTTTCAATGACTTTTATCTGTATTGTCGGAACCCGACAATTCATTACAGCCGCGAGTCGTTTTAAATTACTTTTTTTCCTTTAGAAATTACATTTTGTGCAGAGACTAAACACGGGAAACATGCGCTACTTTACAGGCATACTATAGACACCCCCCAGGTACGAAATTTAAAGGAATATTTAACTTTTATTGTTTCACTTTAAGCATTATTAAAATCACTGCTTCAGAAAAAATGGCAGTTTTTAAAACGTTTTTTTGCATTGATACATGTCCCCTGGGGCAGGACCCGGGTCCCCAAACGCTTTTTAAGACAATAACTTGCATATTAACCTTTAAAATTCACACTTTTGATTTCTCATGTTCGTGTCCCATAGACTTTAACGGTGTTCGCATGTTCAAATGAATTTTTTGCCTGTTCTGCTGTGAACCGAATCGGGGGGTGTTCGGCTCATCCCTGCTGACTAGTTTTTTTGTTTTGTTTTTTGAGAGAGAGTTGGGGAAGATGCTAGAAGAGAAAGAGAGATTGAAGAGGTGGATTAGAGAGTGTAGAATAGAGCCAGAGGGTGAACATAGCATTTGTGAGGTTACATGATCCAGAAAGTAGGTGGCAGAGGGCAGAGGGCAGAGGGCTTGACGTTAGCAAATAGTTTAGCAACCTCGTCTATAGTGGTTGGGTTGAAAGAGGGAAGTAATGATTAGACATGTGCAATTCGTTTCGTTCCGAATTAGTTTTTTAACGAATTTCGACAAATTCGTTAATTCGGAAATATCCGAATGAACGAAAACTCATTTAACGAATTTTAACGAATATTCGTAAATTCAAATTTACGAATGTACGAATTTACGAATATACGAATTTACCAATGCACGAATTTACGAATGTACAACTATCCGGAAATTCGTAAATTTGAATTTACGAATTTCCGAATATTCGTACATTCGTAAATTTGTACATTCGTACAATCGTAAATTAGTAAATTCGGAAATCTGAAATAATAATTAACTAATAACTTAACTATTACTAACTATTCAATTATAGGTATTGTAATTTCCTTTCAAATTTGGCTGTTAGTGAACTTAACGAAGTTACGAATTGTTTTCCGACATAATGAATGCCGTATCTAAACGAATGGAACGTAATGAATTAATAATAATAATAAATAACAATAATAATAATAAAAACGTTTTATTATTATTATTAATTTGTTCCGTTCCATTTGTTTAGATGCGGCATTTGTTATTTCAGGTTATGCGTAACTTCAGATAAATTTGTATTCGTTACGTTCGCTAACAGCCAAATTTGAAAGGAAATTACAATACCTATAATTTAATAGTTATTTTTTCAGATTTTCAAATTTTCGGGTTTTCGAAAATATCGAATTTCCAAATTTCCGAAATTACGAATGTATAAATTTACGAATGTACAAATTTACGAATGTATAAATTTACGAATGTACAAATTTACGAATTTACGAATTGCGATCATAACGAATGACCCGAAAAACGAAAAAAAAAAAAAAACGAATGAAACGAAAACGAAAACTAACGAATTTTTTGGCAGTGCACATGTCTAGTAATGATTGTACCTGTGGCCATGAAGTGTAAAGTGTGGAGGGTATCTGAACAGCAGAGATCTTCTCACAAATTGTATCAATCTTCTGTTTGATGTGATTGGCGATCTCCTGGGCAGTGAGTGAGTTAGTAAGTGGAGGCAGTGGAGGATGAAGTAGAGAGTTGAAGGTAGAGAAGAGTTGACGGGGACGGGATGATACGTTTTTAATGAGGGTGATAAAAAAAGGTCTGCTGGACAGTGAGGAGGCTGGAATTGTATTTTTGGAGGGCGTATTTATATTGGTTGAAATCTTTCTGAGACTTAGTCTTATGCCACAGGCGCTCATGAGCATGGCTATGTTTTTTTTAGACTTCTAGTGTCATCTGTTTGCCAAGGTTGAAGGGGTCGGGCCTGATTCTGTGTGTAGTGAGGGGGGCCAGTGTGTCCAGTGAGGCTAGAAGTGAAGCATTGTAGACAGAAGTGGCTAGCTCGGTGCAGGATAGGGGTGAGATTTTGTCATAGAGGTGGTTGGTAGCAGAGTAGAGAAGAGAAGGGTTAAGATGGCAAAGGTTTCTACGGGTAGCTGTAAGGAGGTTGGAGGGAGAGGAGTTGGAGGAGAGGGAGAGAGTGAAACTAATAAGGTAGTGATCAGAGAGAGGGAATGGATAGTTGGAGAGGTTGCACGGAGTGCATAGGTGGGAGAAAATGAGGTCAAGGGTATTGCCTTCAGAGTGAGTAGAAGCATGTGTCCATTGCTTTAGGTCAAAGGAGGAGGTTAGACTGAAAAGTTTGGAAGTGGCAGGAGTGTTAGTATTAATAGGGATGTTGAAGTCCCCAAGAATAATTGTGGGGATTTCAGAAGAGAGAAAGTAGGGTAGCCAGGCAGAGAAGTCATTAAAAAAGGTTGATACCGGTCCAGGGGGTAACACCACTAGTTTTTTTTTTCGTTGGAAGTGAAAGCTCAGGTTGGAGCCACTGTACTAACAATCCACTGTTAGTACAGCGATCACCCCTGCTGAGCTATTGTGTTCTGACAGGGGGACAGCCCCCAAGCCAGAACACTCTGTTCAGTGCTCTAAGCCATTGGCTGAGAGCGAGGACCGGGAGCCGGTCGGCAAACCTTTTTCAGTTATAAGCCTTCGCCGAACATTAGGCTTCTGTCGGACTGGCTGCCATACACACAGGCCGCATGTCGGCCGGTTTCTATTGAACTGGCCAATGCTGGCCAACATTCGGCCCATGTGTACTAGGCTTAAGACTGCTACTGGGCCCTGCCATCTTGGATGTGATATCAGCAATCCCTATAGTTCAGTGCAGCATGCACCACCCCCTCCTGAACCATGCCAGGCCACATACCTTTCAAAACTGGGAAGGCACCTTGCAAGAGGACCAGTGATGCCCAGCAATCCAGATATGTAAACCCTCTACAATCAGGATGACCTGCCGCCCGACGATGTTGACATATGTGGCCTTTTTTTTAGGACTTTTCTGGGACTTTTTTTTTTTTTTTTTTAAAGGACTTGTCAAAAACTCTGTTTTTATTTTATTTTCACTTTTTTTCATGGATGAGTAGGGGCACTATCCTTACTCAATCACATGCACAAGTAGACAGGAAGTAGATGAAGGAGGCTGAAGAAGATCTGTAGCACTAAGATGCATAAAAGGATGAAAAAAGAGAGAACAGTAATTTCTGAAAAAAATTAAATAAAAATCCAGCTACTCATTTATGGTAGTGTTTCAGAAAACTAAATTTCAACCTTCAGTCATGGTTTACATTTTGTTTAACCCCTTCCATACCGGGCCATAGCAAAATGACACCGGCAGGAACCTTCTCTCCCTCCGGGTGGACGTCATATGACGTCCTGGGTTTGAGGGGGGATATCTGAATGATGCCTGCAGCTAGAGGCATCATTCAGATATCCTTTTGTTCTGCCGGCGATCCTGCGCACAATAAGAACGATCATAGCACCGCCGCCATCCGGTGCTTCTCCGGGCTCTCGCGTGCGATCGGGGACCCGGAGAGAATCGTCGGCGCCGTTGGTGGGTCACGTGATGAGCATAGAGACGACTGGTGACCAGATGGTCACCAGTCATCTCTATGATCGTCGGAGGCCCGGGCGCGATGTGATGACGTCACGCCCGGGTCCTCAAATGAAAACAAAGCCGCCATTGCGGCTGTAAGTATGAGATTGTGAAAAAATTTTCACTGATCTCATGCTTTCCAGCCTGGAGGAGAGATGTGGGGTCTTATTGACCCCACATCTCTCAATAAAGAGGACCTGTCACACACATTCCTATTACAAGGGATGTTTACATTCCTTTTAATAGTAATAAAAGTGATCAAAAAAAAAAGTGTAAAAAAAAAAAAAATAAGTAAAAAAAAAAATATTTTTTTTTTAAAAACGCCCGTCCCCAATAGCTCGCGCTTAGAAGCGAACACACACGTAAGTCCCGCCCGCATATGTAAACGCTGTTCAAACCACACATGTGAGGTATCGCCGCGTGCGTTAGAGCGCGTGCAACAATTCTAGCACTAGACCTCCTCTGTAACTCTAACCTGGTAACCTGTAAAAAATTTCAAAGTGTCGCCTATGGAGATTTTTAAGTACCGAAGTTTGTCGCCATTCCATGAGTGTGCGCAATTTTAAAGTGTGACATGTTAGGTATCTTTTTACTCGGCGTAACATAAGCTTTCATATTTAAAAAAAAAATTGGGCTGAAGCCTCGTACACACAAACGAGTTTCTCGGCAAAAACCAGCAAGAAACTTGCTGGTAGAGATTTTTTGCCGAGAAATTTGTTCGTGTGTATGGTTTCTCGTCAAGAAAAGCGACAAGAATCTCGACGAGAAAATAGAGAACCTGCTCTCTATTTTCTCGTCGAGATTCTCGTCAGCCTGTTTCTCGACGAGAAAATTGTGTGTGTGTACACTTACCTTTTCGCCGGGAAGCCTGCACATGCTCGAAATGACTTTGACGCATGCGCGGTAGCTTCCTAGGCATAGGTAGGGTGAACCAAGATGGCGGCGACGGCATCGAATGTGACGAGCGCATGCTCGTCGTATTCGATGACGTCACCGTGTTCGCTCCATTCAAAGAACCGCGGGTTCTTTGAATCGAGCGTGTGTACACTCGGCCGGGACAAGTTTCTTGTCCAAGAATCTCGTCGAAAAAAACAACATGTTTTTTTTTACGAGAATCTCGGCCGTGTGTACGAGGCTTGACTTTACTGTTTTGTTATTTTTTAATTCATGAAACCACTTTTTTTTCCCAAAAAAAGGCATTTGAAAAATTATTGCGCAAATACCGTGCAAGATAAAAAGTTGCAACGACCGTCATTTTATTCCCTAGGGTGTCTGCTAAAAAAAAACATATATATATAATGTTTCGGGGTTTTGAGTAATTTTCTAGCAAAAGAATGATGATTTGTACATGTAGGAGAGAAGTGCCACAATAGGCCCGGTACAGGCATACCCCGCTTTAAGTACATTCACTTTACTTACAATTGCGAGTAAGTACATACCCGCGAGTGTATGTAAAGTGCCTCACAAGTACTGTACAGACATTTTGCAGCCGCAGTAGAAGGAGCTGAAGCTCTGAGAGCATAGCCCGCCCTGTTGCAGTGTGCCCCTGACATCCCCACTACAGCCCCTGAGACCTCAACTACAGCCCCTGACCCCCCACTACACCCTAGAAGTGAAAAAAGGTATTGTTTCACTTCAAGTACATTTTCGTTTTACATACATGCTCTGGTCCCATTATGTACTTAAAAGTGGGGTATGCCTGTATTGAAGTGGTATAAAAAGCCCTGTATGGAAGTGGTTAATTTATTAGAATCCCAGCACTACAGTGATGTTTTGTCTTTCTCTTTAGGGTGGTCTAAAAGCTGTAATCTGGACAGATGCATTTCAGATAATTATCATGGTGGCAGGATTCATAGCTGTCATTATTAGAGGTGTAGTGGTACAAGGTGGAATCCAAACAATACTGAATGATTCGTATTACGGTGAAAGACTGAACTTCTGGGAGTAAGTATCTGAACATGCTAAGTATCATGTAAGCATACATTAATAAAAGTGATTGTCAGTATCATATGAGGTACATAATCACATAAGACAGATTAGGTAATGATTAGTACATTGATGGTAGACACCCCTGAGTAGTAATTTTAGACACAATTATTCATATTTATTTATTTTATTTATTCATATTCAGAAACAGTCCATATAAAATAAAATGAAACCTCTAATTTGGTGGTTAAATTATTCTCACATATTATGTAACCCTAAGGCCCCATGCACACGAGACGCTGTTATTTGCTGTTGAACGCGCGTTCAGAGGCAGTTGGACGCTTTTTTCAACTGCTCCTGAACCCATTCAATGTTATCCTATGTGTCCATGCACACACTCTCGTTTTTTGGCGTTTACAAGCAGTTGCGTTTAACCTCGTTTTTCCAGAAGCAAAAAAATGGGTTCAGACGCAAAAGTTTTCCACGTTTCAGACGCTAAACGCTGCTAAACGCGGTACCGGCGTTTTGCCGCGTTTGCGTTTATAAGCGTTTTTAAAGGTGACCTATTTTTTAACATTAGAAATCTCAGAAATGATGGCAAATGATGAAAAACTATTAAAATATATAAAAGAAAACTGTAATTGCTTGCATTGCATTGTGGACAATCCACAACTTGTGGCAGGTGATGTGGCCAGGTGACGTGGCCAGGTGACGTGGCAAGTGGACAATCCACAGCTTGTGGCAGGTGATGTGGCCAGGTGACGTGGCCAGGTGACGTGGCAAGTGGACAATCAACAACTTGTGTCAGGTGATGTGGCCAGGTGACGTGGCCAGGTGACGTGGCAAGTGGACAATCCACAGCTTGTGGCAGGTGACGTGGCCAGGTGACGTGGCAGGTGACGTGGCCAGGTAACGTGGCAGGTAACGTGGCCAGGTGACGTGGTAGGTGATGTGGCAAGTGGACAATTCACAACTTGTGGCAGGTGACGTGGCACGTGATGTGGCCAGGTGACGTGGAAAGTGGACAATCCACAACTTGTGGCAGGTGACGTGGCAGGTGATGTGGCAGGTAATGTGGGCAGGTAACATGGCTAGGTGACGTGGCAGGTGACGTGGCAAGTGGACAATTCACAACTTGTGGCAGGTGACGTGGCCAGGTGACGTGGCACGTGATGTGGCCAGGTGACATGGCAAGTGGACAATCCACAACTTGTGGCAGGTGACGTGGCCAGGTGACGTGGCAAGTGGACAATCCACAACTTGTGGCAGGTGACGTGGCCAGCTGACGTGGCAGGTAACGTGGCCAGGTGACGTGGCAGGTAACATGGCCAGGTGACGTGGCCAGGTAACGTGGCAAGTGGACAATCCACAACTTGTGGCAGGTGACGTGGCCAGGTGACATGGCAAGTGGACAATCCACAACTTGTGGCAGGTGACGTGGCCAGGTGACGTGGCAGGTGACGTGGCAAGTGGACAATCCACAACTTGTGGCAGGTGACGTGGCCAGCTGACGTGGCAGGTAACGTGGCCAGGTGACGTGGCAGGTAACATGGCCAGGTGACGTGGCCAGGTAACGTGGCAAGTGGACAATCCACAACTTGTGGCAGGTGACGTGGCACGTGATGTGGCCAGGTGACGTGGCAAGTGGACAATCCACAACTTGTGGCAGGTGACGTGGCCAGGTGATGTGGCCAGGTGACGTGGCAGGTGACGTGGCAAGTGGACAATCCACAACTTGTGGCAGATGATGTGGCAAGTGATACGCTAAATACAAGTACACTGCTGCTCTCTCAGCTGCTGCTACTCACTCTGGTCTCACAAACTGGCTGAAATGGTTAAAATTTACTCTTTTTTGAGCTTAGGGAGGGTCTATGATGAAACGCTTATAAACGCAAACGCGGTTAAACGCCGCTAAACGCGGCCCCAAATGCGGCAAAACGCGCGTTTATAAACGCCGGTTTCAGCGTTTAAAAACGTGTGTTCAGCAGAGTTTGCACCTGCGTCTCGTGTGCATGGGGCCTAACAATGAACATGTTTCATTTGGTCCCTGAAATATACAATTGAAAATGTTTTGTTATATTTGTTTGATAAGTACATAAAATACCTATTAATCTTGTATATAATTTTCTGTGCCTGTACTGCATTTTTATCACTTACATTGTTCCCAGTTATCTCTGAGGAGTGTAGAACTTTCCCCTTTATATTATGTAGAAGAGGAAATGGGGAGGTTTGTAGTCCTGTCCTGCACCTTTCATATGAACAGTACACTAAATGAGCGTCAACAGCCTAGGACAGGAAGCGTGTTACCAGCAGAATCCACAAGTGAAAATGCAGGAAAAAAGTATAAAAAGGAAAACTAATGATGCCACTGTTTTTGTTCTTGAATTTTGATACATATTTAAAGCGGAATACAGGGCAAACATGGCAACGCCATTCACACAGGCACTGTCAAACCTGCACTTACTGTATAGGCATTTAAATGACATTTTTAAATCCGTATAAATGCATGTAATAATTTTCCAATGATGGCATTCACCTGTTTACCAGTGTTTGGCCTTATTCACACTGGTGGTACTCGCTATAGTATACAGTAGGTAATAGATTGCTTTTCAGAGAATGGTAGAACATCATCTACAAGCCATTCAGGAGGTGATCCTATCGCCCCCTGAATGCCCATATATTTTTTTAACCAAATTAGTACTTTCAAATGAAATACTACACTGCAACCACAAGCCAAGCATTTGTCTCAAGGTCGCAACCCAGCCCATTTCAGTTGGCTTGCATGGGTCATAATTGGCAATGGCAGCAGTACTGCCTGTAGAATGCAACATGCTGTATACGCAGCAATATGTACTACTTCCTTTGGCCGTCATTGCACAGTGGGTAGTCAGGTGGGAGGTAAAAACACGGATCAACCACCTGTTTTTATGCTCCCCCTCCCCCCCAGCTGCCTGTGCGAGCAAAGGCCTTTACGTATGGTCAGTTCATCTGAGTTTAGAGAAAATAGAATTCTGTAGGTCCCAATTAGAATTTTTAAACATGGCTAAATGCATGTGAGCTCAGCTGAATATTGCTAAAATCAGGAACATCTAAACACAGGAAAAGTGATCTCCTCCAGTGCTGTAATGTCAGCTCACCCCTCTCCCTTGATGCCCGTGTTCTGCCGAGCTGGTTCCGCCTATCGATATGGTTCCGAGCTCGACTGCGCAGGCGCACTCCGATGCAACGGAAATCTCAGAGGTTTAACAGCTGTTCGGCAGCTGCAGACGTGCTCGCTCCCGTTGCTTAGTTACACACGCCACTTTCTTCTTCATGCCGCTGTATACAGCAAGGGGCGGCAAGGGGCGGATAAGATGTGATAATATTGAGCAGTGCGATTTGTTTGTGTATACACGCTGCTCTATACAGCAATATCACATCTGATCCGCCCCTTGCTGTATAGAGCGGCATGAAGAAGAAAGCGGCGTGTGTAATGAAGCATCGGGGGCGAGCGCGTCCACAGCTGCCGAGCCTATGGTTCCTCCTATCGATCTGGTTCCCTCTTGACTGCGCAGGCGCAAGCCAGGCCAACGGAAATCTCCGAGCTTTAACAGCTGTTCGGCAGCGCCTGCGCAGTCGAGCACGGAACTATATTGATAGGGGAACCAGCTCGACAAGACACCGGCACTTCTATCTTCTCCTAGTCATCTTCTGGTTTGAAGTCTTCGGCTATATTGATTTGCCAGGTTTGCCACTCACAAGAGTTTCTTCGTTCTAGCATATAATCAAGACTGTACACTAAGCTGTGCATGTGCAGCTCATTGTACACTTACAGATAAAAGTGTTGACAGCAGGGGAGGCCCCTCCATTAGGGGCGCAGGGGCGCCACCCCCCCTAATCCATGCACCCGGCCCCTAAATCTACATGCAGGACACCAGACGCATAGATTTCAATGTTTTTTCTTTTTTTTGAGAAGCACATGATTAGAGTCTGAGGCTCTAATTGGCTTCAAAAAAGGGTGGGCTCGGGGCACAGAGCACTGCGCCCACCCAGTTGTGTAACATTAGCGAATTAATATTCGCTAATCAGAAAGCGAGTCCTGAGACCCAATTGTCCAGGGAGTCTTAGGACCCACTTCCAGTATTGCCGGGAGGAGAAGCAATGGCCCCAGTGTTCCATCAGAATCAGCAACCTGTCACCAGCTGGAGCGAGGAGCAGCAGACAGAGGGGCAGCAACAGCTGCTTCCAGGATCCAGCACCGCCTCGTCATCGGAAGGTAAGGCACGGATTGCAACCTTCCTGTCCGACCGGCCAGGGGGTTGTTTGCCACCCCCCCCCAAAATAGTCAGCACCAGCCCCCACTGGTTGACAGGCAGGTAGAAGCATCCATGACCAAAGAGACATACACAGTCTCTTCTGTTCTGTCCAAAAAAAAATAAAAAAGCCTGTCTGTCACCACTTTGTTAAAAAGAGACTTAATTTCCACTTTAAAATAATAGGTGTAAACATAAAACTTGAGGCATGAACAATTCAAATATTCAAAATCCAATCTGTGCTAGTAATTTTATACAGCAATAATAATCTGTGGCTTCCTGTGAAATGTTTGTTTTCTTGGCAGCCAGCAAGGTTGTTTACTTAAGGGATTATTTATTCGATCCTAATGCTGGTAAATACTGTACCATTGTCATAGGACTGTTTTGGACTTATCCAATGTGAAGCACAGTAGAACATTCCAAAACTGTCTGTATATCTCACTTTTATTACAGATTCCAAAAATAAGGACTTTAACCTACATTTTAGGATGGTAGGTAAAGCCATACAAACCATTCCTTGTTACCCCTGGGACAAGTATACATTAAAGGCCTGTACACACGATCTGATTTTCCGACAACAATTGTGTGATTGCAGGTTTTTGTCGGTTAATCCGACCATTTGTACGCTCCATCGGACAATTCTTGTCGAAATTTCCAACAACAAATGTGGGATAGCATGCTCTCAAATTTTCCGACAACAAATGTGTTTCGAGAGAGAGATTTTTACCGCTCCAGGTGGATACACTCCAACAATCCGTAAGGACAGGACTACCGTGGGTGCCAGCAATGCACGTAGCATATGAAGAGGAAAAAATAAAAAATATGGACAGCCGCACTCCAAAAAACCTTTGACGGTTGCCTTTATTGTAAAAAGATGGAAAAATTACACCAAACTTCATCAGAGCATAGCCAGGGTAACTGCTTACATGTTTCACACTGAAGGTCAGTGCTTAATCATAGCTATGATAAAGGCGACCGTCAAAGGTTTTTTTGAGTGCGGCTGTCCATATTTTTTATTTTTTCCTCTTCATATAACAAATGTGTTTCGTCTGATTATCCGATCGTGTGTACACAAGTCCGTCGCACTAAAATCCAAAGTACAAACACGCATGCTCCGAACCAATGCTAACCATAAGACAACATTAGCAGAAGTTGCCTGAAGGGTGGCGCTAAAGAGCAGTAAAACCACGTAGTTTCGTGAATGTTGGCTGAAAAAGTTCTGCCGTCTGTATGCCGAACAAGTTCACGGCCAACGCCCTTCGTACAAAATTCCACGGATTTGTCCGATGGAAATCCGATCGTGTGTATGAGGCTTTAGGGTTAGCAGTGATGTCGCTGTCACTACTCCTGTCAGCCTTGTAACAGAAACTACTGGCACAGGGTGCCCCCATTCCTGCAATAAAACACTGCGCCCAGGGCAGCCAACCCTCCTGCCCACTACTTGTCCCTGCCCTGAGCAACAAGAAAGTATAGCCGTACATATTGTTGTGTGGTTAGCCAAAGGAAAAACAAAAAGCCCTCTTCTAAATCAGAGCTGGATGTACAGTTGGCCAAGGGCTTAAAGGAATCATTTTCATGGCTCCACCAACTATCCTAAAATAATACAGGAATAGGGAAGGAATAAACCAATGTTTTTGGGGTCATGGAAGTAAGACATGCAAATATTTTCACATTTTTGATTTTATTTTATTTATGCATTGTATTATTTCTTACTATTTTAAAATGTCTTTAAACGCTCACCTGTGCTTTGCATTGGATCAGCGGGTGGCTTTTTGGTTTCTTTTGACCACCTTACTATAACCTAGTTGAGCCTATTTATAAAAATATTGCAGTAAGCAAAGCACTCTGGGCAAAATATAATATGCAACTAGCACTTAATCGAAAATCCTTTTTATACTAATCTAACTTTAAGAAACAAAATTCGAGCCGGTTGCTGTGGTTTATTCCAAAACTCTTTTCGCTTTGGCTCTTTATTTAATAGGCCTGCTTATATCTTTCTCATACCCTTCTCTTGTACAATTATATCTTCTCTATTTTCCATAGTTTTGATCCCCATCCACTGCGTCGACACACTTTTTGGACAATTGTGATTGGTGGAACATTTTTGTGGACGGGAATCTATGGTGTCAATCAGTCTCAAGTGCAGCGATACATTGCTTGCAAGACAAGATTTCAAGCAAAACTGTGAGTTATGTTTGGTTTAGAAATTGATACCAATTGTGGTTAAAAGTACGATTTCTTTATCATGTGGAAAGATTTCTTGTCAATGCTGAGATAAAAAAAAAAGTTACATCATTCTTCTTCCTCTCCATGTCTAAGAGAATATACTTTTAGCGATCTGCCTTATTCCTTTTCATAAAAGTATTTACTGACCCAAATGCTTGAGCAATTATTTATAATTTACACTACATTACATTAACTTTTTTCATACTAAGGGTGACTTACTGGTACATGTTGCATTTGGCTATTGCTCAAGTATTAAGCCTCGTACACACGACCGATTTTCTCGGCAAGAACCAGCAAGAAAATTGCTGGCAGAGCTTTCTTGCCGAGTAAATCGGTCGTGTGTACGCGGCTTTCAGGTTTCTTGTCAAGAAAACCGACAAGAATCTCAACGAGAAAAATAGAGAACCTGCTCTCTATTTTCTCGTTAGGATTCTCCATTTTCTCGTCGAGATTCTCGTCAGCATGTTTCTCGATGAGAAAAGTGTGTGTGTGTACACTGAACTGGTCGCCGTGGAAACCCGCGCATGCTCGAAATAACTTTGACGCATGCGCGGTAGCTTCCTAGGCATAGGTATAGTGTAGCAAGATGGCGGCGACGGCATCGAATGTGACGAGCGCACACTCGTCGTAGTCGATGACGTCACCGCGTTCGCTCCATTCAAAGAACCGTGGGTTCTTTGAATCGAGCGTGTGTACACTCGGCCGGGACAAGTTTCTTGTCCAAGAATCTCGTCAACAAAAACGACAAGTTTTTTCCTGACGAGATTCTCGGCCGTGTGTACGAGGCTTCACTCTTTGTCTATATGTGTAAGTGTTAGACACTTCTGCCTTGTAGCACCAGGTCCCTGGATTAAAATTCTGACCAGGACACCAAAGAGTTAATTTACTAAAACTGGAGCACTCAGAATCTGGTTCAGCTGTGCATAGTAATCAATTAGCTTCTAACTTCAGCTTGCTCGATTAAAGTGGTTGTTACCCATAGAGGTACATTCAATGGCAACCCCTCTCTTCTATAAAGTGATAACACACGCTGTAAGTGTTTTTTTTTTTTAAAACAGTTTCTCTAAATACCTTTTTTTCTATTATCTTCAGGCCGGTCATGTGACTCCCAGCCGCTCTGCTACTCTGATCCGGGGCTACAGCGGGTGGGGCCGAGATCTCCTGCTGACGTCAGCCGGGAGGTCACGTGACTGCCTTGCTGGCTGCTCAGCCCCTCCTCCTAGAAATCTTAAAGCAGAGCTCCACCCTAAAGTGGAACTTTCGCTCATCGGAACCCTCCCCCCTTCTGGTGTCACAATTGACACCTTTCAGGGGGGAGGGGGGTGCAGATACCTGACTACGACAGGTATTTGCACCCACTTCCGGGAGTCCTCTCTGCGGGAAATCTGCGGGAAGCACGTCACTTCCCGCAGAATACCCGTTGTGTTCTGGGAGACACTCGGCTCCCAGAACACAGGAGGACCAGTCAGAACGGCCCAGCACGACTCGCGCATGCGCCGTAGGGAACCGGCCAGTGAAGCCGCAAGGCTTCACTGCCTGGTTCCCTCACCGAGGATGGCGGTGGGAACAGCAGAGTGACGAGCGATTGCTCGTCCTCTGCTGCGTACGTCGCTGGACTCCAGGACAGGTAAGTGTCCTAATATTAAAAGTCAGCAGCTACAGTATTTGTAGCTGCTGGCTTTTAATGGGTTTTTTTCCGGCGGAGCTCCGCTTTATGCAAAAAGACTTTAGATTATTAATTGCATTTTGTTCAGTGGTTGTGCCTTCATTGCACATTGTTTTTTTTTTTTTTAAATGACATTTAAATTTTACAGGTCTCTGTACTTAAACCTGCTGGGACTATGGCTAATATTGGCCTGTGCTGTAATCTCAGGCCTCATTCTATATTCAGTGTATAAAGACTGTGATCCATGGATGTCAAAGCGTGTGTCTGCTCCTGATCAGGTACATATTTAATAACAAAAAACACCTTTTTACCTGAGATCCTTAGAGTACAACATTGGAATAAAATGTGTTAGGTTTAACAATTAATAAATATTTTAAAATATCAATAAAACCAATAAAAAATAGAAAAACAATTACTTAAAGCGGAACTTAACCCTCCAATACTTTACAGCCAAGAAAGCTGCTATCTTAGCCTCTTTTTGATCTGTAGTTGTCATGGTGCTACACATGTGATCATTTATGACACCACCCATATTTGATGGCTTTGACAGTTTGGTTGAGGGCAAAAGCAATTGTGACAGTTTTAACAGCATTAACAGGCAGCATGCCTTGAATTTACCTGTTGGGAAACACAGATACATATACAAATGACACCGTAGCGCTAAGGTATTAATGAGAACAAGAAGAGCTGTAGTGTGATTATTGTGATGCCAGTTCTTGTCATAAACAGGAAAGCTTCTCCAATGCTGCCCTCTTCAAATCGGGGAATCTGGAAATCTGGGAATCTTGAAAATGGACATTAACAAAAACAAAAGGGCACAAAGGCCTAGTGCATTATCAAATATAAATGTATTAATAAATCAAAACCAATGAGGGCATACTTACAACAGCCAAATGCTTAAACAGTGATGTAAACACGACCCAGGTGGCAGGGTAGTCCTATTCAAGTTGTTGCACTATTGCCAAAATTGTTCATTGATTTGCACAGCTTAGTATACAGGGCAGACAGGCAGGTAAGAAACTTTAATGCAGAAAAAAATAGGAGAGACATACAGTGGAACCTCGGAATTGCGAGTAACGCGGTTAACAAGCGTTTCGCAATATGAGCACTGTATTTTTAAAAATCGTAACTCGGTTTGCGAGTGTTGTCTCGCAAAACAAGCACGATTCAGGCCAAAGCGGTGTGCAGTACCGCGTTTGGCCTGAGGTGGGGGGGTGCCGGAGCCGATCCGAGCCGAGCCGAACATCGCCGATCGGGGCCATTCGGAAATGCATGGAAAGGCCCGAGGACAGCTCTGCTGACCGCGGCAAATCTCGGGAACAACATTTTTCCGAGGTTTGCCGAGATCAGCCGAGGTGTCCTCGGGCCTTTTCGGACGTTTCCGAGGCTCTCCGGCGCCCCCCGCCTCTGGCCGCATGCGGTATTGCATGTCATTGAAGTCAATGAGGAACTAATTATTTACGTTTCCATTGACTTGGATTACGAGCATTCTTCTGGAACAGATTATGCTCATGATCCGAGGTTCCACTGTACAGGGGAATTTCAATATAAGGCTAATGACCAATTTTCTGGTGGTAGCTCCCTTATGATACAGCTGATGTCATGACTCAAATATGGGCAATGCCCATATTTGGGGAATTACTCTTCAGTGGGTAGGTGGAGCCTGATGTGCAACTGAGAAACTAGTTTGCATCTAGGAGTGTTATTTGTCCCCAGAGGCAGGTAACTACTCCATGTGCAATTATATCTGAGGACTGGTAGTCATCTGCGGCCGCTGTCAACCTGTCATTGCTTTGTACAGGCAGCAACTATCTGCATCCACCTGTGAATTCAGCTGCATTAAATACATTGGGTTTATGCAGCTGTGATAAGAACCTTATGTGAATGAGCCCTTAAAGTAGGTTTATCTGCATTTAGCCACATTTAGAGTTTCTAATTTGATCCTGGAGGCACAGAATTCTATTTTTCTCTAAACACAGCTTAACCAAATTCACCTACACACAGGGAAACACACAGGGCACAACTCATTAAGAGATATGTTACTGCATCCGAATATGCAGTAACATATCGCACATAGGGTGACCACATTTCCAAACTGCCATTCAGGGACACCCCTTCCTAAAAAAATAAAAAAATGTTATACCTTTTTTTGTGACCCCCACAGATTTCACTGATTCATCCTGGGACCTGTAGTTCTTCACTGGTTGGGGGGGGGGTCACATCTTCAGCTCTGAGGGGTTCATGGTGGGACCTGTAGGCCTTCACTTTTGGGGGTCACATCCCCCCAAAAGTGAAGGACTACAAGTCCCAGCATGAACTCCTAATATCTAAAGATGTGACCCCCCCCCAAATTTGAGGGACTACAACACCCAGCATGAACCCCTGAGATCTAAGGGTGTGATCCCATAGATTTCACACGTTTATGCTGGGACCTGTAGTTCTTCACCATTTGGGGGGCAGGGGGGTCTCACATCTTTAGCTCTGGGGGGGGGTTCATGCTGGGACCTGTTGTCTTTCACTTTGGGGAGGTCACACCCCCCCAAAGTAAAGGACTACAAGTCCCAGCATGAACCCCTGGGATCTAAGGGTGTGACCCCATAGATTTTACGGGTTCATGCTGGGACCTGTAGTTCGTCACTATTTGGGGGGGTGTCACATCTTAAGCTCTGAGGGGTTCATGCTGGAACCTGTGTCAGTTTCATTCCAGGACACTGTATTGTCCCAGAGTGAAGGTGCCCGGGACAGGCCTGCAGAATGCGGGCCTGTCCCGGGCTATCCGGGACACGTGGTCAACCTAATGGCACAACATTAAAAAAAACAAAAAAAAACCTGTGCAATTCATGAAGAAACTCTCCTTAAAATCTTGCATGTGTTATCTTTCTGCAAATACCACATGAAATCATGCGGTAGGTTTTCGCAAGCATCTCGCATGAACATCACATCCTGTGGGCTCAAGGTACCCGATCAGTTGGATATAGAGCTTCATTGTAAGTTATTTAGATAACCTGAACTTCTGCAGGGTAACAGCTTCAGAGAATTGATCCAACATTGTGCCCTCCTTGAGGGTTCCACTTGACATCTTCTTCTCGTCCTCTTCTTCTGTATTGCCTTACATTCCAGAAGACTGGATCCAAAGGGCTCCATTTCACTTAGATATCTCCTCTGACAGCCTCCAGAAAAAAACTGCTCCCGCTCCCCACTCCTCTGACACTCCACACACCTCCAGATTACACTTTCCTGCCTATGTTTAAACCAATCACTGGGGGGGGGGGGGTCTGACATTGCCAAAGTTACCGCATAGTTATCGCATTATTATTGCAAGCTTGGACTAGTACTTAATCACCACATGCATTTTATTTATTTCCTTTAATGAATTGACCTTAATGCCTTTTTATACGGTATTTAACAATTATTTTTGGTGTTTCCGCTAAATTCCACATGTGAGCGATAGTGAATTGACATTTTCATTATCGCATGCATTAGGTGGACACGTAATCGACATAACACATGCGGTAACCTTTAGTGAATTAAGCCCACAGTGTGAATGGTATCATTAAAAAAAAATCATTACATGCATTTACATGTGTTTAGAAATATGATTAAATTCAGGTTTGACATAGTGTGATTGAGCCTAAAGTGACATTTTTTTTAATTTAAATTTTTTATGGAATATACCCAAGACCCTGCAAATATTACTAAAGTACAATTTGAATAGAGCACACAACAAAAAAATCCATTTATAGTTTTATCAGCCTTACAAAAAAAGCCATTGAAGTAAACATATTTTGTAAAGTTCCACAATAAATACACGTGATCACCATTTGTTTATTTTCCTCACCTGCGTGTTTAAATAGAATGGGTGTTTCTCTGTGAAATTTGGCATCCATACAGCATTATCCATCCAAAACAAGCTTCTCTTTTCTGGAAATGGAATGTTTGTGTGACTCACAAAGTTGTTTTCCCAGTACTATTTCCTTGTAATAGGAGTGCATCAAAGAAACCTGTCATAACTTTCTGCTACTGATATTGCTACAATATCATATAATATGAAATGTACAAATAAAATTGGCATAGAAGTTTCTGATATGAAATCTTCTTTATATTATTGTATTTCAATAAGAAAACATTAACACATCTTTGTAATTTCAGCTAATGCCTTACCTAGTGCTAGATATCCTACGGAACTACCCAGGAGTTCCTGGCCTGTTTGTAGCGTGTGCTTATAGCGGCACTTTAAGGTAAGCAATGTTTTTTTTTAAAACGAAATTTTAGGGGAAAAAGAGGCATGCAGTGTTTTTTTTATTTTATATTTTTATTTACAGTATATACCAGTCTAATATAAAAGGATGTAGCACCACCCCCATGAGGGCCACTGGAAGATGACCAACCCCATAGGTAGTGATGAGCCAAACACCCCCGGGTTCGGTTCGCACCAGAACCCGCGAACGGGCCGAAAGTTCGCACGAACGTTAGAACCCTATTAAATACAATAGATGCGAACGTTCGAAATCTAAAGTGCTAATTATAACGACTATTATGCATGTTATTGTCCTAAAAAGGGTTTGGGAACCCGGGTTCTGCACCAGGGGACATGTATCAATGAAAAAATAAGTTTTAAAAACGGCCGTTTTTCGGGAGCAGTCATTTTAATGATGCATAAAGTGAAAAAAAAAAGTCAAATATTCCTTTAAATATCGTATCTGGGGGGTGTCTAAAGTATGCCTGTGAAGTGCCACGTGTTTCCCGTGTTTAGAACTGTCCCTGCACAAAATTACATTTCTAAAGGAAAAAAAGCCATTTAAAACTGCATGCGGCTTTAATGTAATGTCTGGTCCCGGTAATATGGATGAAAATCTTTAAGAAAAATGGCATAGCTACCCCATCACCCCCCCCCCTACCCCAGCCCTTTACCAGCCCCTTTGGGTCTTGTATGGATATTAAGGGGAACCCCGCACACAAAAGAAAAAAGGCCCTATATACTCTGAACAGCCGTATACAGGCGGTGCATACAAGACAGGGACTGTAGGTTTGTTCTTATGTAGAATCTGTTTGTAATTTTGAACAGGTACATTGTTTAAGTGTAGCTCCAGCCAAAAAATCTATTTTTAAGCTTTTTGGAAAACATAGGGAAGGGTTATCACCCCTGTAACATTTGTTTTGCTGTCTGTGCAGTGTGCACCTGTTCAGAACAGTTCACCTCACTTTCCGTCCTAATGACAAATGTTTTTTGAAAATTTGGGGTTTTTATTGAAACAAGAATTGGTGACAAAGCATCAGTGGAGAGGAGACACTTTTTTTCCCATATTAACTCTTACAGGAGAGAATTTGCCTTCCTAGGGGTAGATTTCCTCTCACTTCCTGTTGTATCCTTCCGTTTGCAAGGAGGAGTTGTTTGTAAGTTGGATGTTTGAAAGTAAGGGCCTGCCGTATATACTCTGCAGAAATTTGCCCCTTAGGTGTTGGTGTTGCCACAACACTGTAAGCCCTCACAGTTACTCTTGGTGGGCGCATGAATGGGCCCTGCTGTGAATTATTAGATCAAGAATTGTAATTGCATGCCCCTGTTGAACAGGGGCTGAAAAATTGGGCCTTAGGTGGTGGTGGTGGTGTTGACACAACACTGTAAGGCCTCACAGTTACTCTTGGTGGGCGCAGGAATGGGCCCTGCTGTGAATTATTAGATCAAGAATTGTAATTACATGCCCCTGTTAAACAGGGGCAGAAAAATTGGGCCTTATGCCCCGTACACACGATCGTTTTTAATGTCATTTTTTAAACCAACGTTTTTCTCCTCGTTTTTTTTCATGTTTCCTCTCAAGCCTGCCTTGCGTACACACCATCATTAAAAAAAACGATCAAGCAAAGCGCAGTGACGTTCAACACGTACGACGGCACTATAAAGGGGAAGTTCCGTTCGAATGGCGCCACCCTTCATGTTAGTAAAGTTTGTTGAGCGACGATTCGCGCTTTTCAGTCCGTTACTGTGTAATGAATGTGCTATCTCCATTACGAACGCTAGTTTTACCAGAACGAGCGCTCCCGTCTCATACTTGATTCTGAGCATGCGCGTTTTTTTCACGTCGTGAAAGCATACACACTATCGTTTTTCACGTCGTTAAAAAAAACGACATGAAAAACGACGTGAAAAAAGAGAGCATGTCCGGAAATTTTTAATGGCCGTTTTTCACGTCGTTAAAAATGCTCTGGAGCCTACACACGATCATTTTTAATGGCCATTTTTTAAAATGGCATTTTTAACGGCATGAAAAACGATCGTGTGTATGGGGCATTAGGCAGTGGTGCCACAACACTGCAACCCCTCACAGATACTGTACTTGGAGCACAGCAATGAGCCCTGTTGCAAAGTATTGCATCAAAAATTGTAATTACATGCCCCTGTTAAACAGGGGCTGAAAAATTGGGCCTTAGGCACTGGTGCTGGTGCCACGACACTGCAACCTCTCCCAGATACTCTAGTTGGAGTGCAGGAATGAGCCCTGCTGCAAAGCATTGCATAAAAAATTGTAATTACATGCCCCTGTTAAACAGGGGCTGAAAAGTTGGGCCTTAGCCACTGGTGGCGGCACCCAGAAACAAAAATGTTCTTCCAAGCTATCATCATCAATCGGATCATTGAGGAGGAGGAGGATAGTCAGTCAACATAACAGGACAGTCACTCAGCATCAGCATCAGTCTTGAAGGGATGTGACATTTGAAAATAAATTAGTCTGTTATATCAGCTTCAGGTGTTTGGTAGCTGGTGGTGATCCAAGACTGGTTCATCTTTATGAAGGTCAGTTGATCAACCGAGTCGGTGGACAGGCGCACCCTGTGATCCGTGACAAATCCTCCAGCAGCACTGAATGTGCGTTCTGAAAGAACGCTGGATGCAGGACAGGCCAGTAGCTCAATTGCATACTGTGCAAGCTCTGGCCAGTGATCCATCCTCAAGACCCAGTAAGCCAGAGGATTTTCGGTGGGGAAGGTGTCCAAGTCTGACTTTGCCCCTAGGTATTCCTGCACCATGGCCACCTTCCCCACCGCTCCTTCTTTGACTGACCGAAGCCTCAGCAACTCGTTGTCCAGGACCAGGAGTTTGTAACCTCCCAGTCTCTGGGAACGCGTTGCACAGACCTTTCTGCAAGGCCTCCCGGAGTTGTCTCATCCTCTGCTCCCTCTGCGACGGTAAGATAAGGTCCGCAACCTTATCCTTGTACCGTGGATCAAGGAGAGTGGCCAGCCAGTAATGGTCCCTCTCCTTGATCCGAAGAATACGAGGATCCTTCCGCAGACTTTGCAGGATCAGGGAGGCCATGCAGCGTAGGTTAGCTGAGGCATTCGGTCCGGAGTCCTCTGGGTCACTAAGGACGACATGATCCGCAGCCACCTCCTCCCAGCCACGTACAAGTCCACGGGTTTCTTGGGACTGTAAATCATCCCTAAAAGTCTGCTGCTGATGATGCTGAGTGCCAGGCTCCACCTCCATGCTAACACAATCCTCCTCCTCCTCTTCCTGTGCGATGGGTGGGACAGAAGGAACACTGTCTGGGTAAAGGGGGCCTTGAGAGGCAAGGAAGTCCTCCTCTTCCTGCCTCTGTTCTGCCTCAAGTGCCCTGTCCATTATTCCACGCAGCGTAAGTTCCAATAGGTGGACAAGAGGTACAGTGTCGCTGATGCATGCACTGTCACTGCTCACCATCCTCGTGGCCTCCTCAAATGGTGCCAGGACAGTGCATGCATCCCTGATCATGCCCCACTGGCGTGGTGAAAAAAACCCGAGCTCCCCTGACCCTGTCCTGGTGCCGTAGTCGCACAGGTACTCATTGATGGCCCTCTGCTGCGTGTGCAGCCGCTGCAGCATGGCCAACGTTGAGTTCCACCTGGTGGGCATGTCACATATAAGGCGGTTCTTGGGCAGGTTCAACTCCTTTTGCAGCTCAGCCAGGCGAGCACTGGCATTATAAGATCTGCGGAAATGCACACAGACTTTCCTGGCCTGCCTCAGGGCATCCTGTAAGCCCGGGTACCTGCCCAAGAACCGCTGCACCACCAGGTTAAGGACGTGAGCCACACAGGGCACATGGGTCAGTTGTCCCTGTCGAAGGGCAGAGAGGAGGTTGGTGCCATTGTCGCAAACCACCATTCCTGGCTTAAGCTGGCGTGGCGTCAACCACCTCTCGGCCTGCCCCTGCAGAGCAGACAGAACCTCTGCCCCAGTGTGGCTCCTGTCCCCCAAACACACCAGCGCAAGCACGGCATGGCATCTTTTTGCCTGCGTACTTGCGTAGCCCCTTGAACGCCTACGGAGCACCGCTGGTTCCGAGGACAAAGCACAGGAAGAGGCCATGGAGGAAGAAGAAGAGGAGGGGGTGGAGGAGAGAGGTGTGTCACAACCAGTAGTAGCATTTTGGAGGCGTGGCGGCGGAACAACCTCCAACACTACTGCACCTTGTCCTGCATCCTTCCCAGCCAAAAGAGTGACCCAATGGGCCGTGAAAGAAAGGTAACGTCCCTGTCCATGCCTGCTGGACCATGAGTCAGCGGTAATATGCACCTTACCGCTGACCGCCCTGTCCAGCGAGGCCAAGACATTGCCTTCCACATGCCGGTAGGGAGCCGGAATCGCCTTCCGTGAGAAAAAGTGGCGTTTGGGAACCTGCCACTGAGGAACCGCACATTGCACAAACTCACGGAAGGGGGCCGAGTCTACCAACTGAAAAGGCAGCAGTTGAAGCGCTAACAATTTAGCCAAGCTAGCATTCCACCGCTGGGCATGTGGATGGCTGGGAGTGAACTTCTTTAGACGGTCCAGCAGCTGGGGCAGGGAAATTTGCCTGATAGAATCGGACGTCGGTGTACTGCTAGCAGAGTGCCCGCAAGTACTTGGCTGTGACATACCTAATTCTACACCTTCATTCCTCTCAGTGCAGGTTTCAGAGAGGACTGAAGGTATAGTGGGGTTGGAGATCCCAGCTGATGCGGTGCAAGGAGAGGTCCACTTTGTTCTTTGGTGTGGGTCTTTAAGGTAGGCTTGCCAACGAGCTGCATGGCAGGTCAACATATGTCTGGTCAAGCATGTGGTGCCCAAGCGGCTGATGCTTTGGCCACGCGATATACGCTTGAGACATATGTTGCAAACAGCAGCTGTGCGATCTGATGCACTTGACTCAAAAAAGGCCCACACCAAAGAACTTTTTGAATAACGGGCAGAGGCAGCGCCCTGCACAGGCGGAGCTCTGCGGTGTGATTCCGTCGGTGTGCTGCCCTTACGCTGGCCCCCCAAGGGCATCCTGCCTCGTTGGAGATGTGCCTCCTCATCCTCTCTCCTATTAGGCACCCACGTGGAGTCAGTGACCTCATCATCCCCTCCCTCCTCATCACTGGAGCCAATCTGGCAGTATGCTGCAGCTGCTGGAACATGACTGCCAGATTGGTGTCCTTCTTGAGCATCCCCTCTCTCTGCCCTCACGCTACTGCCTTCCTCTAGCTGGGTATCATCATCAGACCCTTCGAAACGCTGGGCATCCTCCTGGAGCATGTACCCAACACTGTGCTCAAACAGTTCGGGGGACTCCTCAGGAGGACATGGTGGGTCTAGGGAAGGAGTGACTGATGATGACATTGATACCAGGGAAGAGGACGCTTTGGCAGCTGCTTTGCCAGTACCCTGAGCCTGGATGAGAGAGGATGAGGAGGATGAGGAGGGCCTAGTCATCCACTCTACCAAGTCTTCGGCATGATGCGGCTCAACACGTCCAGCTGCCGAAAAGAAGGACAAGCGTGTCCCATGGCCACGTGCTGATGGCGATGCGCCACGTCCACGACCAGCACTGTTGTCTCTAGACACAGAGCCTGCTTGCCCTCTTTTATTGGCTCCTGACTGTCTGCCTCTCCTTGTTTGCCTTCCAGACATTCTAATGGCCTGCGGGGAGATGGGAAAACCAGCAATAAGGCCTAGCTTCAGGAGTATATTTTGCAGGAAGCACACTACGCCCGCTGTAAGTGCTGCAAATGCCTGTTGGTGTAACACACCAGGAAAACACAGCAGAAAAGGCCTAGCTTCAGGAGTATATTTTGCAGGAATCACACTACGCCTGCTGTAAGTGCTGCAAATGCCTGTTGGTGTAACACACCAGGAAAACACAGCAATACGGGCTAGCTTCAGAAGTATATTTTGCAGGAATCACACTACGCCTGCTGTAAGTGCTGCAAATGCCTGTTGGTGTAACACACCAGGAAAACACAGCAGAAAAGGCCTAGCTTCAGGAGTATATTTTGCAGGAATCACACTACGCCTGCTGTAAGTGCTGCAAATGCCTGTTGGTGTAACACACCAGGAAAACACAGCAATACGGGCTAGCTTCAGAAGTATATTTTGCAGGAATCACACTACGCCTGCTGTAAGTGCTGCAAATGCCTGTTGGTGTAACACACTAGGAAAACACAGCAATAAGGCCTAGCTTCAGGAGTATATTTTGCAGGAATCACACTGCGCCTGCTGTAAGTGCTGCAAATGCCTGTTGGTGTAACACACCAGGAAAACACAGCAATACGGGCTAGCTTCAGGAGTATATTTTGCAGGAATCACACTACGCCTGCTGTAAGTGCTGCAAATGCCTGTTGGTGTAACACACTAGGAAAACACAGCAATACGGGCTAGCTTCAGGAGTATATTTTGCAGGAATCACACTACGCCTGCTGTAAGTGCTGCAAATGCCTGTTGGTGTAACACACTAGAAAAACACAGCAATAAGGCCTAGCTTCAGGAGTATATTTTGCAGGAATCACACTACGCCTGCTGTAAGTGCTGCAAATGCCTGTTGGTGTAACACACCAGGAAAACACAGCAATACGGGCTAGCTTCAGGTGTATAATGTGCAGGAGGCACACTCCGCCCGCTGTAAGTGCTGCAAATGCCTGTTAGTGTAACACACCAGGAAAACACAGCAATAAGGCCTAGCTTCAGGTGTATACTGTGCAGGAGGCTTAGCAACAATGACACTGACACTGTCCCCTGCCTATCCTTCTCTCTCCCTGCACACAAGGTTTATCAAAGAATATGACACTGACACTCTCCCTGCCTATCCTCTCTCCCTGCACACAAGGTTTAGTAAAGAATATGACACTGACACTGTCCCCTGCCTATCCTTCTCTCTCCCTGCACACAAGGTTTATCAAAGAATATGACACTGACACTCTCCCTGCCTATCCTTCTCTCTCCCTGCACACAAGGTTTAGCAAAGAATATGACACTGACACTGTCCCCTGCCTATCCTTCTCTCTCCCTGCACACAAGGTTTAGCAAAGAATATGACACTGACACTATCCCTGCCTATCCTTCTCTCTCCCTGCACACAAGAATAGCACAAAGAATATCAACACTGTCCCTGCCTATCCTTCTCTTTCCCTGCGCCGGAACACACTACACAAGGCCGCTGCGCTGGCGGCCTTTTATAGTGTGGGGCGTGTGCTAAACCCCCTGAGCTATAATTGGCCACAGGCAACCTGCCTGTGGCCAATTATGGCTCTCCTAGCTGCCGGCGCTGTGATTGGCCAAGCATGCCGGGTCACAGTGCATGCTTGGCCAATCACAGCGCCGGGATTGCACTGCGATGGCGCAGTGTATTGTGGGCCGTTCGCGTCACTCGAATTTGGCGCGAACGGCCCAAATCGTTCGATGTTCGCCGAACGATCAAACAGCCGATGTTCGAGTCGAACGTATGTTCGACTCGAACTCCGAGCTCATCCCTACCCATAGGTTGCCCTGACCTTGCAAGCCTTCCAACACCTCTGACACCCTGGGTTTGGACATATTTCAAAGTGATAATGCAATTACACAGACACCAGACTGTAGCAAAGTAAACAGGTATTTTACTTAAAGTGTTACTAAACCCACAACAGTAAAATCAGTCTGTATATGCAGTAAAGCAAGCTTGTTATACTCACTGTGGAACCTAAAGGGTTAATCCTCTGCATTGAGTATTGCAAGAGAATTATTATTTTTTTCTTGGGAGAGTGCATGTGATCAGCAGAGGACCAATCAGCGCTGTCCAGACAGAGGGTCAGGGGTCCTGCAGCCTCGTAGGACAATCAGGGGAAAAGCTTTAACCAGACATTGATAGAAGTCACAAGACTGCTATATACTGCTGATGAGAAAAGGTATTTAGCAGTTTATATTTACTAAAATAAGTGCATTTTCATGTTCTGTATACTGTGGGAGACCAGATATAGTGAATGCAGGCTCCTGGGTTTAGTAACACTTTAATATATAGAAGCAGATAAGATCAAGAATGACTTAGGCAGATATCTTTCAGTGTTAAACTCTTATGCCGCGTACACACCTTCGGAATTTCTGCCAGCAAAAGTCCGATGTGAGCTTTTCGTCGGAAATTCCGACCGTGTGTATGCTCCATCGAGCTTTGGCTGTTGGAATTTCCGCCAGCAAAAGATTGAGAGCAGGTTCTCAATTTTTCCGACGTCTGTAGCAATTCCGACGCGCAAAATTCCTACGCATGCTCGGAAACAATTGGACGCATGCTCGGAAGCATTGAACTTAATTTTCTTGACTCGTCATAGTGTTGTACAACACCGCGTTCTTGACGGTCGAAAGTTCAGAGAACTTTTGTGTGACCGTGTGTATGCAAAAAAAGCTTGAGCGGAATTCCGTCGGAAAATCCATCCAAGGTTTTTCCGACGGAATTTCCGCTCGTGTGTACGGGGCATAACTCTTGGTAAATATGCAAAGGGTATGCAATGCAAAGAAAATCATAATAAGTCAAACAATAGTAACCAGTAGTTTCTGAAAGAACCTATGAACCCAGGTATTAAAGGGAAGAGAATGACCTTTTATGTCAGACTTCTCCCTTCAAATTCTGATGCCACGGGCCCAACAAACTTTGTGGCTCAATTATAAAACAACAAGTTACAAAAAATGCAATACCTAATTTCTGGATGGAGTTCCCCTTAAAGTGTGCAGATGTTGTGTACAGGGTGCTTTAAGTGGGGGGAGAAGAGGAGCGTGCAGGAGACCCTGTGATGTAGATGTTCAGTGCCTTGAACTAGCTCAACAAGAGCCCAGAAGGATTGCGGCGATGATGAGAATGACCCCTGACAGTCAGTCGGCCGACAGGGAGCTGGCAATGGTGGATCTGCTCGCTCACTCGCCAGAGGCTCTTTACACTGCCTAGGCCGTGGCGCCTCACATTCCCAGGAGTGTCCAGGTCCCTGCTCTCAGATGGTCCCAAGAGAAAGACCCCTCCCCGGACCAGGCTATTTATGTCCTCACCCAGCATTCTTCCCTCTCTCCCAGCCGGCTGGGAAAGGGTAATATTGATGTTGGCCAAGCTCATGATGTCATCACCTATTGCGGAATCCGAAAGTGACCTGCGTATTCCCATGGGGAGTTTGATTTGTACAGCTGTCTTTTTTTTAAAATTATTTGAGTAGTATTGTTTTTTCATAAATATTTGATACCATTGATTTTACATTATGTGGTTCATTCTCATTTTTCCATGCACCTTCCCCTGAGTGGCTGCAAATATATATTGTTTTGTGAAGTGGCGTTATATGACTTCTCATTTTGAGGGTACTGTTCTGGTAAGCCTTTGATTTGGACACTGGTGTGGGAGCACTGAGTGTGTTTTTTTTTTACCTGGAGGAGTTTCCCACATTATTATCTGGAGATTTATATGAAGATCATTTCATCTAGAATTCACAGTGGATTTGTTTTGTTTGCACTGACTTTTTATTATAGATACACATACTGGACTGCTATTAGTTTTGTTGTGTTTTTGTTTTTTAGGTGCTGCACTGTAATTTGGTTTATATGATTTTATCTAATGGTGGACTAGCAACTAGTTTATGGATTTCCCCTTTTTAGCGCAATTGTTTAATGTTAACCGAAAAATCGTTCACCAGAGCGTTTGATCTCCCCATCGATGAGTCAACTAATTTAGATTGAAAGCTCATTAAATTGAACCCAGACCTTCTACTTGAATGGAATCTGAGACATATTAAACAGGTAACTTTTGTGCCTAGAGCATGCCCAGTACAATACGTATGATTTTTCCTGAACAAAAACCAAAATCGCAGTTACAATTTAGTTCAAGAAAACAAATTCCATTCTGCTCCTTCAAATTTTCTCGCCACTACAGTCAAAAACAATTGTTGCTTTGACCCTACTATTTAAAAATCAAACAAACATGACGAAAACAAAAATTTTGGAACAAAATTCTACTGGTCCATGGCCAGCTTTAGTTAGTAAATTAGACTGTTTGGATAATTATGAACAGTCTTTTATTTGTATTCAATGTTATTGTATTCATCACGGATGTAATTAATTATTGCCTGCAGTGAAATTCACAGTTTCACTTGAGAATACAGCAGACATGATGTAAGAGCTGCCAAGTTCTTAGCTAATTGCTTTTTGAAAGCAAAGTGCATTGCACCTGTTACCAGGGGAGGGCTGGCAGCCTTAGGCCTGGGGGGGTGGGCAAGTCCAGTCAAGTGGCCCATTGAACTACCGAATCATCTCACCATCACCGGTGCCCATCAATTCAGCCTCACCAGTGCCCATCAATGCTGCCTCACCAGTGCCAATCAGCACAGCCTCACCAGTGCCCATCAACGCAGCCTCACCAGTACCCATAAATGAAGCCTGATCAGTGTCCATCAATGCAGCCTCACCAGTGTCCATCAATGCAGCCTCACCAGTGCCCATCAATGCAAACTGTTCAGTGCATGGGGATTAGAGAGAGGAGAGCAGCTGGATTACACAGAGCAGAGATCTCACGCTTACCCAGCGCGGCCGCTGTCATACGCAGTCCCACCTCCTGGACCGGCTCCTGTGTTAGACATCATCAGTGTGCTGTCTATCTTAGGAGTCAGTCCAGGAGGCGGGACTTCGTATGACAGCGGCCGCCAAGTTAGCGGGAGATCCATGCTCTGTGTAATCTGGTGGCGCTCGCGCCCCCTCCCCTTCTAGGCAGCCTAATGGGCCCAGTGGGACCCATGGTAGGGCCGGCCCTGGGCGCCCTCCCACTTCCTCAGCTCGTGGTGCACCCTACCCGGATCAGCCCTGAAAAGCGGGGACAAAACCAGGAACAGATTTAATCCAGGGACAGTCTCAGTCTGGGGTCCTGCTGGGAGCTGACCTGTGGGTCCTGCTGGCCGCCGACCTGTAGGTTCTGCTGGCCACTGACCTGTGGGTCCTGCTGGCTGCTGGCCTGTGGGTCCTGCTGGGAGCTAACCATGACCTGTGGGTCCTGCTGGCCGCTGGCCTGTGGGTCTTGCTGGGAGCTGACCATGGCCTGTGGGTCCTGCTGGCCGCTGGTCTGTAGGTTTTGCTGGCCACTGGCCTGTGGGCCCTGCTGGGAACTGACCATGGCCTGTTAGGCCATAGCCTGTGGGACCTGCTATCATAGTGTGTTGTCTATCAGTGGAGCCAGTACAGGAGGCGGGACTTCGTATGAGAGCGGCCGTCAGGTAAGTGGGAGATCTCCGCTCTGAGTAATCTGGCGGCACTCGCTCCCCTCTCCTCCGAGGCAGCCTCATGGGCCAAGCAGGACCCATTGTAGGGCCGGCCCTGGGCACCCTCCCACTGCCCCAGTGAGCAGTGCACCCATCCCGGATCAGGGACAGTGTCCTCAGTCTGGGGACTTTCCCCAGAAACCAGGGACATCTGGTCACCCTAGGCTAGTGGCCAGCAGGCCCCACAGGCTATGACCAGCAGGCCCAATAGGCCATGGTCAGCTCCCAGCAGGACCCACAGGCCAGCGGCCAGCAAAACCTAAAGGCCAGGGGCCAGAAGGACCCACAGGTCAGTGGCCAGCAGAACCTACAAGCCAGCGGTCAGAAGGACTCACAGGTCAGTGGCCAGAAGGACCAACAGGCCAGTGGCCAGGAGAACCTACAGGCCGGTGGCCAGCAGGACCCACAGGTCAGTGGCCAGCAGAACCTACAGGCCAGTGGCCAGCAGGACCCACAAGTTAGTGGCCAGCAGGGCCCACAGGTCCGCAGCCAGCTCCCAGCAGGACCCACAGGTCCGCAGCCAGCTCCCAGCAGGATCCACATGCTTTGGGTCCTGCTGGGAGCTGTCCTGTGGGTCCTGCTGGCCGCTGGCCTGTAGGTTCTGCTGGCCACTGACCTGTGGGTCCTGCTGGGAGCTGACCATGGCCTGTGGGTCCTGCTGGGAGCTGACCATGGCCTGTGGGTCCTGCTGGTCACTGGCCTGTAGGATCTGCTGGCCACTGACCTGTGGGTCCTGCTGGCCACTGGGCTGTGGGGCCTGCTGGAAACTGACCATGGCCTGTGGATCTTGCTAGCCATGGCCAGCTCCCAGCAGGATCTACAGGCCATGGCCAGCTCCCAGCCAGACCCACAGTGTTGAGGGCTATTTTGAGGTTACTGGGTGGGCACTGGCCTGGGGCAGGGTAAATAAGGTGTATGGGGGAGGTAAATGGAATGTGAGGTTCAGCTGTGGGTCCTTGCATGGCCTCCTCTGGTCCTGGGGGTGTGATGCTCTCATCCTGGGGTCAAGTAAACTTGCAGTCCTAGCCAGTCACGTGGGTCCCGACTCCCTGGCTTGCCCTGCTGCTTCTGCCTGCCTCCAAGATCTGGGAGTTGTAACTTCGTGGCTGCATTGCACTGCTCTCAGTTCTCCACCCACCGGGAGCTTGAGCGCGCGTGGACTACGACTCCCAGAATGCCACTGCGTGTGGCCAGCTGCCGCGCCCCTGGCCCAAATTCCTTTAGACAAAAAAAAAATCATCAGTGGGTGGCTGCGGCCGTTTTGCATATAAGTTGGGACGGCCTGGGGGGAAATTGCCAACCTGCCCCCCGGCCCCCAGTCCGCCCCTGTCTGTTACAACAAATGAGAGCAGTACTGTAATTGTGATGGATAATTTTGAATTACAATGTTCTGTTTGAAGTACATTGTGCAATTACTTAAATTACTAGTATCAACAAATGATGTAATTAAATTCAACATTGTGATAACCATATAATTTAGATAACTAGATATTAACTGCATAACACATATGTGGCATCCATGAAGTTTGTCGGTGACAGCCCTGGGTCTCCTACTATTGACTGAGGCAAGCAGGAACTAGATCCCGATCACATGATCGCTGTGATAGCCACTTATTGGCTATCACAGTAATCACTCACTTTGTAGCCCTTCCCCATGTTGTAACTCCTCTCGAGAAACAACAGACTTGCTAGGGAGGCGGAAACAATACACTGTATCTATTCCTCCTTTCGAAGAAGAAGGCTGTACAAAAAAAGTCTGTTAACCACTTAAGCCCCGGACCATTTTGTAGCTAAAGGACCAGAGGTGTTTTCAGAATTTTTCTCTGCGCTGCTTTAACTGGAAATTGTGCGGACATGCAATGTGGTACCGAAACAAAATTTGCGTCCTTTTCTTCCCACAAATAGAGCTTTCTTTTAATGGTATTTGATTGCCTCTGCGATTTTTATTTTTTCAGATATAAACGGAAAAAGACTGAAAATTTTGAAAAAAAAAGATATTTTCTACTTTTTGTTATAAGAAAAATCGAATAAACTCAATTTTAGTCAGACATATAGGCCAAATGTATTCAGCCACATGTCTTTAGTAAAAAAAAATTCACTAAGCGTATATTTATTGGTTTGCGCAAAAGTTATAGCGTCTACAAACTAGGGTACATTTTCTGGAATTTACACAGCTTTTAATTTATGACTGCCTATCTCATTTCTTGAGGTGCTAAAATGGCAGGGCAGTACAAAACCCCCCCAAATGACCCCATTTTGGAAAGTAGACATCCCAAGGAAATTGCTGAGAGGCATGTTGAGCCCATTGAATATTTTTTTTGACCCAAGTGATTGAATAATGACAAAAAAATAAATAAAAAATTTACAAAAAGTTGATATATTGCTCACACATGCCATGGTTATATGTGGAATTGCACCCCAAAATACATTTTGCTGCTTCTCCTGAGTACGGTAATACCACATGTGTGGGACTTTTTGGGAGCCTAGCTGCGTACGGGCCCCCGAAAACCAAGCACCGGTTTCAGGATTTCTAAGGGCACAAATTTTTGATTTCACTCCTCACTACCTATCACAGTTTTGAAGGCCATAAAATGCCAAAATAGCACAAAACCCCCCCAAATGACCCCATTTTGGAAAGTAGACACCCCAAGGAAATTGCTGAGAGGCATGTTGAGCCCATTGAATATTTTTTTTTTTGTCCCAAGTGATTGAATAATGACAAAAAAAATAATTACAAAAAGTTGTCACTAACTTATATATTGCTCACACATGCCATGGTTATATGTGGAATTGCACCCCAAAATAAATTTTGCTGCTTCTCCTGAGTACGGGGATACCACATGTGTGGGACTTTTTAGGAGCCTAGCCGCGTACGGGACCCCGAAAACCAAGCACCGCCTTCAGGATTTCTAAGGGCACAAATTTTTGATTTCACTCCTCACTACCTATCACAGTTTCGAAGGCCATAAAATGCCAAAATAGCACAAAACCCCCCCAAATGACCCCATTTTGGAAAGTAGACACCCCAAGCTATTTTCTGAGAGGCATGGTGAGTATTTTACAGCTCTCATTGAAAATGAAGAAAGAGAATATTATTATTTTTTTTAATTTTCAAAACTTTGTGACAAAAAGCGAGATCTACAAAATACTCACCATACCTCTCAGCAAATAGCTTGGGGTGTCTACTTTCCAAAATGGGGTCATTTGGGGGGGTTTTGTGCCATCTGGGCATTCCATGGCCTCCGAAACTGTGATAGGCAGTGAGGAGTGAAATCAAAAATGTATACCGTTAGAAAGCCTGAAGGCGGTGCTTGGTTTTTGGGGTCCCGTACGCGGCTAGGCTCCCAAAAAGTCTCACACATGTGGTATCCCCGTACTCAGGAGAAGCAACAGAATGTATTTTGGGGTGTAATTCCACATATGCCCATGGCATGTTTGAGCAATATATCATTTAGTAAAAACTTTGTGCAAAAAAATAAAAAATAAAAAATAAATTGTCTTTTTTCCGCAACTTGTGTCAACATATAAAATATTCAATGGACTCGACATGCCTCTCAGTATATAGCTTGGGGTGTCTACTTTCCAAAATGGGGTCATTTGGGGGGGGTTTGAACTGTTCTGGCATTTTATACACAACATTAGGAAGCTTACATCCACTCTTCTAACCACTTATAGACAAAGCCCTTTCTGACACTTTTTGTTTACATGAAAACATATTATTTTTTTGCAAGAAAATTATGTTGAACCCCCAAACATTATATATTTTTTTAAAGCAAAGGCCCTACAGATTAAAATGGTGGGTGTTGCATTTTTTTTTCCACACAGTATTTGCGCAGCGATTTTTCAAACGCATTTTTTGGGGAAAAAATACACTTTTTTAATTTTAATGCACTAAAACACACTATATTGCCCAAATGTTTGATGAAATAAAAAAGATGATCTTAGGCCGAGTACATAGATACCAAACACGACATGCTTTAAAATTTCGCACAAACGCGCATTGGCGACAAACTACATACATTTTTAAAAGCCTTTAAAAGCCTTTACAGGTTACCACGTTAGATTTACAGAGGAGGTCTACTGCTAAAATTACTGCCCTCGATCTGACCTTCGCGGTGATACCTCACATGCATGGTTCAATTGCTGTTTACATATGACGCCAGACCGACGCTTGCGTTCGCCATTGCGCAAGAGCAGGGCAGGACAGGGGTGCTTTTTTTTTTTATTATTAATTTTGCTTTTTTATTTTATTTTTAAACTGTTCCTTCCATATATTTTTTATCATTTTTATTGTTATCTCAGGGAATGTAAATATCCCCTATGATAGCAATAGGTAGTGACAGGTACTCTTTTTTTTGAAAAAACTTGGGTCTATTAGACCCTAGATCTTTCCTCTGCCCTCAAAGCATCTGACCACACCAAGATCGGTGTGATAAAATGCTTTCCCAATTTCCCAATGGCGCTTTTTATATCCGGGGGGGGGGCATTCCCTCCCACTGCTTGTAAAAGCAGTCCAGAGGATAATTAGCCACTAGGATTGCTTTTACATGAAAGCCGGCCGCTGGCTGAAAAGAATGATACCAAGATGATACCAAGATGATACCTAAACCCGCAGGCATCAATCTGGTATAACCATTCAAAGTCCAGCAACATGCTGGTCCTTGTTGGACATGTATTGTAATCTTTTTTTTCATGCAGCCTGTTGGCTGAACGAAAAAAGAGATTGATCGGTGGGTATGCCCACCATTAGAATACCACCCTTCATCCACCCACTTCTAATGATGGGCATACATGCACCATTTATATATGCCGAAGCATGGGGGCATCCTCCCGCAAAAGTTATGCCGCACACACATGGTCGGACTTTTCCACGGGCATGCCTCCGTCGGAATTTCGACCGTATGTACGCGGCATTAGGAGCAAAATCGCTCCTCCACTCCTCTGCCCCTGCTGCCCCAATGCTTCGGCATATATGCTTTTTTTTTTTAACTGTGGTGGTGAAATCACCTCCTACAGCACTGGAGTCACAGGGATCAGGCCTGTCTCTGCGAACGCTGCAGTTATGTGTGTTGTGTTTTGTAAGTGACAGTGATCGATTGATACTGCACTTGGGTGGCCTGGGCTGGACGGAGGGGCAAAACGCAGGTGCTAGCAGGTATCTGGGCTGATCCCGCTAACACTGTGTTTTTGGGAACCCTAAATTGCTGGGGACGCTAGTATAGATCTGATGAGATCAGATATTGATCTGTTCAGATACTATACTACTAAGGGAGGTGTATGCTTCACGCGTGGGTGTTAGCGTTACTGGCACTAACCTGATGCTGCCTGGGGTGTGACGCAGACCCTCTCTGATGCTAAAACCTAATTGATATCACCCACCGGGCGATCAGGGGGTTAAACCTTTATTGGGTTATATACGGCGGGTGCCCTGACACTATAAAAAGCAAACTAACCAGCGTCACCCGTAACACTTATATGGTGATCACTGGTGAAAGGGTTAACTAGGGGCAATCAGGGGGTTAAACCTTTATTAGGTAATATATGGGGGTACCCGATGCTATAAAAACCTGCGGTGAACCTAAAAAAAATAACTGGCTACCTATCGGCATCACCGACACTAAGACAGCGATCAGAATAACGATCGCTTAGTGACAGCGGTGCTAGGGGGTGAAGGGGTTACCTGGGGGGGCGATCAAGGGGTTAAACCTTTATTGGGTAATATGTGGGGGTACCCGTCGCTATAAAAACCTGCGACAAACCTAAAAAAAACAACTGGCTACCTATCGGCATCACCGACACTAAGACAGCGATCAGAAAAACTATCGCTTAGTGACACTGGCAAAATGGGGTGAAAGGGTTACCTGGGGGGGCGATCAAGGGGTTAAACCTTTAGGTAATATATGGGGGTACCTGGCGCTATAAAAACCTGCGGTGAACCTAAAAAAAATAACTGGCTACCTATCGGCATCACCGACACTAAAACAGCGATCAGAAAAACGATCGCTTAGTGACGGCGGTGCTAGGGGGTGAAAGGGTTACCTGGGGGGCGATCAAGGGGTTAAACCTTTATTAGGGGGGGGTTAGGGGGCTACACTGGACCTAACACTAACTGTAGTGACACTTTTACAGTCACAAATGTCACTGATTGCAGTGATCAGTAAATAAATCAGTAAATAAATCAGTGACACTGTGACTGGGGGCTGGGGGGTGATCTGGGGGGCCTGGGGGGGCGATTTATGTACCTATGTGTGTGGTGTCAGTGTGCTGTTATGTGCACTAACCTGTGTGTCTTCCCTCATGCGGCGCTCGGTATATGTGAGCGCCGCATGAGGGATGACATCACTTCCTCCTGCCTGTGTAAACATTACACAGGCAGAGGAAGCATTTGATTCGCCGGGAGCGATCGCGAGGGGGTGGCCAGAATCGAATGGCGGCCCCCTCATCACGGATCGCTCCCGAAGCGATCCCGGCTGCCCACTGTACCGGAGGGGGGTCCGATTGGACCCCCCACCCATACGAAGGCAGTCACGTACAGGTACGTGATTGTGCCTGTCCGTGCCATTCTGCCGACGTATATTTACAGTAGGCGGTTGTTAAGTGGTTAAAGAAAAAAATATATATATGTAGCGCACCAACCCCAGACTTTACCTGCTTTTCTTCTGCTTGGCTCCTCCGCAGGAAAAGAATGAGGCACACTGCACCACAAGCCCGTACCCTCCTGAATAAGGAGGTTGAGCGGTGTTAGTTTCTCGGGCCTGCTTGCGACTGGTGTAAAAAGGCCTCCAGTGCTGACCTTGTTTCTGCAGTAACCAGAACAATTCTTTATCTTTCCCCAGTAAGCAACTGTCCACACCAACTGAAAGGTCCAACACTTGTTTATTCCTTCTTGCACAATAAACAGTCTCTTTTAGAGCAGACGGGTTGAGACAAACACGGGTCAGATAAGGTGGGAGGAGGTCCAGGCACAAACTTTAAATTTGGGTTTCTCCTGTTCTGAATAGCACTAACAGGCTTGGCGAACGGTCGCCTACCAGCGACCATGAGGCGGTCCCTGCCACAGACCAGGTGAATAGGGCCTCTGCCACAGGCCCGGTTGTTGGGTCTCTGCCACCGACCATGAGAACGTGGATTACCTTCTAAAAGTATTGACCCCTGTCAGGGAAAGGACATCCATCCGGAGAGTTACCAGAGGCCCCACCGTCACCAGCGATGCCGCGCCGGGTCTTCGGGAAGGGTCACCTCCCTGGCCTCCTCGTCCCAGATTCGGGCACCAACTTCCAGGGGGCACCCTAGGAGCCCTCGATCCCTTGTGGGACCCAGTCGAAGGTACTGGGCCCCGGCCCTCTCTCGAAGTACCTCACCCCAGACTGAAGGTGTCTGGGATGGAACAGCAGCTTCGTCTCTGGGCCTAGAGTACCCAGAGACCTCCAGAGAGGCCTCCGGGCCTAGGGCACCCGGAGGCGACACACCCGCACCCAGGCTTAAGGTGCCTGAGCGCGGAACAACAACCCCTCTGGAAGATTGCTGCTCCCTTTTATATCCTCTCCCGACAGGCACAGCAGGTTCCCCGCCCCGCTGTACTGCTGCCAAGAGGGGACAAAAAGGATACAACCTAGTACTGCAGTTCAACCCGGGTCCCACGGCAACAGTGCCACCTATAGGCCCCAGTGAACTTAACCACCAGTACTATCTCCCAGGAATAGAAATGGTCAATGAGACCTAACAATTGGTACATCTGAGCCTAGCTACCACTCAGATGCTTCCCCCTAAATGTAACCACCCGCTACACATCCCCCTCACTTGTGAACACTGGTCCCCAGTGTCTGAAACCAATTTATGCCTCCTCAATCTGAGTCAACATAAGCCAGATCCAGAGACAAACAAAAAAAATGACAATTTAAAACTTTGTTCGTTTGTGCCGGAACCTCACATGGGAAGGAAAAACACAGATGGGAATAAGGGTGTACAAATATGTAAAAACATTTTAAGATCACTCAAACTTCACAGTAAATATTTACAATTTCCTCCCGCAGAACTCACTAAGACCCACCCCATACTCAGCAGTCTTGCTTGTCGATCACCTGCAGAGAAAGAAAGAAAAACACATAATTCCAACAATATGTACTTTAGAATGAACAGGTCTCTCCCTAGAGAAAAATCTGCTCGCTCTTAACAGTAAGTGCAATGTAAAACCTTCAATGTAACCGTTGCGCAACACCGCCACCTAGTGGTAGTGCCGCTGTCAAAACACCTGTTGATGACAAGAAATTTTCTTCTCTGTGAACTGTGGCCCTCACTAACTACGACCCCAAAGTCCTGGTTATCTTTGTGGTGGGGAGAGAAGGGAGAACAACAACAACAACAACTCCCATTCTTCCAAAGAGTAAAATACCCTTTAACATGGGCAAAGTTCCTGAAGAGAAGGAAAAGAAAAAAAATCAAGCGCAAACACAAGAGTCTGGTCTCTCACAAATAGTAATGTGGATCGGGCAATACCAACAGCTTCCAATGTCTATCGAAGGTATCTATATGATACTCCACATCATCCTTATCCTTTCTGCAGATAAGCACTTTGTCCGCATGAATGTGCCGACCCAACATCCACGCAGCTTGGCAATCTTTGAAACGCAGAGTTGCGGCAGGTGAACAAGAAAAGTATCTTCTAGCGTGGGGTACCTTGAGGTGTGCCCACACAAACTCCGAATACCACCGGTCCCTGTAGGCCTCAACCTCGAACAGAAGTTCCTTGGGCAGATACGGGTATTCCCACCCATATTCACTAGCGACCTTTTGGCTAAAGAGTCTCTGTAAGCGGGACAGAGGTGGCATAGTGGCACGGTCTCCTGTGCCAGGCAAAACAACAGCGTCCGGGTGTCGAGGCACTTTAACTGCCTCTGGGCCAGTTGCAGGGGCCCGCAGTGACACCGGTCCAGCAGTAGCAGTAGTAGTGGAAGCAGGTGCTCCCGATTGTGGAAGGGTAGACAAGGGGACAGATCCCTCCTCAGGCTTGGTGGCCACCACCCGGGGTGTACTCTCCCCAGTAGACATGGGTGGGTTCCTAGGCCTACGGAACAAGGACAGGGGCATCTTATCCCATCCCTTCCTCTCAAACAGTTTGTCAATCGCTGCATCATCACCCGCATCTGAGACGGACTCTAGGTCAGAGGTATCGTACTCCTCCGCAGGGAAATAATTCCTGGTGAAGGACGATTCACCCCCTCTGGCCAACTCACTAGCATGTGAATCCCCAGGGCTAGGGGCATGTAACAAATTCTCTTCCCCTGGCTTACCTCGGCTTGGAGAAGGACTCGGACGTCCGGGACTTTTCCCTTCAGAGTCATCCATTCCGGGTAAGAGCTGGGGCGTTGCTCCACCACGGCCGCGGGCAGACACTCATGGAGACCAAGGAAGTGGTGCTGCGCACCCCGGTAAAGAAGATATGGGAAGTTTCCCCCAATTGGGGTTTTTAAAGGCAGCAGAGATTGGATGCATGTATGGTAAAAAGGTTATTTATTTGGGAAACAGAAGTTTACACCAGTAAAATTGAATCAAGATATGAGCTCTGGTACATCAATGAATAAAGAGTACAAAACAATATGAACATTATGTAACACGTAACATCGCTGCTAAAGTGCAATGTGAATGACTACATATATCTTGACGCGTTTCGACCCTGTGGGGTCTTCTTCAGAAGATATGTTAGCTGTAAGGAAAAATGCATTTAATAAATCATACAAGAAATTTGAAAAAACCACAATAGTAGCAATCATGAAATTGTTTCTGACATATTTACCAAACAGACTGTTTTGTACACGATCACATGACCAGAAATCCTTCCTTTTAAAAGGGAATCCTCATAGGATCCCATATCCGGCTCGTCGGTCGGCAGCAGAACTTCCACTAATAATGGGACACCCCACTGGGTCGTACCTGACTTACAAGAAGTCATCACAGGAAAACAAGATCCTGCGCCTGACGTGGCGCGGAAAAAAGGGGGGCCATCACGCCTAAAGTGGATCATAGCAAGACATCAATGAAAATGATAATAAATGCATACATCGTACGATTGTATGAATGTAAAAAATTGCGATAAAAACAAATTATTGGGAAGGGGTTGTGGCAAGCTGGTAGTGGTCAAACCACCTTTTATATATTGTTGTTATAACTGGCATAATAAAGATTTGAGTAGTTGGTGGGATGGTATGAAACGAGAAAGGTGAAAAGAGGCCCCTGTGTAATAGGCCTACAGACGAAGAGGAAAGAAGAAAGAAAGAGAGAAAAGAAAGAGAAGGAAAGAAGAAGGAAAGGAAAAGAACGAGAGAGGAAAGAGAAAAGAGTGAAGGAGGTATATCAGATAATGAGTGTTGAATAAGTGAGGTGAATGAACAAGTGAGCCTATGTGTGAAATGGTGAAAAGGAAAAATGTGAGGATAGTAGTGAAGGATGGGGAGATAAAGAGGTGAAAGTGAAAAATAGGTGTATAAAATGAAATTATGTGTGAATGTACTAGTGTGTATGATGATAAAAGAATGTAAAGGTGTAAAGGGGGATGGTGAGATAAATACGATAGTGATGAAAAAAATATGAAAAAGGAATAGTGCTGGAATAGATGCGATGCGTGAAGATGTGCGTGAGGTAGAATGTGTGAACAAAAGTAGTGTAAACTAAAAAATAATAAATAAATAAATAACTTCTGGATTCAAGATACGAGCTCTGCAACTGTGTTGATCATGTTTTGGGGCTTCTTTAGTTTTTTCATGTAGTATCTATTTCCAATTTCTAACTTTTACATGATATGATGGCTATTGCCATTAAAAATATCCTGTTAAGGTATTGGACCATCTTAACTGATGACCCTAAAAACAGATCTTACATATCTTTGTATCCATCTATCACTTACAAATGAGCTAGGTCTATTAAAGATATGCTCGTCTAGAGTGAGTTTAAGGATGAACACAAACGATTTAAACCTTCGCCGATTATTGGTTCCTTTCCTTGTGGGCACTGTTCTCACTGCCCACTAACAAAGAAAGAAATAGTATTTACTCTCCCCTATGGAGAAACCTTCAAACCTTCGCACTTCGTGAACTGCCAGACCCGTGGGGTGGTTTATATCATGGAGTGTGAATGTGGTGCCTATTACATTGGCAAGACTAAGCAAGAATTCTGGCGACGCATATCCAAACACATTTATAGCATGCAAATAGGTAATCACTATCTTCCTATTGGAAGGCATGCTGTGTTTACACACAACTATACAGTACCCAAGGTCACCTGTTCAGCACTCCATCGCACCCACACACCAAATCGTGGTGGCGATTGGAATAAAACTTTATTGCAAATCAAGCAGAGGTGGATTTTTCGCTTGCAGGCCACGGTATTCCCTGGCCTCAACGAGGCCATCTCTTTTGCCCCTTTTCCAAAAGGTTTTTCTTCTGGGAAGACTCAGTGACACTTTCAATACCTCACCATTAATATTTTGCTAATGACCTATTGTGGTATTTTTATAACCTCTTATGCTGCCGCCCTAGGTTTTTTGTTCTGTCTTTTGTCTAGAATGCACTAGGCATGTTTTCTTATATATATTTTTATAATGTAAAATGTAATTGTTAAATCTATGTGTTTATCCCCAATAACCTTTCCCTATACATGTCACTATAAATGTTCCTATGATCACTACGATTGCACTAACTCTGTTTGAAACGTTACAATTTTGTACATTTATACAAACACTTTATTGTTTAAAATTATGGTCTGTAAATAGTGCAGATCGTTAATATTATTAATTTCCTTTATCCTTTTCCTGTTTTCATTAGGGGTTCCTCTGGCTCTGCCCAGGCTCGCCGGCCGTCTCTGGTCCTCCCTTTTGGGATTTTCCCTCTCGTCCTGTCCTCCTGGCAGAGTGAGGGGACCCTTTCCTGCCCGCCGTCCGGTGAATGGTGGGTTTCCACCTTCCCTGAGCACTGGGCGGGTGCTGCCCCCATCTATGTCCGCTAGGGGGCGGATTGTTTCCGCCCATAGCGGCATCTTTTTCTCTGCCAGTGGCGTCCTGGATCGTCTCTGTACGCCGTGAACGTGCCCGCGCGCGCACTTCGGTGCGCGTGCGTGACATCACGAAGTTGTGTTTTTACGGCGGAGACGACGGGGGACACAGAGATTGCGATCCTCCAGAACGCCGGGGGAGTCACCATGGAAACCTCACCTTTGGCTTGCCATCAAGGTGAGTATGGGGTGGGTTAATAACTCACCTGCTGGACATCAGACATCACTAAACTCCCTACTTAAGCCGTGGGTGATCTGACTCTTTCAGTCGATCCCCGGTTCTTGATTGATGTGGTTGTGTGCTTGCTGGCCTGCCAGATAAGGTAACCTTTACTCTCCTTTAAACTTTTTAGAGGGAGTTTACTTGTTCTACCCTTCTAATCTATCTATTTTTATCCTCTTAGATCCATATAGGGACTACTTCATTGGTCCATTAATTCCATGCTTTGATAGTTTGGATGTTTTTTTCTTCACCAAGGTTAGCATCCTCACTATTACTTTTAATTTACTGCACATGATAGCCCGTTGCCACTCACTTTTCACTTATTTTTTCTACCACTTCATCCATTTCTTTTTTTTTCTCTTTCACCTTTTTAGCACCTCACATGCCATTTCATATACATTCTTTCCTTTTCTTGTTCCCCATTGCCTTTTTCTCTCCCCCTCTTTCCCCCTCCCTTCCCTCACTTTCATCCTTTCCCTTGTTCTCACTCCATCCGTGTTCTTTTTCCTTTCCCTTTTGTCTTTCTCCCTTTTTCTTTTATACACATTTTTCTTCCTATTTTTTTATTCATTCATTTCTTTTCAAGTTTTATTTTTATTTCTAATTTTTATTTCATTTCATTTTTCATTTTATCTATATATTTTTTTATTTTTTTATTTATTAGTTTTTAGTTTACACTACTTTTGTTCACACATTCTACCTCACGCACATCTTCACGCATCGCATCTATTCCAGCACTATTCCTTTTTCATATTTTTTTTCATCACTATCGTATTTATCTCACCATCGCCCTTTACATTCTTTTATCATCATACACACTAGTACATTCACACATAATTTCATTTTATACACCTATTTTTCACTTTCACCTCTTTATCTCCCCATCCTTCACTACCATCCTCACATTTTTCCTTTTCACCATTTCACACATAGGCTCACTTGTTCATTCACCTCACTTATTCAACACTCATTATCTGATATACCTCCTTCACTCTTTTCTCTTTCCTCTCTCGTTCTTTTCCTTTCCTTCTTCTTTCCTTCTCTTTCTTTTCTCTCTTTCTTTCTTCTTTCTTCTTCATCTGTAGGCCTATTACACAGGGGCCTCTTTTCACCTTTCTCGTTTCATACCATCCCACCAACTACTCAAATCTTTATTATGCCAGTTATAACAACAATATATAAAAGGTGGTTTGACCACTACCAGCTTGCCACAACCCCTTCCCAATAATTTGTTTTTATCGCAATTTTTTACATTCATACAATCGTACGATGTATGCATTTATTATCATTTTCATTGATGTCTTGCTATGATCCACTTTAGGCGTGATGGCCCCCCCTTTTTTCGTCGCCACGTCAGGCACAGGATCTTGTTTTCCTGTGATGACTTCTTGTAAGTCAGGTACGACCCAGTGGGGTGTCCCATTATTAGTGGAGGTTCTGCTGCCGACCGACGAGCCGGATATGGGATCCTATGAGGATTCCCTTTTATAAGGAAGGATTTCTGGTCATGTGATCGTGTACAAAACAGTCTGTTTGGTAAATATGTCAGAAACAATTTCATGATTGCTACTATTATGTTTTTTTCAAATTTCTTGTATGATTTATTAAATGCATTTTTCCTTACAGCTAACATATCTTCTGAAGAAGACCCCACAGGGTCGAAACGCGTCAAGATATATGTAGTCATTCACATTGCACTTTAGCAACAATGTTACATAATGTTCATATTGTTTTGTACTCTTTATTCATTGATGTACCAGAGCTCATATCTTGATTCAATTTTACTGGTGTAAACTTCTGTTTCACAAATAAATAACCTTTTTACCATACATGCATCCAATCTCTGCTGCCTTTGAAAACCCCAATTGGGGGAAACTTCCCATATCACCACGGCCGCGGGAAGCCTTCACGAGACCTATCTTCCTCTTGGGCGGTGGGAGAAAAGACTCTGTCGTTGCCGAATCAGCATCCTCCAGTTTCTCACTTGCGACAACGAGCTCCTCTGTGACTTCCTCCAAAGTCTCGTCAGTGCGCGCAGGGGTGGCTGTACAAGCTTTGATTCCTCCCTCCGGAGTGGTGGCGCCGGTAAGGCAGTTTAGGTGGAAGGCCCGAGGCCTCTCTGTAGGTTGCTCAACCTCAAAAAGAAATTCCTTGCAGCTCTCACATCGCCCGAATGGCTTCAGATGAACCACCAGTCCCGAGCAGCCGGGACAAATCACACCGAGGGCCTCCACGTCTCTACACACATAGAGGGCAATTCTTCCCCGGGGCTTGAGCCGAATCCCCGTATCCGTCACCGAAGCAGCAAATTATGTCATTTTCATGGTATTTGAAGCTGGAACCCATGAAGCATGAGAGGACATGCTGACCACTTGCTGCTCCATCGCGCACTGACCTTTTCCGCGCCAAAGTCCCCACGTGTAACTCCATACATGGTCAGACTCCTCCCATCTCCTACATCGCTCGCAGGCTTTTCTTAATAGACACGCCCACGAACTACGCAGTCAGGGTTCTCCTCGTGGTGCAGTTTCAAACATGGCCGACCTCCACGGAACTTCACTGGGGAATAAAAGTTCAGCTTCTGGGGGGTTTTCACTCCATGCCCGCAAACACATCCCGGACTCGAGCCCCCATGTGTAGTGCACCCCAGACTGAAGGTGTTTGGGATGGAACAGCAGCTCCGTCTCTGGGCCTAGAGTACCCAGAGACCTCCCGACAGGCCTCCGGGCCTAGGGCACCCGGAGGCGACACACCCGCACCCAGGCTTAAGGTGCCTGAGTGCGGAACGACGACCCCTCTGGAAGATGGCCGCCCCCTTTTATATCCTCTCCCGACAGGCACAGCAGTTTCCCCGCCCCGCCGTACTGCTGCCGAGAGGGGACAAAAAGGATACAACCTCGTACTGCACTTCTACCCGGGACCCACGGCAACAGTGCCACCTATAGGCCCCAGTGAACTTAACCACCAGTACTATCTCCCAGGGATAGAAATGGTCAATGAGACCTAACAATTGGTACATCTGAGCCTAGCTACCACTCAGATGCTTCCCCCTAAATGTAACCACCCGCTACATATATATTACCTAGTTCAATGCTTTACATAGCTTTGTGAAAGTAGGTTTCAGTGTTAGTGTCAGTGTAGGTGTCAGTGTTAGTGGCAGTTAGTGGCAGTGGGTAAGGCAGAGTCAGTGTATATATCAGTTAATGGCAGTGTAAGCCTGGGTTCACTGCATGTGATTCGCACAGAAATCGCACCACAGTCCTGTGCACATCACATGCGATATCTGTGCTGTGCAACTTGAGCCATACATTTTGTATGGCTCAAATTGCATTGCAACCGCACCAAAATGATGCAGGACCCTTCTTTTCTGCACATGAATTGCATCGTATGGGTGTTAACACCCATGCAATGTGATCCTGGCAATCACACTGCATTTTGCAATCTATTTTGGGGTGCCGTTAATCTAACATTGACACCCACAGCAGATCGCATGGACGCTGTGCGATTGATATGCCGTTGCGGTGCGATGCAATGCAAGGAAACAAAGCAAATCCTGTGTATTTCCCGCTTCGCATCAGTGTGAACCAGGGTTAAAGCGGACCTTCAGTTATTTTTTCAACTTTCCATCTATTAAATCTTTTGCCCTTGTTGTCTTAACTTTGGATAGTAAAACATTTTCTTTCTGTCAGTAAATACCTTAAACAGCCCACTTCCTGTTTCTTGTCTGGTCATTAGCCTAGGCTTATGACATGCACAGCTCTCTCTCTCTCTCACTCTTGTGAGAGTTTGCCAGGAAGGGAGGGGGGTGAGTCATAAGAGGGCCAATGAAAGCTACAATGCTGCAGGGCTGCAGAGCTGGAAGTGCGCCTCTGCAAATCCAGGAAGTGAACAGGCAGCAGCTTCAGCTGCCCACAGTTAACATGGCTGCAGCCAGACTCAGTGGAGGGAGATTTCTGCAGCATATTTGGCAAGTACAGAATCACAGTATATATAAAATAATATGCAAAGTGGTTGGAGGGAAGCTTCAGAATGGCAAATATGTTTTTATTACATATTATGTAAGCAGACTGCAGTTCCTCTTTAAAGTGGTTGTAAACCCCTGTGTCTTACTTTTATCTATAGGTAAGCCTAGAATAAGGCCTACCTAAGGGTAGTGAAAATATCTCCTAAATGTGTGCCGTTTAGGAGGTATTTCCCTTACAGTGCGCTGATGTCGTCATCGGTGCATGCGCTGTGAAGAAACATACCTCCGTGCTGTTTCTTCCCCAGTGTGTGCCGTGACTGACGGATGCGTGGGAGTGACGTCACGTGGCTCCAGCTAGTCATAGAGCCGGAGTCCATGGCCCCGGAAAGAAGAGGGGCAAAGTTGGACGCAGTTTGCACAGAGGTCAGCGCGGGCTTCGTATGCTTTTAATTTGCAGGGTTTGCACGGAGCAAAAGAGGTAGTAAAACCCATCAGGGTTTACTTCCTCCTTAAGTGTCAGTTAGTGACAGTGTGTCAGTTAGTGTCAGTTTAATTTTCAGTTAGGGGGAGATTTACTAAAACTGGTGCACTCAGAATCCTCTGCAGCTGTGCATGGTAGCCAATCAGCTTCTAGCTTTAGCTTGTTCAATTAAGCTTTGACAATAAAACCTGGAAGCTGACTGGTTTCTGTGCAGAGCTGCACCAGATTTTTCACTCTACAGTTTTGGCCCTACTACAGGTACAAAGATCAAATTACACACACACATAAGTGATATCACCGTGATCATCAGGAGTAGAAGAATTAGTTTTGCAGGTTTTATTTGGTGGTGGTACATGGTAATGGCATAAAAATATACAGCCAAATAAAAATAATAATAATAGAAAAAATAAATATATATATATATATATATATATATAGTATATGTAGCACCCTGCGGGGTGGGGTGGTGATGGTGGTGTTCCCTTCTGGGGGATACTACTACCCTTTCTCTCCTCCTCCTCCCCTGAGGCTACGCTGGATCCACACTTGGTTAAGTGTGGAAATCCACTGTTTAATTACCTTTGGGTCTGCAGCAAAATACCTCTCACGAGTGGATCCCTGGTCTCCGTTGTCTAGGCGGAAGTCCCTTTGTAATAAAGCCAATGTCCACACAGGTGTAAAACCTAAGCAGCAAGGTTTTATTCTTTTATCTTGAGGTAAAACTTTGAGAGAGAGAGAATAGATGAAGTAGGTTAAAGGTTCAGGCACGCAACACTTAAGCCTCAGTACCGTCGCCACTCAAGCCTGAGTGAGCCTTGCTCTCCCGGATAGTCCCTCTTCAGGTCCTAGCAGCCGGAGTAGAGCACGAATTAATCTGTCTTTTATGAAATGGGGATGCGATTAGAAATCCTCTGCCACAGGATTATCCAGTCCCAAACCTCCCAGCCAAGCAACAATGAGAGAAACCTTTAGGGTATTGCAGGGCTTGTATCAACGATGATGGATCCCTCTTTAGGTAGGCCTCCAGGCCTCTCCCTGAGACAGCAGTACCGTCGCTATCTCCGTCAGGACTGATCTTCCCCTGGCACTCCTTTCCTAAAGTTGGGCCCCCTTCCAATGGGCAGCCTGGGATCCCTCTGTGAGGTGTAGGCCCTAGCCAGCCGAGCTGGGCCTACCAAGCAGCGATGCAGCCTCGGGCTAAAGGTGCCCGGGACTGAAACACATGCACGCACCCCTGGCCATGAGGGCCACAAGAGGTGGGGTACATGCCGAACATCCTCCAGGACCAAGGGGTCCCCTGGAATACCTCACGCCTAATGGCGTCTGCCCCTTATCTACCCTTTCCCAGCATGCACAGCGGACCAACCACTCTCACTGTACGGCTGCCGAGAAAGGACACCCGATGGTGCTGTGATACCCCCTGTGGTTCAACCTGAGCCAGCGGTGACAGTGCCACCCACAGGCAACAGGGAATTGTACTGCCAGGCAGCATCACACCCAGAGCAGAAGCAAATAATTGAAATTGTATTTGGTCTGAGCCTAACTATTGGCTCAGACTACCCCTAAATTTGTACATAGCGACCCCAAATATTGGGAGGGGCGCTACATATATATAATATTTTTTTTACTATTTTGGGCCAGTGTTCCTTTGATAATAAGTAAAAATCAGAAGATTTCCATTAACATTTCCTATCAAATGAATGTCCAATCTGTCCTGAAAAAAGTAGTTGCAATGATACGTACAGTTTTACTAACACACGTTAAAGTTGCAAAATTTGGCTTGGGCATTAAAGCGGAGGTTCACCCAAACATACAACATTATTTTAAAAAAAACAGTGCACAATGCACATACTGAATCGGCAAACCATTTTAATTTTTTTTAATTAAATACCTTATTATTGCCATCTGAAAAGTGATTTCCGGTATTCCCCTCCCGCGGGAGTAGGCGTAGCTGATGCTTTCCCCGGCGCCGCAATGCGTTGTGGGACATATTTGCTAAATGAATAGTGGAGCGCCGTACCTTGAAATCTCGAGAGATTTCACTCGTGAAGTGACGCGTGACGTCGGTCACGTGACGAGGGCGTCTCTAATGGCGCCATTTTATAAACTGGGATTCAGGTTGTTGACGACGTTGCCATGACAACGGGGGCGGGAACTTTCTACGTCGCCGCCCATTGTGATGGCAACCCTCAGTGTTGAGGGTGCACAGCACCGTCAACACTGAGCATGCGCGGGATCGAGCGGAGAATGCTGGGAAGACAGCATTCTCCGCAATCAGGAAGTAGGTGCTTGTGGGCTTCTATTGCCCACAAGCAAAATGGAAATGTCCCACGGAGGTTTTATAAGTCATCCTTGTGTCGGAAAACGGAATGGTGGCGGTTTGCACATTAGGAACAGTGAGTAAGCAATTGCAATGGTAATGATAATTTAATGGGGCAAAAAACAAACAAACGAAAAGCCGCAGAACCTCCGCTTTAAGGTTTGTTTGGACCCTGGTCATGAAGGGGTTAGGATGGCCAAACAATATGAATATACATGTACTAAAATTACAACCACAACCTGGGTCTGTTTTCCTGAAAATGTAAAGTATTGTGAATTATACCTGTGTTTACGTAAAAACAGTAAAGACTACTAAGCTACCCTTGCTTTGTGAAATTCTGTAGGATAAAACCCAAGTGATATTGGGGTTCAGATCATTAGCAGGAGTTAGCATTTACTCCTGAAATGATTGTTAACAAACAAAAAAAAATCAACTGAAACATTACATTTTATGTGATCCATACCACGTCTTTAACTCAGGGTATGAAGGGTTCTTCAGACAACCTGTTAAAGAAGAGTTCCAGGCATGGTGTATTTTTAAATAGTTACATTGGGCCTGCTTGGACCAACGTAACTAAATGTAACCAGGAGCTGGCTATTGTGCCTGAAATTCAGGGACAGTATGCAGTGCTGTTAATGTGGAGCTATCTCCCTCTAGTGTTGGCTTGGACTCCATGTGCCATTTCCTAACGACAGAACTTAAAGCATTGTGGGATGTGTAGTTCAGAATGCTGGGGTTTCAATTCCAGCAGGACTGGCCTGAACTACAACCACCAGATTGCTGAGGAGAGAAGAACAGACTGCTGGGAGAGGATATAAAAGGCCTAGATCGCTCTCTTGGGACGTCGGGATGGATCTGCCAGCAGGAGCCCTGTGCCAGTGTGAGCTGCAGCCGAGTCTGCATAGGAGAGAGTTATACAGCTGCATCCAGAGGGACATCTGCGGACAACATCACTTCCTATCTACAACAGTTTGGAGGCTGTTCCTGATCCTTCAGATCCGGGTAGGCCACGGTGTGGTGTGAGGGAGGTCAGACGCCATTCCCTGAGCCAGGACCTAGAGAGAAATCCTATAGGAACCATCACCATCTGCATTGCTACCAGCAACTTCTGTTACACTGTTGGTGAGCGGGCTCCTGCCCATTTAATCCTATAAGACACTGCATATAGACATCATTGTCTCTGCCCAGATTTCTGATACTTGTAGTGCCACTGGAAGCAATTTAATTCACTCCAATAGACACTGTATGCAGACATCTGTGCTTTTCTCACATCCCTGTCATCTGTAATCCTACTGGATACAATACTATTAAAACAACATATATGGTGACCATGTGTTCTTAGGTCATACATTGAAAAAAGGTTAATCACATACCAGCTAAATTTGCTCTGCTCTACCATCAAGAATTATTCCATTCATCATACTTTAAGTGTTAGCTGAAGATTCGGCGGATTCCACGGAGATACTATTAAAGTGGTTGTAAACCTCTGATTGACACTTTTACCTATAGGTAAGCCTAGAATAAGGCTTACCTATAGGTAGTGGAAATATCTCCTAAACGTGCGCCGTTTAGGAGATATTTACCTTGTAGTGCGCCGATGATGTCATTGGTGCATGCGCTGTGAAGAAATGGTTGACGTCACAGATCCGGAGTCCGCGGCCACGGAAGGAAGAGAAGCGATGATGGATGCTACCACTAGCGGAAAAATTGCGGGCTTTGTTTGCAGGTAAGTGCCACATAATGGGCTAGTATGTGATGCATACTAGCCCATTATGCTTTTAATTTGCAGAGGAACAAAGAGGAAGTAAAACCCATCCTTTTTAACCCCTTTTATTCTCTCCTCATCTTCCCAAGTGACTAGTGTTGTTTAACACAAGGGGTCTGCTCTCATTTACCTGGAACTGCTTGCTACCCGCCCACCGTCAAATGTCGGCGGGGCGGTGCGGCTCTCGTTCTGGGACGCCATCATATGACGGCATCCCAGAACAACCGCTCTTGCACGCCCGCGTTCGCGGCTCTTTTACCATGTGATCGGCTGTGTCCAATCACAGCCGGTGACATGTAAACACAGAGATGCCGGTTATCGGCTCTCCTCGCCTCACACTGACAGAGTGTGTGGCGAGGAGAGCCCGATCAGCGGCATCTCCTCACAGGGGGACATCTAGGAATGTAATCAGGGCACTGATTACAGTATTGCAATTTAGTGTCGCCAATCAGTGCCCACCACTGCCCACAAGTGCCACCAATCAGTGCCCATTAGCAATGCCAGTCAGTGCTGGCTATCAGTGCCGCATATCAGTGCTGCCCATCAATGCCCATCACTGCTGTCAATCAATGCCCATCAGTGTCGCCCATCAGTGCCACCCATCAATGCCCATCAGTGCCCATCAGTACCACCTATCCATGCCGCCTATCAGTGCCCACCAGTGCCGCCTATCAGTGCCACATATCAGTGCCACCTATCAGTGCCCATAAGTGTGGCATATTAGTGCCTCCTCATCGGTGCCACCTAATCAGTGCCCATAAGTGCCACCTCATCAGTGCCCATAAGTGCCACCTCTTCAATGCCCACCAGTTCAGTCTATCAGTGCCCATCAGTGCCGCCTCATCAGCGCACATCAGTGAATGCGAAAAATGACTTAGTTACAAAATTTACTGACAGAAACAAAGTAAAAACCTTTTTCTTTTCAAAAATTTTGGTCTTTTTTTTTTGTAAAAAATAATAAACCCAGCAGTAATTAAATACCACCAAAAGAAAGCTCTATTTGTGTGAAGAGAATGATAAAAAATGTGTTTGGGTACAGTGTAATAATTGTCATTCAAAGTGTGACAGCGCTGAAAGCTGAAAAATGGCTTGGGTAGGAAGGGGGTGTAAGTACTTGGTAGGTAAGTGGATAAAGGAGCCAATTTATACACAACAATTTGCAGAATGTTTTGTCAGTTGCTTGGATGTTAATGGCCTGTGGGCTGAGGAGACAGAAAGGAGTGGTCTGACATAGAACACAAAGTGCCAGTCCCCTACCTTTCTGCTGCCTGTTCACATAGGTTTCTGTGACTGAAATAAGGTTTGATTGAATTTGGTCACACTGTGTTCTTTGCATTTCACTTTACTAACAAAAAACGATAAATTGCAAAACTGGATTTTATACTAGTGCTATACAGGAATGAGCCGAACACCCCCCTGTTTGGTTCGCACCAAAACCTGCGAACAGACAAAATGTTCATGTGAACTTTAGAACCCTATTAAATACAATGGACTCGAACGTTCAAAATCTAAAGTGCTAATTATAAAGGCTTATATGCAAGTTATTGTCCTAAAAAGTGTTTGGGGACCCAGGTCCTGCCCCAGGGGACATGTATCAATGCAAAAAGAAGTTTTAAAAACGGGCGTTTTTTCGGGAGCAGTGATTTTAATAATGCTTAAAATGAAAAAATAAAAGTGAAATATTCCTTTAAATTTCGTACCTGGGGGGTGTGTATGATATGCATGTAAACTGGCGCATGTTTCCCGTGCTTAGAACTGTCCCTGCAAAAAATGTCATTTTTGAAGGAAAAAAAGTAATTTAAAACTCACTCGCGGCTATTAATGAATTGTCGGCTCCCGGCAATACATAGAAAAGTCATTGATAAAAAAAAAAAAAAAAAAGCGTGGGGGCCCCCCCAGAATTCAATTACCAGGCCCTTCAGGTCTGGAATGGATATTAAGGGGAACCCCGCCGCAAATGAAAAAAAAATGCGTGGAGTCCCCCCAAAAATCCATACCAGACCCTTATCCGAGCACGCAACCTGGCCGGCCGCAGGGGAAAAGGGGGGGACGAGAGAGCGGCCCCCCCTCCCTCCTGAACCGTACCAGGCCACATGCCCTCAACATGGGGAGGATGTCCACATGTTGATGGGGACAAGGGCCTCATCCCCACAACCCTTGCCCGGTGGTTGTGGGGGTAAATTTGTGGGGGTAAATTTACACAGTGAAGGAAGTTTCCTGCTCAGGCCAATGACGTAGGCGGGGTCTGACATACCGAGGGGGCGGACCTGATGGGGAACTTCTCTCACTTTGTAATACATGAATAGACCCGCCCCTTCTCATGTTCCGCATCAGGTCCTCAGCCTTACACCGAGTCATTGGCTGAGCGGACCTGATTAGGAACTTTAGAAGGGGCGGGTCTATACATGTAATAGACTGCGGAGGAAGTTCCCCATCAGGTCCGCTCAGGCTCAGCCAATGACGGACAGCGCTGGACATCGGATCGCAGCGGGACACTGGATTTCTCCGCTGGAATGTTTTTTTTTTTTTTTTTTTTTTTTTTTTTTTTTTTTAATAAAGGACTTTTTCAAGGTGTTTGTGTGTTTTGTTTTTTTTTACATTATTTTACACTTTCTTAGTGAAATGGTAGGGGTACAATGTACCCCTTACCAATTCACATGGGGGGGCAGGATCTGGGGGTCCCCTTTGTTAAAGGGGTCTTCCCGATTCCGATAAGCCCCCCGCCCGCAGACCCCCACAACCACCGGGCAAGGGTTGTGGGGATGAGGCCCTTGTCCCCATCAACATGGGGACATCCTCCCCATGTTGAGGGCATGTGGCCTGGTACGGTTCAGGAGGGAGGGGGGCCGCTCTCGTCCCCCCCTTTTCCCCTGTGGCCGGCCAGGTTGCGTGCTTGGATAAGGGTCTGGTATGGATTTTTGGGGGGACTCCACGCCATTTTTTTTTAAATTTGGGGTGGAGTTCCCCTTAAAATCCATGCCAGATCTGAAGGGCCTGGTATGGATATTTGGGGGAACTCCACGCATTTTTTTTTTACATTTGCGGCGGGTTTCCCCTTAATATCCATTCCAGACCTGAAGGGCCTGGTAAATGAATTCTTTTTTTTATCAATGACTTTTCTATGTATTGCTGGGAGCCGACAATTCATTAATAGCCGTGAGTGAGTTTTAAATGACTTTTTTTCCTTCAAAAATGACACTTTGTGCAGGGACAGTTCTAAGCACGGGAAACATGCGCCACTTTACATGCATATCATACACACCCCCTAGGTACGAAATTTAAAGGAATATTTCACTTTTATTGTTTCACTTTAAGCATTATTAAAATCACTGCTCCCAAAAAAATGGCCGTTTAAAAAAATAATAATTTGCATTGATACATGTCCCCTGGGGCAGGACCCGGGTCCCCAAACACTTTTTATGACAATAACTTGCATATAAGCCTTTATAATTAGCACTTTAGATTTCTCCCATAGACTTTTTGAATTTGCCGCGAACACCCCAATTTGTTCGCTGTTCGGCGAACGGGCGAACAGGCAATGTTCGAGTCGAACATGAGTTCGACTCGAACTCGAAGCTCATCCCTAGTGCTATATAGTTCAGATAAAAAATCTTTATGACTTACAGTGTTATGTTATGCACTTTCATGTGTCACTTTTACCACAGTAAACAAACTTAAACTGCTTCAGTGGTATTGTGTAAGTTTCTTGTTATTGGTGACAATTGGTAAAAATGACTGAACCCAGGGTGTCAGAGGTGTCGGAGGACTTGTAGAGTCGGGGCAACCAGTGAGGTACAGACTCTACCAGCGGCCCTCACAAGGGTAGCGCTACATATGTATATACCATACCTGGCTGATGCTCTTGGAAGCTGGAAACCACTGAAGTAGGCACTGCTACTGCACTGCTACGTCAGTGGTCTCCTCTTGCTTCCAGGTCCGGTGCTGAGCGTCCCAAATTGGACCAACTATGTAAAGATATATCATGCCTGGAATTCATCTTTAAGCTAATTTTACCGTAGTGATTGAAGTTTTATCAAGTAATACATCTCATATAAAAGAGTGAAGTTGTTATTTTTTAAAGACATCACAGATTGTTGGAAAATCATTTATTTGCATAAATACTTACTTGCAACTTGAAATAAGGTTACACACATTAAGGGCCCTCCAGATTTCTGTTTTTTGAAGCATGCCTTTGTAATATATGTTTTAAGCATATCTCTGTGCCATATGTGCATTTTGGGTTTGGTGTAATACATTTTATTGACCTATATAGTTTTACCCTGGTAAACACATGTGAAATGCACTGTAACGCACTTTAGACGTGCAACACATGGAAAGTACATACAGTATAGCATGGTACAAATATGTTTATAAATATAGATGGCTGAATAGGACTACTTGGCAAATTCTGGCTCAAATAAGGGGAACCATACATTATAGTATGTCTGTGAAAATTTTCATTTATCTAAGTCATGGTATATCCAGTAGAAGTTAAGCATGTTCAACAGGACTTGTTCTGTAATATTGTTCTGTAATGTTTAAGATGTTTTAGCACTAATCCAAGTAGCTGCCTTGAGAATCAAGCTGGACACTTTGGATTTTCTAATCATTAGTGTGCTCAAATCACTTTGACCGCAATATGAAGGAGCATGATGGCAATTTTTTCTTGAAAAAACACATTTCTAACAGTGAACATGTTTTTTTTTTTTTTTCTAGAAAGTCCATTCATTCAAAAATCTAATGTTAAAAGCAAACATTTTTTAAAATACCCTAAACAACATTCGTCATGTATAAATCTTCTAGCGTATACCCAGCTTTATTCGAGCTCAAGGAAGCCACTTAGATAAAACTAAGAAACATCACTAAAGAGGATACATATTTTAACAGCTGAAAGAGCTGATTTATACTCTACTTCTTTTATTAGCACAGCCTCATCCAGCATCAATGCACTGGCTACTGTTACAGTGGAGGACCTTATAAAACCATACACAAACCTGTCTGAGAAAAAGCTGGCATGGCTTTCGAAAGGAATGAGTAAGTCTTTAAACAAACTCCTTTTCCTTGCGGCAAAGTTGCATCCTTGTTGGGAACATGACCTCAATTGACAGTTTTCATTTACCGTATCTTTAAATGTGCATATTGTCAGTATGCTTACTGTGTACCTGCGTTTCCTTGTCAGCTGGTAGAGCAGTTAAGGAAACAGACAGTATGTCTGGCAATCTTTGGCCTAGTTTCTCAATAAATGGCCTTGAACCAACATGTAGAAAGTTAAGTTAGAGTAAAGTCAGAACTCCTGATCTGTATATTTATTCCAGGTTAGTTACTATCGAAACCAATAAAGCTAATGGGTCAGCTTGATGGGCAAAGAGTGTTTTTAGAAGAAGACAGCAATGGCTCGATTTTTTCAGTACAGATTCCCTTTTAGATATTGTTAGGTTCAAGGTTAGATCTCAAGACACTGGAATCAAAATGGTCCCCAAATCATATTTTATTTGCCCCAGGATTTGGAGGATTAAATAATCCTAAAAAAAAAAATATTTTAAGTAAAAGACACTATAGATTCATAAAAGACCTAAGTTGTCAAATAAATATGATTTCTTTTATGAGGAAGTAAGCAAAATATTAGAGAAAGGAGTAGCTGTCTGTGGACATAGTATACTTAGATTTTTCCGAAGCGTATGACACATTGCCCCACACACAGATAATATATAAGGTAAAGTCCTACAGGCTTGGAAAAATCAGTTTGTAAATGGATAGAAAACAGGCTAAAAGACAATATTCAGAGAGTAGTGGTTAATGATTCTTACTCTGAATGGTCTAGGGTTGTTAGTGGGTTACCCAAGGTTCAGTGTCTGGACCCTTAGGTTTTAATATATTTATAAATGATATGGGGTTCAGAATTAAATGTACCATTTCAGTCTTTGCAGATGACACCAAACTATACAAAGGATTAACATCCTTACAGGATGTCTCTAGCCACTTAAGCCCCGGACCAATACGGACCATAATGACCAGAGGTGATTTCACAATTTGGCACTGCGCTGCTTTAACTGTAAATTGTGCGGACATGCAATGTTGTACCCAAACAAAATTTGCGTCCTTTTCTTCCCACAAATAGAGCTTTCTTTTAATGGTATTTGATTGCCTCTGCGATTTTTATTTTTTGCGATATAAACGGAAAAAGACTGAAATTTTTTTAAAAAAATGATATTTTCTAAATTTTGTTATAAGAAAAATCAAATAAACTCAATTTTAGTCATACATTTAGGCCAAAATGTATTCAGCCACATGTCTTTAGTAAAAAAATGTCAATAAGCGTATATTTATTGGTTTGCGCAAAAGTTATAGCATCTACAAACTAGGGTACATTTTCTGTAATTTACACAGCTTTTAATTTATGACTGCCTATCTCATTTCTTGAGGTGCTAAAATGGCAGGGCAGTACAAAACCCCCCCAAATGACCCCATTTTGGAAAGTAGACATCCCAAGGAAATTGATGAGAGGCATGTTGAGCCCATTGAATATTTTTTTTTTGTCCCAAGTGATTGAATAATGACAAAAAAAAAAGAAAAAAAAATTACAAAAAGTTGTCACTAAATGATATATTGCTCACACATGCCATGGTTATATGTGGAATTGCACCCCAAAATAAAATTTTCTGCTTCTCCTGAGTATGGGGATACCACATGTGTGGGACTTTTTAGGAGCCTAGCCGCGTACGGGACCCCGAAAACCAAGCACCGCCTTAAGGATTTATAAGGGCACAAATTTTTGATTTCACTCCTCACTACCTATCACAGTTTCGAAGGCCATAAAATGCCAAAATAGCACAAACCCCCCCCCAAATAACCCCATTTTGGAAAGTAGACACCCCAAGCTATTTGCTGAGAGGCATGGTGAGTATTTTACAGCTCTCATTTGTTTTTGAAAATTAAGAAAGAAAATATTTTTTTTTTTTCAATTTTCAAAACTTTGTGACAAAAAGCGAGATCTGCAAAATACTCACCATACCTCTCAGAAAATAGCTTGGGGTGTCTACTTTCCAAAATGTGGTCATTTGGGGGGGTTTGTGCCATCTGGGCATTCCATGGCCTCCGAAACTGTGATAGGCAGTGAGGAGTGAAATCAAAAATTTATACCCTTAGAAAGCCTGAAGGCAGTGCTTGGTTTTTGGGGTCCCGTAACGCGGCTAGGCACCCAAAAAGTCTCACACATGTGGTATCCTCGTACTCAGGAGAAGCAACAGAATGTATTTTGGGGTGTAATTCCACATATGCCCATGGCATGTTTGAGCAATATATCATTTAGTGACAACTTTGTGCAAAAAAAAAAAAATATTCTTTTTTCCGCAACTTGTGTCAACATATAAAATATTCCATGGACTCGACATGCCTCTCAGTATATAGCTTGGGGTGTCTGCTTTCCAAAATGGGGTCATTTGGGGGGGTTTTGAACTATTCTGGCATTTTATACACAACATTAGTAAGCTTACATCCTCTCTTCTAACCACTTGAAGACAAAGCCCTTTCTGACACTTTTTGTTTACATGAAAACATTTTATAGTGCCCAAATGTTTGATGAAATAAAAAAGATGATCTTAGGTCGAGTACATAGATACCAAACACGACATGCTTTAAAATTTCGCACAAACGCACAGTGGCGACAAACTACATACATTTTTAAAAGCCTTTACAGGTTACCACGTTAGATTTACAGAGGAGGTCTACTGCTAAAATGACTGCCCTCGATCTGACCTTCGCGGTGATACCTCACATGCATGATGCAATTGCTGTTTACATATGACGCCAGACTGACGCTTGCGTTCGCCATTGCGCAAGTGCAGGGCGGGACAGGGGTGCTTTTTTTTATTTTTTATTATTAATTTTGCTTTTTTATTTTATTTTTAAACTGTTCTTTCCATATTTTTTTTTTTTATTGTTATCTCAGGGAATGTAAATATCCCCTATGATAGCAATAGGTAGTGACAGGTACTCTTTTTTTGAAAAAACTGGGGTCTATTGGACCCTAGATATTTCCTCTGCCCTCAAAGCATCTGACCACACCAAGATCGGTGTGATAAAATGCTTTCCCAATTTCCCAATGGCGCTTTTTATATCCGGGGGGGGGACATTCCATCCCACTGCTTGTAAAAGCAGTCCAGAGGCTAATTAGCCGCTAGGATTGCTTTTACATGAAAGTCGGCCGCTGGCTGAAAAGAATGATACCAAGATGATACCTACTGTAAACCCGCAGGCATCAATCTGGTATAACCAAAGTCCAGCAACATACCAGTACGTTGCTGGTCCTTGTTGGACATGTATTGTAATCTTTTTTTTTCATGCAGCCTGTTGGCTGAACGAAAAAAAGAGATTGATCGGTGGGTATGCCCACCATTAGAATACCGCCCTTCATCCACCCACTTCTAATGATGGGCATACATGCACCATTTATATATGCCGAAGTATGGGGGCATCCTCCCGCAAAAGTTATGCCACACACACATGGTCGGACTTTTCCACGGGCATGCCTCCGTCGGAATTTTGACCGTTTGTACGCGGCATTAGGAGCAAAATCGCTCCTCCGCCCCTGCTGCCCCCATGCTTTGGCATATATGCTGTTTTTTTTTAACTGTGGTGGTGAAATCACCTCCTACAGCACTGGAGTCGCAGGGATCAGGCCTGTCTCTGCGAACGCTGCAGTTATGTGTGTTGTGTTTTGTAAGTGACAGTGATCGATCGATACTGCACTTGGGTGGCCTGGGCTGGACGGAGGGGCAAAATGCAGGTGCTAGCAGGTATCTGGGCTGATCCCGCTAACACTGCATTTTTGGGAACCCTAAACTGCTGGGGACGCTAGTATAGATCTGATCAGATCAGATATTGATCTGTTCAGATACTATACCACTAAGGGAGGTGTATGCTTCACGCGTGGGTGTTAGCATTACTGGCACTAACCTGACGCTGCCTGGGGCGACGCAGACCCTCTCTGATGCTAAAACCTAATTGATATTACCCACCGGGCGATCAGGGGGTTATACCTTTATTGGGTTATATACGGCGGGTGCCCTGACACTATAAAAAGCAAACTAACTAACCAGCGTCAACCGTAACACTTATATGGTGATCACTGGTAAAAGGGTTAACTAGGGGCAATCAGGGGGTTAAACCTTTATTAGGTAATATATGGGGGTACCTGACGCTATATAAAAACCTGACGGGGAACCTAAATAACAAAATAACTAACTGGCTAACCAGTGTCACCAGTAACACTTATACGGTGATCACTGGTGAAAGGGTTAACTAGGGGCAATTAGGGGGTTAAAACCTTTATTAGATAATATATGGGGGTACCTGACGCTATAAAAACCTGCGGCGAACCTAAAAAAAATAACTGGCTACCTATCGGCACCAGCATAACTAATACAGCGATCAGAAAAACGATCGCTTAGTGACACTGGCAAAAGGGGGTGAAAGGGTTACCTGGGGGGCGATCAAGGGGTTAAACCTTTATTAGGTAATATATGGGGGTACCTGACGCTATAAAAACCTGCGGCGAACCTAAAAAAAATAACTGGCTACCTATCGGCATCACCGACACTAAGACAGCGATCAGAAAAACGATCGCTTAGTGACAGCGGTGCTAGGGGGTGAAAGGGTTGCCTGGAGGGCGATCAAGGGGTTAAACCTTTATTAGGGGGGGTTAAGGGGCTACACTGGACCTAAAACACTCTGCCCTGACACTTTTACAGTCACAAATGTCACTGATTGCAGTGATCAGTAAATAAATGGTCACTGCAATCAGTGACACTGTGACTGGGGGCTGGGGGGTGATCTGGGGGTGTCTGGGGGGCCTGGGGGGCGATCGTGTGCCTATGTGTGTGGTGTCAGTGTGCTGTTTAGTGCACTAACCTCTGTATCTTCTCTTATGCGGCGCTCAGTATATGTGAGCACCGCATGAGAGATGACATCACTTCCTCCTGCCTGTGTAAACATTACACAGGCAGAGGAAGCTTTTCATTCGCCGGGAGCGATCGCGAGGGGGTGGCCAGTATCGAATGGCGGCCCCCTCATCACGGATCGCTCCCGAAGCGATCCCGGCCTCTCACTGTACCGGAGGAGGGTCCGATCGGCACGTACAGGTACGTGATTGTGCCTGTCCGTGCCATTCTGCCGACGTATATATACAGTGAGCTGTCGTTAAGTGGCTAGGGATGAGCTTCGAGTTCGAGTCGAACTCATGTTCGACTCGAACATTGCCTGTTCGCACATTCGGCAAAGAGCGAACAATTTAGGGTGTTCACGGCAAATTCGAAAAGCCGCGGAACACCCTGTAAAAGTCTATGGGAGAAATCTAAAGTGCTAATTTTAAAGGCTTATATGCAAGTTATTGTCATAAAAAGTGTTTGGGGACCCGGGTCCTGCCCCAGGGGACATGTATCAATGCAAAAAAAGTTTTAAAAACTGACGTTTTTTCTGGAGCAGTGATTTTAATAATGCTTAAAGTGAAACAATAAAAGTGAAATATTCCTTTAAATTTCGTACCTGGGGGGTGTATATAGTATGTCTGTAAAGCAGCGCTTGTTTCTCGTGCTTAGAACAGTCTCTGCACAAAGTGTCATTTCTGAAGGAAAAAAAGTAATTTAAAAGCACTCACGGCTGTAATGAATTGCCGGTCCTGAAAAGTCATTGCAAGTCATTGATAAAAAAATAAATAAAAATTAGTTTCAATTACCAGGCCTTTTAGGTCTGGTATGGATATTAAGGGGAACCCTGCGGCAAATAAAAAAAAAATGTTGTGCGGTTCCCCCAAATATCCATACCAGACCCTTAGGGTCTGGTATGGATTTTAAGGGGAACTCCGCGCCAAATTAAAAAAAAAATGGCATGGGGTTCCCCCCAAAAATCCATACCAGACCCTTATCTGAGCACGCAACCTGGCAGGCCGCAGGAAAAGAGGAGGGGCGAGATAGCGCCCCTAGTGTTTAACCCCCTTCCCTGTCAGTGACAAAAGCAGAGCGCAGCGCGACTCGCGCATGCGCAGTGCGCGCCCGGCCGTGAAGCCGTAAGCTGTCAGCGAGGAGCGAGGCTCTGGGTGGCCGCATCTCTGGACCGTTGGACAGGTGAGTGCCTGTTTATTTAAAGTCAGCAGCTATGCTTTTTGTAGCTGCTGACTTTTAATAAACTAAAAATCGGGTGGAACTCAGCTTTAACTTAGTGCATCAATCTGCCCAGCTTGCAGGAACTCATTTTCTCATTGAATTTTTTACATTTTTTCCCCTGTTCTGATTAAACTTAGAATGTTCATGTAAAATTCCCAAGAGAGCAATAGTTAAAAGAATACTCAAAACAACCCATCTGGCATCGCTGATCGCTGTCATGTCACTGGTAGCCCACCCCCACCCACAATCATACCACAAATAAAGCACTGAAATCATATTTTTCCACATTTTGGCATTTGATATGAACATTAGTTGAAGCTTCTGATCTGTATCTGTGTGATTTTGTACATTGTGCTACTAAATTACTGGCTAATTAGATCATTTGCACGAATAAGCAGGCGCACAGGTGTTTCTAATACATTGCTTGGTGAGTGTATATCAAGGTGTGCATAAGTGTTATTTACATTTGTCAATAACACTGGTTTTCACTTTTGTTCATTGTTTCAGGCCATTGCATGATGTGGATACTACTTGTAGTGTAAGAAAAACCCAACTATAGGTATTCTTAAAAAGTTTCCTCCCCCCTCCTCTTACCTATTCGGTCAAAACTGGTTTAAATAGATCTGTGTACTTACCTATTTTTAATCCGCTCTGGTCTGGTCACATGATCCTGCAGCTTTATGTAGGGGAGTGCTTGACAAATGGCTCTGAATTCTGGTAGCCCATAGCAGTGGCGTAGCATGGGTTGTCAGCGTCCGGAAAAAAGGCAAGTTATTTGCATCCCCTAACCCACAAACTTACCTATTTTCAGCTAGCTCCGGTCTGGTCACATGATTCCCTGTGTTAGTTAGCGGTGGCTGCAGGGGAGAGAAGAGCATGCTTGACAATGGCTGGTAAAGACTGAAGTGGTGACATCACCCCATAGTTCCTATGTTCCATCTGTTGTTGGTGCTCCCTCCTCTCCCCTGCAAGCACCACTGGCTCACACAGGGGATAACATGACCGGACAGCCTGAAAATAGGTGTTTACATCTTTTCTACACAGGTTAGCTATCATAGGCGTTAGGAGGGGGGATGGGAGAATTTTTAAGGCTAGTTAGGTTTGAACTGGAAATTCTACTTTAAACCCTCCCCATTGGTGGGTATTGGTGTAGTTCAGTGATGGTGAACCTTGGCACTTCTAATGTTTTGGAACTACATTTCCCATGATGCTCAACTACACTGCAGAGTGCATAAGCATCATGGAAAATTTAGTTCCAAAACATCTGGGGTGCCAAGGTTCGCCATCACTGGTGTAGTTACTTAACCCCTTTGTGCTGCATCAGTGGCCACTGGAAGTGTTTTTTTTGCCCCTTCATAAAAGGGTTAATTAACACTGACACTGATGCCACTAATGCAGCACAAAGGGGTTAAATAACTATCACTGGTCATGAACTTTTTATTGATTGTTATATAAAATTAGTTTGGTTTTTTATATATTTGCACAATTATGTGTTTTTTCCACACTGGTGATTTGGATTTACTGATAGAGAGGCTGAGACAAGGCTGAGGGAGAGAGGGGGGTTGAAAGAGACAGTGGGGAGAGAAAGAGAAGGGGGCTGAGAGAAAGACAGGGGCTGAGAGAGACATTGGGATCAGAGAGAAAGTGGAGCGTAGGGAAAGAGGAGGGGGGCTGAGAGAGAGAGAGAGAGAGAGAGGGGGGCTGAGATAGGGGGGCTGAGAGAGAGGAGAGGAGAAGAGGGCCGAGAGAGACAGGGGGTTTATAGAGACAGTGGGGGATGAGAGAGACAGTGGGGTGAGAGAGTGGGACTGAGAGAGAACGGGAGCTGAGAGGGAGGGGGCTAAGATAGACATTGGGGTGGGACATAAAGGGGGGCTGAGAGAGGGTGAGAAGGGAGACTAAGAAAGAGAGAGGTGAGAGAGGGAGGAGGTGAGAGAGAGGGCATAGTGAGGGAGGGGGGCTGAGAGGAAGGGGGTGAGAGAAAGGGCTGAGTGAGGGAGGGGGGCTGAGACATAGGGGTGAGAGAGGCAGGGGTGGCCGAGAGAGATAGGTGGATGGGGTGAGAGAGGGAGGGGGCTAAGAGAGAGGGGTAAGAGAGGTTGGGGTGGCTGAGAGAGAGAGGGAGAGAAGGGAAACAGAGAGAGAGAGAGGGCTGAGAGAGGGGTGAGAGAGGGAGGGGATGAGAGATAGGGGTGAGAGAGGGGGTGGCTGAGAGAGATAGGTAAATGGGGTGAGAGAGGGAGGGGGCTAAGAGAGAGGGGTAAGAGAGAGGGTTGAGAGAGGGAGAGGGGTGAGAGGGGGTGAGAGAGGGAGGGGTGGCTGAGAGAGGGGGAGGGGGGCTTAGAGAGAGGGCTGAGAGAGGGAGGGGTGAGAGAGATGGGGGCTAAGAGAGATGGGGGCTGAGAGAGGGGGTGAGAGAGGGAGGGGTGGCTAAGAGAGAGGGGGAGGGGGGCTAAGAGAGAGGGCTGAGAGAGGGAGAGGGAGGGCTGAGAGAAGGGTGAGAGAGGGCTTAGAGAGAGAGAGAGAATGCTTTGATGAAGGCTTCTTAGCCGAAACACGTCAGCGTAGCCTGTACCCGTGTACCCATGTAACTAAATAAAGGACTTTTATTCAAGAGCATCCGAGTCGCCAGCCCTTTTCTGATTCAAGTATTGCATTTTGGGGCCTGAACGTCCTGGCTAGAGCACCGGTCCACAGTTCATAGATCACCATATTGGCAGTGGAGCTGGGGTATCATTTTGCTTCTCTTTAGAGATAGAGGGGGCTGAGAGAGGGGAGTGAGGGGGGAGATGCGAGACCCCTAGTCCTATCCCTATCTGCAGTCCCTCCTCTGTCCCAGTCTCTGTAAGTATGGTACCTTCCATGCCAGTCTGTCTCCTTAAACCGGGGGTGCTTTGATCCTTTCAGCGGCTCCCTGACATCGTGCGTCTCCCGCCCGTCCTCTGGGCTCCCAGTCAGCCTGTTCTCCGGGCCTCAATTTAGGGCAGAGAGGAAGTTGGAGCAGTCCAGTTGCCTTATTGGGGGGCGGGGTCAGGGGGGCGAGGTCAAGGAGGAGACGTGGAGCTCTTCCTCCGAGTCCCTGGCTCTCAGGCCTATCTGCCCTCAGCCCCTGATCCCCGCCATGAGACAAATACCCCGCTCGCCCGCCTGCACCCCTGCACCCCAAGAACGGCCGCTGTTTGCTGGACAACCTGGACTCTCCGTCATAACAAGGGGCTTTTTGCCCCGTGCTAGAAGGCCCACACTTGGGACAGCGCCCCTCTAAATTTTGCGCCAGGGGGCGGTAGTCCCCCCTGTCCCCCCCCACGCTACGCTACTGGCCCATAGGCTCCCATACCCCAGCTATTATAGGTGCTAACTCCTCTTCCCTGCAGCAGTCGCTCACTGACACAGAGGAGCCAGAACTGTGGGATCATGTAACCAAACCAGGACTGATTCAAAATAAGTAAGTATACAGCTGTAGCGGTCCTCACTCTCCCTCTCCGCTTCTATCGCCTGGTTGGCTGGTGTGGTATAGGGGTACCTGGGAGAGGAGAGTGCAGGAACACTATGCCAAGCTCTCACCTCGTATGTGTATGAGGGTTGAGCAAAGTCACTTAAATTACCTCCGTGTCTTCTCACTGCATACGAAGCTTCCGCTTGTTCCGTGGAGATGTGTCTGCCAGTAACAGAGCCCCACACCAATTAAAAGTCCAACACTCTTTTATTTCTCTATTGCAGGGTGAACATAACAGTTGAACTTTCAGTAACAGACAGACAGGGGTGTGGATACGAGTAGGCCCAGGCACAAATGAATTCTCCTATTCCTTTGCAAGCGAATAGGCCTGGCGCACGGTCTCTGCCACCGACCGTGAGATTGGTCGCTGCCACTGACCGGGTGAACCGTTGAGGCCCCTGCCACAGGCCTAATAGCAGGTCTCTGCCACTGACCTGAGTTGACTAGTTGGACCGCTACCACCGGTCATTGAACATGAACCACCTTCCTCTATGAACTTGGCCCCTGTTCGGGAAAGACATCCCTCCGGGCGGTCTCCAGAGGTTCACCTGTCACTGGGAATATGCTGCACCAGGTCTTCGGATGAATCCCTCCTCCGGTCCCTTACGCCTCTGGATTCGGGTGCCCAACACCCGGGCACCCTAGGACAGCCCCTCCCGGGCGGGACCCAGCGTAAGGTACTGGGCCCCAGGCCTCCGGCCGAGTACCTCACCCCAGACTGAAGGTGTCTGGGATGGAACACGAACTCCAAGTGTCCAGGCCTAGGCCGCCTGGACACCGACCGCGAACAGCAGCCCTCAGGCTGAAGGTGCCTGGGACTCGACCCTCGTGGCGAAGATGTCTGCCCCCTTTATAACCTCTCCCAGCAAGCACAGCGGGTTCCCCGCCCCGCCGTACAACCGCTGCGAGAGGTCACAAAGGGTCAAAGGGTGCGGCACTGCAGCAATAGTTCAACCCCGGCCCAAAGTGACAGCGCCACCTGCTGGGCCGCAGGGAACTATGCATCACTGGTGTCCTCACCAGAATTAAACATTCTGAAAGTACATGCCCGTTACACAGATATTAAACATTTTTAAGAGTACAGTAGTTATAGCTAGGCTTTAATGTTATTAAAGGGTGAATTACTTTGTCCAAACTTGATTTATTGTTTTGAGCAGGTGATGGTGTATTAAATCACTCTTCAGCTACTTTTGTCTCTTGAAGGCTCTAACAAAGAGGTCTGAAGGTCTTACCTAATGCAGCCAGTATTGTTGTTTTTCATTGATTTTGAATAATGGAGAATACAGACATATAAGTGGTATTCCAGGAAAAGGACTACCACTGTTTGGCGTGTCCAAGAGAAATAATTGAAATGTCCTTTTTTCTGAGAAGTATTGTGCTGTTTTCTCAAATGTAAATGCTTCTCTGTGCTACTCATTTTTACAGACTCATTGCTGAAGGATCAGATAATTGTATAGTTGTATACACTTAGTGGAAATCACCTATAGAAGTTTCCGACTTTCATAGACAGGCTCCATTCCTTTTACTGTAAACCTTATTATGGTGGGGAAAAAAAAAATTAGGAATGAAACTTTTATACGTATAAAAAGAGTGGTGTTCAGAAAAAAAAGACCTTACAACTTAATATTTATCATGTATCCTCTTATGTTTTTTGTAGGTGCCTTTTATGGATTACTGTGCATAGCAATGTCAGTGGTTGCTTCATTTATGGGAAGTGTGATTCAGGTAAAATAATTTATATCAATTGTTAATTAGATAAATATGACTTACAGTATTTACATGATTTGTGCAACGCAAACACATGTAAAATAACATTTTTACTGTATGCATGACCATTCTTTAGATATCAATATGATGTGCTATTTACTATAAAACTTACTATAGCTGCCACCTCCCTAGCAACACAATATACAGTAGAGGTGGTGAGAATGCCATATACTGATATACAGATGATAGGGCAACCCCAGAACTAGGGGTTTCCAATAACAGGTTGACTGCTGAACCATAGTTATTTCAAAAAGATGTATTTAATATTCAAGCAAGCAGCTAACCACAAGCCCGGAGAACAATACAGTACATGATGATACGTTCAAAATAATTGTTCTACTTCGGCTGTGTACCCCCAGTCCTTTTATACAGTTTAAAGGGGGAGGCGCATTAAATGGGCTTCTTTGAAATACAAAACAATTTGTTGGTATTTACATTCAAAAACAAATGGTCATTTAGCATCTATATGTAATTTTCCAGATTGGGAAAATGCCATTCACGAGCTGAAGGTGTGAATGGCACCTGTCCACAAACAGAAGAAACAGTTGCTACGTCCTGTAACTCAAATTTGCTTAATCAATCTTTGAACACAGTCAAGTCATATTGTTACACAATATGACTTCTAACAGAACACAACTAATATTCCTACACACATACATATATATATATATATATATATATATATATATATATATATATACACATATGTAGCGGGGTCTCCTTTAAGACTCTCTGGACTACCTTACCCAGAACCCCATTTGGCACCCAGGGTGCATTGTTGCCACCGCAGAGACTTATGGGTGGGGCTATAAAGGGAAGGGGCGAGGCTAAACTCGGTCTCTTTGGGACACAAGACTTCGATGAACAAGTCCTCCTGTGCGGATCTGCTGATGTGCAAGGCCTGAAGCCTGGGGCCTTGCGCAGCTACCAAAGAGCCTTCCACCCTACTGCGAGCCTGGGTGGCATCTGACTTTGTTATCCTCAAACTTTGTTGGATCGGAGACCTGACCGCTGCAGACGCTGTGTGTGGAGACACAGCAGGTGGAAGTCCCGGACTGGCATCGTGTCCGGAGGGGTGAGCGAGCACATGCTCAATCCATATACTGTTGTTAGGCCTACAGACTGCCGTGGCCCACCAGCTTATATTTGAGACCCCACTGGAGGTCCATAGCAGAACTGAGCCAAAGGGTCTTCAGTGAAGTGTTCCGTGTTGTTACTTTGACCTGTGGATTACAAATGTGTTCCTGAATGTGCACCACCATTAAAGACTTGCATGCGAAGAAATCATCCCCTAGAGACTGAGTTTTAGAGTCTGGGTCAGGCCTGACCAAGTGTTAGAGTTTAGTTGCTGCGCCACAGGGCGCTTAGTTAACAGCCGTTACACGTGGTATGCCATTATTGTATTTCACTAATGTGTAGTATGTGATTCGCTGCAGGGCTCTGCACGAAGCACGTGTGATCTGTTATAACTGTTGATCTATTATACCAAGAGAGAGTAAACTCGTTATTCTTTAATTGCTTTGCATTGGTGTCTGAATTTTACCATAGAGTATAAGAAATATTACCCTAGACTAACTGTACCAGAGTGGGTCGAGTGAATTGCCGGGGGTTGGCGGTGCTGTGTGCAGGGCCTGAGACCAAATTCAGCGTCTCTCTTAGTTGGGGGTGCGCTACACGTGGGGGTTCTCGTCCAGGATCCTGATACAGCAGGTGAATACGCCAGAGGTACCGGCATGGACCCGCTAACAGTAAAAGCGGGGTGCGAAGCATCTAGAGCGAATCCAAACAAGTCGGTAGTCATCAGCCTCCCGGGGAGGAGTGGTCAACAGAGACGGTAGAACAGCTAATGATGTCCGTGTCCCCAGATCATACACCGTGGGTGATGGAGATGAAGTCAGACCCAGATATCTCGTATCAGTATGCACTAGTGGAGTACTGGGGTGGGATGCCAGAGACTTTCAAGCACAACTGTGTGCGGACGCCAGACAACAAAACCTATAGGTTGGCGCACGCAATAACTATAAAGAAAGAGCCATCACCAACGGGATCACCGCAGGGGGCAACCCGTGCCTCACCTGAAAGAAGAGGGAGGGCGACGCCTCCGGCGGCACCTGCACCTGTCGCTGCCATATCACCAGAACTGATAAATGCTATAGGGGATCTGCTAACAAAATGTCAGAAGGCAAGCACGGTACATGTGGAGACTAGCTACCGGAGGTTAAAGACATTCTCGGGGAAGCTCCCTGTTCCTGCAGGGGAGGAAGATTTTGATACTTGGGTGGAGCAGGCGTTATAAGCAGTAGAGGCATGGGAGGTGCCTGAAGCGCAGAAGAGGCAACGAGTGATAGAGAGCCTGAAAGGCGCAGCTGCAGAAGCAGTAAAAAGTTTCCGGTTTGGGAATACAGACTGCACGGCTCAAGACTGCCTAGCCATGCTACAGGAGGAGTTCGGTCAGTTAGAAAAGGTGACAGAGATGATCTACCAATTCGAACATACTTTCCAGCAGCCGAATGAGAAGCTTTCAGAGTATGTCAGAAGACTGAACAGGTTGCTGTGCAAAATTGTATTAAAGAAGGGAATGATGCCCAAAGATACAGATGCGGCAAGAATGAAGCAAGTCTTGAAGGGAGCATTGCGCTCGGATCCAGTCTGGCTTCACCTGAAAACCTTGGGAGGAGGAACGTCACTGACCTACTCTGACTTGATAAAAATCATCAGTGATGAGGAGGCGCTACAGCAGGACCAGCAAATGATTAAAGCCCTGTACACACAATCGGTTTTACCGAAGAAAACAGTCCGATGGACTTTTTTCATCAGACCAACCGATCATGTATGGGACCCATCGGTCTTTTTTCCATCGGTTTTAAAAAATAGAACATGTTTTAAATTTTTCCGATGGATAAAAAACCGATCGAAAACTCCGATCGTCTATGGGCAAGTCCATCGGATCAAAAACCCACGCATGCTCAGAATCAAGTCGACGCATGCTCAGAAGCATTGAACTTAATTTTTCTCGGCTCATCGGAGTGTTTTACGTCACCGCGTTTGGAACGGTCGGTTTTTTGACTGATGGTGTGTAGGCAAGACTGATCAAAGTCAGCTTCATCGGTTTTCCGATGGAAAAATCCATCGGGTTAAAAAACCATATGAAATCCGATCGTGTGTACAGGGCTTTAGACAAATGCCGCCCCTGCACCAGTGATAGTCAACTCAGTGATGACCCCTGAAAGAGACTCAGAAGTAGACACTTTAAAATCACAAATGTCTAAGGTGTTAGAGATGCTGACCTCTCTGATAACAAAAGATTCAGAGGGTCCTGAGAGAGAAGTACCAAGGAAGGAACTATTCCCAATTGCCTCAGCACCCACATCTCTACAAGAATGGGGAGATATAGTCTGTTTTAACTGTGGAGGAATTGGCCATATTGCAGCTGTGTGTTCCAACCCCAAAAAGAAGAAAATAGACAACCGCAGGCCGGCGGGAAACTTCAGAGGGCCCCGGTGAAGGAGTCAACCAGGTGCCCATCATCTTCAGTGAGCTCCAAACTGAATGAGAAGCTAAGGAAGAGAAAACACAAAACTCCTCAGAGGAAACACAGTATCCCTCAGCAGGGATACACCCCAAAGAGAGAGGAAAAGACCCCTCAGAAGAGGCACAGCATTCCCCAAACGGGATGCACACCTAAGAAAGACAATAACATCCCTCAGCGGGTCTGTACACTCATTAAAAGGAGGGAAATCAACGCATATCAGGCCCAAGAAAGTCCAAAGGGAGTTGGACGAAAGAGAGTCCGAAGGGCAAGGACCAGAAGAAGGTGACCTCTGCTAGGCCATATCCAGAGAAGCTGGTAGGCCCATCTCCTATAGTACCCATTCAAGTGGAGGGAGTCTACACAAGAGCCATCTTGGATACTGGGGCACAGGTGACCCTGCTGTATAGGGATTTCTATGATAAACACTTAAGTCATCTACCCATCCAGAAGATAGAAGAGCTGGAAATATGGGGAATCGGCGCCCAGAGTTTCCCTTACGATGGCTACCTGCCCATCAAGATGACCTTTTGACCCATCCGTGGCTGGGAAGGCTGAAGTGTTCGACACCCTGGCAGTTGTGTGTCCTCGGCCGCCTGGAGCCAACAAGAGTTCCCTTATAATAGGGACGAATACGGATCTGGTTCGGAGACTCCTGACCCCTCTAGTACAAGGGAAGGGCCCTGCAGTCACCAAAATCCATCCCATGCTGAAGACGGCCTACCAGCGAGTGGTCTTGGAGCAAAAGACCCCAGAAGAGGGGATAGGGAAGGTGTGGAGACTTGGAAGAAAAGGGGTAGTGTTGCAGCCCGGCGAAGTAACCTGTCTCAATGCCACTGTGAAGCTTACTTGAGAACAACCTGGACACTTTGTCATGCTGGAGCCCGACCCAAGGGAAGAACACTCGGGTTTGGAAGTGATCCCAGAAGTGGTCCTGAAGAAGGCCCATTGTAGAGTCCCGGTGAGTGTCAGGAACACTACAGGTGGCCCCATGGAGATCCCCGCCAGAATGCTGCTGGGCCAGGTGAGCCCTGCTGCCCCGGTTGCCCTGTCAGGAGTCAAGGGGACGGGTGAAGGAGGAGATGTTTGGGAGAAGCTCTCTATGGAGAATCCGAATCTACCCTGGGCTTGGAAGGAGAGAGCCAAGGCCCAGTTGACCAGATGGGAGAAGATTTTCTCCAAAGATGAGTTCGATGTGGGGTGTGCAAGGAGTGTCACCCATCGAATCCGCCTCCAGGAAGACAAGCCCTTCAGAGAAAGGGTCAGGCGGGTCCCACTAGCAGATCTGGAGGATCTGAGAGAACAACTCGCAGAACTCAAGAGGACTGGTGTGATCCGGGAGTCTAGAAGCCCCTATGCCTCCCCGATAGTGGTGGTCAGGAAGAAGAATGGGTCATTGAGGCTATGTATAGACTACAGGACTGTCAACAGGAGAACCATCCCTGACCAGTACACCACTCCCAGGATAGAGGATGCCCTACAGAGTTTGTCTGGAGCGAAGTGGTTCAGTGTTATGGATCTCAAAGTGGGTACTACCAGATCCCTATGCATCCGGAAGACAAGGAGAAGACAGCTTTCATAACCCCAGTGGGGTTCTTTGAATTTGACCGAATGCCTCAGGGACTGTCTGGAGCTCCCGCCACCTTCCAACATCTCATGGAGAAGACTGTTGGAGACATGAACCTTATCGAAGTCCTGGTGTATCTGGACGATGTCATTGTCTTTGGGAGAACCTTGGAGGAACACGAGGAGAGGCAGGAGAAGGTATTGAGAAGACTCAGTGAGGAGGGGCTCAAGCTTTCGCCCGAGAAGTGTCAGTTCTACCAGTCTTCCGTTAACTATCTGGGACACATAGTGTCTGAAGAAGGGGTGGCCACAGACCCCGAGAAGTTGGAGGCAGTTACCTCCTGGCCACGGCCCACTACAGTAACAGAACTCAGATCCTTCTTGGGGTTCTGCTCCTATTATAGGAGGTTTGTAGAGGGATTTGCCCGAATTGCCAGACCGCTGAATGAACTACTCAAGACAGAAGGGGAAGAGGACGACTCAGGGCCCAGGAAGCCGGGAGAGTCAGTCAAAGATCAGTGGAACCAGAAGTGTGAAGAGGCCTTCCAGGCGTTGAAGAAGAGCCTAACCACTGCCCCAGTCTTGGCCTACGCAGACCCAACAAGACCCTATGAGCTACACGTAGATGCCAGTCATGACGGTCTGGGAGGAGTGCTCTACCAAGAGCATGAAGGGCAACTGTGGCCCATTGCCTACGTGAGCAGGAGCCTGACCCCCTCTGAGAAGAACTACCCCACTCACAAGTTGGAGTTCCTGGCCCTTAAGTGGGCGGTAGTTGACAAGCTTAAAGACTACCTGTATGGGGCAGAGTTCACTGTGAAGACAGACAACAACCCCCTTACTTACCTCTTCACCACAGCAAAGCTGGATGCTACAGGACACAGATGGCTGGCCGCCCTGTCTGGGTTCAATTTCAGCCTGAAGTACAGGCCAGGGGCCGGAAATCAAGATGCGGATGCCCTGTCTAGGAGATCTCATGCCCACACCAGTGAGACAGAAGACTGGACCCAAGTGGCACCTGATGGGGTGCGGGCCCTTTGTCAAGGGGCTGAATTACAAACCAGAGGAGGCTCAAGGGCAGAAGAGATAGGAGTTACCATGGTAGGAGTTCCCAAACAATACTGTGGAGTAACTCAACTGGAAGAAGACAATCTGCCAAAACTGTCAAAAAAGGAGCTGAGAGGTGACCAACTGGAAGACCCTATGGGAAGATTGGTCCTGGAGGCCCTGGAGAACCAGGATCCAAATAGACTCCTGCGTCACCCCTCAAGGGCAGCCCGCCTATTGAGGAAGGAGTGGGACAGGTTGCAGGTACATCAGGGAGTGGTCTACCGAAGGGGCCCCTCTGATGACCTGGAAGATAAATGGCAATTGTTTCTTCCCGAAAAACACAGAGAGACTGTCCTGGTCGCCCTACATGACAACCACGGCCACCTGGGGGCTGAAAGAACCTTTCAACTCGTCAGAAGTTGGTTCTATTGGCCCTGCATGAGGGCTGAAGTGGAGGAGTACTGCCACTCATGTGCACGCTGCATCCAGCGGAAGACTTTGCGCCATCAAGCTGCCCCAATGGGCCATCTACAAAGTCAAGGCCCGATGGATCTGGTATGCATTGATTTCCTCTGCCTCGAACCCGACCTGAGTGGACTAGGAAATGTTCTGGTGATAACCGATCATTTCACCCAGTATGCCCAAGCTTTCCCAACCAAAGACCAGAAGGCTTCCACGGTGGCCAAGGTACTTATGGAGAAGTATTTCGTCCACTATGGGCTACCGCAGCGACTCCATTCAGATCAAAGAAGGGACTTTGAGAGTCGGCTGATCCGGAAACTCCTGGATTCTTTAGGGATCAAGAAAACCCGAACCACCCCTTACCATCCACAAGGAGATGCTCAGCTGGAGAGGTTTAACCGAACCCTGCTCAACATGTTGGGGACTCTGAATAGCAAGAAGAAACAACATTGGAGCAGACACATAGCAGCTATAGTACACGCTTACAACTGTACCACTAGTGATGCTACAGGTTACTCCCCCTACCGACTCATGTTTGGGAGAGAAGCAAGGTTACCCGTAGACCTGGCCTTTGGCACTTCCTTAGACCATTCCTCAGCCACATCCCACAAGGGATATGTGGATAGACTCAGACACAGCTTGAAGTTAGCCTATGAACAGGTCCAGGCGGCCTCGGATCAAAGGGGAGCCCGCAACAAAAGGAACTTTGACCTGAAGGTCCGGATCCAGGACCTGCAGCCTGGGGACCGAGTACTGCTACGCAATCTGGGGGTCCCTGGAAAACACAAACTTGCAGACAGATGGAGACCTGAACCCTATGTCATTTGTAAGAAGTTGCCTGGCCTACCTGTCTACAAGTTGAAGCCAGAAGGGAAGGTGGGGCCATTGAAGACCTGGCATCGGAACCATCTGCTCCCACTTGCCGAAGCAGTCAGGATACCTCCAGTGAGGGACTCCCCTGAACCAGCCTCCATCCTGGATACTCCCAGGCCAAACACTCGCTCCCAGACCTCTCGAGCTGAAGATATCGAGGCCTCTGAACTAAGTGGAGATGAAGAACAAGAACTTGATTGGTTGTGGCCTTCCCCAACCCCAGGGGCTTCTGCTATAGATCTTCCAACCACTGAAGACACTATAGACAGTACACTGAATGCAGAAGCCACTGAGTTCATCCCATCTAGTCCTTTATCAGATCACTGGGAGGATGCCTGTGACACTTACTCGGAGGAGGACCCCAGAGACTCTATATATCTTCCAGTTTCTGAATCAGATGTTCCAGAGCCCGCCGTGTCCCCCGAGCCTGCTCCGGAAGAAGAACCTGCGGCGCCAGAGCCAGAAACTCTAAGAGAACAAAGGGCTCGAAGAGTCATAAGGCCTCCCAAAAAGTTGACCTACCCACAAATGGGGAAGAGCTCGGAAGATTCTGTGGTCACTGCCAGGAGGAGTGCAGAGAATCCGGATCCCTCCACTGTTCATTTGGTGGAGGGCAACCCCAACTCACTCTCTGGCACAGTTAGGCAGGCCACTCATGATAGTGTGACCTGTGGGCAAGGGAATCCAACCCCTCAGTTTTGGTGGGAATTCCCTTTGCCAACATCATACGCTGCTTTATCCAGGGTTGTCCGTAGAGTATGTTAAATTTATCTTTGGGGACCAAAGAATTCAAGTTGGGGGGAGTGTGTAGCGGGGTCTCCTTTTAAGACTCTCTGGACTACCTTACCCAGAACCCCATTTGGCACCCAGGGTGCATTGTTGCCACCGCAGAGACTTATGGGTGGGGCTATAAAGGGAAGGGGCGAGGCTAAACTCGGTCTCTTTGGGACACGAGACTTCGATGAACAAGTCCTCCTGTGCGGATCTGCTGATGTGCAAGGCCTGAAGCCTGGGGCCTTGCACAGCTACCAAAGAGCCTTCCACCCTACTGTGAGCCTGAGTGGCATCTGACTTTGTTATCCTCAACCTTTGTTGGATCGGAGACCTGACCGCTGCAGACGCTGTGTGTGGAGACACAGCAGGTGGAAGTCCCGGACTGGGATAGTGTCCGGAGGGGTGAGCGAGCACATGCTCAATCCATATACTTTATACTGTTGTTAGGCCTACAGACTGCCGTGGCCCACCAGCTTATATTTGAGACCCCATTGGAGGTCCATAGCAGAACTGAGCCAAAGGGTCTTCAGTGAAGTGTTCCGTGATGTTACTTTGACCTGTGGATTACAAATGTGTTCCTGAATGTGCACCACCATTAAAGACTTGCATGCAAAGAAATCATCCCCTAGAGACTGAGTTTTAGAGTCTGGGTCAGGCCTGACCAAGTGTTAGAGTTTAGTTGCTGCGCCACAGGGCGCTTAGTTCACGGCCGTTACACGTGGTATGCCATTATTGTATTTCACTAATGTGTAGTATGTGATTCGCTGCAGGGCTCTGCAAGAAGCACGTGTGATCTCTTATAACTGTTGATCTATTATACCAAGAGAGAGTAAACTCGTTATTCTTTAACCACTTGCTTACTGGGCACATAACCCCCTTCCTGCCCAGGCGAAATTTCAGCTTCCGGCACTGCGTCGCTTTGAATGACAATTGCGCAGTCGTGCGACGTGGCTCCCAAACAAAATTGACGTCCTTTTTTTCCCACAAATAGAGCTTTCTTTTGGTGGTATTTGATCACCTCTGCGGTTTTTATTTTTTGCGCTATAAACAAAAAAAGAGCGACGATTTTGAAAAAAAAACAATATTTATTACTTTTTGCTATAATAAATATCCCAATTTTTTTTTAAAAAAGTTTTTTTTTCTCAGTTTAGTCCGATACGTACTCTTCTACATATTTTTGGTCAAAAAAAAAATCGCAATAAGCGTTTATTGATTGGTTTGCGCAAAAGTTATAGCGTCTACAAAATAGGGGATAGTTTTATAGCATTTTTATTATTTTTTTTTTTTTACTAGTAATGGTGGCGATCAGCGATTTTTATCGTGACTGTGACATTATGGCGGACACATCGGACACTTTTGACACCATTTTGGGACCATTCACATTTATACAGCGAACAGTGCTATAAAAATGCACTGATTACTGTATAAATGTGACTGGCAGGGAAGGGGTTAACACTAGGGGGCGGGGAAGGGGTTAACTATGTTCCCTATTTGTGATTCTTACTGTGGGGGGAGGGGACTAATTGGGGGAGGAGACCGATCTGTGTCCCTATGAACAAGGGACACAGCATCGGTCTCCTCTCTCCCTGACAGGACATGGATCTCTGTGTTTACACACAGAGATCCACATCCTGCTTCTGTAACTGCCGATCGAATGTACCTGGCGGACATCGCGGCCGCCAGGCACGCTCCTCGGCATCACGTGATGCGCGCCGCACAGCTGTTCCCCGCCGCGCGCCCTCGGCGGCGCGCAGCGGGATGTAAACAGAGAAGGACGTCCTGGGGACGTCCTCTCGGCACTTGAGAGCCGCGCTGCAGCCGTCTTTCGGCTATAGCGCGGGTCTCAAGTGGTTAATTGCTTTGCATTGGTGTCTGAATTTTACCATAGAGTATAAGAGATATTACCCTAGACCAGGGGTGTCCAAACTTTTTTCAAAGAGGGCCAGATTTGATGAAGTGAACATGCTCGAGGGCCGACCATTTTGCCTGACATTCTTTGAACCATTAAAATTTGGTCTAATGCCCCATACACACGATCGTTTTTCATGCCATTAAAAATGCCATTTTTAAAAATGGCCATTAAAACTGATCGTGTGTATGCTCCAGAGCATTTTTAACGACGTGAAAAACGGCCATTAAAAATTTCGAACATGCTCTCTTTTTTCACGTCGTTTTTCATGTTGTTTTTTTTAACGACGTGAAAAACGATAGTGTGTATGCTTTAACGACGTGAAAAAAACGCACATGCTCAGAATCAAGTATGAGACGGGAGCGCTCGTTCTGGTAAAACTAGCGTTCGTAATGGAGATAGCACATTCGTCACGCTGTAACGGACTGAAAAGCACGAGGCTGAAAAGCGCGAATCGTCGCTCAACAAACTTTACTAACATGAAGGGTGGCGTCATTAGAATGGAACTTCCCCTTTATAGTGCCGTCGTACGTGTTGTACGTCACTGCGCTTTGCTTGAACATTTTTTAAAATGATGGTGTGTACGCAAGACAGGCCTGAGAGGAAACAAGAAAAAAAATGACGAGAAAAACGTCAGTTTTAAAAATGGCATGAAAAACGACCGTGTGTATGGGGCATAAGTGTGTTCGTCCGAGCACTAATACACTACCCAACAAGAAATATCTTGCCTTTGTGGCTGTGTGTGAGTAAAGAGGTGAGCTCTGTGTGTTTCACTTTAAAGAGGGAAGTTTCAGGAAAAAATTTAGTTTTTTTTTTTAAGTAAAAGGTCTGTGAAGCAGATCCCCAGACCATCCCCAGTCCATCACGGACTGGGGATCTGTGAGGGGCTGGGGGATCTGTGAGGGGCTGGGGATCTGTGAGGAACTGGGGATCTGTGAGGGACTGGGGATCTGTGAGGGACTGGGGATCTGTGAGGGGCTGGGGGATCTGTGAGGGGCTGGGGGATCTGTGAGGGGCTGGGGGATCTGTGAGGGGCTGGGGGATCTGTGATGGGCTGGGGATCTGTGAGGGGCTGGGGATCTGTGAGGGGCTGGGGATCTGTGAGGGGCTGGGGATCTGTGAGGGGCTGGGGATCTGTGAGGGGCTGGGGATCTGTGATGGGCTGGGGATCTGTGAGGGACTGGGGATCTGTGAGGGGCTGGGGATCTGTGAGGGGCTGGGGATCTGTGAGGGGCTGGGGATCTGTGATGGGCTGGGGATCTGTGAGGGGCTGGGGATCTGTGATGGGCTGGGGATCTGTGAGGGGCTGGGGATCTGTGAGGGACTGGGGATCTGTGAGGGGCTGGGGATCTGTGAGGGGCTGGGGATCTGTGATGGGCTGGGGATCTGTGAGGGGCTGGGGATCTGTGAGGGACTGGGGATCTGTGATGGGCTGGGGATCTGTGATGGGCTGGGGATCTGTGATGGGCTGGGGATCTGTGAGGGGCTGGGGATCTGTGAGGGGCTGGGGATCTGTGATGGGCTGGGGATCTGTGAGGGACTGGGGATCTGTGAGGGACTGGGGATCTGTGAGGGGCTGGGGATCTATAATGGGCTGGGGATCTGTGATGGGCTGGGGATCTGTGATGGGCTGGGGATCTGTGATGGGCTGGGGATCTGTGAGGGGCTGGGGATCTGTGAGGGGCTGGGGATCTGTGAGGGGCTGGGGATCTGTGATGGGCTCCCCATCGCAGAGCCCACTTCATAGACCCCACTCCATCTCAGACCCCCCCATTACAGACTCCCTCCATATTAGAGTCAGACTGTCACTTTTTTCAATGCAGCATTTCCCCTCCCCACACTGCCCTACCTTAATCACACAAGCCAGGAAGCACACATGGCATGGCAGGTCCAGACAAAGGGCGGGACTTTTCAAGTTAAAGGCGGGTGATTGGTTGCTGGCACCGCCCCACTGTCTAGCAACCAATCACCTGCTTTGTAACTTGAAAGATCCCGCCCTTTGTGCGGACCTGCAGCACTTCCAGGCTTGTGTGGGGAGGGGGAAGAAGGGGGAGTGATGCGAGAGTCGGCAGAGGGGAGAGAACACTGACAATTTAGCAAAGCTGCGGGCCACTACTGGGTCTGGATTTGGCCCGAGATCGCCTATTTAGTGATGCCACATATATATCTTTTGTAGTCCCGGTGCTGGGAGATCGTTGGGGGCCACAAAAGATATATATGCCCAGATAACCAAGCGGGCCGCAATTGGCCCGCGGGCCGGACTTTGGACATGCCTGCCCTAGACTAACTGTGCCAGAGTGGGTCGAGTGAATTGCCGGGGGTTGGCGGTGCTGTGTGCAGGGCCTGAGACCAAATTCAGCGGCTCTCTTAGTTGGGGGTGCGCTACACATATATATATATATATATATATATATATATATATATACATATACATACACATAAATACATATATATACATATACATACACATACATACTGTGACAGCAGGCAGGTAAAATCACCAGGTTGCATCCAGGATGGAAGGTATATATGTCCTAGATTCAGGCTTTATGCCGATTTATACCACTAAGGAGAGTGCTGGGAGTCTTGCAGGGGAAGAGTTCATGAGCCCAGCTGAAGTAAGTGGGCTCATTAGGGCCTCTACAAGAACTCCCAGCATGCTAAGGGAGATGCTCCAACCTGGAACCAGATCTGTGTGGATAGTCTGGGGAGTGTGATCTCTGTGCGGTGAGCCAAAGCCTGTGTGGTTATTGCTAAGAACTTCTAAAAGCAGGGAGCTAGGGACTGGGGCAGCACAAGGCTGTACCCAGTTGTTAGTTAGGGACACCCACGTGTGTAGTGAGCGGTCAAGTTGACCAGGATTTATTTTCCTGTTTCTTTTGTTTTTGCTGTATTTTTTTGTCTGTATATAGTTCAAATAAAACCACACCCTTTTGTTTTCTCCTACCACTGTCTGCTGTGCCTGTTTTTGTGTGGTGAACCCAACCAGGGGGTCACACACACCCACTGCTTAATCACAGTTGGTGGAGAATGCGGGCAGTTTTTTTTAAGGCCAGCATAGAGGCGATACTGAAACAGCTGGCTCTAGCAAATACCAATCAGCAGCAGACAAATGCAGGTTTGCAAAAGAGCCTGGCAGCCCAGCAGCGAGTTCATCAAAAGAGTCTGGAAGCTCAGCAACAAGCCCAGCAGCAATCTGAGGCCCGCTTCATAGACCTGTTGCAGAAGCAAGAACAGAGACTACAGCAACAAATGGAGACATTAATGCAGCAACGTCCGCAGACCAGTAAGGCAAGTAGTTCCACTAATACTGCGTCCTTTGGGGTGAGTCGCTTACTGACAAAAATGACTGGAGAGGATGATCCAGAGGTGTTTTTGCCCACATTTGAAAGGACTGCTGAAAGGGAAAAGTGGCCTAAGGAGCAGTGGGCTGGACTGGTGGCCCCTCTGTTAACTGGTGAATCGCAGAAAGCTTACTATGACCTAGAGCCTGACCAAGCAAAAGACTATGTGATGCTAAAAAATGAAATATTAGCACGGCTGGGTGTCACCCTGGCCGTCCGGGCTCAGCGTGTGCATAACTGGACTTTCCGGCTTGGAAAACCCCCCAGGTCTCGAATGTATGATCTCATTCACCTGAGCAGGAAGTGGCTACAGCCAGAGACTTTGTCAGCACCAAAGATTGTGGAACGTGTTGTGATGGATCGTTTCTTGAGAGCTCTTCCTACTGCCATCCAAAAGTGGGTAAGCCATGGAGACCCAGAAACGGCCGATAATCTTGTGGATCGTGTAGAGAAGTACTTGGCTATGGAAAATCTGACTGCCTCTTCCAGAGACTCACGGACTTTCCACCCTAAGACCAGACCATTCCCAGTGGCGGGTAAGATGATTCCAAGGGGTGAGGGTGGAGAGAACGAGAGGGTGGGAGTTCTACCTAAGGTCTGGCGAGAACAGCCTGGGAAGTCAGGGGCTCAAGAGGCAGCAAAAAGGATTGTTTGCTACCGCTGCCGACAAGAGGGACATATTGCAGCAAATTTCCCGGTTTTGGATGAACCCATGCAATGTGACTTTCTAAGGGACAGACGTCAGTCGCTGTTTGCGACAGTCGCATGCACTGCTATTCGGGGAACTAAGAAACATTTATGCAAAATGTGTATTAATGGTAAAAATGTTGTTGTGTTGCTGGATTCAGGTAGCCTGGTGACACTGATAAAAGCTGAATTAGTCACTACAGAGGTCTTAGGGAATAACAAGGTAGCTGTTATTTGTGTGCATGGGGACACCCGAGAGTATCCTGTGACTACAGTGTGTTTTGAGACCTCCAAAGGTAACCTCTCTCATCAGGTGGGGTTAGTGTCTCAGTTACCACATGATGCCATTGTGGGAAGGGATTTTCCAAAGTTTTGGGAACTCTGGGATTGTCCTGAGCCCCCCACTGGTGCCCCTATATACCAGGAATGTGATAGCCAGAATTCCTCTGAGAGTGGTGAGGACTCTCCAGAATTTCCCTTGTCGGTATTGGCAGGGGAGACTCGAGAAACTGGGGAGGAGCCAACATCCTCAGACGAAAACGTGCCGTCTGTGGAGTTTTCTGATCTCGAGGTTCACAAGGAAAATTTTGCCACAGAACAGTTAAAAGACCCCACCCTAATAAAGGCACGGGAAAACGTAGTGAAAATAGATGGCGAGTTAGTGAACCCAGATGAGACCTGCACTTACCCATACTTCATTGTGGAAAACGACCTACTGTATCGGGTGGCTAAAAGGGCAGAAGAAACCATTGAGCAGCTTGTGGTCCCGAAACCTTACAGGAAGTTGGTGTTAGAGTTGGCCCATGGGCACATTCTTGGAGGTCATCTGGGGACAGAGAAAACCAGAGAGAGAGTATTGCAAAGATTCTATTGGCCTGGGGTCATGAAGGAAACCGAAAATTATTGTTCCTCCTGCCCTGTGTGTCAGAGGTCGGCACCGATGCCACATTTCCGTAACCCGCTGGTACCTCTTCCCATCATTGAGGTCCCCTTTGAGAGGATCGCAATGGATTTGGTAGGTCCGATAATGAAGTCCGCTAGGGGACATCAGTACATTTTGGTTATATTGGACTATGCCACCCGGTATCCGGAAGCGATTCCTCTCCGAAATACCTCGGCCAAAACCATAGCCAAAGAGCTATCTCTTGTTTTTAGCCGTGTGGGTATTTGTAAGGAACTGCTTACAGACCAAGGTACACCCTTTATGTCCCGGGTTATGAAAGAGCTGCGCAAGTTGTTCAAAGTGACACAATTGCGTACATCCGTGTATCACCCCCAAACAGATGGGTTGGTTGAAAGATTCAACAAAACCCTAAAAAAAACGTTAAAGAAGGTGGTGGATAGAGATGGAAAGGATTGGGACTGTCTAATCCCCTATTTAATGTTTGCCATTCGGGAGGTACCCCAATCCTCTACGGGTTTCTCACCCTTTGAGTTACTCTATGGGAGACACCCAAGAGGGCTGTTGGATATCGCCAAGGAAACTTGGGAAAATGAGAGTTCTCCCCACAGGAGTGTGATTGAGCATGTCGCCCTGATGCAAGATAGAATTGCACAGTTAATGCCAATCGTAAAGGAACATTTGGCCCAAGCGCAGTTGGCACAGCAGAGAGTGTACAACCGTGGGGCCAAGACCCGTACCTTTTCCCCGGGGGATAAGATATTGGTACTTGTCCCTACGGTTGAAAGAAAATTCCTTGCTAAATGGCAAGGCCCCTACGAGATAATGGAAAAAGTGAGCGAAGTGAATTACAAGGTCAGACAACCAGGAAGGCGAAAGCCCGAACAGATCTATCACATTAATCTGTTGAAAGCCTGGAGGGATAGGGAGTCCCTAGTCGCAGAAACTTTGTCACCAGCTCAGTCTGATTGCGTGATTCCGGAGGTTGGAATAGCAGTCACCTTGTCAAACCCCCAACAACAGGAGGTTAAAGAGTTTGTGCTTCGCAACAAGGAGGTTTTCTCTGAGCTACCGGGACAAACCTCTGGGGTAGAGCATGATATTATTACCCCGCCCGGTGAAAGGGTGAAGCTAAAACCCTATCGGATCCCAGAGGCCCGACGGGAGGCAATACATGAGGAAGTACAGAAAATGCTTGAGTTGGGGGTGATAGAGGAATCCCAAAGTGATTGGTCCAGTCCCATAGTGTTAGTGCCTAAACCGGATGGGAGCTGGTGATTTTGTAACGATTTTCGACAACTGAACAAAGTTACAAAATTTGACACCTACCCCATGCCACGTATAGATGAGTTTATCGACCGGCTCGGAACAGCCCAATACATGACAACTCTCGATCTCACAAAAGGGTATTGGCAAATTCCCCATGCCAAATCGGCTAAGGAGAAAACCGCGTTTGTAACCCCAGACGGGGCGTTCCAATATAAAAGAATGCCGTTTGGATTACAGAATGCACCGGCAACATTCTAGCGGAAAATGGACCAGATACTGAGTCCCCATCAGAAGTATGCTGCGGCTTACCTGGATGATGTAATTGTCCATAGCACAGATTGGGCCTCACATCTGCCAAAAGTGCAAGCAGTCCTAGACTCTATCCGGGAAGCTGGGTTTACGGCCAACCCCAAGAAGTGTACCATTGGACAGGAGGAGGCCAAATATCTTGGGTACACCATTGGGCGGGGAGTGATAAAGCCCCAAGTCAATAAAGTCAAGGCCATACAGAATTGGCCACGTCCCAACAGCAAGAAGCAGGTACAAGCCTTTCTGGGAATCGCTGGTTATTATCGGCGATTCATTCCTCACTTTGCCTCTCAGGCTGTGCCCCTAACCAACCTGACAAAAGGGAAAGAGTCTGTCATGGTTAAATGGACCCCAGAGGCTGAGGCAGCATTCCAATTCTTAAAAAAAGCCTTATGTAGCCTGCCAGTGTTGTACTCACCATACTTATCTAGGGACTTTGTCGTACAATGTGATGCATCAGACGTTGGGTTAGGAGCAGTATTGTCCCAGGTCTGGAACGGGGAAGAGCACCCAGTCATTTACCTCAGCAGGAAATTGAAGTCCCATGAGGTAAATAACGCCACGATTGAGAAGGAGTGTTTAGCGGTGAAGTGGGCTCTAGATTCCCTTCGGTACTATCTGCTAGGGAGGCACTTTGACCTAATTACTGATCACGCTCCTTTAAAGTGGATGGCTCAAAACAAAGAGACAAATAGAAGAGTAAATAGGTGGTTCCTGGCCCTACAATAATTCAACTTTACGGTAAAGCATCGCCCTGGCATTCAAATGGGGAATGTGGATGCTTTGTCTCGAGTACATGCATGCCTGATTGCTTGTGTTCCAACCCCAAGGTTAAAACAAGAGGGGGGGTATGTGACAGCAGGCAGGTAATATCACCAGGTTGCATCCAGGATGGAAGGTATATATGTCCTAGATTCAGGCTTTATACCGATTTATACCACTAGGGAGAGTGCTGGGAGTCTTGCAGGGGAAGAGTTAATGAGCCCAGCTGAAGTAAGTGGGCTCATTGGGGCCTCTACAAGAACTCCCAGCATGCTAAGGGAGATGCTCCAACCTGGAACCAGATCTGTGTGGATAGTCTGGGGAGTGTGATCTCTGTGCGGTGAGCCAAAGCCTGTGTGGTTATTGCTAAGAACTTCTAAAAGCAGGGAGCTAGGGACTGGGACAGCACAAGGCTGTACCCAGTTGTTAGTTAGGGACACCAACGTGTGTAGTGAGCGGTCAAGTTGACCAGGATTTATTTTCCTGTTTCTTTTCTTTTTGCTGTATTTTTTTGTCTGTATATAGTTCAAATAAAACCACACCCTTTTGTTTTCTCCTACCACTGTCTGCTGTGCCTGTGTTTGTGTGGTGAACCCATCCAGGGGGTCACACAGACCCGCTGCTGAATTAACCCCCTCACAATACACATACATACAATATACATACACACACATACACAACAAATTAGAAACACATGCTTTGATAATCATGAATATTGTTTGATAAATAAATGGCTATTACATTTACCCGATCACAGACTAACCCCTCCACGCTGACTGCACACATATATGCTGCCTCTCGTAAATGGGCTTCTTTCTGTGGGACCGCATATATGCGTATCTCCCTTTGTGCTGCGAGCGTGCCACACAGCGTGCTCCCAGCACAGAGCCTGGGCACTCGTACTTACGATCGGACTGTTGGTTTTGTGTCATCTGACCGCTGTGATAGCCACTGATTGGCTATCACAGTGATCAGTCACTGTGAGCCCACCCCTGAGTTTCCTTTCTCTACTGAATGAAGACAAATATACATTGAATCTTCCTCTTCTTGCAGGAGAGGAATTGTAAACAAACCAAAGTGTGTAAAAAATAAAAAATAAAAATAAAATAAAAAATAAGTTTAAAAAAAATAAATGAAAAAATAAGGGAAAAAAAAAAAGATCAAGGTTGCCAGGGTTAGTGTTAGGGTCAAGGTCAGGGTCAAAGTTCAGCATATTTTGGGAAGAAAATAAATTTTTATCAGTGTCAGTTAGTGTCAGTGTGTTTTAAGCAGGATAAAAAAAAAAGTAAAATGTGCACCATTCTTTCTGGGCTGCAATTGTCAGGAGCAGGAGAATTTATTTTGGGTTATTATTTGGTGGTACATTATGATAATAGCAAGAAATATACAGCTAAATTTAAAAAAAAAATTTTTTTTTTTACTATTTTTCCAGTTTTCCTTTGATAATAAAAAAAAATCCAGAGATATCATTACCATTTACCACCAAATGCAAGCCCAATTTGTCCTGAAAGAAATGTGGTATAATCCGCCTGGATACGCTTAGTAGTTATTGTGATGTGTACAGTTTTACTAACACATGTCAAAGTTGTAAAATTGTGCTTAGGCATTTATATATGTTTTACTCTTAGGGTTAAAACAATGCTGGTCATAGGTGATCTAGTTGAATGTAAGGTAGCAGATTACATTTTTCACCCAACAAACTTAAAGCATTGCAGTGGTTTAAACACATCGCTCCAAAAATATTTCAGAAAACACCTGACGTGTGTAGTTTCACCTGGAGATAAACTTTAGCAAAACTGTATAAAGTGAGGCATTATTACAGTGAAAAATAGATTTTAGGAGGCGCATGCGCGGAGGCTAGCGGGACGGTAATGCCTGACTAGAGCTCCGCTCCGTGAAGGGGAAAAAGCCGCAAGATAGATACAGCCCGCCATCCCAAATATACTGGAAAAGCTGTCTCAAGTACTATAGAGGTGAGGGGCACATTTGGGAATGATAATGGTTTACGGAGGAGCCCGCAGTAAAACAAAAATGAACCCCAATAGCGGCACACAAGCGCGGAATTCCTCACAGAAAAAAGCGCCAGTCTCCTCAGACAAAATCACCTCAGAGAAGAAAGGCAAGCTTAAAAAGCCACAACATATCTCCTCAGGAGATTCTGACTCAGAGGCTGAAGTTTATCAGTCACAAATATTACCACAAGAAGCTTCTATCCCCTCAAATATTTTAAAACAATTTGAAAAAATGCTTCACAATGCACTGAAGCAAACATCAGAACAAATTACCTCTAATTTAACAAAAGAAAAAATGCTTCACAAAGCACTGAAGCAAACATCAGAACAAATTACCTCTAATTTAACAAAAGAAATCAGAGACACTGCACAGCAGCACTAGAAATTAAAGTGCAGGACATTGAAAATATTACACTAGACCATCAGTCAGAAATGGAAAATTTGAAGGAAGATAATATTGCACTTCAAAATAAACTGGAGGACTTTGAGAATCGCGCAAGGAGGTCTAACTTGCGCTTTAGAGGCTTACCAGAAACTACAATAGACCTGCAGTCAACAATAACTGCACTATGCCAAGAATTAATGCCAAGCATACCAATAGAAAGAATGGAGATGGACAGAGTGCATAGGGCTCTAATGCCCAAAAAAATGGATGGACCTCCTCGAGATGTTATTGCAAAATTTCACTACTATCTGACGAAAGAACAGTTACTGAAGGCAGCCAGAGAACAAAACAATTTAGTCTTTCAAGGACACAATTATCAGATATTTGCAGATTTATCTCAATTGACAATATCCAAAAGAAGGGCAATGAAACCACAAATACTAGAACTCCAACGCCACAATGTGAAATATCAATGGAGCTTCCCTTTTGCCCTACGTTTCACCTATCAAGGAACCAAAATCACATGCAGAACACCAGAAGAGCTGCAACAAGCTCTCCAGGACCTTAATTTAACTGAAGGAAACACAGCAACAACAACTTCGCAAAGAAGATCAGCCTCAGCCTCTTCTAAACATAAAGCATCCCACTCTGAGTCCAGAAATGGTAGTACCCAAGCGCACAAAAGAGGACGTTTTACACCCTCATCCCAAGGTCAAGAATATTCTATGGATTGAAAGACTTATAAACTGTAAAAGTGATAAATACACCAAAGGACAATTACAGTAGAAACACCCTGAATACTTAATATCCCAGCTTCAACACAAACAAAGCAATTGATAAAGCTGAAGAACACTGAAAACCTCATTGGAAACATTTTATTGAAGCATTTCTCTTTACCCTATTTAAAAAGTCATTTTTTTACCTATTATTTTTCCACCCCCCCTTTTTTTTATTTTTATATATTAATCATTTTTCTCGCAATGGACTAATTTGTACTTTTTGCCTCCAGGTTTCACATAGAAACAAAGAGACATGACGGTATTCCTACATTCCCCCCCCCCCCCTTTTTTTTATTTTTGTTATTATTATTCAATGTAGGTCTCATTAAATATAGAGAAAGCTTTACCTACACTTTATTCCTTAATCTCTGTGAAACATGTAACAGAGCCAAAACCAATCCCTTACATTATTAGTTATAGTTTGGATTAAATAGAAATAATATAGTTTTTCTTTAACAGTCTGATTCTCTTCACCTAGTTATGTATTTACACACTAAGACAACTTTTTAGAACTAATATGGTTAAAAATACTAATTTAATTCTCCTAGGTTTACAGCCAAAGGTTATATTCCTTCCCCTCTCTATCCGAATGTTTATTTAATAATTTTAGGCAACTTTTATATGCACAGATAGGGCTTACAATCATACATCCCAGTGATGTATTATTACCTTTTCACTAGGCGGCACCCCATGGCACGGAAACCCCATGAGCCTCACTGAACTTTCCTCGGATTCCCACTCTAATATGTGGGGACTCTGCGAAAGCCCCTGGTCCCCTAAAGGGGGGGCTTTACCCCCCATAACGGGCAAACTACGAATACTTTAACATCCTAATAATCTTTACATGCTGTATAGTCTTATCCATTTCTTATTTTTTATTTAAGACTGATCACTCTGGATCCTTTCTTTACTTCCTTTCTTTCTCATCCGTGAGGGTTGGACTGGGAGACCGCTGCACTGAGGCTACAGGTAAGAGTAGCTTTTTGTTTCACCTACCATGGCCCCTTTAAACATTGTTTCACTGAATGTCCAAGGTCTTAATCTGCCACAAAAACGTACAACGGCCTTCAGGTCACTCCAATTAAAGAAAGCTCATATGGTGTGCTTACAAGAAACACACTTTACATCAACTCTTACACCCAAATTTTTCAGTAACTCCTACCCTCAAGTATATACAGCCTCAGCCAAGACAAAACAGAGAGGTACGCTTATAGCATTTCACCGCACCACTCCATTCACGTTGCATTCCGAAATAAAAGACCCAGAAGGCCGCTACCTAATCCTAACAGGACACATCATGGACACAGCAGTAACTATAGTCTCCTATTACGCCCCTAACCTTAAACCCTTACCATTCCTATCTCATCTCTTTCAAGTGATAAACACACACAAGATAGGAACACTTTTTGTGTGTGGGGATTCTAATAATGTCCTCCTTCCATTCCTAGACAAATCTCCTTATACCCCATCAAAATATCAATCTAAATGGACGCTTTCTCAGCTTCTATCAAAACACAACTTCGTCGACACTTGGAGAGAATCCAACCCAACAAAAAGGAACTACACATATTTCTCCAACCCCCATCAAACATTCAGCAGAATAGATCACATATTTACAACAATAGGTATGATCCCAGAGACAATATCTTCTATCATTATCCCCATCCCATGGTCAGATCACGATGCGGTCTATACCACCATCGCCTCTATTCTGCCCAAGTCGCACGATCCATCATGGAACCTCCAAGATGTGCTACTCAAGCACCCATCTTATCGCACACAGATAGAACGAGAACTAACAGATTACTTGAAGAATAACATTAACCCTGAAATCTCCTCACTCACACTCTGGGAAGCACATAAGCCAGTACTCAGCATTTATGGCCTTTCAGAATAATCCTACTTCCTCTGCAAAAACACGTCTAGAGAAAGCTCGTCTAGAGTATGACCTCTTCCTCACAGACTCAGCAGAAAGAATGTTACGCAAAACTAATCATACAGTAGGTGCCGCCGATATTGTGTAAATATCGCCGCTTCTAGCGGCGATATTGACACCCTATGAGCTCCGTCGTGAGAGCCAGCGCCGAGCTGTCTCGTCATCGGTAAAGGAAAAAATGTTCCTTTCACGATGAGCGACACGCATTGCCGATAGGCGGGGATCCGACGCGGATTCCCGCCAATACCAGGCACTGCATTTGGTATGAATCCTGAGCGGGAACTCCACGCCAATTTTTAAAGAAAAAACCGGCGTGGGTTCCCCCTCCATTGGCATACCAGGCCCTTGGGTCTGGTCTGGATTTAAAGGGGAACCCTACGCCGAAAAAACTGCGTGGGGGTCCCCCTCAAGATCCAAACCAGACCCTTATCCGAGCACGCAACCTGGCAGGCCGCAGGGGAAGAGGGGGGGATGAGAGCGGCCCCCCTCCCTCCTGAACCGTACCAGGCCACATGCCCTCAACATGGGGGGTTTGGTGCTCTGGGGCAGGGGGGCGACCTGCGGCCCCCCCACCCCAGAGCACCCTGCCCCCATGTTGATGAGGACAGGGCCTCTTCCCGACAACCCTGGCCATTGGTTGTCGGGGTCTGCGGGCGGGAGGCTTATCGGAATCCGGGAGCCCCTTTAATAAGGGGGCCCCCAGATACCGGCCCCCCCACCCTATGTGAATGAGTATGGGGTACATCGTACCCCTACCCATTCACCTGGTGGAAAATAAATGGAAATAAAAACACAACACAGTTTTAAAAGTATTTTATTGCACCGCTCCGGAGGTCTTCTTCCGACTTCGGGGGTCTCCGGTGTCGTCGCCGCGTTCTCCGGTTCTTTCTTCTGCCGGGCCTCCGCTAACTTCTTTTTAGCTCTTTTGCTAACGGAGGCCCGGTCTTCTCCGTCGTCTTCTTCTTCTCCCGCTCTCCGGTTCTTCTCCCGCTCTCCGGTGTCGTCGCTGCGTTCTCCGGTTCTTTCTTCCGCCGGGCCTTCGCTAACTTCTTTTTAGCTCTTTTGCTAGCAGAGGCCCGGTCTTCTCCATCGTCGCCGTCGGCGTCTTCTTCCCTCTTCTCTTCCTCGATGTTGACTCGTCGCTTCCTCTCGCAGTAATGGTAAATCTTCAGAGATTAATCTATTCTTCACATGACGTCACAGTCACATGCTCCGGGGCACATGTGCCCTGGAGCATGTGACTGTGACGTCATGTGCACATGTGCCCTGGAGCATGTGACTGTGACGTCATGTGCACATGTGCCCCGGAGCATGTGACTGTGACGTCATGTGAAGAATAGATTAATCTCTGCGGACCGAAGATTTACCATTACTGCGAGAGGAAGCGACGAGTCAACATCGAGGAGGAGAAGAGGGAAGAAGACGCAGACGGCGACGACGGAGAAGACTGGACCTCTGCTAGCAAAAGAGCTAAAAAGAAGTTAGCGGAGGCCCGGCGGAAGAAAGAACCGAAAAACGCGGCGACGACACCGGAGAGCGGGAGAAGAACCGGAGAGCGGGAGAACAAGAAGAAGGCGACGGAGAAGACCGGGCCTCCGTTAGCAAAAGAGCTAAAAAGAAGTTAGCGGAGGCCCGGCAGAAGAAAGAACCGGAGAACGCGGCGACGACACCGGAGACCCCCGAAGTCGGAAGAAGACCTCCGGAGCGGTGCAATAAAATACTTTTAAAAACTGTGTTGTGTTTTTATTTCCATTTATTTTCCACCAGGTGAATTGGTAGGGGTACGATGTACCCCATACTCATTCACATAGGGTGGGGGGGCCGGTATCTGGGGGCCCCCTTATTAAAGGGGGCTCCCGGATTCCGATAAGCCCCCCGCCCGCAGACCCCGACAACCAACGGCCAGGGTTGTCGGGAAGAGGCCCTGTCCTCATCAACATGGGGGCAGGGTGCTCTGGGGTGGGGGGGCCGCAGGTCGCCCCCCTGCCCCAGAGCACCAAACCCCCCATGTTGAGGGCATGTGGCCTGGTACGGTTCAGGAGGGAGGGGGGGGCGCTCTCGTCCCCCCTCTTCCCCTGCGGCCTGCCAGGTTGCGTGCTCGGATAAGGGTCTGGTTTCGATCTTGAGGGGACCCCCACGCCATTTTTTCAGCGTAGGGTTCCCCTTCAAATCCAGACCAGACCCAAGGGCTTGGTATGCCCCTGGAGGGGGAACCCACGCCGTTTTTTTCTTTAAAAATTGGCGTGGAGTTCCCGCTCAGGATTCATACCAAACGCAGTGCCTGGTATAGGCGGGAATCCGCGTCGGATCCCCGCTCAATACAGTGTCGCGTCTCCTCGCCATTGCAGCTAACGCGACACGTGTCGCCACCCTGCTACCGACATCTCGGCACCCCTGTCGCCGAGAATCTCGGCGATGGGAGCGCGATAGAAACACAATATCGGCGGCACCTACTGTACATTCTATATGAAATCCAACAAACCTGGAACACTTCTAGCAAAAGCATTAAAATCCATCAACAAATCCTTTAAACCTATCAAACTCAAATTGGCCAATAATATATACACTAGCAATCCACAAAAAAATTGTCCAAAAATTCAGCACCTACTTAAAATCCCAATACAAGGAAACCAATTCATTTAACGCCACTGAAGCCGATTCTTTTTTCTCAAGAATCAGTCTCCCTCATATGACGGAATCTCAAAGGACATTGTTAGAAAAGCCAGTTACAAATGATGAGGTCATCACAACCATTAAGGAATTAAAAATAAAAAAACGGCCTGGGCCAGATGGTTACTCATCATTATACTACCGAACGTATAAGGACATGCTTGTAGAAGCATATAACGATATATTGAGAAACAAAACATTTAGGCAAGAATCCTTGATGGCGATCATATGTATGATTCCAAAACCACAAACAGATGATACACTTAGCAGTAATTATCGTCCCATTTCCATGTTAAATGTGGATATTAAATTGCTGACAAAAATATTAGCAACACGTTTAAACACAATTATAGGAACACTTGTACATCGCGACCAGGTAGGATTCATGCCCTCACGCCAAGCAAGTGATAACGTTCGTAGAGCAGTCCTCTTAGCACAAATAGCGAAAAAGCGGGGAATTCCAGCCTGCTTTCTCTCTCTCGATGTTAGAAGGGCCTTTGACTCAGTATCCTGGACTTACATGACCTATACGTTACAAAAACGGGGATTTGGCCCAAACTTTATGACTTGGATCAAAGCACTTTACGATAAGCCGAAAGCGTATGTAAGATATGCAGGATATAGGTCTGAACCCTTTGATATTGAGAGGGGTACAAGACAAGGATGTCCGCTCTCACCATTGCTATTCGCTTTACTCATAGAACCACTGGCACAATTAATTAGATTAGAACCCACAATAAAGGGAATAGAAGTAGGAGGTTACCAACACAAAATTTGTTTATTTGAGGACGATATCCTACTATTTCTTTCATCCCCACAAATTTTTGGCCCTAATCTCACCCCAATTCTTAATAATTTTGCCACTCTTTCAGGCCTATTTATTAATCCCAAGAAAAGTTCAGCAATGAACATATCTCTATCAAGCATTGAATTATCGGCCGCCAAAATAGGTCTCCCATACACATGGACAGAGGGTGCACTACCATATCTAGGCATTAAGCTTACAGCATCCCTTTCAGATTTATTCTCTCATAACTATCCACCGATATTGAAACATCTAACAAACTTAATGAACTCCTGGACCCACCTCCCGATATCATGGATGGGAAGAATAAATACCGTAAAAATGACGATATTGCCAAAAATACTATACTTGTTCAGAGTCTTGCCAATCCCGATACCAGCATACTATCTAAGGATACTACAGAAAAAATCATCTGTATTCATATGGGGTTCCATCAAACCGAGAATACAACAACGCACACTTTTCCTACCCAAAGTACATGGGGGCTTAGGATGCCCCAATTTTGCAAGCTACTATAGGGCAGCACACATAGCTAGCCTTAATAAATACCATGCTAAAAAAGAAATCTCACTATGGGTATTGATAGAAGCTGCTGAAAGTGATCCAATTTCAGTCTCAAACTTACTTTGGATCCCCCCAAAAGACCGCAAAAATATACAAAATCATATCACTAAACATTACATCTCCCTCTGGGATAGATCTAAAATTAAATATCAACTACAATCTCTACACAATCCTCTACTCTCATTTTACAAAAACCCTGCATTTTATCCAGCATGGGTCTCCCCCAAATCTTTTAGAGAATGGACATCTAGTGATATTCTTCATATGTATAAATTTATAACGGCATCATCGTTTATCCCCATCTCCACCCTTAGCAAAACCTACGGCTTACCACAATCAGAACTATTCAGATACCTCCAAATAAAAAAAAAATTCACATCATTTTTAAATTCTTCTTTATCCCAAATGACCAATTTTTAAACAATATGTAAGAGGGATCCACACGCAAAGGGAGCAATAACGACCTTATATTCTCAATTACTGACCCGAGTAGACGCAGACAACCCACATTATGTTCGGAAATGGGAAGAGGACATACAAAGAGAATTAAAAGACTCAGAATGGAATCAAATATGGACAACAACAAAATCAGCCTCCCCCAATATAATAGCGGTTGAGGCTAATTATAAATTACTAACAAGATGGTACCTCGTACCAGCACGGATAGCGAAATATGTTCCTAACTATTCAGCACAATGTTTTTGGGGATGTATAGAGATAGGAACACAGTTTCATATTTGGTGGTCGTGTCCAATAGCACAAAAATTCTGGAAAGAACTCTTTATAAAGGCATCTGAAATGTTGGGTAAGACAATCCCACTTGACCCAGCAATAGCACTACTTAATCTGAAACCAGAAAACATAACGGACATACAATTCAAACTACTAGTGCAATTCTTTACAACAGCTAAACAATCATTAGCAAAAGCTTGGAAATCTCCCCAATTAAACATATACGAATCTATGACCAGGATGAATAGTGCAATGACACATGCTAAAATGCAATGACACATGACAAATTGAAAAATTGTGGCAGCCCTGGATTAACTATAACATGCCATCAACCTTTGACAACAAAGTACTCTTGCCATGGTAGCTGAGACAAAAATTCAAATAATTGTTATTCTTCGTAACAGCGGCGGCTCTGGGCCTGACTCCACGGACTTCTACTCTGCTCTTCTATCTTTTTTTTACTCCTATTCCTTCTATCTTCTATATTTTTCTCTTTCTTATTCCCTTTTTCCTTTTCATATTTCACTGGGTATACATAAGAATATCGGTTGAATTTACAACCCATAGTCTTATCATAGCATTAATCTTATAGGTCATATGAATTTATTGACAAGTTGAATGTTTTTAAGAAACATATATTTCTTCCAATCCTTTTAAAGGTATTAACAACATTACTATATTGCATGTTTAGATATACAGCAATTACCTTCATATTAACAAAATGTGTTCTTGTATAAGTATAATGAAACATTCACACTTGTTAAAACTATACATACTCAAGAATGTCTGTATAGGACCCCTTGTATACTCTAATAAAATACTTTGACAAGGAAAAATAGATTTTAGGTTTACATACACCTTAACTGTAACATAGTAATGTAATGTCCCTAATTAAGCAGAATAATGAAGATGAGATTACAATTACAAGAAAACTAAAACTTATTAAAAAAATTGGATTTTTTAAAATTAATTCAGTATGAGAACATCTGCTTAAAGTCACCCAATACCATACATGTGACAACATTGCTATTAACCATGAGTCTAAATTGTTATTTTGATTTTCACATTTAGGCAGCTTTATCTATATTTGCCATGATTGGAGGTCCACTTCTTGGACTTTTTTCCCTTGGAATGTTTTTCCCTTTCGCAAATCCTTTGGTGAGTATGATCTATCACTATTTACATTAGACCTATAGGAAGCTTGTGTATGCAGCATTTGATCTTGTTAAAGCTGCTTAGGGGAGTTTAGGAGGAGGTCGGGAACACCAGAACTAAAATGCATCTCAAACAGATCTCAAATGCAAGAATGTCCCTAACAGCAGGCACCCATTGCCCCTCTACAGAAACTCAACAAGAGCATTATGATACACAGTCAATTTTAGCCAAGATGATGTAAAACACTCGCGCCTAGGTAATAAATGGCAATATATTGGAGCCGTTGCTGTCAATACTGTCCCCACTGGGTTGTGGTTAATGATAGACAGCGCCTGCTCCACCTAAAAATATACTGGATCCTAATGTGATACTCGGAGTCTGTAACTTGTACCCTATCTATATCATATAGATATCTATATCCTACTAAATGTGACAAATAAATGATGCAACAGTGAGAAAACATATAAAGTGCATATATGGAGGACTAGATGAACCAATGTCCAATGTGAATAAATTCATCAAATGATACAATTCATTAAAAATATATATAATGGCAATTTTAAGTGCATATAGTGATGGCTGTGCAAAAGTCTTTTCCTTATAAACAGTGCTGTGGAGGCAGGAAACCAGTGCAGGGGGTTATTATTGCTGCCACTCACCTCAGTGCTGAGGGTTATTACTGCAGCCACTGACACCGATGTTGGGGGCTATCATTGCTGGTGCTCACCTCAGTGCTGAGGGTTATTACTGTGGCCACTGACACCGATGTTGGGGGCTATCATTGCTGGTGCTCACCTCAGTGCTGAGGGTTATTACTGTGGCCACTGACACCGATGTTGGGGGCTATCATTGCTGGTGCTCACCCCAGTGCTGAGGGTTATTACTGTGGCCACTGACACCGATGTTGGGGGCAATTTTTGCTGGCGCTCACCTCAGTGCTGAGGGTTATTACTGTGGCCACTGACACCGATGTTGGGTGTTATTATTGCTGGCACTCACCTCAGTGGTGAGGGCTATTGCTGCGTCCACTGACACTGATGTTGGGGGTTATTATTGCTGCCATTCACCTTAGTGCTGAGGGTTACTACTATGGCCACTGACACCAATGTTGGGGGTTATTATTGCTGCCACTCACCTTAGTGCTGAAGGTTATTACTATGGCCACTGACACCGATGTTGGGGCTTATTATTGCTGGTACTCACCTCAGTGGTGAGGGCTATTGCTGCGTCCACTGACACCGATGTTGGGGGTTATTATTGCTGCCATTCACCTTAGTGCTGAGGGTTACTACTATGGCCACTGACACCAATGTTGGGGGTTATTATTGCTGCCACTCACCTTAGTGCTGAAGGTTATTACTGTGGCCACTGACACCGATGTTGGGGGTTATTATTGCTGCCACTCACCTTAGTGCTGAGGGTTATTACTGCGGCCACTGACACTGATGACTCCACGTGTTCAGTGTGCATAGGGGAAGCCACTGGAATAGTACCCAGAAGATCATAGTTATCACTGTATGTAGTGTGGACTACTACAGTGATTTTCAGCATACCAGTCAGCCCGCTGGATATCAGATATCGATACTTCCATTAAGCCAAGCTGAGCCAATGTAAGTTTGCAAACATGAACTTCTAGGGATCCATTTTAAGCATGCCCTATGATTAAGCCCCAGTAGAGAACAAAACATGCTGGAGGCAGGAACCCGGGTGAAGCGTCTGTGCTTGTGCTGAACAATAAACCTGATTTGGAAGTTATGTGTGGCTCGAGAGCTTTGCTGACCTATTTATATAAAAGCAAAGGTGTATAAATAGGCCTCCAATACACCACTCAGCGCCAAAGACCAAAAACTTTGCTAGTCTGAGCAATAGGTGTAATATCAAGTGAATCTAACAGATCAAAGATAATGACCAGCACAAGAATTCCCTAGTAATAAACCAAAAAAAATCTCTAAGCAGCTGTTTAAAATTAAAAACATAATAAAAGTAGTATATCAAACATAAAAACAGTGGTAATCTGTGTCAGTAATATACTAAAACAGCGCTGATGTTGGTATGACCTATTTATATGGTAAATTCTAAAACTCATAAAACTGTTTTTATTGTATGTTGATTGTCTTTTGTTGGCTGCTGTATGAAGTACCCAGAAAAAAATAAACAAAGAATACTTAAACTTAAGTAAATTCGAAGCTGTCCTTGGCAGTAAACGAATGGGTCAAGGCAATATGTTTATGCAGAACAAAAACAATGATCTAATTTAACAATATATATTGGTCTGCAGGGTGCAGTGGTGGGGTTGATTTCTGGGTTTTCTGTGTCTCTGTGGATTGGAATTGGATCCCATATCTATCCTCCACTTCCTGAAAGAAGCAGACCACTTCCACTTTCAACTGAAGGATGTGCTTTTATCTTGGAAGATGCCAACTGGACCTCAATTACAAACTGGACCTCAACTACAACATCACCAGTGACTATATTGCCCACAGTATTGCAGCCTGATGGCAGTGTAAGGTCAGTGAAGTTTGTATGTTTCTGCATATATTATTTCCTTGTAATTATGGCATTACACAACTCATGTATACATTTCATATACAGGCCAAAATCTAAGTCTAAAGTTAATCAGTATAATTCTCCATGTATGAATCTTTAGTTGAAATGAAATCAATTATAAAACTGTAATATTAATCTTAAGGCTCCGTGCACACTGGCTAAAAAAAAAAAGAAAAATGCTGCTCCTGGAGATGTTTAGCGTTTTGCCTGTAGAATCATCTAATGTTATCCTATGTGTCCATGCACATTAGTTAGTCTAGAGGCGTTTTCTAAGCTCAGCGTTTAGTGGCAGAAAAAAACGCTAATTGCCTAAGTGCTAGTAAAAAAAAAAACATTTAAACTTTGTGTTTTTTTCTGCCAAGAGCACTGGCGTTTTTTTAAGCTATAAATTGTGAAAATACTCCAGCACAAATAATAATATGAAAAAGTGTATATACTAATTCTGATGATGCCACAAAAATATTATTGCTGTTGACACTAAAAAAGTCGTCAAAGTCACGTGATGTGGTGACGTAACGTGTAGGGAGGAGGAGCCGGTGACGTCATACCGGAACCTGAAGTATGCGGAACACCATTTTGAGAGAGGTACACAGAGGCTGCATTCTTAACCGCATGCCGACTGCCTCACGTAGATATACGTCGGCAGAATGGCATGGGCAGGCAAAGCAACGTATATATACATTGCTTTGAATCCGCCGGTGTCCCGCAATTGGATCACGGAACAGGAGAATGGGGGGATGCCTTTGTAAACAAGGCATCTCCCTGTTCTGCCTAGTGACAGGACACTGATCGTCTTCTCCAGTAGCGGTGCGTCCATAGTGGGCGCAGGAGCGCCGCCCCCTCTCTCCCCTGCACCGTTACTCAAGTCAACAATACATACTTTCATGGATAGCATAAATGTATGTATTGTCGCCGGTGCCGCTGCCACCCACTATTCAGATGGCCGGCCCCCTGGCGAGCGCCGGCCATCTGAATAACAGCAGTTGGTTGGTTTGGAAGTGTCTATCAGAGCCAGCGGTTCTGATAGGCTTCCTGATTACAGCCTATTGGCTGTAATCGGCTTCCAAATAGTTAACCAGGGGACGCACGGGCTATGCATTCCCTGGTTAACACTGACACGCGTCTCAGCCAATCAGGTTCACGGGGTCTGGTTACAGGTAACGTGATTGGCTGAAGCGACATCGAGGGCGGGAGAAGACATTGAGGATGGAAGAAGACATGAGGGAGCGGAGGGAGCGTGGAGGAGGACGGCGCTGACCCGAGGAAAGTAAGTGCCGGGCTGGGGACAAACTGGCTGTATTTGGGGACACACTGGCTGTATTTGGGGACAAACTGGCTGCATTTGGGGGGAAACTGGCTGCATTTGGGGACACACTGGCTGCATTAAGGGGGGGAAACTGGCTGCATTGGGGGGAAACTGGCTGCATTTGGGGACAAACTGGCTGTATTTGGGGGGAAACTGGCTGCATTTGGGGAGAAACTGGCTGTATTTGGGTAGAAACTGGCTGTATTTGGGAAGGAACTGGCTGTATTTGGGGAAAAACTGGCTGCATTTGGGGACAAACCGGCTGCATTTGGGGACAAACTGGCTGCATTTGGGGGCAAACTGGTTGCATTTGAGGGGAAACTGGCTGCATTTGAGGGGAAACTGGCTGCATTTGGGCACAGTGGCGGCAATTGATGTTTTTTTTTTTTTCAGTCTGTTTGCGCCCCCCCAAAAAAAATTTGAGCACCAGCCGCCACTGGTCTGCTCCCTCTCATCGGGAGCAGTGATCAGTGTCGTGTCACAGTAAGCCCCGTCCCCACACAGTTAGAATCACTCCCTAGGACACACTTAATTCCTTCCCTGCCCCCTACGGGTTAACCCCTTCACTGCCAGTGTCATTTACACAGTAATCAGTGCATTTTTATAGCACTGATCATTGTATAAATGACAATGGTCCAAAACAGCGTCAAAAGTGTCTGATGTATCCGCCATAATGTCGCAGTCATGATAAAAATCGCAGAACGCTGCTATGACTAGTAAAAAAAATAGAGGAAAGGAAAAACGTACCGCTCAAAAGCTTAAGAATTCACCAAAAGTAAAAAAAATAATAATAGAAATGCCATAAAACTACCGATCGGACCCCCCTCCAGTACAGTGAGCGGTCGGTATCGCTCCGGGAGGTTTCTGGCCACCCCCTCGCGATCGCTCCCGGCGAATCAAATGCTTCCTCTGCCTGTGTAATGTATACACAGGCAGGAGGAAGTGATGTCATCTCTCCTGCGGCGCTCACATAGACCGGAGCGCCGTGAAGAGAAGACATCAAGTAAGTGCACAAACAGTACACTGACACGTAGGTACACATAGGCACACGATCTCCCCCCCAGTCACCCCCAGATCACCCCCCAGCCCCCAGTCACAGTGTCACCAATTGCAGTGATCATTTATTTACTGATCACTGCAAACAGTGACATTTTTAACTGTAAAAGCAGTTAGTTTTAGGTCCAGGGTAGCCCCCTAACCCGCCCCCCATATAAAGGTTTAACCCCTTGATCGCCCCCCAGGTAACCCTTTCACCCCCTATCACCACTGTCACTAAGCGATCATTTTTCTGATCGCTGTATTAGTTATGCTGGTGCCGCTAGGTAGTCAGTTATTTTTTTAGGTTCGCCGCCAGGTTTTTATAGTGTCAGGTACCCCCAAATATTTCCTAATAAAGTTTTAACCCCTTGAACGCCCCCCAGGTAACCCTTTCACCCACTTTTGCCAGTGTCACTAAGTGATCGTTTTTCTGAACGCTGTATTAGTTATGCTGGTGCCGCTAGGTAGTCAGTTATTTTTTTAGGTTCGCCGCCAGGTTTTTATAGCGTCAGGTACCCCCATATATTACCTAATAAAGGTTTAACCCCTTGATTGCCCCCCAGGTAACCCTTTCACCCCCTTTTGCCAGTGTCACTAAGCGATCGTTTTTCTGATCGCTGTATTAGTTATGCTGGTGCCGCTAGGTAGTCAGTTATTTTTTTAGGTTCGCCGCCAGGTTTTTATAGCGTCAGGTACCCCCATATATTATCTAATAAAGGTTTTAACCCCCTGATTGCCCCTGGAGTTAACCCTTTCACCAGTGATAACCGTATAAGTGTCACTGGTGACACTGGTTAGCCAGTTAGTTATTTTGTTATTTAGGTTTCCCGTCAGGTTTTTATATAGCGCCAGGTACCCCCATATATTACCTAATAAAGGTTTTAACCCCCTAATTGCCCCTAGTTAACCCTTTCACCAGTGATCACCGTATAAGTGTTACGGGTGACGCTGGTTGGTTAATTTGCTTTTTATAGTGTCAGGGCACCCTCCGTATATAACCCAATAAAGGTTTAACCCTCTGATCGCCCGGCGGGTGATATCAATTAGGTTTTAGAGTCAGAGAGGGTCTGCGTTACACCCCAGGCAGCGTCAGGTTAGTGCCAGTAGCGCTAACACCAACGCGTGAAGCATACACCTCCCTTAGTGGTATAGTATCTGAATAGATCAATATCTGATCTGATCAGATCTATACTAGCGTCCCCAGCAGTTTAGGGTTCCCAAAAACGCAGTGCTAGTGGGATCAGCCCAGATACCTGCTAGCACCTGCGTTTTGCCTCTCTGTCCAGCCCAGGCCACCCAAGTGCAGTATCGATCGATCACTGTCACTTACAAAACACAACACACATAACTGCAGCGTTCGCCTGATCCCTGCGACTCCAGTGCTGTAGGAGGTGATTTCACCACCACAGTTAAAAAAAAGAGCATATATGCCGAAGCATGGGGGCAGCAGGGGCGGAGGAGCGATTTTGCTCCTAATGCCGCGTACATACGGTCGAAATTCCGACGGAGGCTTGCCCGTGGAAAAGTCCGACCGTGTGTACGCAGCATAACTTTTGCAGGAGGATGCCCCCATGCTTCGGCATATATAAATGGTGCATGTATGCCCATCATTAGAAGTGGGTGGATTAAGTGAGGTATTCTAATGGTGGGCATACCCACCGATCAATCTCTTTTTTCCGTTCAGCCGACAGGCTGCATGAAAAAAAAGATTACAATACATGTCCAACAAGGACCAGCAACGTACTGGTATGTTGCTGGACTTTGAATGGTTATACCAGAATGATGCCTGCGGGTTTAGGTATCATCTTGTTATCATTCTTTTCAGCCAGCGGCCGGCTTTCATGTAAAAGCAATCCTAGCGGCTAATTAGCCTCTGGACTGCTTTTACAAGCAGTGGGAGGGAATGTCCCCCCCCCCCGGATATAAAAAGCTCCATTGGGAAATTGGGAAAGCATTTTATCACACCGATCTTGGTGTGGTCAGATGCTTTGAGCGCAGAGGAAAGATCTAGGGTCCAATAGACCCAAATTTTTTGAAAAAAAGAGTACCTGTCACTACCTATTGCTATCATAGGAGATATTTACATTCCCTGAGATAACAATAAAAATGATAAAAATAAAAAAAAAATATATAGAAGGAACAGTTTAAAAAAAAAAAAAGCTAAATTAATAATAAAAAAAAAAAAGCACCCCTGTCCCGCCCTGCTCTTGCGCAAAGGCGAACGCAGGCGTCGGTCTGGCGTCATATGTAAACAGCAATTGCATCATGCATGTGAGGTATCACCGCGAAGGTCAGATCGAGGGCAGTAATTTTAGCAGTAGACCTCCTCTGTAAATCGAATGTGGTAACCTGTAAAGGCTTTTAAAGGCTTTTAAAAATGTATGTAGTTTGTCGCCACTGCGCGTTTGTGCAAAATTTTAAAGCATGTCGTGTTTAGTATCCATGTACTTGGCCTAAGATCATCTTTTTTATTTCATCAAACATTTAGGCAATTTAGTGTGTTTTAGTGCATTAAAATGAAAAAAAGTATTTTTTTCCCCAAAAAATGCGTTTGAAAAATCGCTGCGCAAATAGTGTTTGGAAAAAAAAATGCAACACCCACCATTTTAATCTGTAGGGCCTTTGCTTTAAAAAAATATATAATGTTTGGGGGTTCAACGTAATTTTCTTGCAAGAAATATATTTTTTTTTTCATGTAAACAAAAAGTGTCAGAAAGGGCTTTGTCTTCAAGTGGTTAGAAGAGTGGATGATGTGTGACATAAGCTTCCTAATGTTGTGTATAAAATGCCAGGACAGTTCAAAACCCCCCCAAATGACCCCATTTTGGAAAGTAGACGCCCCAAGCTATTTGCTGAGAGGCACGTCGAGTCCATGGATAATTTAAATGTTGACACAAGTTGCAGAAAAAATTAATTTTTATTTTTATTTTTTTTGCACAAAGTTGTCACTAAATGATATATTGCTCAAATATGCCATGGGCATATGTGGAATTACACCCCAAAATACATTCTGTTGCTTCTCCTGAGTACAGGGATACCACACGTGTGAGACTTTTTGGGAGCCTAGCCGCGTACAGGACCCCAAAAACCAAGCACCGCCTTCAGGCTTTCTAAGGGTGTAAATTTTTGATTTCACTCCTCACTGCCTATCACAGTTTCGGAGGCCATGGAATGCCCAGATGGCACAAACCCCCCCCAAATGACCACATTTTGGAAAGTAGACACCCCAAGCTATTTGCTGAGAGGTATGGTGAGTATTTTGCAGATCTGTAAAATACTCTCCATGCCTCTCAGCAAATAGCTTGGGGTGTCTACTTTCCAAAATGGGGTCATTTGGGGGGGTTGTGCTTTTTTGGCATTTTATGGCCTTCGAAACTGTGATAGGTAGTGAGGAGTGAAATCAAAAATTTGCGCCCTTAGAAGTCCTGAAGGCGGTGCTTGGTTTTCGGGGTCCCGTATGTGGCTAGGCTCCTTAAAAGTCCCACACATGTGGTATCCCCGTACTCAGGAGAAGCAGCAAAATGTATTTTGGGGTGCAATTCCACATATAACCATGGCATGTGTGAGCAATATATCATTTAGTGACAACTTTTTGTTATTTTTTTTTTTTGTCATTATTCAATCACTTGGGACAAAAAAAAAATATTCAATGGGCTCAACATGCCTCTCAGCAATTTCCTTGTGGTGTCTACTTTCCAAAATGGGGTAATTTAGAGGGGTTTTGTACTGCCCTGCCATTTTAGCACCTCAAGAAATGAGATAGGCAGTCATAATTTAAAAGCTGTGTAAATTCCAGAAAATGTACCCTAGTTTGTAGACGTTATAACTTTTGCGCAAACCAATAAATATACGCTTATTGACATTTTTTTTACTAAAGACATGTGGCTGAATACATTTTGGCCTAAATGTATGACTAAAATTGAGTTTATTCGATTTTTCTTATAACAAAAAGTAGAAAATATAATTATTTTCGAAATGTTCGTATTTTTCCGTTAAAATCGCCCAAAAAAAATCGCAGAGGCAATCAAATACCATTAAAAGAAAGCTCTATTTGTGGGAAGAAAAGGACGCAAATTTCGTTTGGATACAACATTGCATGTCCGCAACAATTTCCAGTTAAAGCAACGCAGTGCCAAATTGTAAAATCACCTCTTGTCTTTATGCTGCGTATTGGTCCGGGGCTTAAGTGGTTAAATTAGTTTCTATTCATTAGCATACATCTCTCCTCTTAGTTTACATGAACAGGTATTTTAGGAAACCTGCCGTCAATATGAAAGTGGGTGACCTGGTGACATCACTGCAGAGAAAAGTTAGATACTACCAACATGCCCAGACTACGAATGGCCAGTGTTATTCCCATTACACAGATGGCATGGACCCCAAAAAATACAGTTGGTGAAATTTATGAAAACTGGAGGAGCCAGAATCTGTAGCAGCTGGGCAATCTGCTTCTATCTTTCATTTAAAAGCTTAAACTGGACAAGCTGAAGATAAAAGCTGATTGGTTGCTAAGCACGACTGCTCCAGATTCTATCTGCTCCAGTTTTGATAAATCCCCCCCAATGTATATGTCTCAAGGTGACCTCAAAAGACATCAGCTAGAACATCTTTATCCATCCTATGACTTTGATGTGTAGAGTTGTGCGTCATTACAATACCACCACTCTACAACAGGGAGGACAGACAACACTTTGTTCATTTTTATGTTGAATATTTGTAGAACGCATTCAATAGCAGGCAAACAGAAATATCCAGTATATAGCCTTCGGGATTTTTAAAGGGTGTGCATAATTTATCATTTTAATAAGTGTTTGAAGATTATAGATGTGACCTGCCCTACGTATGCCAAGTATTTATGCTTCTATATCATGATCTATTTATTCAGTTCTAATAAAATATTACAGTAAAACCAACTGCATATAATAATGATGTATCCATTGTCTGTCTTGTGTTTCTATAGGCCAGAACTGGCTGATTATTGGTATTCGTTATCATACTTATACTTAAGTGTTCTGGGAACTATTGTGACTATCCTTATTGGGGTAATTGTAAGCCTTTTCTCTGGTACGTATTAAATGGTAAATGTTTTTGGATGTATTTTTTAGCATTCATTTGTACTGTACTGTATACAGCTTAGAATTTTTTACAATATAATGAAATACATTTTAATTCTTGATTGAATTTCAAAACATCACTTTTTTTTTATTTATTTTTTATGTTAAACAGTTTTTAGAAATTGTTTACAATTACAATTGAATTCTTTTCATTAGTGTACTGCCGAAAAATTAATTTGTTTTCAATTCAGTTTCATTTGTTTTTTTCGTTTTTCTGGTCATTCATTATGAACAAAATTCGTTATTTCAAATAAATTTGTAACTTCGGAAAAATTAGAATTTGTTATGTTCCATTCGTTTCGATTCGTAAATTCGTAAATTAGAAGATTAGAAAATTCGGGAATTTTAAAAATTAGAAAATCCGAAATAATAAATAACTAACTAATATAAAAACAAACTATTAAATTATAGGTATTGGAATTTCCTTAAGTTTGGTTGTTTATGGAATGTAACGAATTAATAATAATAATAAATAGTAATAATAATAACGTTTTTATTATTATTTATTAATTCATTACATTCCATTTGTTTAGATGCAGCATTCATTATTTTGGATAACTTCGGATAAATTCGTATTCGTTACGTTCACTAACAGACAAACTTGAAAGGAAATTCCAATACCTATAATTTAATAGTTAGTAATAGTTATTGTTTCGGACTTTCAAATTTTCTGGTTTTCAAATTTTCTGGTTTTCGAATTTTCAGGTTTTTGAATTTTCATTCTTATTTTCGGATCTTTGGATTTTCGAATTTAAGAACTTACAAATTTTCAAATTTTCGAATTTACGAACTTACTAATTCTCGAATTTACAAATTTTCAGAAACATTCGTTGTCTACTTTTTTATATCAATACCCCTGTAGCCTGTATGCCAACATGATGGGGTACCTTTATGGTCACTGGTGGGTGCTTCCTAATTGTGCTAACAGTAGGAGGGGCCTAAAGGGGTATGTTAAAATAATACCTGAGGTTAGTTGCATTCGTTTTGTTATAGGCTTTTTTTTACCTTTATTTTCACTTGGAGAACAGGTCAGTAAGTCAGTAAAAATGGGCAACTGAGCCTCAATTTTATTGACCCCCCCCCCCCCCCCAGCCACTCACCCAAATGCTCACACATGATGTGGCTGTGAGAAACTCACCCATTGAGTTCATTGGAAACCCATTTCTTTTAATTACAAAATCCCCCTAGGGACTGAAAAGCAGATGTTCAGGAAGTGGCAGTATTGCCTCTGGAATGCCTGCCAAACACTTTTATTCCGTCGTCGTAAAAGCGACCCATCTCAGACTTCTTTTTAGAAGGCAGTAAGCACTGCCGCCAATGTGCCGTCATTAGTCTGGTCATTTTCAACTTCCTTTAAAGTGGTTCTAAAGGCAGAAGGGTACCCCCATAGCAAGCTGTTTGCTGTGGGGGCAGGAGGAAGGGGCCAGGAGTGCCAGCGAGGGCCAGAAAAGAGGAGGATCTGGGATGCTCTGTGGAAAACCAATTAGGAATAGATAAGCTGCAGTATATTATTTTTTGTTTTTGCGTTTAATACCACTTTAATTCGTTACAAAAGTCTCAAAGAGCTAACCCCACCTTCAGCCCAATAGATAAAAAATAAATACTAAACTCCATTACATATGCTTTTCTGCACACAGAAAATAGACAGTCCCCACACCCGCCGACCATTGTCTTATGGCTCAAAAAAGTAGATGACATTAATCAGATGGAAGACCTAATCCTAACAAGCCAAGATAGACGGAAAACATACTCCAAAACATGGAAATTATGGAATATTTTCAAATATTCTGAAGAAGGACAGTCCCTCAGAGGAGGAGACCCGATAGCTTGAAAACTTCTCACTCAGCCACGGAGGCAGGCCCGGATTTACTCCCTTTGCGTCCTTCAATGAGGCCCCCCCGCCGGTGTTCTGCCGAAGAAGTTCCCCGCGGCGCATAAGGCGCGGCGCTTGCGCAGTATGAACCTCAACGGAGCCGCCGAAAATAGCCGAAGATGTAGAGCAGAGAGTCAGCTCTACATGGCGCCTGCACAATGACTATGACACATGCCTCACGCTCCCGATGCTAGTGCTACTCTGCAAGGGGCGGGGGTGATTTTAGGAATAAAGTACACGTCTTAGCGGGGCGTGTTAAAACAAATGGAGGGCGGGTTTTGCAATGTTGATGGGCGTGTTTGCACGACCTATTTAACTAACGAACACAATGAATTTATCACAGTATCAGTGCAAATTTTGATGATTTGTTGTCCATCATTTTAAAATACCGCCTCTTTTGTGAGTTAGTAGTTTGAGTTAGTAGTTTGTGCAATCCCGCCCAGCAACATTGCAAAATCCACCCATCAACATTGCAAAACCCGCCCCCCGTTTGTTTTAACACGCCCCGCTAAGACGTGTACTTTATTTCTAAAATCACCCCCGCCCCATGCAGAGTAGCACTAGCATCGGGAGCGTGCAGCATCGTCTGGCAGTGGCTCCTGCGCTGCGCCTGCGCAGTACAGGGGGGTCCTTATACGCCTGGGGACCTTTTTCGGCAGGACACCGGCCGGCCCCGGGACGACAGGATTTTTTCACCCCCCTGTTGCCGCGGCACCACCCCTGCACCCACTCCTGCCCCGAGGCCTGGCCTCGGTGTCCTTTTCAGGAATCCGGCCCTGCACGGAGGTCCCCATGTCAATGTATATAACATACACTTAGATAACAACATCTGACGGCGAAAGCATGGCTCCATGTTCGTGAATCTCCACCCCCCCACCTGTATAATCCCTTATATCACCCCCTCTTTCTTTCTGCACTTTAGGGCACTACTCACTTTCCAACTATTTCTATTTTCTGTTACTGTTAAATATTTCGAAAAGGAAAGGGAACTGGGCCCACAGGGCTATGGTATCCTGATTTACCACAATCAGAAACACGAGACAACCATATAGATAGGTAGACCTACAACAGTTAACATCGGGAACAGCCCCATGGGGAGGTCTAAACAAGAACACCATCCCATCTATTTTGTCTCCAAATGCACACCTACTTGGAAAAAGGATGCATCTTACATCAATTTTACCAATGTTTTGTAATCTATGCACATGTACCTTTATTTGTACCAATGTTACTTTGATTACTTTGTTATTGTGGTCTCTGTGGACCAGTTTCCTGATATAAATTAAAAAAAAAGAAAATAGACAGCAAGCTGACACTTTGTATAGGCCTACCTTAAAAGAGAAGCATGGCCAAAGCTTGTTTGGTCATACTTCTCTGACTTTTGGACTCCTGTGACCCAGAATCAGCCGACTAAAGTCTGCTGTTGGCTTAAGTCACAGAGCTGCTCCGGTCTCTGAATGTATCCTGACAATAATGCCAGGATCAACCCAGGTTCCTGATCGGCAGCTGGCTCAGTCTTTCAGCACACCACAACTTCTCCTGCCTTATTCACAGCCCAGCACTCCAGTGAGTCAGTGCTCACATAATTGCTCACTTCTGAAGCTTAGAGCTGGCGGGGGACAGCTGCAGCATTGCACTGATGCTGCAGCCATTTAAGTGAGTAAATGTTTTTTTTTTTTTAATTCTCACTCTTCTCTTTTAAAGACTTTTTAAATAGTCAAGGACTGCTTAGCAACCAGCAACAGCAACAATACATTTTTCAGTCAGGTCAGAGTATTTAATTTCAATATAGCAAATAGAGTGCAGGGGTTGGGAATATGTAATGTACAACAGCGTGTATAAAGTGCAGGGGTCAGGAATACACAATATACAGACCAGCGCACAGAGTGTAGTGGACAGGAGTATTTAATATAAAGCTCAGAATACAGAGTGCAGCTGACAGGAGTATGTAACATACAGGCTACTGTAGAGAATGCAGAGGCAATAAATATGTAAAATACAACAATACGTGTTATAGACCATACAGTCAAAACACCCATAATATGGTAATCAGAAGTCATTACATACTCCTGACCTCCTGAACTATGTATGCTATGCTGCACACTCCTAAGAGGTGCAGAGGTAAGGTGTACTTAAGTAGAACTGTAGTTCCATAGCATTTACCATATTCCCCCCCTGCAAAAATCTCCCCCTCTCACCTCTAACCAAAGTCTCCCGCAACAAAACAAAATCCCCTCCTCTCTTAAGAACATCTCCCTAACAAATCCAAGACACAAATCCTCCCCACTGTAACGCACTCGCTTAAAGTGTATGTTACCCCAACATTTCATATTCCTGATATATCTCTGTTGTACCATGTTTTTGAGTTAAAGTGGGAGAAAACTCCCTTTTAGGTAAGCCGATAATAAGCTTTACATGTAGGTACAGTAAATATCTCCTAAACGTGCACCATTTAGGAGATATTTACTTTAGATGCAGCCAGTGACATCACTGGCACATGCGCTCTGAAGGAACATCATACCCGTGCCATTCCTTCAGGGCGTGCCGTAAACAGTGTCTCCTCTGTGCATGCACAGGAGGGACGTCATCGTCGGCTCGGCCATTCATATCGCCGAAGCCCGCGAACCCTGAAGGAAGACCGGGTGAAGATGGAAGCGCCTTCAGCGTTGACAGCACACTGCTAGAGGGCTTCATTTTCAGGTAAGTCTGTAATTGATAGTATGCAACGCATACTAGCACATTACGACCTAAACTGCCCAGTGCCTTTTTTTATGCGATTTACTACCGCTTTAAAGGGTATCCTGTTCTTTTTTTTAATTGCTTTCTTTATGTCAAATATCTAGTGATCCTGCCAGTCCCCCTACTCTCCTATTTCAATTTCAACACACTAGGCATAGAAATATATCCATCCCAGCGTGGCCAGTTTTATTCTTAGCATTCTACTTGGCAGCACAGCGTACCTGTACTCCAGTGGTCAGACTTCTACTGACAGGCCCACTTGTTTGTTTATCTGTCTGCTCATACCTCGTACAGGAAGGCAGATACACACTAACAGGAAAAGAAAATTTACTACCAAAGCGCTCAACAGCTCCATCCGACTTCGGGGGTTTTCTTCCGACTTCGGGGGTCTCTTCTCCCGATCTTCGGTGCCTTCTCCACGCTCTCTGGTTCTTCTCCCGCTCTGCATTATGGGAGCCCGGGGCATTATGGGACTGTGACATCATAAGGGGGTGGGGTCACATCACCCGGTGACCACGCCCCATGCCTATATAAGTCATTGCACGCCGCGCACACGGCATTACAGTGGGAGACCTCGTTGTGTCAACATTTCAAGAAGGGAAGAGGGAAGAAGACGACGATGAAGACCGGGCCACCGCTAGCAAAAGAGCTGGCAGAAGGCAGAAAGCACCGGAAAGCGGGAGAAGAATCGGAGAGCGTGGAGATGGCACCGGAGAGCGGGAGAAGAGACCCCCAAAGTTGGAAGAAGACCCCCAAAGTCGGAAGAAGACCCCCAAAGTCAGTAGAAGACCCCCCGGAGCTGCCTAATAAATTACTTTAAAAAGCTGTCTAGTGTGTTTTTCTTTATTGACACTTTTTCCCCAGGTGAATGGGTAGGGGTACGATGTACCCCATACTCATTCACATAGGGTGGGGGACCGGAATCTGGGGGCCCCCTTATTAAAAGGGGCTCGCAGATTCCGATAAGCCCCCCGCCCGCAGACCCCGACAACCAACGGCCAGGGTTGTCGTGAAGAGGCCCTTGTCCCCATCAACATGGGGACAAGGTGCTTTGGGGTGGGGGGCCGCAGGGCGCCTCCCTGCCCCAAGGCACCCACCCCCCATGTTGAGGGCATGCGGCCTGGTGCGGTTCAGGAGGGGAACCCATGCCGGTTTTTTATTTAAAATTTGGCGTGGAGTTCCCCCTCATGATTCATACCAAACACAGGGGACAGCCTGTCCTGGAGGCGACTTCAAGTCGCTCCAAGTCGCGCTGTGGTTCACTCTCAAGTAGTGTCCAAGTTGCCTCGCAAAGTCGTGCTCAAAGTCGTGTTGCCCCTGTGTGAACCGGCTCTAACAGTTACAATATTTAAACAATAAATAAATGCAAGCTATCTAGATATCTCAGAAATGGGGCTAAATTAACCCACAGCTACAGTACATTGGTTTTCAAGGGCATCTATAAATCTGACTAGTGAGTACACTGCCAGAATCCTCTACCGGCCATTGTGCCTCCCCCCATCCTTCCCTTCTACTGATTACGCTCTATCCTTCTCCTAGGTTTCTCCCTCTTCCTCTTTCTTTCTCACAATACATTCTGCACTTCGACTGAGATTTTCATGTGACGTTCTTCCCCTTCTCTATGTAATTCCACAAAATGTCCCTTTTCTTATAATGTTCTGTCTTTTTTTTGGACAAAATTCCTCTACATGTGTTACAAGACTCCCCACATATGGCTTTATGTTTCTTTTATTATTGTACCCCTGTATTTCTCAATAAAAACCTATTTGCATACATTTTAAACTACAAGCAAAGACATACCCAAATCCAAAGCTCCACTCAAGACTTGGCCCTCCTCTACACGTACAATTTAGGAGGCCGCCACTGTAGTCCATCGCAACTCCCCATCAGAAATAAAAAGAAGAGATCTCTATCCTTGTGAGCAAGCCAGGAGTGGAGAAAGGCATCAAGGAAGGTTGGTTCCCAAGTGGAGACATTGTTGTATGCAATCACTTTGTTGACAACAAATACATATGGCAAGAGGAGCTAAGAGTGGAGTGCAGCTGATAAATTTTTCATTAAACCGTAAGCAGTTTTCAGTGATGAGAAGCATCAAACTGATCAAGTAAACCTACCACAAACACTTAATATCAATATGACAGGGATGGTGGTAATTTGCATTGACCCTTAGGCCTCGTACACACGACCGATTTTCTCGTCCAAAACCGTCAAGAAAAGTGCCGCGAGAGCTTTTTTGTCGAGAAAAACGTTCGTGTGTATGGTTTTACGACGAGAAAATTGCCGAGAATCTTGACGAGAAAATAGAGAACCTGCTCTCTATTTTCTCGTCAGGATTCCAGATTTCCTCGTCGTGTTTCTCGTCGGGCTGTTTTGTGACGAGAAAATGGTTCGTGTGTATGCTTTTACGACTCTTCCAAAAGCGCGCATGCTCACAAGCAACTATGAGACGGGAGCGCATCTTCTGGTAAAACAAGCCTTCGTAATGGAGAGAGCACATTCGTCACGCTCAAAAATATTGCATCGTTTAAATGTTCTGCATTGAAATCTTCGTTAGAATGTTACATTAATCAAAACGAGTGACCTTCTTTTGCGGCTGATATTCACACAGAGTTATGACTTTTTTTTTAACCTTTTTCATGCTGCTCTTAAGAAGATTTATGTGTATTATATCGTGCAAGTTTTTAGGAAAAATTTAAATGGTTATATTTTTAAAAATGATGTTTTGATAGTGATCTCCCATTTAATTTTGGAATCTATATTAGTTAAATTTCCCCCCATGTTTTTTTGCAAATCAGATTTAGTTATTCTTTTGGGGGGGTGATATCTGTCCCTTTTTTTGTCAGTCAAATGTATCTGCTTACTCCAAAGCTAGATTTTTAATTTTTACAAATACACATAGTCAAGTATGAACTTAAACAAAAATCACATTTATTCATGTTTCGAAATAAAATAAAGAGAAGGCAGCGCTGGAGAACCTGCTGCCATTTGTGCATCCCAGGGACCCCAGAGCACACAGCAACCCTGTGTGGACACTAAAATTGGGAGCTTGAGAAGGCCAACATTTCTGAACACAATCTGATGCTGGCCTCCCAGAGGTCAGGAACAGCAGCAGGTGATATATATGTCCCAAGTGTGTGGTACTACAACAGGCTGCCTTCTGTCTGACCACAATGAAGCAAGGCCATCACTTCCTCTTCTTCCTGGCAACCTTCCCTGCAACCTTCCCTGAAGCCTTCCCTGCAGCCTTCCTTCTTCGTTTGGCTGGAGGCTGGGCCACTGGAGGGGTACTCCTGTCAGGAGGAGGAGGAGATGTAGCAGAAGAGGGTGGGGCAGAAGAAGAAGGTGGAGGTGTAGCAGAAGGGGGTGGGGCAGAAGAAGAAGGTGGAGGTGTAGCAGAAGGGGGTGGGGCAGAAGAAGAAGGTGAAGGTGTAGCAGAAGGGGGTGGGGCAGAAGAAGAAGGTGGAGGTGTAGCAGAAGGGGGTGGGGCAGAAGAAGAAGGTGGAGGTGTAGCAGAAGGGGGTGGGGCAGAAGAAGAAGGTGGAGGTGTAGCAGAAAGGGGTGGGGCAGAAGAAGAAGGTGGAGGTGTAGCAGAAGGGGGTGGGGCAGAAGAAGAAGGTGGAGGTGTAGCAGAAGGGGGTGGGGCAGAAGAAGAAGGGGGAGGTGGAGGTTGAGGTTGGGTCAGTTGTGCCACCTCACATATGGCGGTATTGGGGGTAATTTTCTCCATCACCCCCTTGTTGAGCAAGGTGATGAGCAGGGGCTCGCATAGGAGGCGTTGCTCCATGCTCATCACCTTGAACTTAGCCTCCACTAGGCCGGCAATGGCCTCTTCAGGGGATGTGGGCTCCTGGAGGGTGGCATGGGCCTCACGAATAAGGGCCATTGCTGCCTCACTCTTGCTCCTGTCCCTCCTGCCTCTTTTGGGAAGCCGGAAGGGAGGCACCTGGGATCTGGTGCTTCTCCTTTGCCCTGCCACCTCCTGTCTGCCACTGGGCCCTGCCACCTCCTGTCTGCCACTGGGCCCTGCCACCTCCTGTCTGCCACTGGGCCCTGCCACCTCCTGTCTGCCACTGGGCCCTGCCTCCTCCTGGCTGCCACTGGGCCCTTCCTCCTCCTGCCTGACAGTTTCCAGACCCTCCTCCTGGCTGATTTCATCCTGTGTATGAAAAAGGGACATAGTTTAATATGTTGGTTTAATCTTTGCATCAAACTTTGTAATCCTGATTGAAGCAATTAGAATGTAAATCCATAAATCCTTGCTTTAAATTTACCACTACATCAGATTGACTATTTAGCACCCAATTAAGTGCAGACTAATGTCTACAGATCTTGATTTCACTTGTGGAATCCAAAATATTTTATGTTTGTCATCTTGACATATTTGTCAAACATTAAGTTTATCCCAATACATTTTCAGTTAATACTATACCTGGCTCCAGATGGCCAAATCAGGATCATCCAGGATGGCTGCCTCCTCTTGCTCCAGAGAAGGCTCAGGTTGGCTGCAGGGAAGTCTGGGGGGAAGAGTGGAGAGTGATAGCCTTGTCTCAATGTGGTCATCCAGGAAGGACATCCTGTTGTAGCACCACAAAATCGGGACATAAACATCACCTGCTGCTGCTCCTGACCTCTGAGAAGCCAGCACCTTAGAGCGTTCAGTCCTGTAGGTACCTCTCAAGCTCCCAATTTTAGTGTCCACTTGTTTTGCTGTGGCTGTGGGCACCTTGGTATGCACAAATGGGAGCAGCTTCTCCAGCGCTGCTTTTCTCACCCCTCTTTTTTTGTGGATGGGGTTTTTCGTCTCCCACAGAGCCGGCAGCTCCCTTACCCGGTCAATAAATTCCGCCAGGAAATCCTTGTCGCTTATAAAGACATTCATATTGTATCTGCAAGTTAAATAAATTATATATAACTAATGTGAGGCAAACAGTCTAACCTCCTTAACATCCTAGTCACCATATATATCCTCCAACATTCTCAAGACAGTATAGGCCAACAATTTGTACAAGTCACAAAATCACATACCTTCGTTCGCACGTCCGTCACTTGAACTCCTCTCTCCGCACACCGAACGTACTATAGTCACATGTGTGTTTGCTATATACACACCACGCATGCGTCAAATTTCGAACACGTCGCTCCGCACACGTCGCCCGCCCATGACGTTCTAACTAACATCTTTTCCCCGCCCCTTCTCTTTCGGCGCGCAGACAGATATGGCGGAGTTACAGCAGGTGTCTGATAATTCCGCAACTAACGAGGAGGAGACAAGCCCGGAGAATGAGGAAACGTCACGATCAAGGAGGAGATTCAAGGCATCGAATATGTCTTTTGCGGAGATGGCGGAGATGGTGGACATCTTGCTCAAGTCTGATTATGATGCAAAGCATGGGCCGTATAGCAAACCAAATAGAAGGAAGGCCAAAATCCTCACTAAAGTCGTGAAGAGTCTGAAGGCGAATTTCGGGGTGAAACGCTCAAATGAGCAGCTCAGAAAGAGGTGGTCAGACCTCAAACTGAGGGAGCCAGAGCAGTTGAGGAGCATAAAGAGAATGCTCGCTAAAAGTAAGTAAAATGTAGACTTTTCTGCTATTAATCTTTTTCTAAACTGACATGTTGCTCTTTATTTTGGTTTCTCATATTGGACTCCCTTCCAAAATGTAATATTTTGAACTTGGTTGGGCACAGTAATCGTTTGTTACGTTACCGACACTTCATTCGGCCACTATCCGCGGTTTTGGCTTATTTTAGAGCCACAAAAGTAATTAGACATCTGCCATTTTTGCTCAAATATTGTGGCGAAATTTTTAGTCTAGATGATGTGTTTGTAAAGAGAATGAAATGCAAACTTTTATCAGTGTAAAGGAGAGGACACTCAGCAGCTGCTTCCACATCTGTACTTTGGAGCACTATAGTGTGGGCCACCAGACCCGCCTTTTTTGGGTGTCCCACACAGGTGCTTCAGAGAATTTTTGTGGTGCCTCCATGTCAAATAAATTACATCCAAAGGTGAATACTAAACATATTCTTGGTCATAAATAATGCATCCTTCTTTAAATTCCGCCCAAACACACACTTGTACCACACTTCCAAGCAATTTAGCCTGTTTTTATTTTAACATTGAGATTTACAGTGTGATAAATAGACCTTTTGTTTGATTCTCATAGGGGAGAGAAGACTGGGAGAAGGACACTCCAGGGAGCACATGCACCCCACAACTTCCAAGCAACCCCAAACTCCCAAAGACCCACAACCGAAAGATGTGCAGGAAGTTGAGGTGGGGGAAGGAGAAGTGCAGGAAGATGAGGTGGATGACGTTCTGGATCTGGTCACCACAACAGGTCAGTATCTGTCACCACAGCTTCAGGTAAGAGATGTAGGCCTGCAGAGTTATAATACCTTTTGTTTTTTGTTTTTAGGGGATATAAATGTTGTGAAGGATAGCACACGGTTCTCTGCTGACAGTACCCTCCGCCTCATCCAGCAAGTGATGGAATGTAGCACGGAACTGGACCTAATTAAACAAAGAATCCATGTGATGGAACAAACATTTAAAGACATTCTCGATGTTTTGGGGAGAATTCAATAAGCCATCCAAACACATTTGTTTTTACATGTTTGTTTTTGCACCTTTTCGAATATTTTTGACAATCAAACCAGCCAAAAATTGAATCTGCACACAGTGTGTCAACATGTGCTATCTGCCATCAGGGGATATCCATGTGCGTCTTTTGGGGGTGCAACCCCTTCCTCGTATCTAAAGTCGGTGAACTGAGGAAGGGGTTGCACCCCCAAAACACGTCCATTGATCACCCCTGATGGCAGATAGCACATGTTGACAATAGGGATCAGGATTGTAAACTTCCTAGATGAAAAAAATCCCAAATGTGTGCATATTCAATTTTTGGCTGGGCAAGGGGTGGCAGGACCCCATATTAGGACGGGCACATAGATACATAGTTTGTGTAAGTGAATGTCTCAGATTGCTCAGAGGTATCCAATGTTGTAATTTTTGGAATGCAACTGTTATTTTTGTATTTTCATAAGCAAAAAATTGCCGGTTTGTGGCCAGGCCAACCCAAAAAACAAGAAAAAACTAAAAATGGTGAGAATGTGCACAGAGTAAAATATTTGACCACAAACAATGTGTAGCTTCTTTTTATAATACCCTCTAAGCTTATTTGGTTATTTTGTTAGGTTACATAGTGAAATGGTTGTTAGTTACTAAAGTTAAATACACTTGGCACTACAAATGCACTAAGACAAACTAGGAGACAGGAAAGAACAAATAATTAAAGGTTTAAACAAGCTTTTTATTTGGATCCTTAGACATAGGCTGGCATAGGAATTGCCCCCCTACCTGTGAAATACTCCATGTATTTGTCCCGAACCTCACGGGCATTTTGGGAGGGCAAGCCAGGACGGGCAGATTCCAGGCCCGGCAGGGGATTTGCAGGGGAAAGTCCAGCCTCTGGCAAAACTGAGGCCATATAGGAATTTGATTTTTGGCTCAGAAAGTTGTGCAGCACACAGCAGCATAATACGACATAGTTTATTTTGTAGTCCGCCAAGTGTATTGAAGTCATAAAAAGGCGGAACCGGCTGGCCATTATGCCAAAGGCATTTTCAACGACTCTTCGGCCCCTGGCCAGCCGGTAATTGAACACCCTCTTCTCTGGGGTCAGGGTCCTCTGTGGAAATGGCCTCATAAGATACCGTCCGAGTCCAAAGGCTTCATCAGCCAAAAAAACAAAGGGGAGTCCTTCAATATTCCCTGCATCCGGTGGCAATGCAAGGTCGTCACTCTGGAGACGGAGGGCAAACTCCATCTGGATGAAGGATCCCCCATCGGACATCCGGCCATTTTTCCCTACATCAACAGAGAGGAATTCATACCGTGCTGACACCACCGCCATCAGCACAATGCTATGAAACCCCTTGTAGTTGTAGAAGTAGGACCCAGAACGGGGTGGCGGCACGATGCGGACGTGCTTCCCGTCAATGGCACCACCGCAGTTGGGGAAGTCCCACCGCGTGGCAAACTCCGATGCCACAGTCTGCCATTCCTGTGGCGTGGAAGGAAGCTGTGGAGTGAAACAAGATGAAATAATATTAGAATACAAAAGTCATAAATTACAATGAAAAAACATTAGAGGCCAACATCAATCAAATTCTACGTTTATTAAGGTGTTTAAAATAAGTATAATGGAAGGCTCATTTATCATATTCATCACCCCCTCTGATGGGCCATTACTAAAATTTTTTTTTTGGGGGGGGGGAGATGTGTTTGGCCACAGGATAGCATTGCAGTGGCGGTGCGTCCAGAGTGGGCGCTGGAGCACTGCCCCCTCTCTCCTGTGCCCATCACTCAGAACAATACATAGGTTCATGTGTTGCATGAACCTATGTATTGTCTATGCCGCCCACTATTCAGGTGGATGGCCTCTTGTAAAGCGACCGACATATGAATAATTGCGGCATTTAGGGGGTTCAAATTGCATAGCAGAAACAGGTAGTAAAATAGTCTTGCACATTACAACCTGAGGGATGTAATTGGCTTCCTAAAAGTAAAATAGGGGACGCAGGGGGGGGGGCATTCCTTGGGGAAACACTGGCAGGCTGCTCTGCCAATCATGTTCACCAAGTCTGTTTAATGGTAACATGATTGGCTGATGCAACATCAAGGGAAGGAGAACACATCAAGGACAGAAGAAGGATGGCGCTGACCACAAGAAGGTAAGTGCAGGGCTGGGGGGAAACTGGCTGCATTAGAGGGGACTAAATGGCTGCATTGGAGGGAACAAAATGGCTGCATTAGAGGGGACAACTGGGGGCGTTTAATAGGCACCAGAGCAAAAAAGGAGGAAGTTTATTTCCTAAATTGGTGTTTGAACCCCCAAACATTTGGAGCAACAGGCGCCCCTGCTGGAAAAGTTAGTGAAGGGAAATATTTATGGAGGAGAAAAAAGGGGCAATCTAAAGCTTCCAGCATGCATGGGGACAAAGGGGACATTCTCAGCATATTACAATCATGGTAATTAGGGAAGGATGAAAGAAATACAATACATTAGCATACATGTAATACATAAAATGTGATGTTAAGGGAGAAAACTTACCCTAATATAGTCCTCCTGCAGGACTTGTATAATGGCAGAACAGGTGTCTGGGATTATGAGGCCCAGAGCCTGGGGGGAGATGCCTGTGGTGAACTTCAAGTCCTGAAGACTTCTCCCTGTCGCCAGATAACGTAACGTGGCGATGAGCCTCTGCTCAGCACTGATGGCTTCCCGCATAACGGTGTCCTTCCTGGTAATATAGGGGGACACCAAAGCCAACAGTTCCTGAAAAACGGGGTCAGACATCCGCAGAAAATTCCTGTAGTCCTCAGGATTATTCTCGACGATCTCCCGCAGCAGAGGCATATGGCAGAATTGGTCCCGCTGGAGCAACCAATTCTTGGTCCATGAACTCCTCCTCACACCATTCATGGACTGGTCTTGGTCCAAAACAAGCAGACCAACACCAAGCGCACGCACAGCACGAACTCAACGACGAGAACGTCCAGGCGACATGGCTAAGAAACGAACAGGCAAGAACGCACTGTAAAACAGATACGACCTGCCTAGACGCCCTGAAAGTCAAGATACGAACCCACAAGCACAAACTGAACCGCAGAAAACGATCTGAAAAGTACGAAGACTGAAAAGCGCGAATCGTCTCTTCCCAAACTTTTACTTCACACGCGGTAACACGAGATCAGCAAAAGCAGCCCAAGGGGTGGCGCCAAGAGAAAAGATCTTCCCCTTTATAGTGCCGTCGTACGTGCTGGACGTGAGCGCGGAGAACAACGAGGAAATTGGGAAATGTCAGTGTGTACGCATGGAAAGCTTGACGAGAAAATCGACAAGCTTAACAAGAATCTCGTCGGAAAAAACGACGTGTTTTTTACGACGAGAAAATCGGTCGTGTGTACGAGGCTTTATGGTTAAAATTTGTGGAAATTGCAAGAAAATTGGCATGTGTTTAGGTGGCATAATGGCTAATGATTGCATTATATGTGTGTTTTGTTTTATACCTGGTTTACATTTAGCCTATACTTGTTCATAGCTATATTTCTATAATGCCTTCTGTTTCCAATTCAGTTTTTTAAGTTGCCGACATATGTTAATGATAATCTTACAGGAGGATTGAAGCAAAACATAAATCGTGACTGCCTATTTGGAAGCCAGGATTGTGGTCTTCTTGACATTCTCTGCTGTCTGAAATCTGACAAGGTAAGCACACAATGCAATTCTGTGAGCGTCAAACCCACAAAGTGCAACATTAATACGGATAAATGTCTTTAAAATTTGTGTCATGTTAAAGGTTTTTGGAAGCATTTGCGCTTGATTTAAAAATGTTGTCCCATCCATCAATATGATGTGAAGTTGTGTGCAAACATTTCCCCATGCAAGTTAGACTACATGCGCAGTGCCAGAAACAACGCATAGTAAACAGGGGGAGGTGGATTCTCTGGAGGGGAGTGTTTGCTGGATAGGGATGAGCTCGGTGTTCGAGTCGAACATACATTCGACTCGAACATCGGCTGTTTGATCGTTCGACGAAGTTCGAACGTTTTGGGCCGTTCGCGCCAAATTCGAGTGACGCGAACGGCCCACAATACACTGCGCCATCGCAGTGCAATCCCGGCGCTGTGATTGGCCAAGCATGCACTGTGACCCCGCATGCTTGGCCAATCACAGCGCCGGCAGTGAGGAGAGCCATAATTGGCCACAGGCAGGATGCCTGTGGCCAATTATAGCTCAGGGGGGTTTAGTACATGCCCCACACTATAAAAGGCCGCCAGCGCGGCGGCCTTGTGTAGTGTGTTCCGGTTCAGGGAGAGAGAAGGATAGGCAGGGACAGTGTTAGTGATATTTGTTCATTTACCTTGTGTGTAGCGAGAGAGAAGGATAGGCAGGGACAGTGTCAGTGATATTCTGCTAAACCTTGTGTGCAGGGAGAGAGAAGGATAGGCAGGGACAGTGTCAGTGATATTCTGCTAAACCTTGTGTGCAGGGAGAGAGAAGGATAGGCAGGGGACAGTGTCAGTGATAATTTTGCTAAGCCTCCTGCACAGTATACACCTGAAGCTAGCCCTTATTGCTGTGTTTTCCTGTTGTGTAACACAGGCAGGCATCTGCAGCAGTTATAGCAGGCGTAGTGTGCTTCCTGCAAAATATACACCTGAAGCGAGCCCTTATTGCTGTTTTTTCCTGTTGTGTAACACAGGTAGGCATCTGCAGCACTTACAGCAGGCGTAGTGTGCCTCCTGCAAAATATACACCTGAAGCTAGGCCTTATTGCTGTGTTTTCCTGTTGTGTAACACAGGCAGGCATTTGCAGCACTTACAGCAGGCCTAGTGTGCCTCCTGCAAAATATACACCTGAAGCTAGGCCTTATTGCTGTGTTTTCCTGTTGTGTAACACAGGCAGGCATCTGCAGCACTTACAGCGGGCGCAGTGTGCCTTCTGCACATTATACACCTGAAGCTACCCCTTATTGCTCGTAGTTTTTTTTCTTTTGTGTTACACTAATAGGCATCTGCAGCACTTACAGCGGGCGTAGTGTGCTTCTTGCAAAATATACACCAGAAGCTAGCCCTTATTGCTGTGATTTCCAGTTGTGTAACACAGGCAGGCATCTGCAGCACTTACAGCAGGCGTAGTGTGCTTCTTGCAAAATATACACCTGAAGCTACCCCTTATTGCTGGTTTTCCCATCTCCCTTCAGGCCTTTAGAATGTCTGGAAGGCAAACAAGGAGAGGCAGACAGTCATGAGCCAATAAAAGAGGGCAAGCAGGCTCTGTGTCTAGAGACAACAGTGCTGGTCGTGGACGCGGTGCATCGTCATCAGCACGTGGCCATGGGACATGCTTGTCCTTATTTTCGGCATCTGGACGTGTTGAGCCGCATCATGCCGAAGACTTGGTAGAGTGGATGACCTCCATACTCCTCATACTCTCTCACCCAGGCTCAGGGTACTGGCAAAGCAGCTGCCAAAGCGTCCTCAATGTCATCATCAGTCACTCCTTCCCTAGACCCACCGTGTCCTCCTGAGGAGTCCCCCGAACTGTTTAAGCACAGTGTTGGGTACATGCTCCAGGAGGATGCCCAGCGTTTCGAAGGGTCTGAAGATGATACCCAGCTAGAGGAAGGCAGTAGCGTGAGAGCAGAGAGAGGGGATGCTCAAGAAGGACACCAATCTGGCAGTCATGTTCCAGCAGCTGCAGCATACTGCCAGATTGGTTCCAGTGATGAGGAGGGAGGGGATGATTAGGTCATTGACTCCACGTGGGTGCCTGATAGGAGAGAGGAGGAGGAGGAGGAGGATGAGGAGGAGGCACATCTCCAACGAGGCAGGATGCCCTCCGGGGGCGAGCATAAGGGCAGCACACCGACTGAATCACACCGCAGAGCTCCGCCTGTGCAGGGCACTGCCTCTGCCCGTTATTCAAAAAGTTCTTTGGTGTGGGCCTTTTTTGTGTCGAGTGCATCAGATCGCACCGCTGCTGTTTGCAACATATGTCTCAAGCGTATCTGTTTCGCTTTGCGTCTATCTAGCAAGGTTACTCTGTGGTATAACAAGGAAGCTGAGACTTCTGCAGTGTGTGAATGTGCTTTTACTATACAAGATGCTGTACATACAAAACTATTACAATATTAGGAATACAATACAAGACTGACAGATCTCTATAACAAGCAAAATGCCTAGAAAATAGAACAGCCTATGGTCTATAACTACAAATACATTTAAAGGTTACTTAACTTGGATTACGCTTTGTTCATGATCTCCATTGGCAATGATTCTTCTTGGAGATCAGGTCCTGTTCTTCTTCATGATCTTACAGCAACATGGTGTGTCTCTCCTGTGTGTGAGCCTACTGCTTTTATGTGTGTGTCAGTCTGTTTACCATTGTTACCAAAACAGAAAACATAGATGTATTTCAACAATAGCATTGAATACAACAATGCTATCTACCTATTGTCTATTCAAAAAACGAACCTGTAATCTAAACTGTGATTTCTTTCAGTTTGAGAGCTGAAAGAAATCTCAAACAGGTAATGTTCTAAAATACAACAATGGTATCTAATCCCATTGTCATTTGTTTGAGAGATCTACTTAAACCAAATGCTGACAGGTAATCTGACTATTGGAAAATTGTCCCATGTATCCTATGTCTGATTAATATAATAAAAATCATATTTTTAACAAACGAAATACATTCCGCCCCTATGATTTTTATTTTTTCTCTCTCAGACCACACACAGAAGATCTCTTCATTACTAAAAACTCAATATACACATGAATTTTCCTTAAATGCAACCCCTCCCATATTTCTGTCACTGGGAAGGTGTTTCAGTCTTTGGATAAAAGTTCATTAGAAAGTCCATTCTAAAGTTCTTTAGGAACAAGTCCAGGCTTGGAATACATCAAAAAGGCCTTGTTCTCCACAGCTCTTGCGATCTTCCGTCATTCTTTCCATCATGTAACCACTTTTCTCTGGTCTTCCTATGGATCAAATCGGAGACAGCCTGTGGAGTGGAAAACAAAGCGGATTATCTGTTCCTTCTAACAATACATAAACAGTAGATCCTGGCCCTTCAGCTACAATCTCTCCTCTAAATGGCTTCTTGCCTGGATATCTGACCAATACTTTGCCACCTGCCTGTATGCACCTCTGACCCTCCCAAAGAACATCAATAGGGAGGAGAGGAAATATACTGATATTTCCCAGAAAATCACTGCTGTTTATTTTGGAAGGTTTGATGTTATGTAGCCTCACTTTCCACTCTTGCTGAGAAGTATCGACTAACCAGTCAGAGTCCCAGCCACTGTCTTGAAGCTCATCTACCAATGCAAATATAACTTCAAACCTTCCTGCCAGATTCCCTCTCATTCCTAGATAGGCTTCAGCTTCAGATACGTCACTCTTGGTTTCTATGTCATGGGAAGCAGTAACATGGTATCTGTTAAACCCTGTTCTTTCAGGAACCTTACATAAATACTGAACTCTGCACTCCAGCTGTGGAATCTGTGCCTCAGCCCCTACCATCCTCTCATATGGTGTGCTTTTGGCTATTGGCCTAGAATTTAACAACATGACTGCCTGTGTGAGGACCCGATCCCACCCCCTTAGTGTATGTGTGGGTGTAATTTTGCGTATCTGGTCCTTCAATAGCCCGTTGTATCTTTCAATCAAACCAGCTGCCTGTGGATGGTATGGGATGTGGCACAACCAGTACACTCCAGAATCTTTGGCCCACTGCTGTACTGTTAATCCGGTGAAGTGTGAGCCATTATCACTTTGGACTTGTTTGGGACAACCATAAGCAACGACAAGTTTCTGAAGCAGTTGAAGCGTTGCGGCTTGATCTGCACGTTTGCAAGGATGAACAAGCATAAGTCCTGAATAGGTGTCCACCGCAGTGCAACAATATCTCAGTTCATTGTTTCCCCGGGGCAGGGGACCGATGAAGTCAATCTGCCAGATCTCTGCAGGCCTCTCACCCCTCTTAATCGACCCAGTGGAGTACTTTTGCAATGGCCATTGTCGCACTTCTCCACACACTGTACAGTTCCCTATTACAGTCTTTATCATGTCCATGGATATAGGCAATCCTCTCTGCTGTGCCCATTCATATGTTGCTTTCTGCCCCAAATGTCCAGATTGTTTGTGGGCCCAGTTGGCCAAGTTCATCAAAACAGGATCAATTGGCACAACTGCCTTCACTTTTGCGATTTCATCTGCAACTCTGTTATAGTTCTCAAAGTCTGGTACTAGGGGCACATGTGCATCAACATGCCCCACTTTTATGGTGCGGGAGTGAGCTTCCTTCCAGATGTAGTCCCAGACTTCCTTGCCTCCCCACACCACCTTTCCATGAATCATCCATTCATTGGACTTCCACGTGGGCATCCAAGTTGTCAGTCCTTTAAAAACCGCCCAGCTGTCAGTGTAGATAGTGACATGGGAAGAAGGATCCTCCTGAAGAGTCATCACTACAGCTTTCAACTCTGCATACTGACTGGACCCTCCGATTCCGGACTCCTGCAGGACTGTGTCTGTACTTGGGTTGTAGGCTGCTGCTGTCCATTTACGCCCAGACGAGGTGATTATGGCTGAACCATCAGTGAACCACGCTGACTCCTTCATGTCTTCTGACAGAGACTCAAAGGGTGGAGCCTCTTGAATGGGGGATGACTGCAGCACAGGAATTTCTTCTTCTGGCCGGGTGCTGGTAAAAGTAACAAGCCCTGCCAACTGTTTTGAAATGTCTCTAACATCCCCAGCTGCAATACCCCCTATTTCTTGAAGGTACCACTTCCATTTCATCAGTGTCTGGTTCTGGGCTACAGCTGCCCTAGTGGTCAGTCCATTATCTCTCACCCATCCTGCTATTGGCAATGCAGTATGGATGGTGACTGTGTCCTTTCCTGTAATGGTCTCTACATGTTGAAGTGCTGTGTAGGCCCCAAACAGGTACTTCTCTAAGGGCGTGTATCTCGTCTGTGCCCCTGTCAGTTGTTTGGACCAAAATCCAATAGGTATTGCTCTCAGTCCTTTTTTTTCATTTGGCTGCCACAGACTCCAAGATATGGTACCATTCTGCTCCACTACATCCAGCTGAAATGGTACTCCTTGTCTCACAGGTCCCAATCCCTGATGCTGCAAAATAGCTTCTTTAGCAGCCAGGAATGCAGTCCGCTGCTCTGAACCCCATGAGAACTCAGTCTTTTTTCTGGTAACATTGTATATAGGCCTCAGAATCAGTCCAAGATGTGGGATGAACGATCTCCAGAATCCTACAACTCCAATGAACTTCTGTGCCTCCTTTTTGGTAGTAGGGGGCGACAGCGCCTGGATAGTTTGCACAACTGTCTCTGGAATCTTCCTCTGTGGCCCAGTCCACATCATTCCTAGGAATTTCACCTCTGTGGCAGGTCCTTGGACTTTGTCTCTGTTGATATCCCATCCTCTGTTCTCCAAGTGCTGTATCAGCAGGTGCAGTGCTTCAGTTACATCTTCTTTTGTCCCAGAGATCATGATGTCATCAATGTAGTGAAACACAGCGACTTTCAAATTCAGGGTACTTAAATCTCGGGCAATTAGTCCATGACAAATCGTTGGAGAATGAAGATAGCCTTGCGGAAGGACAGTGAAAGTGTACTGGCGGCCGTCCCACACCAGAGCACACTGGTCTTGACAATCTGGGTCTATCAAAATTGAAAAGAAAGCATTAGCCAAGTCTATCACAGCATGATATTCTCCTGCATCTTTAGCAATTTTCTCAACAATTGAGATCATATCTGGTACAGCTGACTTCAATGGAGGTGCCACTTTGTTTAGACCTCTGTAATCCACAGTCATTCTATATGTCCCATCAGGTTTCTTTACTGGGAACACCGGAGACGAGAAAGGACTTACAGCAGGTCTAAGGATCCCTACTCTCAACAGTTCTTGAATAGTCTCCCCAATTTCTTTGTGGCCTCCAGGAAGTCTGTACTGCTTGAGACAGACTGGCTTCTCTGGTGGAGGAATGCAGACAGGGGTCCATTTCGCATGACCTATGTGAATGTACCTCTTTCAGTCTGAATTGACTGACCTTGAAGTACATCCATCCCAAGAATATTTTCGGGTAACTCTGATATTAAAACATTTGTCATAAATCCTGATCCCTTGCCAATAGCCAATTTCACCCGTATCCTAACTGCTGGTGTAGTTTGCCCTCCCAAGCCTTCTACATAAATCAATTCTCCTTTGTGATGGGAAGGATTTCCTTGCAAAAGTGTAACTTCAGCTCCACTATCAACTAAAGCCATTACATGTGTAGGAGAAGATGACTTCCCCCACCATACAGTGACAGGTGCATATGGGCGTCGGTCTCCTGCTGTCACTGCCCTTGCTGCTATTACAGGAGACTCACCTTCCCTTCATAAAGGATATTGAACCTCCCAATCCCCTTTTCTGATTCTCTCTAACTCCTCCCCAGGGTAAAGGGATTTGGGTTTGAGTTCATGTTCACTTTTGGGAATTGGTTTGGGGCTAACAGGAGGGGTCTGTTCTGTTTCCTCTAAGTCTAGGCTGATGTTATCTTCACTAGGAGTAGTGTTTCTAACCCTGACAGTTTTACCTACTAAATGTTTCCACCTCTTCAGCATTTCTGCAGTAGGAATGCCATCTATCTCATCTCTAGGTACTCCTGCCTTTAATAGACCCACCCACATTTCTTTCCTAGAAACAACTAGCCTGGTTTTCTCTTCACCTTCTGTCTTCTCTACCCCATTCCGTTTCTTCTCTGTTATTTTCTGCTTGTATTCTTCCTGTCTGGCCTTGACCTTATCTACTGCCCTGACAGGTTTTGTTTTAGTCTCCTCTATCTCCCCCAACTGGCTTAAAAGGGTTGTGGCTTCATGAATCTTGCTGTTTAATCCCAGGCCTCCCAACAAAGACAATAATGGAGCCCTGAGATTAAATGGTGCAGACTTCATCAGCTTAGAGCGCAGAGCAGACGTAAAGGGTTCCATATCTGGACCTATCCATTCTGGAAATGTATTTAATCCGGTTATACAGCCCATCACACGTAACCTGGAAATACCCTCTCCTACTGATCTCCAGGAGTAGGTATTTTCCAGGTCAGTAGGACTGGCGTATACTTGGACTATTCCATCTCTCACAAGGTCTAACAGTGAAAAATTCACGCTAAACTCTCGGGCTTTTCGCATTGCCTGACGCAATTGTGGATCATGGGTTAACACTCCCATAGCCACTGCTTCCTTACCTGACAAAACAACACTGTCCGCCCCTTCATCCCATAAGCGTAGGAGCCAACTCAATAGGGGCTCCCCAGACCTTTGTTTGTATTGTTTTGCCAGCTCATGGAGTTCAGTTTGTGAAAACTCCCGTACTTCTTCAAATTCAACATCTCTGGGGTTGCGATAATGCACCTCCCCATCTGCCATATCCTCTCTTTCATGTTGCCGTTTCCTATGCTTAGTAATGAGAGGTCTGGCATACTTTTTCTTTCCCACTAGCAGATCATCCTCTGAAATATCAAACTCTATCTCCTCATCCTCACTATCATTTGAGGAGAACACATCCTCACAATCCCAATTTTGGGATGTGACAATGGCACGTACCCTGGCTTTACTAACAGGTTTACGCCCCTTCCTTTTCCTTAAGGCATTAATTGATTTGGTCATGAGGGATGTACACCGCTCTTGCAAATCATCAGCCCGACTAGCGGTTGAACGTACACACTCTGAAGCAACTGCTAGCTGGTCTTTTAATACCTTAACTTCTGCCTCTGCCTTCTCCCTTCTATGTGATTCAGTATAGAGAGCATACAGTATCTCGCGTGGCCAAAACATCAGCCACTTGGGCACCACATGCTTGACCAGACATATGTTGACCTGCCATGCAGCTCGTTGGCAAGCCTACCTTAAAGACCCACACCAAAGAACAAAGCGGACCTCTCCTTGCTCCACATCAGCTGGGATCTCCAACCCCACTATACCTTCAGTCCTCTCTGAAACCTGCACTGAGAGGAATGAAGGTGTAGAATTAGGTGTGTCACAGCCAAGTACTTGCGGGCACTCTGCTAGCAGTACACCGACGTCCGATTCTAGCAGGCAAATTCCCTGCCCCAGCTGCTGGACCGTCGAAAGAAGTTCACTCCCAGCCATCCACATGCCCAGCGGTTGAATGCTAGCTTGGCTAAATTGCTAGCACTTCAACTGCTGCCTTTTCAGTTGGTAGACTCGGCCCCCTTCCATGAGTTTGTGCAATGTGCGGTTCCTCAGTGGCAGGTTCCCAATGCCACTTTTTCTCACGGAAGGCGATTCCGGCTCTCTACCGCCATGTGGAAGGCAATGTCCATGCCTCACTGGACAGGGCGGTCAGTGGTAAGGTGCATATTACCGCTGACTCATGGTCCAGCAGGCATGGACAGGGACGTTACCTTTCTTTCACGGCCCATTGGGTCACTCTTTTGGCAGCTGGGAAGGATGCAGGACAAGGTGCAGTAGTGTTGGAGGTTGTTCCGCCGCCACGCCTCCAAAATGCTACTACTGGTTGTGACACACCTCTCTCCTCCACCCCCTCCTCTTCTTCTTCCTCCATGGCCTCTTCCTGTGCTTTGTCCTCGGAACCAGCGGTGCTCCGTAGGCGTTCAAGGGGCTACGCAAGTACGCAGGCAAAAAGATGCCATGCCGTGCTTGCGCTGGTGTGTTTGGGGGACAGTAGCCACACTGGGGCAGAGGTTCTGTCAGCTCTGCAGGGGCAGGCCGAGAGGTGGTTGATGCCACGCCAGCTTAAGGCAGGAATGGTGGTTTGCGACAATGGCACCAACCTCCTCTCCGCCCTCCGACAGGGACAACTGACCCATGTGCCCTGTGTGGCTCACGTCCTTAACCTGGTGGTGCAGCGGTTCTTGGCCAGGTACCCGGGCTTACAGGATGTCCTGAGGCAGGCCAGGAAAGTCTGTGTGCATTTCCGCAGATCATATAATGCCAGTGCTCGGCTGGCTGAGCTGCAAAAGGAGTTGAACCTGCCCAAGAACCGCCTTATATGTGACATGCCCACCAGGTGGAACTCAACGTTGGCCATGCTGCAGCGGCTTCACACGCAGCAGAGGGCCATCAATGAGTACCTGTGCGACTATGGCACCAGGACAGGGTCTGGGGAGCTCGGGTTTTTTTCACCACGCCAGTGGGGAATGATCAGGGATGCATGCACTGTCCTGGCACCATTTGAGGAGGCCATGAGGATGGTGAGCAGTGACAGTGCATGCATCAGTGACACTGTACCTCTTGTCCACCTGTTGGAGCATACGCTGCGTGGAATAATGGACACTTGAGGCAGAACAGAGGCAGGAAGAGGAGGACTTCCTTGCCTCTCAGGCCCCCTTTACCCAGACAGTGTTCCTTCTGTCCCACCCATCACACAGGAAGAGGACGAGGAGGAGGAGGAGGACAAGGAGGAGGAGGATTATGTCAGCATGGAGGTGGAGCATGGCACTCAGCATCAACAGCAGCAGTCTTTTAGGGATGATTTACAGTCCCAACAAACCCGTGGACTTGTACGTGGCTGGGAGGAGGTGGCTGCGGATCATGTCGTCCTTAGTGACCCAGAGGACTCCAGACCGAATGCCTCAGCTAACCTACGCTGCATGGCCTCCCTGATCCTGCAAAGTCTGCGGAAGGATCCTCGTATTCTTTGGATCAAGGAGAGGGACCATTACTGGCTGGCCACTCTCCTTGATCCACGGTACAAGGGTAAGGTTGCGGACCTTATCTTGCCATTGCAGAGGGAGCAGAGGATGAGACATCTCCGGGAGGCCTTGCAGAAAGGTCTGTGCAACGCAGTCCCAGAGACTGGGAGGTTACAAACTCCTGGTCCTGGACAACGAGTTGCTGAGGATTCGGTCAGTAGCAGAAGGAGCGGTGGAGAAGGTGGCCGTCTGACCGATGCGTTCAGACAATTTTTTAGTCCGCAGCCCCAAGGTATGATCGGTTCCAGCAACCATCGCCAGCATCTGATATACATGGTGCAGGAATACCTAGGGGCAAGGTCAGACTTGGACACCTTTCCCACCGAAAATCCTCTGGCTTACTGGGTCTTGAGGATGGATCACTGGCCAGAGCTTGCACAGTATGCAATTGAGCTACTGGCCTGCCCTGCATCCAGCGTTCTTTCGGAACGCACGTTCAGTGCTGCTGGAGGCTTTGTCACGGATCACAGGGTGCGCCTGTCCACCGACTCGGTTGATCGACTGACCTTCATAAAGATGAACCAGTCTTGGATCACCACCAGCTACCAAACACCTGAAGCTGATATAACAGAATAATTTATTTTCAAATGTCACATCCCTTCAAGACTGATGCTGATGCTGAGTGACTGTCCTGTTATGTTGACTGACTATCCTCCTCCTCCTCAATGATCCGATTCATGATGATAGCTTGGAAGAACATTTTAGTTTCTGGGTACCGCCACCAGTGGCTAAGGCCCAATTTTTCAGCCCCTGTTTAACAGGGGCATGTAATTACAATTTTTGATGCAATGCTTTGCAGCAGGGCTCATTCCTGCACTCCAACTAGAGTATCTGGGAGAGGTTGCAGTGTCGTGGCACCAGCACCAGCACCAGTGCCTAAGGCCCAATTTTTCAGCCCCTGTTTAACAGGGGCGTGTAATTAAAATTGTTGATGCAATACTTTGCAACAGGGCTCATTACTGTGCTCCAAGTACAGTATCTGTGAGGGGTTGCAGTGTTGTGGCACCAGTGGCTAAGGCACAATTTTTCAGCCCCTGTTCTACAGGGGCATGTAATTACAATTATTGATCTAATAATTCACAGCAGGGCCCATTCCTGCGCCCACCAAGAGTAACTGTAAGGGCTTACAGTGTTGTGGCAACACCACCACCACCACCACCACCAAAGGCACAATTTTTCAGCCCCTGTTCAACAGGGGCATGCAATTACAATTCTTGATCTAATAATTCACAGCAGGGTCCATTCATGCGCCCACCAAGAGTAACTGTGAGGGCTTACAGTGTTGTGGCACCAGCACCACCACCAAAGGCCCAATTTTTCCTACCACTGTTCAACAATGGCATGCAAATACAATTCCTGATATAATAGTTCACAGCAGGGCGTTCCAGCGCCCACCAAGTGTAACTGTGAGGGCTCACAGTGTTGTGGCAACACCAACATATAAGGGGCAAATTTCAGCAGAGTATATACGGCAGGCCCCTACTTTCAAACATCCAACTTACAAACGACTCCTACTTGCAAATGGAAGGAGACAACAGGAAGTGAGAGGAAATCTACCCCTAGGAAGGGAAATTCTCTCCTGTAAGAGTTAATATTGGAAAAAGGTGTCTCCTCTCTACTGATCCTTTATCACCAATCTTTGTTTCAATAAAAACCCCACTTTTCAAAAACAGTTGTCATTGGGACGGAAAGTGAGGTGAAATGTTCTGAACAGGGGCACGGACAGCAAAACAAATGTTACAGGGGTGATAACCCTTCTCTATGTTTTCCAAAAAGCTTAAAAATATATTTTTGGGCTGGAGCTACACTTAAACAATGTACCTGTTCAAAATTAAAAAACAGATTCTACTTAAGAACAAACCTACAGTCCCTGTCTTGTTTGCACCGCCTGTATACTGCTGTTCAGAGTATATAGGGCCTTTTTTATTTTGTGTGCGGGGTTCCCCTTAATATCCATACAAGACCCAAAGGGGCTGGTAATGGGTTGGGGTGGGGGGGTAGCTATTCCATTTTTCTCAAAGATTTTCATCCATATTACCGGGACCAGACATGACATTAAAGCCGCAAGCAGTTTTAAATGGCTTTTTTTCCTTTAGAAATGTCATTTTGTGCAGGGACAGTTCTAAACACGGGAAACACATGCCACTTCACAGGCATACTTTAGACACCCCCCAGGTACAATATTTAAAGGAATATTTGATTTTTTTTTTCACTTTATGCATCATTAAAATGACTGCTCCCGAAAAACGGCCGTTTTTAAAACTTCGTTTTGCATTGATACATGTTCCCTGGGGCAGAACCCGGGTTCCAAAACCCTTTTTAGGACAATAACATGCATATTAGTCGTTATAATTAGCACTTTAGATTTCGAACGTTCGCGTCCATTGTATTTAATAGGGTTCTAACGTTCGCGCGAACTTTCGGTCCGTTCGAAGGTTCTGGTACGAACCGAACGGGGGGGGGGTGTTCGGCTCATTCCTATTGCTGGAGGGTGGTTGCTAGATTTTCATGCAGCTTAACAAGACAAGTGTCAGGAAGCATAGTAAGCAAGGGTATCCTGCATTAACTTCAAAATAGTATAAAACAAAAGAAAAATGTAAAAACTTTATTTTAAGAGAATGCTGAAATTTTGTTTAAGAATTAAATAAAAATTAAATTAAATGTTAACATATTTCTTACTGAAAAGACAGGTACATAAGGCATAGACAACCTTGTTTAGTTTAGACTGCATTAACCATAACACAACAATAAGAATGTTTAAGTAAGTTACACTTTAACAGAATTGACAATGTCATATTAATCTAACAGTTGGCAAACAGACAAAACTTACCAACAACCTAGCTCAATCTCTTCCTAAACTTCCAGAGAAAGCTCCATCCCATCTCTTACCCTGGTTCACATCAATGCGATTTGTAATGCAATTTGACAGTTCAAAATCGCATGACAAGTTGACCCCATTGCTGGCAATGAAACCGTTCAAATCATTGCGACTCAAAAAGTTTCCTGCACGACTTTTTTGCGATTTCATTTCGATTTGCATTGAGTTTTTTTAAATGAAGTCACAAGCCACAATTAAATCAGAGATCCAAATCGCACTGATCAGATGGCTTTGAAATCACGCTGAGGCAGCGAAATTTCAAAGCCGCACTGGTGTAAACAATATTTTCAGCTGAATTCAGCGTACTTGCAGTAGGAGAAGCTCAGCTGTCTCAATTTTTGCACTTAAGTATGCATTTCAGTTCCTATAATTAAGATTGCTTGTGTTCACAATAATTTGCAAGCACATTTTTTGCACAGTTTGAAAAAAGTTTAAATATGGTAACTTGGCTAATGGAGTCAGAGCTAAGTCACCCTCTATATTTTCAGAAGAAAGATTTTCCTTCTAGAATTCCTGACTTAGTTCCTCCCACCTTGCAATTTTTCTCTTCTTGTTGTTCACTTTTTCACCTTTTTCACAATATAAAATGTTAAAAATCCAACAGAAAAATCTGACTCTCTTGAATTTGGTGGGCAGGTGTGCAAATCTCAAGCACAAAGACATCACCAGCTTAAGCATAATAATTTAATTTTCCATCTTCTAGAAACTGCAAAACTTTTACACTGGGGGGGGGGGGGGGGGTTTATTTACTAAAGGCAAATCCACTTTGCACTGCAAGTGCACTTGAAAGTGCATTCGCTGTAGATCTGAGGGGGACATGCAAGGAAAGCAAAAAACAGCATTTTAGCTTGCACATGATTGGATGATAAAATCAGCACAGCTTCCCCTCGTTTCAGATCTTCCCCTCAGATCTACAGTGACTACACTTACAAGTGTACTTTCAGTGCACTTGAAGGGCACTTGTAGTGCAGAGTGGATTTTCCCTTAGTAAATCAACCCCATTGTGTTGGGCTGTGTTGCTCAATGCAGGCCCAATGCAATGACAAGCTGAAATCCATAGTTACTAATAAATCTGCTTCACATCAATAAGCTGTTTTATTGGGCAATGGATGAAAACGGAACATGCTGCATTTAAACACATTGCAACACATTAATTACAATGCATCACAACTACATTGTGTATTAAAGTTGATGTAAACCCTCACATATACCCAGTGAAGTGAACTGCCTCAGGTGATACACAGGGATGAAACAAATCTCCCTACATAAATTGTACATGTATATCTGCTGTCTTCATCTTTATATACTGTTTAGAAAGTGCACATTGTGTTAGGAGATTTTCTCTTCCTGGTTAGCACAGCAGTGAAGCCTGGGCATGCAGCCAAGACAGCTGATTGGCAGAAAGGCACACACCCCCTCTCCTCATAGGTAGAGAGAAATAAGGTATTTTGGCTCCTGCTGTGAAAAAATTGTATATTAGGGTAGCACAGTGCATTAAGCAAAACAGGTCAACTCAGGTGTGTTTAACATGCATCAATAGATTCAGTGGAAGTAGTATGAATTCAACCTTAAGGATATTACAGTTTTAACAAAAAAAATAAGGCATGAATTGGGATAAAATCTTAGGAACAAAGAACACGGAGGAGAGATGGGTTTGCTTTACGAGCATATTAAAGCAGAGCTCCACCCTAAAGTGGAACTTCCGCTCATCGGAACCCCCCCCTCCGGTGTCACATTTGGTACAGGTATTTGCACCCACTTCCTGGAGTCCACTCTGCGGGGACTCCCCCCCCCCCCCCCGTTGTGTTCTGGGAAACACACGGCTCCCAGAACACTGCGAGGACCAGTGAGCTCAGCGCAGCGCGACTCGCACATGCGCCGTAGGGAACCGGGCAGTGAAGCCGCAATGCTTCACTTCCTGGTTCCTTCACCGAGGATGACGGTGGGGGCAGCAGAGTGACGAGCGATTGCTCGTCTTCTGCTGCCGACGTCGCTGGACTCCAGGACAGTTACGTGTCCTAATATTAAAAGTCAGCAGCTGCAGTTTTTGTAGCTGCTGGCTTTTAATATTTATTTTTTACAGCGAAGCTCCGCTTTAAATAAGGGCATTAGCCAATGCATCCCATTGGGTAATACATTTAAAAGAGTGGCTGGTTGGCTTAACTCCAATGAAAAAATGAATAAAAAGCAAAGGAGAAGGCCTACAAAAAATACATGGTTAAGGGATCATCATCAGCATTGAGACTTTATAAAGAATGCAACAAGAAATGTAAGGGTGCAATTAGGGCAGCTAAGATAGAACACGAAAGATACATAGCGGAGAAGAGCAAAAAAAAATCCCAAGAAATTCTTTAAGTATGTAAACAGTAAACAAGGGAGGACAGACCATATTGGCCCCATAAAGAATAAAGAATGAGGAAGGACATCTGGTTACAAAGGAAGGTGGAGAATGCAAAGGTATTTAATTTATTCTTCTCCTCAGTCTTCACGAGGGAATCTGGGGGCTTCAGTAACCAAAACGGCAGTGTTTATCCTCATAACACATCACAGGAAGCACCTCCATGGTTAACAGAGTACAGAATTAAAATTAGACTTGGGAAACTTAACATTAGTAAATCACCGGGACCAGGTGGCTTGCATTCAAGGGTACTTAGGGAACTCAGTCAAGTAATTGCCAGACCATTTTTCTACTTACTGGAATGGTACCAGCTGATTGGAGAAAAAGACAATGTAGCACCAATATTTAAAAAGGGCCCAAAATACATCCCTGGGAATTACAGACCAGTTAGCCTAACGTCAATAGTATGCAAGCTCTTGGAGGGGATGATATGGGGCTATATACAAGATTTTAGTAATGAGAACGGTATCATTAGCAGTAATCAGCATGGATTCATGAAGAATCATTCTTGCCAAACCAATCTATTAACCTTCTATAAGGAGGTGAGTTTCCATCTAGATAAAGGAAGGCCGGTAGGCGTGGTATCTGGATTTTGCGAAAACCATTTGACACAGTTCCCCATAAACGTTTACTGTACAAAATAAGGTCCATTGGCATGGACCATAGGGTGAGTACATGGATTGAAAACTGGCTACAAGGGCGAGTTCAGAGGGTGGTGATAAATCGGGAGTACTCGGAATGGTCAGGGGTGGGTAGTGGGGTCCCCCAGGGTTCTGCGCTGGGACAAATACTATTTATATTGTTCATAAACGACCTGGAGGATCAGGTAAACAGTTCAATCTCTGTATTTGTGGATGATACTAAGCTAAGCAGGGAAATAACTTCTTCGCAGGATGTGGAAACCTTGCAAAAAGATCTGAACAAATTAATGGGGTGGGCAAGAACATGGCAAATGAGGTTTAGTGTAGAAAAATGTAAAATAATGCATTTGGGTGGCAAAAATATGAATGCAATCTATACATTGGGGGGGGAGAACCTCTGGGGGAAGATGATAGGTTTAGCAATGGCATGCAATGCCAAGCTGCTGCTAACAAAGCAAACAGAATATTGGCATGCATTAAAAAGGGGATAAAATCCAGAGACAAAACAATAATTCTCCCGCTCTACAAGACTCTGGTCCGGCCGCACCTGGAGTATGCTGTCCAGTTCTGGGCACCAGTCCTCAGGAATGATGTACTGGAAATGGAGCGAGTACAAAGAATGGTAACAAAGCTAATAAAGGGTCTTGAGGATATTAGTTATGAGGAAAGGTTGTGAACACTGAACTTATTCTCTCTGGAGACGAGACGCTTGAGAGGGGATATGATTTCAATTTAAAAATACCATACTGGTGACCCCACAATAGGGATAAAACTTTTTTGCGGAAGAGAGTTTAACAAGACAAGTGGCCACTCATTAAAATTAGAAGAAAAACGGTTTAACCTAAGCTATAAACTAAGCTATAAACTATAAGAAAGGAGCTTTTAAAAAATATAAAAATGAGGGAACACTAGTGTCGTTTAAATGTTACAAAGAATATAACAGGATATGTAAAAAGGAAATCAAGGATGCAAAAACTCAAAGCGAACGACAAATTGCAAAAGATAGTAAGACAAACCCCCAAAAATTCTTCAAATATATTAATAGTAAAAAGGTCAAGTCTGAGCATGTAGGCCCTTTACAAAATAATTTAGAGTGGGTGACTGGGGACAAAGAGAAGGATAATTTATTAAATACTTTCTTCAGCTCTGTGTATACAAAGGAGCATGGGGGAGACCATGTCCATAATGGGGGTGGTATTGACACAGCCCCAAATGATCCACAATGGCTCAAAAGTGATATGGTCCAGAAATATTTAGACAGAATAAAGGTGGATAAAGCACCTGGACCTGATGGCATTCACCCACGGATCCTAAAAGAATTGAGCTCTGTAATTTCAAAGCCATTGTATCAAATTTTTAGGGACTCATTAATGACAGGAATAGTACCACTGGATTGGCGCAGGACCAATGTGGTTCCTATATTTAAAAAGGGAACAAAGTCTTAACCAAGTACTATAGACCTGTTAGTTTAACTTCTATAGTTGGGAAGATACTGGAGAGATTAATAAAAGACCACATAAATGAGTTCTTGCTTGAAAAAAATATTTCAAGCAACAGACAGCATGTTGTCAGACAAACCTGATTTCTTTTTATGAAGAGGTAAGTAAAACCTTGGACAGAGGGGTGGCGGTGGACGTGGTATACTTGGATTTTGCAAAAGCGTTCGATACAGTTCTGCACACACGGCTCATGTGTAAGGTAAAGTCTACAGGATTGGAAATATCAGTTTGTAAATGGATAGAAAACTGGCTAAAAGACAGAATTCAGAGAGTAGTGGTTAATGATTCTTACTCTGAATGGTCTAAGGTTATCAGTGGTGTACCCCAAGGTTCAGTGCTGGGACCCTTACTTTTTAATATCTTTATAAATGATATTGGGTCTGGGATCAAAAGTAACATTTCTGTCTTTGCAGATGACACCAAGCTATGCAGTGGAATAACATCCTTACAGGATGTCTCCAATTTACAAGCCGACCTCAATGTTCTGTCTAATTGTGCGACTATTTGGCAGATGAGGTTTAATGTTGATAAATGTAAAGTTATGCACTTGGGGGCTAAGAATATGCATCATACATACTAGGGGGAGTACAACTGGGGGGATCCGTAGTGGAGAAGGATCTGGGGGTTTTGGTAGATCATAAGCTCAATAATGGCATGCAATGCCAAGCTGCGGTTTCCAAAGTGAGCAAAGTCCTTTCTTGTATTAAGAGAGATATGGACTCCAGAGAGAGAGATATAATTTTCCCCTGTACAAATCATTAGTAAGACCTCATCTGGAATATGCAGTTCAGTTTTGGGCCCCAGTTCTCAAAAAGGATATTGGAGAACTGGAGAAAGTGCAGAGAAGGGCAACCAAACTGATAAGAGGCATGGAGGAGCTCAGCTATGAGGAAAGATTAGAGGAACTGAATTTATTCACTCTTGAGAAGAAGAGATTAAAGGGGATATGATCAACATGTATAAATACATAAGGGGTCCATATAGTGAACTTGGTGTTGAGTTATTCACTTTACGGTCAACACAGAGGACAAGGGGGCACTCTTTACGTGTAGAGAAAAAGAGATTTCACCTCCAAATACGGAAAGGTTTCTTCACAGTAAGAGCTGTGAAAATGTGGAATAGACTCCCTGCAGAGGTGGTTCTGGCCAGCTCAGTAGATTGCTTTAAGAAAGGCCTGGATTCTTTCCTAAATGTACATAATATAACGGGGTACTAACATTTATAGGTAAAGTTGATCCGGGGAATATCCGATTGCCTCTCGGGGGATCAGGAAGGTTTTTCGCCTTCCTCTGGATCAACTGTGGGTATAGAATTGGGTATATGGGATTGTATGATATTATTATTATTATTAATTTTTTTATGGTTGAACTGGATGGACTTTTTTCAACCTGACTAACTATGTAACCTTAAACTACGTAGAGGGTTCTTTACTGTAGGAGCGACAAGGATGTGGAATTCCCTTCCACAGGCGGTGGTCTCAGCGGGGAGCATAGATAGTTTCAAAAAACTATTAGATAAGCACCTGAACAACCACAACATACAGGGATATACAATGTAATACTGACATATAATCACACACATAGGCCGGACTTGATTGACTTGTGTATTTTTTCAACCTCACCTACTATGTAACTATGTAACAATTACTACTAACCTGCTTATATCTTGAATTTGTAAGTAGTGTATTGTCCAGAAACTAAAGCATTCTATCCTATCTCATGAACACTTCTGCCATATTTCACTAACACAGATGACAGCACCCCCTGAAATGCAGGGTGATTATTTTTCATTTAGGAATTAAATGCTTTAATTTGACAGAAATGTTAGAGGTTATTCACAAAGTGAAAAGATAATGTGGTATACAGTGTCACATCTAATGCACCTGTAATGCATAATCCATTTGCCTGTTTGCTGTGTTAGGCTTACACACATAGGGTCCCAGAGGATTAATTTCTGCATAACAACAAAGACATTTACATTCAATTTGCACATATGGATATCCTTGATATGACATTTCAAGCCAAAAATGCTCCTTTTTGCATTTTAATATTTCATGTGACTGTGCATATGAGAAAAGGCACCATCTTTCCTTGCAAATTAGTCTTAAAGTGGATGTAAACCCTCCAGTGAAGTGAATAGCCTCTGATGATACACAGAGACAAAACAAATCTCCCTACTAGAGTTGAGCGGACACCTAGATGTTCGGGTTCGACGGGTTCGGCCGAACTTCGGAAAAAAGTTCGAGTTCGGGACCGAACTTGACCCCGAACCCGAACCCCATTGAAGTCAATGGGGACCCGAACTTCTGAGGACTAAAAAAGTAATGGAAAGGGCTAGAGGGCTGCAAATGGAAGCAAAATGTTGTTAAGAGCATGGGAAGTGCTCTGCAAACAAATGTGGATAGGGAAATAACTTAAAATAACATAAAAAAAATTAAAAAATAAAATAATATGCTGGAGGCCCCCTTTTCAGCAGAAGAGGTACAGGAAGTCATTAAGAACCTGAGAAACTTAACGGCACGATGCCATACATATGGTGGGAATGCCCCAGAATACGCCCTTTCTGTAAAAAATTATTCAATTTAATGGATAAGCTAGTGGGAAAATAAAATACTTTGAAATAAAAATGTAGCGGGGTGCTAAATTTAAGGGAAGTGTTTGAGTGGTAAATAGGCACAAACACCCTAATTCTGTAGGGTTCATGGACCATTTTGTCCTCGGGGGACAGTATTGGTGTGCAGTTCCCTGCGGCCTACAGGTGGCGCTGCCATGGTAGGCTAGGGTTGAACCGCCGATACAGTGCTGTGCCTTTTGTGTCCCCTCTTGGCAGTAGTACAGCGGGGCAGGGAACCTGCTGTGCATGCCCAGAGAGGATATAAAAGGGGCAGACGCCTCCTGATCGGGGTCCGAGCCCCAGGCACCTTTGGCCTGGGGGCTGATGTCCAGTGGGGTCCGCGACCAGGTGCCTTCGGCCTGGGTGCACGTGTTCCTGTTCCATCTTGGGCACCTTTAGCCCGGGGTGAGGTACTATCCTGGAGTTCCTGCTGCCCTGGGTATGGAGGCCTATGGGCGGGAGTAAAGCCTGGGGTCCAGAGCTTTCGTCTGGAGTCCGCTAATGGTCGAGGAGTCTTTGGGTGCCGCCTCGTGTAGGGGACCCTGTTCCAGGGAAGGAAGGAACCTTCCAATGGCCCGATGCTGGAGGCATGGTGAAGGAAGGGTCTGTTGACTCCCTGGAGAGATGTCTTCCCCTTGATATGGGCTAGTTCTTAGAAGGAGAAGCTCAAGGTCATCCTGACTGTATCGGAGGCTTTATTCACCCGGCCCGTGGCAGGGGCCTTATACACCCTGGTCTGTGGCAGAGACCAAAGTTCTCCAGGTCCGTGGCAGGGGCCTTGTACACCCGGTCTGTGGCATAGACCAACCTCACGGTCTGTGGCAGAGACCGTGTGCCTAAAACTGTTTGAGAAACCTAAGCAGTGAAGTGAATGTGCTACGTTTGTGCCTGGACCTCCTCCACACCTTAAGCTGTCCTGTTTCTTTGCTCTAACCTTTTCTATCCGAGTACAGTTTATTTTTCCATGAGAGAATAAACTCAGAGTTGGAGTTTCAGCTGGTGTGGACATTGACTTTACTGGGAATTCAAGGACTTACCTCTACCTACAGTAGAGTTGAGAATCATGGTGAGAATCAAATGGGTGTTTTTGGAAGAGCACAACACACCCACAGTACATAAACGCTGTATCTCACAGCTACAGAACTGCAGAAAATGCTATTGAAAAAAAATGTTTTTGTCCTACAATTATTTTTTTTAAGAAAAATATATAAATAGTTTATTTCACACACCTCCAGATATGCAGAAAACACTGCAAAATATTTTTTGTGGCCCTAAATGGGTGTTTTTGGAAGAGCACAACACACCCACAGTATGGAAACGGTGTATCTCACACCTACAGCAATACAGAAAATGCTATTAAAAAAAAGTTTTTGCCCTATAATTTTTTTGGGGAATAGCACAATACAAGAAAAATATATAAATTGTAAATATCACACTTGCATATATGCAGAAAACACTGCAAATTTTTATTTTTTATTTATTTTGCCCTAAATGGGTCTTTTTGCAAGAGCACAATACACCCACAGTATGGAAACAGGGTATCTCTCAACGTAACATATGCAGTGCTGGTGCACTGAGCTTGCAGATAAAAGTTAACATTTCTCTGACACTGGGCTCATGGCAGTGTAAGAAGTCTGTGCACTGCAACACAAACAGGTAAACCTATGGAGATCGCTGAGTTATTAGATCTCTGAATCTGGACTACTATATAAATCTCTCTCCCTGAAAGCACCAACAGGAACCTTACCCTAAACTGTCTCTCTATCTTTTCTCTCAGATTGCAGAATCAGGACTAACTCATAGTATTTCAATCTCTCCCTAATAAGCAACAGCAGCCAGGAACCTCTCCCTATCCTGTCTAAAGCAGAGTGACGTGCTGTGCTGTGTGCCTCTAGCTTATATAGAAGCTGGGTCACATGTTCCACTGGCCAATCAGAGCCATGCCATTAGTAGGCATGGCTATGATGGCTTCTAAGGGCACACCAGTTGAACAAAAGGTGATTGGCTGCCCCCTGAAGCTTTTCTAAATGCGCCATTACATCGCCGAACACCGGACCCGAACCCGAACATACACGCAATTGTTCGGGTTCGGGTCCGGTACCCAAAAACTCAAATGTTCGGTACGGACCCGAACCTTACAGTTCGGGTTCGCTCAACCCTACTCCCTACATAAGTTTTACATGTACTGTATACTATATGTGTACTATATTCTTTGGAAAGTGCACATTGTGTTAGAAATGTTTCCTCCTGTTACAGCAGTGGGAGGTGAGTCTTGGCATACACTGTGTGAGAGCTGATTGGAGGATAGGCACACACCTCTACTCCATAGGCAGAGGAATAAAGAAACCTGCAGAGTTGTACTGTGAATAGACCAGCTCTCTGCTACTCTATTTATAGCACCCACCCGGACACAAATTTCCAGCTGCTTTTATATCCTGTGTCAGAGAACTTGTCAGAAGTTGTCATGCTGATAACAGAAGAATGGAGCTGCAGAAAGACACAGGATTTAGGCTACTTTCACACTGGGGGGGTGCTTTTAACCCCCTGCTAGCGGCCGAATAAAGGGTTAAAAGTGCCCACAAAGTGCCGCTGCCGAAGCTCTGCTGCCGAAATGCTTTGCAGGCACTTCAGGAGCGGTGCTTATTAATTACAATGGGCAGGGGCGGTGTAGGAGAAATCTTAACAAAATGAGGGAAAATGTAATCTCTAAAATGTTGGATTTGCCATCTCTTTCTGTCTCAGTGGGACTTAGACAATAAAAATGATAGAAATAGATAGGTGGTGCTAAAATCACACATTTTATTGCATACCCCCTCATGATGTGGGAGTGGCATTGTGGTGCAGTACCTAAACTCTTGGCTGGCAGAGTTGCAGCTCCTTCAATTCAGAGGGGTTCCAAGGCCACTTTGGTCTGAGACTGAAAAAAGAAAATGTATGAAGTTCCAAACCGTGTCAAGGTCCACTGAAAACACATTTTTATTGCTTAAATTGCAATAAAATGCACATCAAAATAACACAAATACAAATATATATTAGATTTTTGTACCTTTAGCATCAACCACATACCCTGGTGAAGCGAGTGAAGTTTGGACCCTGAAATTCATTGGCTGTTTACATTATTTTTATCTGACCTTTTGTGCAAATACATTTGATTTCTGTGGACTCAGCACAAGGGTATGTTGCTTTATTTATACACCAAAACATTTACAAGGGTTCTAGTCTTTCCCTACTCTATCGAAACTAAATGAACCCCAAGTGTGTTCCTTTGTTCTTATAAGTCAGAGAACTCTATTCTTTTAACCCAAAGGTTCCATATGACTGCCCCAGTTAAGGTGCTGTACACATCTATTAATAATTTGGATTCTTTTATTCCCTCTTTGAAGATTGTTTAGTGCTGCTGTTGATAATGGTTTTCATGCATATAGGCATGATCTAACTGCCGTCTGGCACTTGAGAAGCCTAAAACTTTCCTACACATGCCTAAATGGTCCTAAGGCAACAATTTGTGTTTACTAACTAGTTATGTAAAGATAGAACTGTTACTTCTATCGGGGTGGTTGCAATGTGAAACAGCTGATTTTTTCTATAATGGGATTTTTTTGCAATTATCATGTTGGTTATTATATTATTTATATTAAAGTTTGCACCACACACATTCAATAAATTTGACTAAAAGTGAGAACAATATTGACAGGAGTCAGTATAGCTTATAACTGTTTAGTAGCCATTTGTGTTTTAGCTATGGAGCAGGGTGGGAGAGGTATACTGAAATTGACTTCTGAAAAATATAAAACACGAAAACTGTTCCTTTCATATCTAATGGTTCCATTTTTTTTTCAGCAGGATAACATTGAGATTTTAGAATGGAAGTCACACAACGGACAAGGACATGACAATCCAGCCTATACATCAGATAATTTAAGTCTATCACAAATGAAATGAATACAAATAATAAATACAATTTATTTTAAAGGCTGTTACAATTATGTCTTCATTTCACTGTAATATTTATTAGGTTGCCATGTTATTTGACAATCATCAACACTATCTATTCTCCAGCATGTCAGGTGGGGTGGGGAGAGTAAGTATATAAAACCATGTCCTTACTGAAATTATAGGCAACTTTTTTATAAACAAGAAAATAATGGAATTGCCCATTCAAAATGTCCCAATGACCAAAAGGGTCAGACAATGAAAAGGAAAGGAATTATCAATGTGGACAGCGGCCCCATATCTAAATATGCAGAAAGCATTTATGAAAACTGGAATTGGGATATTGCTGAATTTGCTTCTGTGGAATGAAAGGCCCTGCATAACAGAATATTAGAAGTTGGATGTAGAAGTGTTTGCTCAGCAGATAGATCTTCGTCTTGGAGTTATTGGCAAAAGTGTCAAGTAGCAGTAGGTAAAAAACAGCCAGAAGACAGGTGCTCTCTCCAGAATTTGTCTCCAGCGATTCGTGTGATATCAAGCTATATTTGACTTTATAGGAAACAATATGATTTGTACACATTCATGCTTCAAGAAATATCAACCACATTGCTGTTGTATACATTTTACGTGGAGTGCCAAGTAACAACCCATATATTATAGATATGACCCCCATCCCGACCCAAGTCTTTTTTTTCACAAGGCATGAAGCATGGCAGTATGATCAGTCCATAATGAATGTAATTTTTTTTTAAATGTGGCAGAACCTGAATGTTTCAGATGTAGGCATCTCTAGAACGTTTCGACAATGCTGCAGCGTAAAAGGTCCTTCAGGGTGAAATTATGTTGATTGATGTTGTATGAGCCATCATAGTAGAGAAGGTGTAGGGTGAAATTAGAAAATAGCATAATGTTTTGTACTTTTTTTTTCAAATATAGTTTTTTATTAAATTTTCAAGATAGGGCGAGCCCACAAAATACGGTAATAGCCATCAATAACAGAGGTCGCAGCCTCCTAACATTTTGTCACAATAAATAATAACGTACATCAGTACAGATAGTGTTCCTTATGCAATGTCCAATAGTGACAGATTACCCTCCTCTTATATTTACTTGACTCTGTTGTTGCAAAATACTGACACGTAAATATTAGAAATAGCGGGCAGTCCCTAACCCAGAACAGAAAAAAACAATTAATATAGTTAAGGAAAATAGAAGGTATATAAAGAGAAGAGAGGAAAAAAAAAGGGGAGGGGGAAATAGGGAAGGAGGGGGTAGGTACAAAGTCTGGGGCCGATCTGACTGTCGGCAGGGGAGGTGGACCCACTAGTCCTCCTAATCCCACTATATTCAAATGGCCTCATGGTACAAAAAGGGACTTCCCTTCCTCCGAGAGTTTAAATGTGTTCCATTGGGCCCAAGTTTCGGAATAGGTCTCATGTCGGTTTTGAGCCGATAATAACAAATCCTCCATCCTATTCACCTCTTAAATTCTTGTAAACCATAGAAAGATTGTGGGGGGCCGAGCAATATACGATCTAGCCACATTAATAAGATAGCGCAAGATTAATTTACTATATATTTTCCCCGGTATGTTCGAGACATGTAACAGAAATAAAGCCGGGTCTTCCGGAAGGTTGTACTCAATACATTTCTGGGCTATCCTATGTACCTCCCTCCAAAAGTAATCCAACCTCAAACAAGACCAAAAAACATGGAGTAAAGTCCCTCTTTCTTCCTGGCACCTCCAACAGATGTCCGAAATCGTAGGAGAATATTTGTTAAGTAATGAGGGCGTACGGTACCAACTTGTCATAATTTTGAAATTGGTTTCTTGGGGCCGAGTACATATTGAAGATTTTAACGCAAAATTTATAATCTGCCTATGTTGTACCTGAGAAAACGTCCTATCTAATGTCGTTTCCCACTTCCTTATAAAGGGGGGGACATACTCAGCGGGAGGGGCAACCAATAATGCATACATTTGCGATAGTGTGGGAGAGCAAGGACCCGTCTCCACACATAGTTGTTCTAAGGGAGTCAGTGGTCGCTAAAATCTATCCGGGGGTGGGAGAGTATTAACCTGCCTAGCGGTATCCTCGAGTCTGGCTCGGGGTGAAGTTTCAGCACCAAAAGCGGTAACCCCGAGCCAGACTCAGGATTGCATCGCAGTGATCCAGGCAGAGTTACTTACCTTGTCCCCTGGATCCTGCGATGCCTCCCCGCTGTGTGATCGAGCTGTCTCCTCGCTCGATTCACACATTGCCGAGTGCCGCCGAGCTCCGTTCCCTGCGACGTTACGACGCACAGGGGCGGAGATCGGCGCCAAATTCAAAAAAGTTAAAACACAGTACACATACAGTACATTGTAATCTTACAGATTACAGTACTGTATATAAAAATGACACACCCCCTTTGTCCCTAGTGGTCTGCCCAGTGTCCTGCATGCACTTTTATATAATAAAAACTGTTCCTTCTGCCTGGAATTTGGAGATTGTCCATAGCAACCAAAAAGTGTCCCTTTATGTCAAAAGTGGTTTTAGACCAGCTAGAAAACAGCAATAATAAATTAGAATCACTCGCAGAATTAAGCGATAGCGATTTGTGGGGAAATTCGTCATCAAACACTGAAAAACACTTTTATTATTATTATTATATTATTATTTGTTATAATTATTTTATAGTTATTTATTATATTATAATTTATGATTTAGTTTTTTGAACTTTATCATACCCGGGATGTCTACTAGACTCTGGTTTGACAGATTTAAGTGAGTTATTCCTAAGAATTACAGGCCTGCAATATAAAACGCCAAATTTCCATGCAGAATAATGGTACCGCTTTCAGCACCTAAAATCTGCCAGAATCATACCGCCAGGGAGGTTAAGAATATGTCGCAACTGCATTCCACTCCAGAGATCAAGGCGGAAGCGGTCATTAGGCGAGGTCAGCTCAGACAGTGAGGATCAAGTCCCAGTCATATCTTGTACAAAATGCGATGCCTGATAGCCAGGGCCGCTGATAGGCCAGTACAACTGGCCCTGTTGTACCGGGCCCGGCCAGCAGGGGGGCCCAGCAACCTGATCAGATTAATAATTAATGTAAAAAAAAAATCCTTCAGCCATGTCCCTTAACGTTGATTGGACCTCCGCCCCTCGTGCTGGCACAAGTCCCGGCCAGCACGTCGTCTGTGTAGTGCCGTCCTCCTGGCGCCGCGGAGTGATTCCTTCCTGTCTCTGAGTCTCTCCACGTGAGAAGTAGCAGTAAGGCGATTCAGACGAGCAGTGGCAGCAGAGGATATCGGCAGAGGCATCCCATCTAACTGACCCTCAAGTCCAGACAGCAGCAGTCATCAGGAAAGAAGTGACTCCTTGGGCCCAGGCAGCTAAAAATTACACAGGTGTGTGCTTGGGGGGCTTCAAGATCTCCTACTACTACTGCAGCAGCAGCATGTATACATTATGGTATGATTGGCATCGGCGGCATCGGCATGGGTGGCTCTGTCTGCCCATAACGCATGTGCTGCCTGCAGAGACAGTGCCACCCATGCCATGCCGTTAATGCCGTAATGTGCTGCAGACAGTGCCACGCATGACGCTAATGCCATAACGCATGTGCTGCCTGCAGAGACAGTGCCATTGGCAGCATGGGTGGCAGTGTCTGCAGCACAATATGGCATTGGCGGCATGGGTGGCATTGTCAGCAGGTAGCACATGCGTTATGGCATTAGCGTCATGGATGGCACTGTCTGCAGCACATTACGGCATGGGTGGCACTGTCTGCAGCACAATATGGCATTGGCGGCATGGGTGGCACTGTCTGCAGCACAATATAGCATTGGCAGCATGGGTGGCACTGTCTGCAGCACAATATGGCATTGGCGACATGGGTGGCACTGTCTGCAGGTAGCACATGCGTTATCGCCATAACTCATGTGCTGCCTGCAGAGACAGTGCCACTCATGCCGCCGATGCCGTAATGTGCTGCAGACAGTGCCACCCATGACGCTAATGCTATAAAGCATATTCTGCCTGCAGAGACAGTGCCACCAATGCTGCCAATGGCATTTTGCCATTGGCGGCATGGGTGGCACTGTCTGCAGCACAATATGGCATTGGCGGCATGGGTGGCACTATCAGCAGGTAGCACATGCTTTATGGCATTGGGTCATGGTTGGCACTGTCTGCAGCACAATAAGGCATTTGCGGCATGGGTGGCACTGTCTGCAGGTAGCACATGCATTATGGCCCATAACGCATGTGCTGCCTGCAGAGACAGTGCGACCCATGCCGCCAATGCTGTAATGTGCTGCAGACAGTGCCACCCATGCCGCCAATGCCGTAATGTGCTGCAGACAGTGCCACCCATGCCGCCAATGCCATAATGTGCCACAGACAGTGCCACCCATGCTGCCAATGGCATTATGCCATTGGCGGCATGGGTGGCACTGTCTGTAGCACAATATGGCATTTGCGGCATGGCATGGGTGGCACTGTCTGCAGTACATTATGGCATTGGCGGCATGGGTGGTACTATCTCTGCAGTACATTATGGCATTGGCATGTCCCGCTGTCAAGTCACTGGGCCAGGGGGCGGGGCTGAAGGAGTGACCAGGGGCAGGACTAGGGGTGGAGCTGAAGGGGGCCCCGTCAGGTAGGCTGTACGGGGCCCAATGATTTCTATCAGCGGCCCTGCTGATAGCACTGCAAGTCTAAAAGTGTTCGAAATGGTCCCTCCTGTAATCCCAGAGGGAAACGGGGATTTCCCACAATAGGATACAGGGGGAATCAACGGATGATAATAGAGTAGTAGAACATATTCAAGAGCAAATACGCAAGGTAGGGCCCAAGGTTGGGTGCTTTTTGAAAGCGGGGCTAAGATCTCCAAAGCACCAAACCGCCCAGCGCAATGGAACCCCACATTGTGATTGCTCAATCTTTGGCCATATTTTAAAATTGACATGCCTACACCAGTCTATTAATCTCGCCATATGCGCCGCCTTATAGTATTTCTGCATGTCCGGTACTGCTACCCCCCCCCATAATGTTTAGGCATGGTCATTGAACAGTGTTGTAGTCTAGGCCTTTTATGGGCCCAAATAAAGTCAGTTATTAACGAATTAATCTGTTTAAAAAATTCTGGACTATTTATTGTATATTGCTCTGCAAAAAAAGTTATATAAAAGTTGTGCATCAATGGAAAAAAAATTAATAAAAAATTCTGGAGGTATATGAATAGGTAAAGTTTGAAAAAGATAGGAAAATTTAGGCAAGATTGACATTTTAATTATATTATATCTACCGAACCAAGAGAATAGGCCCTGATGCCACTTAGAGAGTAAAATTCTCACTTTACTAAGTAGAGGTGGAAAATTCAACGCATAAGTTTGATCCAATTTAGGTGGAATCAACATGCCCAGATATATAAGAGCCGTAGATGTCCATCTGAAGTTGAAATTCACTTTTAGAGCATTAATTTGAGTCAACGACATAGATACACCCATTGCCTCTGATATGGACATATTTAATTTTAGATTAGAAAGGGCTGCGTATTGGTCCAATTCTCTTAAAAGGTTCGGCAGAGATATAACTGGTTTAGGAAGAGAAAATAAAAGGTCATCCGCATACGTGGATACCTTATAATGTGAGTCTCCGGTTCTTATCCCCGTAATATCAGTATTTTGCCTGACCTTACAAAGAAGTGGCTCTAGTGAGAATGCAAAAAGGAGGGGTGGTAAAGGACACCCTTGGCGGGTGCCAATAGAAATAGAAAAAGGTTTGAACAAAAGTCAGTTTGCTTTAATTTGTGCCTCCGGTCTCGAGTACAGGCTCGAAATCCATCCAACCATCCTCTTCCCCATGCCCACATACCGTAGAACTGAAAACATAAAAGACCAGTTAACCCGGTCAAATGCCGTTTCCGCGTCCGTACCCAGAAACACAGTAGGCATATTGGAGAGTCCAGCTAGATGGATAAGATTCAGAATTTTAATGGTGTTATCTCAGGCCTCACGAGTTGGAATGAAACCTACCTGCTCTTGATGTATTAATGCTGTCAAATGTGGTTGGATACGTGTGGCTAAAATTTTTGTAAATAACTTAAGGTCAACGTTTAATAATGAAATGGGACGGGAACTGCCACATGCTGATGGGTCCTTATCCTCCTTAGGTATAACGGTAATGTGTGCTTTCAAGGTTTCTGGTGTAAATCCCGTCTCATGTCCTATCACGTTAAATGTTTGTACCGTTTGTTTACCCAACTGGGGAAAAAATGTCTGATAGTATTTGTGTGTAAAGCCATTCGGGCCCAGAGCCTTACCAGGTTTGGATGTCCTAATGGCCTCTTGCAGTTCCTCCAGGGTGATAGCAGCTTCTAAATTTTCTCGGATCTGTTCCGTCAACTGGGGGATACCTGAAGAGGCAATATATTCCTCTATGATATTTTGAGGCTGTGGTCTGGTAGGTAAATTGTACAGGGATTGATAAAACCTACGGAGGGTCGATGCAATCTGGGTGGGAAGATGTACCTTTCTTCCACCAGAGTCCACCAGATAAGGTATATAAGATTGAGCTCTCTGCTCCTGCAGGGCTCTAGCCAATATACGGCCACATTTATCCCCTGATTCATAGTAATATTTGCGACACTGCCTTGGCTCTATGATACAGTAGAGCTGTCACTTGTCTGCGCAGATTGAGGAGTTCGGTCTCTCCCAATGCCCCCAGGTTCTGTTTATGTTGAGTCTCTAAGGCATGTATATCCGTCAGTAATTTAGTTAGTTGAGCTTCCCTATCCTTTTTTATTCTCGATCCGTGCTTCATAAGAACCCCTCTTATTACCGTTTTGTGCGCCTCCCGAATTATCCCTGCATCGGTCTCCAGTGTAGTGTTAAATTGAAAATAATACTGCAATTCTTTGATAACCTCCTCTACTACTACCTCGTCATCAATAAGGCTCTCATTCAGTCGCCACTGTCTTATCTTAGAGAAGGAATGTTCATTCATAGTCAGTGTCAGTGTGATCGGGCATGGTCAGACCATGTAATGTTTCCTATAACTATTTCTTTAACCGCCATTAGCATACTGTGTGGAATAATAAATAGATCAATTCGAGAGTACACCTTATGACGCAGTGAGTAGAAGGTATAATCCCTTTCGTCAGGGTGGTACAGTCTCCATGCATCAGTAAGTTGATGATTATGGAGAGTTTGTAACACTTGTTTGCGAAGACCTACAGCTACCGAGGAACTTCCCGCTGATATATCCAACTTAGGGTCTAGGAGAAGATTAAAATCTCCCCCTAGGAGAAATTTACCTTCGGTAAATTTCATGAGTTTATTAATAGTGGAACAGATAAATTGATCTTGACATTTATTAGGAGCATAAATCGTGGCCAAGGTCACTTTAATGCCGCCAATCGTACCTTTAAGAAACAGAAATCTGCCCTCTGTGTTTGCTCTCTTATCTATTAGACTCCAGGGTGCTCGTCTAGATATTAATATAGATACCCCTCTAGATTTAGCTGTCCTATTGAAAGCGTGATATGCAAAGGGTTAAAGGTTATTCTTTAAAATTGGTGCCTTGCCCTCTCTAAAATGGGTTTCCTGGATATATGCCACGTCCGAGTGTGCGCGTTTCAAATCTTGGAGGAGAATCCTCAATTTCTCTGGTGTATTAAGCCCTTTGGCATTTGAAGAGGTGATCTTTAGTACCTCCATCTCCCCTGCCGATACACACAGAGAGAAAAAAGGGGGAGAAGGAAAAAATTGATAGATTAAAAAAAAAGACCCCTCCCAACAAAAAACTCAAAAAAAGGAAAAAGAAAAAAAAGACAAAGGAGAAGAAAAAGAAAAAAACAAAAAAAAACAAAAGGGTTCTAATAACCCTAGTGTGTTACGGTGGGTTTACTCACCCCCGTATCTCCCTATTACAGATAGCAAAATAAAAAAAGTAAATATATATGCACTCACATGCAATTATCACTTAAATGAGTGCAGACCTAAGTGGGGGCGTGGTCAAGAATCTGCCGGTGGAGGCCGCCCTTCTTCCCCCTCTGGTCATATATTTAATTTATTATCAACATCCTATATACCTCGATGCCTATCAAAAAAAAAAAAAAAAAGGACAACCCAAAAATAAAATAATTTTATATGACCCATCCCATCTGTACAAAGTCAATATGTATATAGATTAAAGAAGGGGGGTGCCAACCCGTTCGTGAAATTACTATGTATATTCTTCAACTGAAGGCACTGGGGGGCACAGAGAAAAGGCCGAATGGTCCACATTGCAAATAACCACCCAAAAAGGGAAAAAAAACAAAACAACAAACCCACAACACTCTTACATTCTATATATATTATATCTCAGTGTAACTAATCCCCCCCCCCCAAAAAAAAAGGAAAAGGGTGTATACGAGTACAGTATTTATTCCACCCCTGTACATTCGAATAAGGTGCACCTGTGCATTTATCTCTTATATCTATACATATATCTAAATATATCTGTGTATGTGCAATATCAAAAAATAACAATAAAAATTCTGTCTGCTTATATATAAAAAAAGGTGTACCTCTAAGTGTATATAAAAATTAAAAATTAAAAAAAATAATGTTTTGTACTTAAAGGGGTTGTAAAGGTAAATGTTTTATTTCCTAAATAGGTTCCTTTAAGCTAGTGCATTGTTGGTTCACTTACCTTTTCCTTCGATTTCCCTTCTAAATGTTTTTTTTCTTTGTCTGAATTTCTCACTTCCTGTTTCTCCTCAGTAAACTTACCACCATCATCCGAGCGGTGTTTAGTCAGCCAGAACAGCTTACTGAACAGCTTACTGAGGAGGAACAGGAAGTGAGAAATTCAGACAAAGAAAACAAAGAAAAAAAAACATTTAGAAGGGAAATTGAAGGAAAAGGTAAGTGAACCAACAATGCACTAGCTTAAATGAACCTATTTAGAAAATAAAAAATAAAAAAATAAAAAATAAAAAAATAAAAAATTTAACTGTGAAATCAAAATGAAAAAAACAGTCATAACAAGAAATTAAAAGCAGTAGCAAAAGACCAGGGACTAAGACCCTTCAAAGAGTGGATTGGGGAGGTGGCCAAAGAGAGAGCGAGATCAAAGATGTTTACTAAAATTCAGAAGAACAAATGGGAGGGGTTCAAAGAAATTACAAAGAATTGCAATATTTCTATCATCCACATTTATATAGTGTAGCAAATAATACAATGTATCGCGTCTAAGGAAAAATTTATCATTTAACACTACCGTTACAGATATAGTGAATTCAGTTACTGGTTTGCCCCAAAAGGAATGTATTGACTGGTGATAACAATTTGTTAATAATTAAAGATATTCAGGAAGCTCTAGATGTACTGGTGTTGATATAAAACGAGGAAGTATACCCAAACAACATTACAAAAGTAAAGTGGAATTTTGTTATTCAAATGTGAATCACAGTTCAAACAATTTACGCACCATGTTAACCACTTAACGACTGCTCACTGTATATATACGTCGGCAGAATGGCACCGACAGGCACAATCACGTACAGTGTACGTGATTGCCTTTGTATAGTTGGGGGGTCCAATCGGACCCCCTTTCTATACAGTGAGCGGTCGTTATCCGTTGGGGAGCGATCCGGGATGAGGGGACGGCCGTTCGATTCCGGCCACCCCCCCCGCGATCGCCCCCGGCGAATGAGAAAGCTTCCTCTGCTGTGTAATGTTTACACAGGCAGAGGAAGTGATGTCATCTCTCATGCGGCGCTCACATATACCGAGCGCCGTACAAGAGAAGACACACAGGTTAGTGCACAAACAGTACACTGACACCAGGACACATAGGAACATAAATCGCCCCCCCCCAGATCACCCCCCAGCCCCCAGTCACAGTGTCCCTGATTGCAGTGACCATTTATTTACTGATCACTGCAATCAGTGACATTTGTGACTGTAAAAGTGTCACTACAGTTAGTTTAGGTCCAGTGTAGCCCCCTAACCCCCCCGCTAATAAAGGTTTAACCCCCTGATCACCCCCCAGATAACCCTTTCACCCCCTAGCACCGCCGTCACTAAGCGATTGTTTTTCTGATCGCTGTTTTAGTGTCGGTGATGCCGATCGGTAGGCAGTTATTTTTTTAGGTTCGCCGCAGGTTTTTATAGCGTCGGGTACCCCCATATATTACCTAATAAAGGTTTAACCCCCTTGATCGCCCCCCAGGTAACCCTTTCACCCCCTATCACCACTGTCGCTAAGCGATCGTTTTTCTGATCGCTGTCTTATTGTCGGTGGTGTCGATAGGTAGCCAGTTATTTTTTTTAGGTTCGCCGCAGGTTTTTATAGCCTCAGGTACCCCCATATATTACCTAATAAAGGTTTAACCCCTTGATTGCCCCCCCAGGCAACCCTTTCACCCCTTTTGCCAGTGTCACTAAGCGATCGTTTTTCTGATCGCTGTATTACTTATGCTGGTGCCGATAGATAGCCAGTTATTTTTTTTAGGTTCGCAGCAGGTTTTAATAGCGCCAGGTACCCCCATATATTATCTAATAAAGGTTTTAACCCCCTAATTGCCCCTAGTTAACCCTGCGTCACACCCCAGGCAGCGTCAGGTTAGTGCCAGTAACGCTAACACCCACGCGTGAAGCATACACCTCCCTTAGTGGTATAGTATCTGAACAGATCAATATCTGATCTGATCAGATCTATACTAGTGTCCCCAGCAGTTTAGGGTTCCCAAAAATGCAGTGTTAGGGGGATCAGCCCAGATACCTGCTAGCACCTGTGTTTTGCCCCTCCGTCCAGCCCAGGCCACCCAAGTGCAGTATCGATCGATCACTGTCACTTACAAAACACAACACACATAACTGCAGCGTTCGCAGAGACAGGCCTTATCCCTGCAACTCCAGTGCTGTAGGAGGTGATTTCACCACCACAGTTAAAAAAAAAAAAAGCATATATACCGAAGCATTGGGGCAGCAGGGGCGGAGGAGCGATTTTGCTCCTAAAGCCGCATACATACGGTCGAAATTCAGACGGAGGCTTGCCCGTGGAAAAGTCCGACCATGTGTGTGCGGCATAATTTTTGCGGGAGGATGCCCCTATGCTTCGGCATATATAAATGGTGCATGTATGCCCATCATTAGAAGTGGGTGGATGAATGGCGGTATTCTAATGGTGGGCATACCCTCCGATCAATCTCTTTTTTTTGTTCAGCCAACAGGCTGCATGAAAAAAAAAGATTACAATACATGTCCAACAAGGACCAGCAACGTACTAGTATGTTGCTGGACTTTGAATGGTTATACCAGATTGATGCCTGCGGGTTTAGGTATCATCTTAGTATCATTCTTTTCAGCCAGCGGCCGACTTTCATGTAAAAGCAATCCTAGCGGCTAATTAGCCTCTGGACTGCTTTTACAAGCAGTGGGAGGGAATGTCCCCCCCCGGATATAAAAAGCGCCATTGGGAAATTGGGAAAGCATTTTATCACACCGATCTTGGTGTGGTCAGATGCTTTGAGGGCAGATGAAAGATCTAGGGTCTAATAGACCCCAGTTTTTTCAAAAAAAGAGTACCTGTCACTACCTATTGCTATCATAGGGAATATTTACATTCCCTGAGATAACAATAAAAATGATAAAAAAAATAAAAAATATGGAAGGAACAGTTTAAAAATAAAATAAAAAAGCAAAATTAATAATAATAATAATAATAATAATAATAAAAAGCACCCCTGTCCTGCCCTGCTCTTGCGCAATGGCAAACGCAAGCGTCGGTCTGGCGTCATATGTAAACAGCAATTGCATCATGCATGTGAGGTATCACCGCGAAGGTCAGATCGAGGGCAGTCATTTTAGCAGTAGACCTCCTCTGTAAATCTAACGTGGTAACCTGTAAAGGCTTTTAAAAATGTATGTAGTTTGTCGCCAATGCGCGTTTGTGCGAAATTTTAAAGCATGTCGTGTTTGGTATCTATGTACTCGGCCTAAGATCATCTTTTTTATTTCATCAAACATTTGGGCAATAGCGGGAGCGGGAGCCAATGGCAATCAAATTCTTTGATGAGGGAGCGGGGGGGACGGGGCCAAGTCACCCTGTCTGTGTCAATGGATGCAGACAAGGCGGCTCAGGAGCGAGTCAGCACAAGTTCCCCCCATAGGAAGCAGCTTCCTATGGGGGTACTCGCCAAAGAGGAGGAGCCTAGAGCGTCTGTGGGGGACCTGAGAAGAGGAGGATCGGGGCTGCTCTGTGCAATACCACTGCACAGAGCAGGGAAGTATAACATGTTTTTTAAAGGAAAAAAAAAATAGTTTTTAATGTCACTTAAATTATATTTATACTATAAAAAAACCTTGACACTGTACCTGAACTGGACTTACCTTCAGTCTTGCACAGTTGTATGGGTTGCTCTCTTCTACTGAAATAGCTTAGCCTGATTTCACTGCACACTGTGCGCTTCACACAAAGTCCATTAGAAGCTGCAGCAAATCAGTTAAGCTGGCCATACATTATACAATTTTCTTATTCAATTTTCTTTAGATTTACCTTTAACTATGTAGTGGAGGGGACTGCCTGATTGCATACAAAATTTTAAGTGTTTAGGTGCAACCTCATATTATATGGTTTTGGTAAATCTAAAGGAAATTTGTAGAAGAAAAAAATAAATGTATGGCCAGCCGAAAAACCCACCACATTTTCTGGCTGGAGGACATCCGGAATTATCTACCCCTCTTCTCCCAGACTGTCCCTGGCTCACCCCTTTCATTTATTGGATTTTAGTTTTTTGAATCATGAAGACTCAGCATCACACGTGGGTGCAATCTGAATACGAATGCAGTATAATAACCTCTTCCAATATTTTTAACACATGAAGTATACACTAATATAGATTTTCTTGAATATTGTTGTTAAATAGACCTGCCAACCTATAGCTTTCCCAACCTATAATCCTACCTAATACTATTCCTGAGAGCTGCTATCACAATGTTCACACAATACCCAAATAGAGTTTGAGTTGAAAAGGAGCCCTAGAACCATTTATTTTGTTAACTTGTTTTATTGCATGCCAATGCAGCCTGCCTGCAAACAGCCACTTCTCCAAACAGACATCCACTCATCAAAGCATTTTGATAATAGCATAATTCCTCACAAAAGCCAGCCCACTACTTGCATCAGGCAGGGTGATTTGATGTTTGTTGTTTTTTTGTTTACAGCAGGGTTCTCCAAACTTTTCCAACAAAGGGCCAGTTTATTGTCCTCCAGACTTTAGGAGAGCCGGATAGTGCCCAGCGGGGGGGGCAGAAAATGTCCTGGGCCCACCATCAGTGAGAATAAATATGGCCTCAGGGTTGGTGGTCAATAGGAGGAGGAGTAGTGCCCCTAATTAGAAGCAGGATTAGTATCCCATCATTGGTATTGGTGGAAGAAATAGTGCCCTGTTGTTGGTATCAGTGGAACGACTAGTGCCCAAGGGCTGGATAAAGGCTAGCAAAGGGCCACATCTGGCCCTCGGGCTGCATTTTGGAGACCCCTGGTTGACAGCAACCTGCCAGCCCCTGCCACCAGCTATAATCTGCCAGAGACCTAATAATAACATCACTGTAACTAAAATAAGGTACCTCATGTAAACCAAGGGGTTTTATTAAACATTTTGCTTAGCATGCTTTCGAGGTGGGGAAGGATGAACCAGGGAAGGCAACATATGAGCAAATTAAACATGAGCTTTTATAAGATATGATCTTCGAAGCTTGCTACACCTCAGTTTGCTTCACCTCATTTAAAAAGAAAATGTGACTCACAAGTATCAAAAATGTTAGCTCATTTGGCTGTACTTCTCTGTTGGATCACAGGAGTGCAGATAGTTTTGCACTCCTGTGACCCATTTTTAGCAGACAGCGGGTTGTCTGTTGACGTCATAGGGCCAGGCCAGGCTCAGACAAGATTGTGACAACGGAGTGGGGATCCACCCACATGCCTGGGCCGGCACCCAGCTCAGCCTCTCAGTGACCCGCTGAGAGCCTGAGTTGGCTGCTCCCGCCATCTCCACAGCCCAGTGCTCCAGTGAGCATGGGGGGGGGGGGGCAGAGCAGAGAGCTGTGAGAACCAAGCGGTCAACGGTGTTAGATCGCTCAGTGTCGGCGGGGGACAGATCGTACTGATGCTGCATCCTGCTAGGTAAGTTTGATTAAAATGTTTTTAACTGTGATGTATCCTTTAACACTAGTACAGTAGTCCCAAAGGATGATCTTATCACAATATTATGGTAAACAGAAATATAGTTAATTGATTTTTCAACAGGTCATTTGAAAATGAACTGTATTAAATTAATAATTCTCCAAAAAGTAAAAGCATTGTACATGAAAAGGGTACCATTATACACTGAGCAAAATTATAAACGTGACACTTTTGTGTTTGCCCCTATCATGAGCTGAACTCAAAGATCTATGACTTTTTCTATGTACACAAAAGGCCTATTTCTCTCAAATATTGTTCACAAATCTGTCTAAGCCCTGGTTCACATTGGTACGATTTGACATGCGGTTTGACATGTCAAATCGCATGTCAAATCGGGGGCATTTGCCGGCAGTTGCCAGCAATGGCACCACCCTAATCGGTGCGATGCCGCATTTGCGGCGCTGCACCGATTTCAAAAAGTCATTTCTGTACTACTTTTTGCGATTCCGGGCTGTGATTTACATTAAAATCTGTGCAGAAACCTGCACAGATGTCTCTGAAATCGCGGCCGAAATTGGGACTTACAAGCGAGAGTGAAATCGTACGAGTTAAGCTGAATTCACATGGCTTCATTCCTGCAGCCCAGTGTGAACCTGGGCTAAATCTGTGTTACTGAGTACTTCTCCTTTGCCGAGATAATCCATTCACCTCACAGGTGTTGCATATCAAGATGCTGATTAGACAGCATGATTATTGCACAGGTGCATGTGGAGGTCCTGGGCTGGTGTGGTTACACGTTGCCTGCGGTTGTGAGGCCGGTTGGATGTACTGTCAAATTCTCTGAAACGCCTTTGAAGACGGCTTTTGGTAGAGAAATTAACATTCAATTTAAGGGCAACAGCTCTGGTGGACATTCCTGCAGTCAGCAGGCCAATTGCACGCTCCCTCAAAACTTGCGACATCTGTGGCATTGTGCTGTGTGATAAAACTGCACATATAAGGCTCCTTTCACACGGGCCTGTCAGTTTTTTAGGCAGACCTGAACGCATACTCCATACAGGTCTATGGAGCGACGGATGTCAGCGGTGACAGCGGACTCTACTGTCCGTCTTCATCTGATCCCCCATAGAGGAGAGTGGCGCTCTGACAGGTCGGTCCCTGCACAGTGTGCAGAGAACGACCTGTCATCTGCCTGCTCAGCACGGATCGACGGAGCGATCCCTGCTGAGCAAAGCAGAGCCCGTACACGGACACGTCTGTGTGAAAGGGCCCTTAGAGTGGCCTTTTATTGTGGCCAGCCTAAGGCACACCTGTGCAATAATCATGCTGTCTAATCAGCATCTTGATATGCCATACCTGTGAGGTGGATGGATTATCTCGGCAAAGGAGAAGTGCTCCCTAACACAGATTTAGACAGATTTGTGAACAATATTTAACTACTTCCTTACTGGGCACATATACCCCCTTCCTGCCCAGGCGAAATTTCAGCTTTCAGCACTGTCACGCTTTGAATGACAATTGCGCGGTCGTGCGACGTGGCTCCCAAACAAAATTGACACCCTTTTTTTCGCACAAATAGAGCTTTCTTTTGGTGGCATTTGATCACCTCTGCAGTTTTTATTTTTTGCGCTATAAACAAAGATAGAGCGACAATTTTGAAAAAAAAGCAATATTTTTTTGATTTTTGCTATAATAAATATCCCAATTTTTTTGGAAAAATTTATTTTTTTCCTCAGTTTAGGCCGATACGTATTCTTCTACATATTTTTGGTAAAAAAAATTGCAAGCGGCGTTTATTGATTGGTTTGCGCAAAAGTTATAGTGTTTACAAAATAGGGGTAGTTTTATGGCATTTTTATCAAAAAAATTTTTTTTTACTAGTAATGGCGGCGATCAGTGATTTTTTACGTGACTGCGACATTATGGCGGACACATCGGACACTTTTGACACTATTTTGGGACCATTCACATTTATACAGCGATTAGTGCTATAAAAATGCACTGATTACTGTATAAATGTGACTGGCAGGGAAGGGGTTAACACTAGGGGGCGAGGAAGGGGTTAATATGTTCCCTAATGTGTGATTACTACTGTGGGGGGAGGAGACTGACTGGGGGAGGTGACCGATCTGTGTCCCTATGTACAAGGGACACAGCATCGGTCCCCTCTCCCTGACAGGACATGGATCTGTGTGTTTACACACACAGATCCATGTCCTTGTCTGTGTAACCGCCGATCGCGGGTGCCTAGCGGACATCGCGGCCACCAGGCACACGCATCGGCATTGCAGTGACGCGCCGGGTACGTGCGCTCGAGCGCCCCCCAGTGGCCAAATTAGCGGAGGCCGTATAATAACGGCCTCCCGGCATGTAACAACCACCTCGCGGCCGTATATAGTCGTACGGCGGGCGCTAGGTGGTTAAGAGAAATAGGCCTTTTGTGTACATAGAAAAAGTTGTAGATCTTTGAGTTCAGCTCATGATAAATAGGGACAAACACAAAAGTGTTGCGTTTTTAATTTTGCTCAGTGTAAATTCACTCTCCAGTTGTTTTTAGTGAGTCATAAATCCAACCAATCTAAAATATGCTGTGCTCTGTCAAAATCCATTACTCTGCTTCGTATATACAGTTTGCTGTACGTTACATACAGACTGTGCTACATGTTACATACCCTTCACAGGTGTCAAACTGGCGTCTCTCCAGCTGTTGCAGAACTACAAGTCCCATGGGGCATTGCCCACAGCAGCTGGAGGGTCACCAGTTTGACACCCCTGCGTACACTGCACTGTTCCTTACATACTCCGGTTTGCCACACTTCCTGTGCTGCTATGTGCATTATATTCTCCACTCAACCTTCTACGTTATATACCAGTGATGGTGAACCTTGGCACCCCAGATGTTTTTTGCAATAACATTTCCCATGATGCTCAACTACACTGAAGCATCATGGGAAATGTAGTTCCAAAACATCTGGGGTGCCAAGGCTCGCCATAACTGTTATATACAATGCCACTCCACTTTGTAGACTGTGTTTTACGTAATATACTGTGCACAGCAAATCATAATAAGGTTGCCACATAAATAACATAATCAAATATTTTTTACTTAGCAGTTCCAGCACGTTTACACCATTATTTTGCTAGTCCCAGTATAACTCCAAATCAGAGAAAGATGCATAAAAGGGGAACCTTCTGTACAGTTAATAACAGTTTTTAAGCTTGCTTTTCTTCATTAAAGTGGCTGTATAAAGCTGGGTTCACACTGGTGCGCTGCAATATGGTTGCAGTGCGGGTATATATGTGGTTCATGTGCGTTTTACATGCGCTTTTAGCCGCTGTCCCATTGACTTCTATTAGGTCACAAGGTTTTGGCGAGTTTTCTGAAAGTGCACCAAAAGTCCTGCATGCTGCTTCTTTTGGTGCCTTTTCAGAAAACAAGGAATGTGGCTAAAAACGCATGTAAAATGCACGTAAACTGCACTTGCACCAGCCAAATCGCAGCCCATCAGTGTAAACCCGGCCCAAAGCTATCTATTAATGTTTGTCTCATTTATAATACTAACACTTCAATTATATAATTTTCCTGAGGTACCATAATGGGTACAAACAGTTGCCCCACCATAGTATGAGAAGCATGTACTATTCTTGCCAGTGGTAGGAGTGAGACAATGACAAAGTGGTAGTTTATGTACAAACAATGTTTTTCTCTTTTTTGTACAAACAATAATGGAATGGAATAAAACACCTTTCATGGACAGCAACAATGAATGGAGAATAAAAGTAAATAGGAACATTTCCTGTGCATAATTCAATTTATTGCATCACATTATACAAGCATAAAATGTATTTATACTCAAGAACCCTTATTTAAATTTTGAAAACCGAACATTCTCTTTAGTTTTGGCTATGTACAAATGATGTAGCTCTTGGAAATATGTACATGTATATACATTTATATAGGATGTACAATAATATAGAAATTTCCTCAGAAATGTCTGAAGTACAAAAACTTGTTGCGCTGTAAACAGGGTTGCAGTTCCAAGTCTGGTGACCAAATGGAAGATATCCTATAAGCCAAAGAATGGCGGCAGGGATATTCATAGATCTGTAAATCAGACAATAAGCAAAATGCAGAAAAAGGTACAAAAAAGGTGGAAAAATGTCCGACTGTGTCCCTTTTCTACATAGGGGTTTAAACTGTTGAGGACGTCTTCCAATGATCACATGCCTTCTGTTTAGTTAGAAATACCACAATATTACATTGCAAGATGTATTCACAGTAGAGATCAGTTCTTGCTGGGTATAAATGCTGTGCTGCAGCTTGTATCTGGGTTCCATGCAATAGAATGTGAAGTAGTGCAGTGGTACTGATTAGTTTTCTCTGAAAATGAAAACAAAGTGGTTAGTTGACAATTGTATTTTATTTTGAGCGCTTGAAAATTACATAAATGTGGTATAGAAAGCTTTAATTATATATGCACAGAAACTAAGCTATGTACCTCAAAGACGGACAATAGTACCTCAAAGCCAGACAAGGCCAGACAAAGGCACCTTTCAGGGGGGAGGGGGCACAGGTACCTGTTTTTGACAGGTACCTGTCCCCACTTCCGGGAGTTCTCTCAAAAGTTTGCCTCCTTCCTCCACCACCGGACCAATTAGAAAGCGCAGTGCGAATGCGCAGTAAGGAGGCGGCCGTGAAGCCAAAAAGCTTCACTGCCGGGTTCCCTTACCAGAAATGGCAGCGGCTGCACCCGACAGTCGATCCGAAGATCTGCTAGGGTGCCAACATTGCGGGCTCCCTGGACAGGTAAGGGTCCATATATTAAAAGTCAGCAGCAGCAGTATTTGTAGCTGCTGACTTTTAATTTTTCATGGGGGGGGGGGCAGGACCTCCTCTTTAAGTTTTAATAAAGTGGACTTGTTGCCTACAAAGTGCTTCCTCCATATTAAGATGCGGATCTTATTTCAAAAGGTACTTTCTAGGGGCAGAAGGAGAAAGAATAGATCCAGAAAAATGTGTATATCCAGGGCGCTCCAAGCATTTGAATCCTGACAGATAAGGTCTGTGTTGGAGAGGGTAGCAAATCTTCACACACTTTAGGCAGCACTCAGGGAGACAAGCAATCTCTAATGGAAACAGAAAAACAAACAAGGCGCCTCTAAGTGCAGAAGTATAAAACTTTTAATATCCCCTAAAAGGGTTAAAAACACTTACAAGATAGTGGATGAAACAGGCATGTAGTAGGTAAGTGCGTCCAGGAGATGTTCCAGTGGCAGGGCAGTCCCAGTCTCTGATGTTAAAGCTTCCAGGAAAGTCCACGATAACAGCTGATTGTGCTGTGAATGTTCAGAGGACACAGTAACGCTGGAGCCTGGGGATGATGTCAGAGGAAGCGAGACAGAAACCAGCATGGAACACGAACAGGAAGTGGACAGGAAGTGTGTCATGGCAGCTTTAACATCAGAGACTGGGACTGCCCTGCCACTGGAACATCTCCTGGACGCACTTACCTACTACATGCCTGTTTCATCCACTATCTTGTAAGTGTTTTTAACCCTTTTAGGGGATATTAAAAGTTTTATACTTCTGCACTTAGAGGCGCCTTGTTTGTTTTTCAGAAGGAGAAAGAATGCCTAGCTAGCCTACCTGCCTCTTCCTGCTTCTATAAATATTGCGGTATCAGTGCAGCTCAGTATTTTACAATTTGTGTTCTATAGCAACGTTTCCCTAATGTCTATGGAGAAGTTTGGATTGACTTCTCCACAGGCAGCTCAAGACAGCAGAAGGTGCTCACCTGCAAAAGATGGAGGCTGTCTTATTGTTTGGGCCAAAAGGAAATTTCTAGGTTTTGTTAACCATTTACCAATCAGTAATAAAGGAATAGTATAAGCTGCTGAGAGGCTGAGCCAGCTGCTCCCATCCCCTTCACAACCCAGCGCTCAAGTGAGTGCTGGAGGGGCAGAGCAGAGAGATGGTGTCCTGCCGAAAAAGGTCCCCCGGCGGATAATGTCCCCCCCCTGTACTGCGCAGGCGCAGCGCTTGCGCAGTACAAACCACAACGGGGCAGACGGAAATAGCAAAAGCTAAATAGCTCAGAGTCAGCTGAACACGGCACCTGCGCAATGACGAGGATATTGTGACAGACGCTGACGCGCACTCCCGATGCTCGTGCTACTCTGCAAGGGGGCGGGTGCATTACTGTTATATCGTCTAAGGGGCGGATAGTTACAGAAGAGGCAAAATCTGCACTGATACTGTGATAAACTGATTGTGTTACTTAGTTAAATAGGTCATGCAAACCCACCCATCAACATTGCAAATCCGTCCCCTCATTTGTTTAAACGCAAAGACGTGTAGTATATTGCTAAAATCACGGCCAAGTTATCAGCTCTGCACATCAATAGAAAACTCGGCCTCTTCTGTAGCTATCCGCCCCTTAGACGATATAACAGTAATGCACCTGCCCCCTTGCAGAGTAGCACGAGCATCGGGAGCGTGCGCCAGCATCTGTCACAATATCCTCGTCATTGCGCAGGCGCCGTGTTCAGCTGACTCTGAGCTATTTAGCTTCGGCTATTTCCGTCAGCCCCATTGTGGTTCGTACTGATCAAGCGCTGCGACTGCCCAGTACAGGGGGGACATTATCCGCCGGGGGGACACTCATCGGCAGAACACCGGCTCTCTGCTCACTGAAGGCTGAGAACTAAACAATCAGCGGTGTTTGATTGCTCAGTTCTTAGTCTTAGAGCCTTGGGGGGGGGGGGGCAGATGCAGCATCCATCTAGTGAGTGTGAATGTTTTTTTGTTTTTTTTACAAGCCCATGCTACTCTTTTTAATCTTTAAACAGTAAATTTACTAATGCAATATTTCCCCAATTTCCTCAAGATTGACGATCACTGTCATTCCTATGTTATGTCCCAGAACAATATCTTCACTTTTCCATCACAGCACTTACCACACTTGCTCTGTGGTTGGTTAGCTATCTCCTTGGTTAACCAAGCTTTTTTATACACAGAATGTGTACTGGTATCTTGCTTGCCATCACACTCCAGGCAAACAGCTGTCAGCAATGCAAACTCTTGAGACATTGTGCTAACAATCTCAGAGTCAGATGCCATCTTTTACTTGACTTTGAATGTACAAATTCCAAAGCAGTCAATCTTATCTTTGTATCAATATGGTGAAAATGTATTTCCTTCAATCATGGGTTGCATGGATGTGGGGGGGGGGGCTGTCCCTGCTGAGAGAAGACAGTGATTATTGCTACTGGCTATAGCAGCCGCTAGCGATAATTGCACAAGTAAATCTAGCAGTAGGGATGAGCTTCGTGTTCGAGTCGAACATACGTTCGACTCGAACATCGGCTGTTCGATGAAGATCGAACGATTTGGGCCGTTCGCGCCAAATTCGAGTGACGCGAACGGCCCACAATGCACTACACCATCGCAGTGTCATCCAGGCGCTGTGATTGGCCAAGCATGCACTGTGACCCCGCATGCTTGGCCAATCACAGCGCCGGCAGCGAGGAGAGCAATGATTGGCAACAGGCAGGATGCCTGTGGCCAATTATTGCTGAGGGTGTTTAGTACACGCCCCACACTATAAAAGGCCGCCAGCACGGCGGCCTAGTGTAGTGTGTTCCGGAGCAGGGAAAGAGAAACATAGGCAGGGACAGTGACATTTATTTTTTTCTTGCTTAACCTGGATTCCTTTAGTTTAGGGAAAGAGAAGGATAGGTAGGGAGAGTGTCAGTGTGTTTTACTGTGCGAATCCTTGTTTCTAGGGACAGGGAAGGACAGTGAGGGAATTCTCCTTGTGCTATAGTGTGCTTTAAAAAAACATTTTTTCTAGGGACAGAAAACTATAGGTAGGGAGAGTGTCAGTGTGTTTTACTGTGCGAATCCTTGTTTCTAGGGACAGGGAAGGACAGTGAGGGAATTCTCCTTGTGCTATAGTGTGCTTTAACCACTTAAGCCCCGGACCATTTCGGGCCATTAGGACCAAGCCTGTTTTTGGGATTCGGCACTGCGCTGCTTTAACTGTAAATTGTGCGGACATGCAATGTTGTACCCAAATGAAATTTGCGTCCTTTTCTTCCCACAAATAGAGCTTTCTTTTAATGGTATTTGATTGCCTCTGCGATTTTTATTTTTTGCGATATAAATGGAAAAAGAACGAAAATTTTGAAAAAAAAAGATATTTTCTACTTTTTGTTATAAGAAAAATCGAATAAACTCAATTTTAGTCATACATTTAGGCCAAAATGTATTCAGCCACATGTCTTTAGTAAAAAAAATGTCAATAAGCGTATATTTATTGGTTTGCGCAAAAGTTATAGCGTTTACAAACTAGGGTACATTTTCTGAAATTTACACAGCTTTAAATTTATGACTGCCTATCTCATTTCTTGAGGTGCTAAAATGGCAGGGCAGTACAAAACCCCCCCAAATGACCCCATTTTGGAAAGTAGACACCCCAAGGAAATTGCTGAGAGGCATGTTGAGCCCATTGAATATTTTTTTTTTTTGTCCCAAGTGATTGAATAATGACAAAAAAAAAAAAAAAAATTACAAAAAGTTGTCACTAAATGATATATTGCTCACACATGCCATGGTTATATGTGGAATTGCACCCCAAAATACATTCTGCTGCTTCTCCTGAGTACGGGGATACCACATGTGTGGGACTTTTTAGGAGCCTAGCCACGTACGGGACCCCGGAAACCAAGCACCACCTTCAGGATTTCTAAGGGCGCAAATTTTTGATTTCACTCCTCACTACCTATCACAGTTTCGAAGGCCATAAAATGCCAAAATAGCACAAAATCCCCCCAAATGACCCCATTTTGGAAAGTAGACACCCCAAGCTATTTACTGAGAGGCATGTTCAGTCCATGGAATATTTTATATTTTGCCACAAGTTGCGGGAATATGACAAACTTTTTTTTTTTTGCACAAAGTTGTCACTAAATGATATATTGCTCACACATGCCATGGGCATATGTGAAATTACATCCCAAAATACATTCTGCTGCTTCTCCTGAGTACGGGGATACCACATGTGTGGGACTTTTTGGGAGCCTAGCCGCGTACGGGACCCCAAAAACCAAGCACCGCCTTCAAGGTTTCTAAGGGCATACATTTTTGATTTCACTCCTCACTACCTATCACAGTTTTGAAGGCCATAAAATGCCAAGATGGCACAAAAACCCCCCAAATGACCCCATTTTGGAAAGTAGACACCCCAAGCTATTTGCTGAGAGGCATGTTGACCCCATTGAATATTTTTTTTTTTTGTCCCAAATGATTGAATAATGACAAAAAGAAAAAAAAAATGTACAAAAAGTTGTCACTAAATGATATATTGCTCACACATGCCATGGTTATATGTGGAATTGCACCCCAAAATACATTCTGCTGCTTTTCCTGAGTACGGGGATACCACATGTGTGGGACTTTTTGGGAGCCTAGCCGCGTACGGGACCCCAAAAACCAAGCACCGCCTTCAAGGTTTCTTAGGGCATACATTTTTGATTTCACTCCTCACTACCTATCACAGTTTTGAAGGCCATAAAATGCCAAGATGGCACAAAACCCCCCCAAATGACCCCATTTTGGAAAGTAGACACCCCAAGCTATTTGCTGAGAGGCATGTTGACCCCATTGAATATTTTTTTTTTTTGTCCCAAATGATTGAATAATGACAAAAAGAAAAAAAAAATGTACAAAAAGTTGTCACTAAATGATATATTGCTCACACATGCCATGGTTATATGTGGAATTGCACCCCAAAATACAGTCTGCTGCTTTTCCTGAGTACGGGGATACCACATGTGTGGGACTTTTTGGGAGCCTAGCCGCATACAGGGCCCCAAAAACCAAGCACTGCGAACGCTGCAGTTATGTGTGTTGTGTTTGGTAAGTGACAGTGATCGATCGATACTGCACTTGGGTGGGCTGGGCTGGGCTGGGCTGGGCGGAGGGGCTAAACGCAGGCGCTAGCAGGTATCTGGGCTGATCCCGCTAACACTGCGTTTTTGGGAACCCTAAACCGCTGGGGATGCTAGTATAGATCTGATCAGATACTATACCACTAAGGGGGGTGTATGCTTTGCGCGTGGGTGTTAGCGTTACTGTCACTAACCTAACACTGCCTGGGGCGACGCAGACCCTCTCTGGCGCTAAAACCTAATTGATCTCACCCGCCGGGCGATCAGGGGGGTTAAACCTTTATTGGGTTATATACGGCGGGTGCCCTGATGCTATAAAAAGCAAACTAATCAACCAGCGTCACCCGTAACCTTTATATGGTGATCACTGGTGAAAGGGTTAACTAGGGGCAATCAGGGGGTTAAAACCTTTATTAGGTTAAATATGGGGGTACCTGACACTATATAAAAACCTGACGGGTAACCTAAATAACTAAATAACTTACTGGCTAACCAGTGACACCAGTGACGCTTATACGGCGATCACTGGTGAAAGGGTTAACTCTAGGGGCAATCAGGGGGTTAAAATAATATATGGGGGTACCTGACTCTAATAAAAACCTGCGGCGAACCTAAAAAAAAATAACTGCCTATCTAAAACACCAGCGACACGAATACAGCGATCGGAAAAACAATCGCTTAGTGACGCTGAAGTTAGGGGGTGAAAGGGTTACCTGGGGGGTGATCAAGGGGTTAAACCTTTATTAGGGGGGGGGGGGTTAGGGGGCTACCCTGGACCTAAAGGGGCCTAATCCTAACTGCCCTGCAACTTTTTACAATCACAGATGACACTAAATGCAGTGATCAGTAAAATAAATGATCACTGCAATCAGTGACACTGTGATTGGGGGCTTTGGGGTGACCTGGGGGGTGATCTGGGGGTGACTGGGGGGTGATTTGTGTGCCTATGTGTACCTACGTGTCAGTGGACTGTTGGTGCACTAACCTGCTTCTTCTCTGCTCGGCGCCGGGAACGGAAAGACCGCGGCGAGGGAGATGACATCACTTCCTCCAGCCTTGTTTACATCACATGGCGGAGGAAGCATTTTCATTGGCCGGGAGCGATCGCGAGGGGGGGGGCGGAATCGAGCACCCCCCCCTCATGCCTGATCGCTCCCGAACACTTAACGGCCGCTCACTGCAGTGAAGGGGGGTCCGGATGGACCCCCCAACTGCACAAAGGCGATCACGTAGATCTACGTGATTCTGCCTGTCCGTGCCATTCTGCCGACGTAAATCGGCGGTGGGCGGTCGTTAAATGGTTAAAAAAACATTTTTTCTAGGGACAGAAAACTATAGGTAGGGAGAGTGTCAGTTTCTTTCACTGTGATAATCCTTGTTTCTAGGGACAAAGAAGGAAAGTGAGTGAAATTCTCCTTGTGCTATAGTGTGCTTTAAAAAAACATTTTTTCTAGGGACAGAAAACTATAGGTAGGGAGAGTGTCAGTGTCTTTTACTGTGCGAATCCTTGTTTCTAGGGACAGGGAAGGACAGTGAGGGAATTCTCCTTGTGCTATAGTGTGCTTTAAAAAAACATTTTTTCTAGGGACAGAAAACTATAGGTAGGGAGAGTGTCAGTGTCTTTTACTGTGCGAATCCTTGTTTCTAGGGACAGGGAAGGACAGTGAGGGAATTCTCCTTGTGCTATAGTGTGCTTTAAAAAAACATTTTTTCTAGGGACAGAAAACTATAGGTAGGGAGAGTGTCAGTGTCTTTTACTGTGCGAATCCTTGTTTCTAGGGACAGGGAAGGACAGTGAGGGAATTCTCCTTGTGCTATAGTGTGCTTTAAAAAAACATTTTTTTCTAGGGACAGAAAACTATAGGAAGGAAGAGTGTCAGTTTCTTTCACTGTGATAATCCTTGTTTCTAGGGACAAAGAAGGAAAGTGAGTGAAATTCTCCTTGTGCTATAGTGTGCTTTAAAAAAACATTTTTTCTAGGGACAGAAAACTATAGGTAGGGAGAGTGTCAGTGTCTTTTACTGTGCGAATCCTTGTTTCTAGGGACAGGGAAGGACAGTGAGGGAATTCTTCTTGTGCTATAGTGTGCTTTAAAAAAACATTTTTTCTAGGGACAGAAAACTATAGGTAGGGAGAGTGTCAGTGTCTTTTACTGTGCGAATCCTTGTTTCTAGGGACAGGGAAGGACAGTGAGGGAATTCTCCTTGTGCTATAGTGTGCTAAAGCATTCCTCATCAACCATCTTTGAAATCCTTGTTTTTTTGGACAGTCAGGGAAATTGTCGTTGTGCTATTCTGTGCAAAAGCAATCATCCTCAACCATATTTAGAAATCCTTAAGTAAAGGGACAGAGAAGGACACCTGAAGGTAGCCCTTATTGCTTTTTTCCCATCTCCCTGCAGGCCATCTATTAGAATGTCTGGAAGGCAAACAAGGAGAGGCAGACAGTCAGGAGGCAATAAAAGAGGGCAAGCAGGCTCTGTGTCTGGGGGCAACAGTGCTGGTCGTGGACGCGGTGCATTGTCATCAGCACATGGCCATGGGACACGCTTGTCCTTCTTTTCGGCAGCTGGACATGTTGAGCCACATCATGCCGAAGACTTGGTAGAGTGGATGACCAAGCCCTCCTCCTCCTCCTCATCCTCTCACCCAGGCTCAGGGTACTGGAAAAGCAGCTGCCAAAGCGTCCTCTTCCCTGGTATCAATGTCAGACTCATCATCAGTCACTCCTTCCCTAGACCCACCATGTCCTCCTCCTGAGGAGTCCCCCGAACTGTTTGAGCACAGTGTTGGGTACATGCTCCAGGAGGATGCCCAGCGTTTCGAAGGGTCTGATGATGAAACCCAGCTAGAGGAAGGCAGTAGCGTGAGAGCAGACAGAGGGGATGCTCAAGAAGGACACCAATCTGGCAGTCATGTTCCAGCAGCTGCAGCATACTGCCAGATTGGCTCCAGTGATGAGGAGGGAGGTGATGATGAGGTCACTGACTCCACGTGGGTGCCTAATAGGAGAGAGGAGGAGGAGGAGGATGAGGAGGAGGCACATCTCCAAAGAGGCAGGATGCCCTTTGGTGGCCAGCACACCGACGGAATCACACCGCAGAGCTCCGCCTGTGCAGGGCGCTGCCTCTGCCCGTCATTCAAAAAGTTCTTTGGTGTGGGCCTTTTTTGAGGCTAGTGCATCAGATCGCACAGCTGCTGTTTGCAACATATGTCTCAAGCGTATATCGCGTGGCCAAAACATCAGCCGCTTGGGTACCACATGCCTGACCAGACATATGTTGACCTGCCATGCAGCTCGTTGGCAAGCCTACCTCAAAGACCCACACCAAAGAACAAAGCGGACCTCTCCTTGCACCGCATCAGCTGGGATCTCCAACCCCACTATAAGTTCAGTCCTCTCTGAAACATGCACTGAGAGGAATGAAGGTGTAGAATTAGGTGTGTCACAGCCAAGTACTTGCGGCCACTCTGCTAGCAGTACACCGACGTCCGATTCTAGCAGGCAAATTTCCCTGCCCCAGCTGCTGGACCGTTGAAAGAAGTTCACTCCCAGCCATCCACATGCCCAGCGGTTGAATGCTAGCTTGGCTAAATTGCTAGCGCTTCAACTGCTGCCTTTTCAGTTGGTAGACTCGGCCCCCTTCCGTGAGTTTGTGCAATGTGCGGTTCCTCAGTGGCAGGTTCCCAAACGCCACTTTTTCTCACGGAAGGCTATTCCGGCTCTCTACCGGCATGTGGAAGGCAATGTCTTGGCCTCGCTGGACAGGGCGGTCAGCGGTAAGGTGCATATTACCGCTGACTCATGGTCCAGCAGGCATGGACAGGGACGTTACCTTTCTTTCACGGCCCATTGGGTCACTCTTTTGGCAGCTGGGAAGGATGCAGGACAAGGTGCAGTAGTGTTGGAGGTTGTTCCACCGCCATGCCTCCAAAATGCTACTACTGGTTGTGACACACCTCTCTCCTCCACCCCCTCCTCTTCTTCTTCCTCCATGGCCTCTTCCTGTGGTTTGTCCTCGGAACCAGCGGTGCTCCGTAGGCGTTCAAGGGGCTACGCAAGTACGCAGGCAAAAAGATGCCATGCCGTGCTTGCGCTGGTGTGTTTGGGGGACAGAAGCCACACTGGGGCAGAGGTCCTGTCTGCTCTGCAGGGCCAGGCCGAGAGGTGGTTGACGCCACGCCAGCTTAAGCCAGGAATGGTGGTTTGCGACAATGGCACCAACCTCCTCTCCGCCCTCCGACAGGGACAACTGACCCATGTGCCCTGTGTGGCTCACGTCCTTAACCTGGTGGTGCAGCAGTTCTTGGGCAGGTACCCGGGCTTACAGGATGTCCTGAGGCAGGCCAGGAAAGTCTGTGTGCATTTCCGCAGATCTTATAATGCCAGTGCTCGCCTGGCTGAGCTGCAAAAGGAGTTGAACCTGCCCAAGAACCGCCTTATATGTGACATGCCCACCAGGTGGAACTCAACGTTGGCCATGCTGCAGCGGCTGCACACGCAGCAGAGGGCCATCAATGAGTACCTGTGCGACTACGGCACCAGGACAGGGTCAGGGGAGCTTGGTTTTTTTTCTCCACGCCAGTGGGGCATGATCAGGGATGCATGCACTGTCATGGCACCATTTGAGGAGGCCACGAGGATGGTGAGCAGTGACAGTGCATGCATCAGTGACACTGTACCTCTTGTCCACCTGTTGGAGCACACGCTGCGTGGAATAATGGACAGGGCACTTGAGGCAGAACAGAGGCAGGAAGAGGAGGACTTCCTTGCCTCTCAAGGCCCCCTTTACCCAGACAGTGTTCCTTCTGTCCCACCCATCGCACAGGAAGAGGACGAGGAGGAGGAGGAGGAGGAGGAGGAGGATTGTGTCAGCATGGAGGTGGAGGCTGGCACTCAGCATCATCAGCAGCAGTCTTTTAGGGATGATTTACAGTCCCAAGAAACCAGTGGACTTGTACGTGGCTGGGAGGAGGTGGCTGCGGATCATGTCGTCCTTAGTGACCCAGAGGACTCCGGAGCGAATGCCTCAGCAAACCTACGCTGCATGGCCTCCCTGATCCTGCAAAGTCTGCGGAAGGATCCTCGTATTCTTCGGATCAAGGAGAGGGACCATTACTGGCTGGCCACTCTCCTTGATCCACGGTACAAGGGTAAGGTTGCGGACCTTATGTTACCGTCGCAGAGGGAGCAGAGGATGAGACAACTCCGGGAGGCCTTGCAGAAAGGTCTGTGCAACGCGTTCCCAGAGACTGGGAGGTTACAAACTCCTGGTCCTGGACAACGAGTTGCTGAGGCTTCGGCCAGTCAAAGAAGGAGCGGTGGGGAAGGTGGCCGTCTGACCGATGCGTTCAGACAATTCTTTAGTCCGCAGCCCCAAAGTATGATCGGTTCCAGCAACCATCGCCAGCGTCTGATAAACATGGTGCAGGAATATCTAGGGGCAAGGTCAGACTTGGACACCTTCCCCACCGAAAATCCTCTGGCTTACTGGGTCTTGAGGATGGATCAATGGCCAGAGCTTGCACAGTATGCAATTGAGCTACTGGCCTGTCCTGCATCCAGCGTTCTTTCGGAACGCACATTCAGTGCTGCTGGAGGATTTGTCACGGATCACAGGGTGCGCCTGTCCACCGACTCGGTTGATCGACTGACTTTCATCAAGATGAACCAGTCTTGGATCACCACCAGCTACCACACACCTGATGCTGATATAACAGACTAATTGATTTTAACATGTCACATCCCTTCAAGACTGATGCTGATGCTGAGTGCCTGTGCTGTTATGTTGACTGGCTATCCTCCTCCTCCGAGTCCTCAATGATACGATTGATGATGATAGCTTGGAAGATCATTTTTGTTTATAGGTGCCGCCACCAGTGGCTAAGGCCCAATTTTTCAGCCCCTGTTTTACAGGGGCGTGTAATTACAATTTTTTTAGCAATAATTTGCCATAGGGCTCATTGCTGTGCTCCAAGTACAGTATCTGTGAGGGGTTGGAGTGTTGTGGCACCAGTGCCTAAGGCCCAATTTTTCAGCCCCTGTTTAACAGGGGCGTGTCATTACAATTTTTGAAGCAATACTTTGCAACAGGGCTCATTGCTGTGCTCCAAGTACAGTATCTGTGAGGGGTTGTAGTGTTGTGCCACCAGTGCCTAAGGCCCAATTTTTCAGCCCCTGTTCAACAGGGGCATGCAATTACAATTCTTGATCTAATAATTCACAGCAGGGCCCATTGCTGCACCCACCAAGAGTAACTCTGAGGGCTTACAGTGTTGTGGCAACGCCACCACCACCACCACCACGAAAGGCCCAATTTTTCAGCCCCTGTTCAAAAGGGGCATGTAATTACAATTCTTGATCTAATAATTCACAGCAGGGCCCATTGCTGCACCCACCAAGAGTAACTCTGGGGGGTTACAGTGTTGTGGCAACACCACCACCACCACCACCACCACCACGAAAGGCCCAATTTTTCAGCCCCTGTTCAACAGGGGCATGCAATTACAATTCTTGATCTAATAATTCACAGCAGGGCCCATTGCTGCACCCACCAAGAGTAACTCTGAGGGCTTACAGTGTTGTGGCAACACCACCACCACCACCACCACCACGAAAGGCCCAATTTTTCAGCCCCTGTTCAACAGGGGCATGCAATTACAATTCTTGATCTAATGATTCACAGCAGGGCCCATTGCTGAACCCACCAAGAGTAACTCTGAGGGCTTACAGTGTTGTGGCAACGCCACCACCACCACCACCACGAAAGGCCCAATTTTTCAGCCCCTGTTCAAAAGGGGCATGTAATTACAATTCTTGATCTAATAATTCACAGCAGGGCCCATTCCTGCACCCACCAAGAGTAACTCTGAGGGCTTACAGTGTTGTGGCAACACCACCACCACCACCACCACGAAAGGCCCAATTTTTCAGCCCCTGTTCAACAGGGGCATGCAATTACAATTCTTGATCTAATAATTCACAGCAGGGCCCATTGCTGCACCCACCAAGAGTAACTGTCAGGGCTTACAGTGTTGTGGCACCAGCACCACCATCAAAGGCCCAATTTTTACTACCACTGTTCAACAATTATATGTAATTAAAATTCCTGATATAATAGTTGACAGCAGGGCGTTCCAGCACCAACCAAGAGTAACTGTGAGTGCTTACAGTGTTGTGCCAACACCAACAACTAAGGGGCCTATTTCTGCAGAGTATATACGGCAGGTCCCTACTTTCAAACATCCAACTTACAAACGACTCCTACTTGCAAACGCAAGAAGACAACAGGAAGTGAGAGGAAATCTACCACTAGGAAGGAAAATTCTCTCCTGTAAGAATAAATATGGGAGAAAGGTGTCTCCTCTGTACTGATGCTTTATCAGCAATCCTTGTTTCAAGAAAAACACCACATTTCAAAAACAGTTGTCATTGGGACGGAAAGTGAGGTGAAATGTTCTGAACAGGGGCACAGACAGCAAAACAAATGTTACAGGGGTGATAACCCTTACCTATGTTTTCCAAAAAGTTTAAAAATAGATTTTTGGGCTGGAGCTACACTTCAACAATGTACCTGTTCAAAATTACAAACAGATTCTACATAAGAACAAACCTACAGTCCCTGTCTTGTATGCACCGCCTGTATACGGCTGTTCAGAGTATATAGGGCCTTTTTTATTTTATGTGCGGGGTTCCCCTTAATATCCATACAAGACCCAAAGGGGCTGGTAATGGGCTGGGGTAGGGGGGGGGGGTCATGGGGTAGCTATGCCATTTTTCTTAAAGATTTTCATCCATATTACCGGGACCAGACATTACATTAAAGCCGCAAGCAGTTTTAAATGGCTTTTTTTCCTTTAGAAATGTAATTTTGTGCAGGGACAGTTCTAAACACGGGAAACACGTGGCACTTCACAGGCATACTTTAGACACCCCCCAGGTACGATATTTAAAGGAATATTTGACTTTTTTTTTTTCACTTTATGCATCATTAAAATGACTGCTCCCGAAAAACGACCGTTTTTAAAACTTCTTTTTGCATTGATACATGTCCCCTGGTGCACAACCCGGGTTCCCAAACCCTTTTTAGGACAATAACATGCATAATAGTTGTTATAATTAGCACTTTAGAATTCGAACGTTCGCATCCATTGTATTTAATAGGGTTCTAATGTTCGTACGAACTTTCGGTCCGTTCGCGGGTTCTGGTGCGAACCGAACCCGGGGGTGTTCGGCTCATCACTATCTAGCAGGTTGGTTGTAGCCAAGCTGATAAATAAACTTGGTACATTCAGCCTGCCCATACACGGATCAAATCTTCTATGGCCAGCCTTACAGTGGTGGTGACCTGGGGCAAACACGTAGCTAGTCACATTTTTGAACACCTGACATGTTCTGGTTTAGTGATTCACTACCAAAGCAAAGTAAGGATGCTAGTGATTCTAAATAAATCAGAACTTTGCAAGTTCCCCTTATGCTAGCCCAACACAAAGGGTCAGCCAAACAATTTGATCCCAGATAATTTCCCTCCAATGAAATATGCATATCCAGGATACTGTGCATGAAGACCAAGGAATTTGGGGAAATATATATATATATATTTTTTTAACAGCAGAGATGAGAAGAAGATCAGACCAAAAAACTGCCTTCCTGTTCCCTAGCAACATGCTGCCAAGCTTAGATTTTCACTAATACAATTGTTCAAAATCCATACAAGAAGAGATTATTGTATTATCGTGCTGAAAATTATCACATTGAACCATAAACTCTACCCATGCACAGCCATCTCAAGTTCACTGGCAAAATGTAACTATGAGCTGGTCTGATTACATTGTTGTGTGCCTTCTGTAGGGCAGTGGGATCTACATGTTGCTACATAGTGGAGCCCATCAAAAATTAAAGCAAAAGCTACAGAAATTAGGCAGAAGGATTATTATACAGCCAGTGAATATCTTCTGGTTGTATGAGCAACAAACAAATGTAAAATCATACCTCACTCCATTCACAGTTAGGGCCACTCGTTATTCTGGTACTTCCCATTTCTCTTCCTCTCTTTCTTCTCTTTCTGCACTCTCTCCAATTCTGCTTCATACATCATTTCCTGGATGAGGTATTTTTCTCTCCGCATTCGATCTCTCAAGTCTTTGGGAAGGTCAGGTATCAGGTAGGAGATCAAATTCTTTATGCAAAAAACAAGATGCTGGAACACAAAATGTGATCATTTAGAAAAAGTAAAACATATTTATTTAAGATCAAAAAATTATGGAAAGCTACAAGCAGTGAGATACTTAAAGTGATTGTAGAGTCTTGTTTAAAAAAAAATTATAATAATAAACATCTATGGTGCAGATCCTCCTTTTCTCGGGTCCCTCTTCACTGCTCCTGGCTCCTCCCTCCTGTCAAGTGTCACCCACAGCAAGCAGCTTGCTATGTGGGCACCCAAGCTGAGTCACAGCTCTGTGTGTTCATTCAGACATGGAGCCCTGACCCGGCCCCACCCCTCTCTCTTCTGATTGGCTAACTGGTTTTGATTGACAGACATGGGAGCCAAAGGCACCACTGCTGTGTCTCAGCCAATTAGGAGGGGAGTCCTGGATGGCTAAGACACTCATGGACGTTGCTGGAGAGAGATGGGGCTCAGGTAAGTATAAGGGGGTGCTGCTACACACTGAAGGTTTTTTATCTTAATAGACTGCAATAAAGTGGAAGTCCAGGCTAAAACTAAATCCCCTGAATCAATAGCCACCAACATTCTAACACTAACCTCTCTAGCCCTGAAAAGAAAAAATCAGTATACATACCTTTTCTGCAGTCGATCCCACCCGATCTTCAGTGGCTGTGAAATGAATGGGGAGTGGCATCACCCATAGAGTTGCTATGGGGCTTTTGTTGATGGACGTGTCCTCTGCTCCTGCCCATACAGCGAAGCCACAGCTGACAGCTCAGCGTGGGATCAAAGCTTCCGCCACTGGAGATCGGGTCGGATCGCCTTCAGAAAAGGTATGTATACTGATTTTTTCTTTTCAGGGCTAGGGAGGTTAGTGTTAGAATGTTGGTGGCTATAGATTCTGAGATTTTACAGGTAAGTCAAAAATACAATTTTCCTAATCCCACATGACAGGATACATTATAGTTAATCCTTAGAGTATTGGCGCTTTCAAAAGCAATCCTATGAGGGGAAGGCAATGGAAAACAACAGCTAACAGGCCCAACAGAAACAATCTCCTTAACAGTTAGGCTTCATGTACATGGGACGTTTTTACAACCTCTCCTGAACGATTTAACTTGACAGATAGTAACCCACATTTAAAACGTCAGTTTTGCCGCATTTACATGCCACGTTTAGCGGCGTTTTGCCGCGTTTGCGTTTAGAAGCGTTTAAAAAAAAACAATGTTTTTTTAAATAGCCAAAAACGAAAAACGCTTATAAAAGAAACGTGGCTAATCGCGGGTTGCCGCGTTTAGCCACGTTTGGCATCTGAAACGTCGGAAATTTCAGCGTCTGAACTAATTTTTTTGCTTTAAAAAAAGGCCTATAAACGCAACTGCCTAAAAACGACTGTAAACGAACCTGTGTACATGTACACATAAGATAACATTGAATGAGTTCAGGGGCAATTGAAAAAAGTGTCCAACTGTCTCTCAACGTCCGTTTAGCAGCAGCAGTGTACATGGGGCCTAAAGGAGGAAGAATAACTAAGAAGGCCCTTACAGGGCTGCCTGAAGGGCTTTCCATTCAAGGCTGGCTTCCACGAAGACCTGAACATCCACCTGATAAAAAATTAGCGAATGTTTGAGCAGAGGACCAAGGGGCAGCTTTATAGACCCGAGAAAATAGGGCCTGGTGTTAAAAAGCCCACAAAGCACCAACATTTCTGGTGGAGTGGGCATTCACAGGAAATGGAGGAACCCTACCTTTCAGGTAATATACCTGAATGATGTTCTGTCGAATCCACCTAAAAATTGTGGATCTAGAGGCAGCCTTTCCCTTCCAGGCGCCTCCAGGCAACACAAACCAGGTGTCAAATTGATAAACCAAGGTCTTGGCTGCAAAATTTTGTAGCACAGCCCTTATGATGTTTTAGAATCAGGCAAAAGAAAGGCAACACAGTATCCTGGTTTAAATGAAAAGCCAAGACCACCTTATACAGAAAGGGATTACATGCAGTGGCGGCTGGTGGTCAATATTTTGTGGTGGGGGGACAGCAAACAGACCTGGCCCCCTCACTCACACTAAGACCTGGCCCCCTTACTCACACTAACATCCCCCCGCACGACTCTCGATCGATCAAAGCGGCGATCCACTCACACTACACCCCCCCCCCCCGGCGCTCGATAGGCAACTGCAACTATTGCAACTAAACAATATATACAGTATGCAATCACATTTACAAGATGTTAAAAAGCGTATCAATTAGTCTTCAGCAGGTGGTCAATGATGAGTAAGCCCCTCTGGGTGGATGTGATGTGAGAGATACTTGGAACCAGGAAGTAAACTATGGAAACACCAGGAAGAGCCAACAGAATCAGCAGACTGAGGTTTTGACAAAGGGATCATGCCCTGAAATGTGTACCCATGCCCATTTATGTCACATGACATCATCACGGCCATCTTGTGGGCTTACAACACTTCCTTGCTATCCACAGTGGTTCTCATCCATGTGATATACACAGACAGTCTGCTGCTTCTGTCATCTCTTCCTGGTGTTACCTAATACTACACTTAGGTAGTGGCATTTTCTCTCCTTCTTTTTGTTTTTACAAAGTTTACTGGTGGGAGCCTCCCCAGATCCTGCTTGAAAGAGAGACTGCTGATGCTGCCATCGTATGAACTTCATGCCACAGTGTTTTTATATAGACTTTTTTTCAAGGACTAAAAGACTCTTTTTATGTTGTTTATCATTCAATGCCTATTGTTATTTTTGGCAGTTGCATTAGTGCCCACCTTTTCTTGTGCCTGGGTATGTTTAGGGTGTTAATGCCGTTTATAAATCTTTTTAGAAAAACAAATGTTGCCTGGGAACCAGAGCTGGTTTACTGCCCCATAAATTGTGGATGTCTCCTGAAATAAGGGAGCCTGTTCCACCTGGTTCTGATTGCCCCTAGTGCCATATCCACCATGCTTTCAAGGTCCACTAGGGGGCACAATGTTCAAGAACCATAGCACCAAGAAGGAGGGGAGGGATAGCATTGCAGTGTCCCACACTATTGACTGGTGGCTTCAATGGAAAAGGGTCGATTCCAAAAGGCATCCATGTATGCTTTGTGCAGCCTCACAGGTGCACTTACTCATTGCAGAGATCAGCAGGGGAAAGGAATCAGTGCACCAAAACAGGGCAGTGCACATGCACCCATTATCAGTGGATGCTCATAGCACCCTTCATTGGCGCCAATCAGCTGGGATCTGCTGCTCTCCTAGATGTGGCAGGGAAATTCCACACGCTTAGTCCCTCAAGTCACCTGTATGGCAAGGACACAGTACCAGGGAACCTCCCACACAACAACTATCAGACATACACGGGGGAAGAGCAATAAAACAAGCTCAATCCTTATCTTCTCCTGGATAGGCTTACAACACAGGTTGTTCAGGGACTAGTCTCTACTGCAGCAGATCACAGCCCTGAACCTGTAAGACACCCATCAGCCAATTCAAAAATGCAACCACATATCAGAGAAAGCGCCACACATGGGATCCAGTGCCAATTGAGTTCATAGGCCATCTCTGTTCTTCGTCCATCAGGGTCTGAGTATTGTACTTCTGGGATATAAGCATCCATAGGGAATGATTCAGAAAACTACCGCTTATATTGAGCAATTGAGGCAATGCTGGGAACGGCGGAAGGTATGCTGTGCGATGTGAAGATGCTCTTTGCCAGTGTCCAATCAGCTGGAGGTGAAGCATAACTTGATGGTGTAAGAATTAACTCTCCTGTGTCTAGTGAAGTGCAATGTACATATTAATGTATAAAATTGTGTACATTTTTATCTTTTGGGGTGTGACCCCAAATGCAGGCCAGCTATTATGTCGCCCACTCTCTTGCATTCGGTAGCACTCTGCTCCAAGCCTTTTGCACTACGCACCCTGATATCACCACTGAGGCCCCTGACACAGTTATTCCACAATACTGACTTTCCCCCGGGGATGAATATTGAGGCATTTAGATGGTGGACTGATAAAGGCCTATATCAAATCGGGCACTTTCTCTCTCCAGCTGGTCCCCTTTCTTTACAGCACTGTAGGAAAAAGCTAGACATGCCGGACTCGGAACATTTTAGATTTTCCCAAATTTCACATTTTCTGCACTGGACAGACAAACCAATACCTCCACCATTACACCCTATGAACAATGGTGCACAAATGCAGCGGATCAGAGGGGAGGCATTTCACTAATCTATTCAGCTCTGATGTCTAAGATGGATACGCCGACCTACGCTCGGGCCTGGGAGGAAGACATGGGAGGCACATGGGACACCGCAGTTTGGTTCCGCGCTTCACAGCGAGCATATAAAGGTATTCTCATATATCTCTTATAGAAGCTAGCCTAAAAGTGCTGATTAGGTGGTACTATGTTTCTTCCAGGCTGGCAAGGATATACCCAGGGACCTCACCTGTATGTTTTAGAGGTTGTGAGCTAGAGGGTACAATGCTCCACATTTGGTGGACCTGTCCTTGCATTAGATCCTTTTGGTGGAAAGTATTCCGTACCATTAGCTCCTTGACGGAGGTAACGGTGACCCCGCTTCCCAATACGGCACTGCTAAACCATAATATTCCCAATTTATCTAAATACTCCCAGGCACTGTCGTTCTTAATTTTATTAGGAGCCAAAATGACCATAGCCAAAGCCTGGAGAAACCCACCATCTCCTTCCAGGGGTTCAATAGGAAAGTATCCTGAATCATGGTGCAAGAGCAAATTGTAGCTAAAATAAATGACAAATCTGAAATATTTAGGACCGTTTGGGAACCCTGGGCCACCTTTTGCAATATTTCTCTCATACCTGGAATACAACATGGAAGCCTGCTCACACATGTTTACTCTTGACTGAGCCTTCTTGAACCTCCTCTCTCTGTTTCTCTCTCCCACGTTTTTCTCTCTCCCCTCTTCCTGACACCTCTCTTGGTGCTTTAATGTTGTGCTACATCTACAGAGAAGTTTGCGTATAGGTTCTGTCATTTACAGTTTTACTTTAGCTACGCTGATATGTACATCCCTCATTCTCCTATATGATTTTGCCATTCTAAACACCAAGTTCGAGGGATCTGGGACTCTGGCCCCTGGGATGCAGTATGATCCCTTTTGGGGCATCCGGGGGGTCGGGAGTCACGGAATGTCACCGAGTATAGTATCACCACATGATAAACTGTTTGCCAATTAAGGTTATATCTTTTAGTCTCTAACTCTGATGCACAAATGATAGAATACTTTGACATCATATTTATGTATAGCTGGCTATATAGATTTGTACACTCAACTTGTAGAATGTAATGACTGCTTGTATTACATCTCGCTTTATACTTTTGTTATCGCCTAAAACTTTTCAATAAAAATTATTGAACACAAAATTGTGTCAATTTACCAATCAGTAAAAGTGACAAAACAATAAAATATATACTGTATGTTTTAAGTGAAAGTGAATCTTGGGGAAATAGCAGCATATCAATGTACTTTTTATAGTTGATCTATATGCAAATAGAAAATAAAAGTTTTTTTTACAGCTTGTATAAGTACCTACTGTACTGTATATTAGCCTGTATCATCTTCTTGCATTCCCCTGTGCAGCACTTGAAATGGAGAACCAACAGTGTCATCCAAACAGGTTCTATTGCACTGCACAGTCCTATCAATCTAATACAGGAAACCTGCTTACAGGAAGGGCAAGCACAGTCATGACCTCAACAGTGTACTGCTGCTGCTTCACTGTCCAATTAGCAGGATGACACAGTGAAGTTAAACACGTTATTTACTGAAAATACGCTTGTCCTTTTTTTCGGCACCTGGCAGTGTTGAGCCGCAACATGCCGAAGACTTGGTAGAGTGGATGACCAAGCCGTCCTCATCCTCCTCACCCTCTCTCACCCAGGCTCAGGGTACTTTGTCTGGCAAAGCAGCTGCCAACGCGGCCTCTTCCCTTGGCTCAATGGCATCAGTCACTCCTTCCCTAGCCCCACCATGTCCTCCTGAGGAGTCCCCCGAACTGTTTGACCACAGTGTTGGGTACATGCTCCAGGAGGGTGCCCAGCGTTTTTAAGGCTCTGATGATGGTACCCAGCTAGAGGAAGGCAGTAACGTGAGCCCAGAGAGAGGGACAGCAATCTGGCAGTCATGTTCCCCCAGCTGCAGCATACTGCCAGGTTTGCTCCAGTGATGAGGAGGGAGGGGATGGTGAGGTCACTGACTCCGCGTGGGTGCCTGATAGGAGAGAGGAGGAGGAGGAGAAGGCACATCTCCAACAAGGCAGGATGCCCTCCAGGGGCCAGCCTAAGGGCAGCACACCGACTGCATCACACCGCAGAGCTCCGCATGTGCAGGGCGCTGCTGTCTCTGCACGTTATTCCAAAAGTTCTTTGGTGTGGGCCTTTTTTGAGATGAGTGCATCAGATCGCACCGCTGCTATTTGCAACATATCTCTCAAGCGTATCTCGCTTGACCAAAACATCGTCCCGCTTGGGCACCACATGCTTGACCAGACATATGTCGACCTGCCATGCAGTTACTTGGCAAGCGTACCTAAAAGACCCACACCAAAGAACAAAGCGGACCTCTCCTTGCTCCTCATCAGCTGGGATCTCCAACCCCACTATACCTTCAGTCCTCTTTGAAACCTGCACTGAGAGGAATGAAGGTGTAGAATTAGGTGTGTCACAGCCAAGTACTTGCAGGCAATCTGCTATCGGTACACCGACGTCCGATTGTACCAGGCAAATTTCCCTGCCCCAGCTGCTGCACCGCCGAAAGAAGTTCGCTCCCAGCCATCCACATGCCCAGCGGTTAAATGTTGGTTGGCTAAATTGCTAGCACTTCAACTGCTGCCTTTTCAGTTGGTAGACTCTGCCCCCTTCCGTGAGTTTGTTGAATGTGCAGTTCCTCAGTGGCAGGTTCCCAAACGCCACTTTTTCTCACGGAAGGCGATTCCCGCTCTCTACCGGCATTTGCAAGGCAATGTCTTGGCCTCGCTGGACATGGCGGTTAGCGGTAAGGTGCATATTACCGCTGACTCATGGTCCAGCAGGCATGGACAGGGACATTACCTATCTTTCACGGCACATTGGGTGACTCTGCTGGCAGCTGGGAAGGATGTAGGACAAGGTGCAGTAGTGTTGGAGGTTGTTCCGCCACCACGCCTCCAGAATGCTACTACTGGTGATTCTGACACACCTCTCTCCTCCTCCCCCTCCTCTTCCTCCATGGCCTCTACCTGTGCTTTTTCCTCGGAACCAGCGGTGCTCCATATGCATTCAAGGGACTACACAAGTACGCAGGCAAAAAGATGCCATGCGGTGCTTGAGCTGGTGTGCTTGGGGGACAGGAGCCACACTGGGGCAGAGATTCTGTCAGCTCTGCAGGGGCAGGCTCAGAGGTGGTTGACGCCATGCCAGCTTAAGCCCTCCGACAGGGACAACTGACCCATGTGCCCTGTTTGGCTCACGTCCTTAACTTGGTGGTGCAGCCGTTCTTGGGCAGGTACCCGGGCTTACAGGAGGCCCTGAGGCAGGCCAGGCAACTCTGTGTGCATTTCCGCCGGTCATATAATGCCAGTGCTCGGCTGTCTGACCTCCAAAAGGAATACAACCTGCCCAAGAACCGCCTAATCTGTGACATGCCCACCAGGTGGAACTCAACGTTGGCCATGCTGCAGCAGCTGCACATGCAGCAGAGGGCCATCAATGAGTATCTGTGCCAATATGGCACCAGGACAGGGTCAGGGGAGCTTGTTTTTTTTTTGCCATGCCAGTGGGTCATGATCAGGGATGCATGCACTGTCCTGTCACCATTTGAGGAGGCCACGAGGATGGTGAGCAGTGACAGTGCATGCATCAGTGACACTGTCCCTCTTGTCCACCTGTTGGAGCACACGCTGCGTGGAATAATGGACAGGGCACTTAATGGCAGAACAGAGGGAGGAAGAGGAGGACTTCCTTAACTCTCAAGGCCCCCTTTGCTGGCCCGCCTATCACACAGGAAGAGGACGAGAAGGAGGAGGAGGATTGTGTCAGCATGGAGGTGGAGCCTAGCACTCAGCAGTGTCTCCTCTCCACTGATGCTTTATCACCAATCCTTGTTTCACTAAAAAACCCAAATTTTCAAAAAACATTTGTCATTGGGACAAAAAGTGAGGTGAAATCTTCTTAAGAGGTACACAGACAGCAAAACAAATGTTACAGGGGTGATAACCCTTCCCTATGTTTTCCAAAAAGATTAAAAATAGATTTTTTGGCTGGAGCTACACTTTAAATATGTACCAGTTTAAAATTACAAACAGATTCTACTTAAGAACAAATCTACAGTCCCTGTCTTGTTTGCACCGCCTGTATACTGCTGTTCAGAGTATATAGGGCCTGGGGGCCCCACGCCTTTCCTTTTTTTAAATTTGGGTGCAGGGTTCCCCTTAATATCCATACAAGACCCGAAGGGGCAGGTAATGGGCTGGGGGGGGGGGGGTAGCCATGCCATTTTTCTCAATGATTTTCATCCATATTGCCGGAACCAGACATTACATTAAAGCCGCAAGCAGTTTTAAATGACTTTTTTTACTTTAGAACTGTCCCTGCACAAAGTGAAATTTCTAAACACGGGAAACACGTGCCAATTCACAGGCATACTATAAAAAACCACCCAGGTATGATATTTAAAGGAATATTTCACTTTTTTTTTCACTTTAAGCATCATTAACCACTTAAGCCCTGGACCAATACGGGCCATTATGACCAGGCCCCTTTTTGCGATTCGGCACTGCGTCGCTTTTACTGACAATTGCGCGGTCGTGCCACGTGGGTCCCAAACAAAATTGGCGTCCTTTTTTTCCCACAAATAGAGCTTTCTTTTGGTGGTATTTGATCACCTCTGTGGTTTTTATTTTTTGCGCTATAAACAAAAATAGAGCGAAAATTTTGAAAAAAATTACATATTTTTTACTTTTTTCTATAATAAATATCCCCAAAAAATATATAAAAAAACATTTTTTTTCCTCAGTTTAGGCCGATACATATTCTTCTACATATTTTTGGTAAAAAAAATCGCAATCGGCGTTTATTGATTGGTTTGCGCAAAAATTATAGCGTTTACAAAATAGGGTATAGTTTAAAGGCATTTTTATTAATTATTATTTTTTTACTAGTAATGGCGGCGATCAGCGTTTTTTTCCGTGACTGCGACATTATGGCGGACACATTGGACACTTTTGACACATTTTTGGGACCATTGTCATTTTCACAGCGATCAGTGCAATAAAAATGCACTGATTACTGTGAAAATGACACTGGCAGTGAAGGGGTTAACCACGAGGGGCGCTGAAGGGGTTAAGTGTGCCTAGGGAAGTGTTTACTACTGTGTGGGGGCGTGGCTACGACTGACACGTCACCGATCTCCGCTCTGATTACACAGAGCGGAGATCGCTGACATTGTCAGTAGAGGAGTGGGGAGATGTTGTGTTTACACACACATCTCCCCGCTCCGAGCCTCCGTGAGACGATCACGGGGATCCCCGCGGCGATCAAATCCGCGGGACCCGCTGTCCCACTCACGGGGAAGGCAGGGGGGTCGCGCGCGCCCTGCCGGCGGCGCGCGCACGACCCCGACGTCTGCAGTTAAAGGGCCACGGGTACGTGATTGTGCCTGTACGAGCCATTCTGCCGACGTATATATACCGTGAGCGGTCGGCAAGTGGTTAAAATCACTGCTCCCGAAAAAACGCCTGTTTTTAAAACTTTTTTTTGCATTGATACATGTCCCCTGGGGCAGGACCCGGGTCCCCAAACCCTTTTTAGGATGATAACTTGCATATTAGCCTTTAAAATTAGCACTTTTGATCCCGAACGTTCGCGTCCCATAGACTTTAAATGAGTTCTAAAGTTTGCGCGAACTTTCGGTCCGTTCGCAGGATCTGGTGCGAACCGACCCGGGGGGGTGTTCGGCTCACCCCTATCTCTGACCATCTCCTGTATCATGTCTGCAGTCTCTGACTCTGACCATCTCCTGTATCATGTCTGCAGTCTCTGACCATCTCCTGTATCTTCTCAGTTTCTGATCATCTCTTGTACTATGTCTGCAGTCTCTGATCATCTCCTGTAGTATGTCAGCACAGTCTCTGACCATCTCTTGTATCATGTCTGCAGTCTCTGACCATCTCTTGTATCATGTTTGCAGCCTCTGATCATCTCCTGTATCATGGCTGCAGTCTCTGACCATCACTTGTATCATGTCTGCAGTCTCTGACCATCACTTGTATAATGTCTGCAGTCTCTGACCATCTCTTGTATTATGTCTGCAGCCTCTGATCATCTCCTGTATCATGTCTGAAGTCTCTGATCATCTCCTGTATCATGTCTGCAGTCTCTGACCATCTCCTGTATCATGTCTGCAGTCTCTGACCATCTCCTGTATCATGTCTGCAGTCTCCGATCATCTCCTGTATCATGTCTGTAGTCTCTGATCATCTCCTGTATCATGTCTGCAGTCTCTGACCATCTACTGTATCATGTCGGCGACTCTCTCACTCTGCGGAAGGGGCTCCAGAGCCCCTTCCACATTAGAGTTCCCATTTTAAATGCAAGTTGGAACTCTGTGATGTAAAGGGGAATGCAGTGGACTCTGATATAAAGGTAATCTTTGGTCACCAGAGCTCCCCCCTCACATTAGAGTTCCCCTTTACACCAAAGTCTGCAGGTTCCCCCTTAGATCATGATCCACAGCATTCCCTTTTATATCAGAGTTCCCTTGCACTATAAGCGGGAATCCTGCAGACTCTGATATATGGGGGAACTCTGTGCTGGCTGGGTTATATTAACCTGACCTTCATGTAAATGGAGAAATATGCGTGTAATATGTAATATATATATTTGATTAAAGAAGAATTGGTTAGAGAAAATTCTATAAACGGTGAATTCATAGTTCATAGAATTTAAAACTCTTAATATATGCAATTTATACAGTTAATTTTTATCGCTTGAATAATTTTTCCCATTATGGATGTGAATGGGGCCTCATGTCTCAGATTTGCTGAAGGCCTCATGAAGCTGTTTACTTTGTTGTCCAAAACTCATATTCAATACCAATATGTACCAGCATTTTATTAGAGTGGCTTACAGAGGGATTTAAGGTACATTCAAAAAACGTTAAAAATAAAACCCTCTAAGAATGTTCCAACTAATGGCAATTTAAGAACAGTACGCCGGAGAAGTCAGTAAATATACAAGTATTGTTAGAATAAGCTTAAGTGAATGTCTCAAGAATGTTAGAATGGCTAAATATATTGTCAGACATTGTTACAGGTACCCAGCTGCATATGGCAGAAAAAAATCAGAAAACAAAGTTGGATGGAAATTTAAGCATTTCATGACTATTTATAAAATTATTATATTGGGTAACAATTTTCAGAATGTACAAAAATAGTAGTCATACAAAAGAGTATAACAGATGACAATAATGGATAGAAATGATGTGCTCAGAAAGTACAATTGGTCCTGAACTCAATCTAGATTTTAAATCTTGCTCATAAGAGATGCATAATTTAACAACGAACCCTCCTGTGTGTATATCTGTGTGTCTGTGGCTGACTATTCATAAACCTTTTGTTTGTTACAATTTACTGTAAGACCTACCAGGGAAGCAGGACCAAGCAAAGACAGATTGCCAAGACATTGAAGCAGGGTTGCCAACAGTCAGTAAATTTACTGACAGTTTATAAAAATCTGTGATTTTTAAAGGTGTCAGTAAATGCCCATTAGAGAAATTTATGCTCACCAAGTTTAACAAAGATAGCTTGATGCAGCACCAGCAGCCACGTATCTAGGCTGAGTTTGGAGCCAGTTTTGAATTGTTTTAAATAGAAGCAGTCTGGAGCTGGTGGCGGAAAGAGCATGAGGCCACATTTGCTCATTCTGCTCCTCTAGTTTTGGCTGCAGTGTGATCTCAACTGTGCTCTGCCTGCCACCTCTCTGCATAGTTAGGTAGTTGAAACCCAGTGCTTGTCCGGCGGCAACAGCTCCTGTGCTCACGGCCCCATGTGCCCCGCAGCTACACTGCACTCTCCTCCTGAATAACCTATCCTGCTATTCTGCAGCTGCAGTTCTCTATCAGGTACTGTCAAGGAGGGGGATTTGGGGGTGGGAGTAGAGCACTGTACTGTGGGAGGGTGAGATTCGGGGGAAAGGGGGGCACCCCTGTACTCTGCACTCTGTATGCAGCGCACCCCTGAGCCGTACACTCTGTACGCAGCGCACCCCTGAACCCTGCACTCTGTGCACAGCGCTCCCCAGAACCCTATACTCTGTACGTAGCGCACACCTGAACCCTGCACTGTGTACATAGCGCTCACCTGAACCCTACACTCTGTACGCATCGCACACCTGAACCCTACACTCTGTACGCAGCGCACACCTGAACCCTGCACTGTGTACGCAGCGCACACCTGGACACCAAACTTTGTATGTTGCGCACACCTGAACCCTACACTCTGTACGCAGCGCACACCTGAACCCTACACTCTGTATGCAGCGCACACCTGAACCCTGCACTGTGTACGCAGCGCAAACCTGAACCCTACACAGTTTAAAGGAGTTGTAAAGTCTCGAGATTTTTCACCTTTCATTCTATGCATTAAGATGAAAAACCTTCTGTGCTGCAGCAGCCCTTCAGAGACCCCCTTTTTCTTACCTGAACCTGATCATTCCAGCATAGAGGATGAGCCCAACAGCTCCAGCCGCTGTCTTGGGTTCTCATTGGATAGATTGATAGCAGCAGGAGCCATTGGCTCCCGCTGCGGTCAATCAAATCCTGTGACACGGGAGTCTGGGGGCGGGCCGAGTCCTGCTGTCTGGGTCTGTGTCTGTGTGGAATGCGGCTCTCCGAGGGGCACTCGAAGAGGAAGGGCCGGGAGCGCCTCCGGGGACCCCAGAAAAGGAGGGCCACTCTGTTCAAAACCCTTGCACAGAGTAAAAAAGTATGACATGTTTCTTATTTTTATTTTTTTAAACGAACCTTTACAATCACTTTGATAACTGAGTTTAATAACAGAGTTTAATATAATGCACGATAATGTACAGATGTATGCCCTTTTGTGTATTATGGTGTGCTGCATTGGAAAATATGGTGCAGGTGTTTTGTAACCTGAACTAACAACTCATTCATAACAAATGAGCTGCCCTAATGCAATGCATGTTAACATGTGAAACAACAAGTGCTAACTTGTGGGTTTTGACGCACTCAACAATGTGAATCAAGCATTAATCAATCACTTTGTACTGTAAATCAACCCATTTCGTTTAACACAGAAATGAAAGGCAAAACATTTGTGTATAGATATAAAAAATACATTATAAATACCTTTTTTTCCCCCTTTTTATAAGTGATCGCATACCCATTGTTTTCAGCAGCAAAAGAGCTGAGGTAGGATAAGCAACAGTACACTGAGCTTCTTAATAAAAAGCTGTGCAGGGGGTATGTGTCAGGACAAGTCTAAACAATGGAGGAAAGTACACCGAGTTCCCAGCACAGCTAGAGAACCGACCAAGCTGTGCTCTCCTGTTTAGTGTGGTCAGTTTGTGATAAGAAAGCAGAGGGACTGGCAGGAACACCAGGGAGTTCACACAAAGGAAGCAATACAAAGATAATGGGATAATTTTTCATACAAGTACATGGTACAAGCACATATCGAAAATATGAAATGTTGGGTTTACATACTATTTAATCTTGAAGTATGGATAAATAGGGTAAATAGGGGGAGGAGGAGGAATTTTAATATTTCCTATATGGCTACAGATAGTAAACACAACAAATAGGCAACTAGTGGGATATTGGCAGAATAGGTGGGTGAGAAATGTGGTCATGCTTAATATAGTACAGGTGACACTCAATGAATGTGGCAGTGGTATTCAACTGAGGAAAGTTTAAAAAACGTTGTCAAAAGATAATTTTTACATTAAAGTATATCTAAAATCAAAACTTTGTTTTTTCTCTTTTGGATAGTGTATGATGGTTACAATCCCCATCAGTTTTTTTTTTCCATTGTGTACCTTATTTTGAAATTGAAATACTCACCATGTCACAGGATGTCACAAGATATCACAGGATATAACCCTTGCTCGCTCTATCCGTACATTTTATTATGCACATACTAAAACATCTCTTGTAATTATTATTGCAAATGAATATACATACAGCCAAGGCTATGCCAAAAAAGTGCATCATAGAAAACATAACATCTCTCCGCTTGTTTCTCGCAGCATGTACACGTTCCTCTATATCAGTCTTTACGTGCCAACAATATATAGACCTCTTAAACATGAAGCTTGTGCTATCTTACCTCAAATACAATGATGAAAGCTAAGCGTGCAGCAAGCACATGCCAAAACTGCAAAGTGTAAGCATAGGGCTCAGGACCATGGGGTGGACCTCGGTAGTCTCGATACCTGTGAACAGGTGAGAAAAGTGCTTGAATAAAATCTCAGGTAAACAAACATTAAGGTAAACCTATAAAAGGTGTCTGATACATTAGAAATAAAGTGAAGAAAGGTTCAAGCTGTACTATACCCAAAACCAAAAATGTAATATATTGCAGCAACGTGAGCCCAGAGAGAGGGAGTGCCCAAGAAGGACAACAAACTGGCATTCATGTTCCCCCAGCTGCAGCATACTGATAGGTTTGCTCCAGTGACGAGGAGGGAGGGGATGATGAGGTCACTGACTCTACGTGGGTGCCTGATCGGAGAGAGGAGGAGGAGGAGGCACATCTCCAACAAGCCAGGATGCCCTCCAGGGGCCATGTTAATTTTTTTCCAACTGTTTTCACCTGGTGATCTGGCCAGAAACACACCATCTGTATTAGAGCACCCCCCACTCTGGATGAAGGAGAACAGGGGGAACATTTGGACAGCAGCTTTGTCAGTCCGGTAGGAGGAAAGTGTTAATGTATCTAAATCTTCTAGTACAGCTAACAAATTCAAGCTGAACTCCAGCTAATACTTTATAATCAGTTGCAACATTTTTTTTTTCCTTTTAGGACAAAAGTTTTACATTAAATAAATAAAAGCTGATAATTTTAAGCCCCCCTGTTAGTGTTAAATGGTCTGTCTCATCTTTCGTCCTTGATGACGCCCTGGAGGAGGGGCAAAACGCGTCAACGTATTTCCGGTTTTACGTACCAGTGACGCAACTTCCGGTATCCGTGGAACGCACGCTGCAGATGCGAACCCGGAAAACACTGATGCCTGTTTTTTCAAGCCATCTCGTGAGTGGCGTTTTTGTAAATTCGCAATAATTCAGTGCAGTACTTCACTATGTACTTTCTTCTCTCTTTTTAAATATGCACCATCTTCCTCAGTCCTTATGAAAAATCGTTTGTGGAAGCCTCTCTGATTTTGGATCTTTGTACCATAACTTCATAAAGCATTTCTGACCCCTGGACTGCAAAGCTGAGGGTCCATAAGCTTTGGTGAGTGGGGTCATAAGAGGGGAGTGTGTTCTCTGAGATTCCTTTCTACCTGGAAGCCTGAATTGCCGTTGGAAGCACTTGGCACTTTATTTATATATATTTATTTTTATTGTATCATTTAGCACTTTATTATTGCACTTTAAGCTTAAATTTGTGTTCACTAGACATGTGCAAAAGGAAAAATTTGGTTTTGTTCCGTTTTAATTAGTTAATTAATTAATTTCGTTTAGTTGGATTCGTTAAATTAGTTAAATTTGTTTTCGGAATTCGTTTTGTTTTCGACCGAATTCGAAAATTCGGTCGCATTCGAAAATATTTCAACCAAATTCGAAAATATTTCAACCGGATTCGAAATTATTTCAAATTATTTCAACCGAATAGAAAAGATTATAATAAAATAGAAAAACAGAGAATAGACTAGAAAAACAATAAACAGAATAGAATATATTATATTTTATTCTATTCTGTTCTATTCTTTTATATTCTATTCAAATCTTTTCTATTAAAATCGAAATCATTATATACTAAATTCGAATTTCGGAAGATGGTTATATATATATATTTATATTTATTTATTTATTTATTTATTTTCCGACATTCGAATTTCATATAGAATGAATTCGAATTTGAATAGAAAAGATTAGAATAGAAATAGAAAATAGACTAGAAAAACAATAGAACAGAAAAGAATATAGATACTATCTATTTCACTTTTTATTTTTTTTGCAGATTACTATTTGTTTCCATAAGATCTCCTGCAGACTATTAGCATCTATTTAATTTTTTTTTGCAGATCTCCTGCAGACTATTAGTATCTATTTTGTTTTCTCACGAGATCTCCTGCAGACTATTAGCATCTATTTATTTTTTTAGCAGATCTCCTGTAGACTATTAACAGCCATTTCACTTTTTTTGCAGATCTCCTGCAGACTATTAGCATCTATTTCATTTTTATTTTTATTTAGCAGATTACTATTTATTTCCATCAGATCTCCTGCAGTATATTAACATCTATTTCATTTTTTTTTTGCAGATCTCCTGCCAACTATTAGCATCTATTTCATTTTTCTTTGTCTTTTTTGCATTAGAGCAGCCATTTCCTTTATTTCAGCAGATCTCCTGCAGACTATTAGCATCTATTTCATTTTTTTTGCAGATTACTATTTATTTCCATCAGATCTCCTGCAGACTATTAGCATTTATATATATTTTTTGCAGATCTCCTGCAGACTATTAGTATCTATTTCATTTTCTCATCAGATCTGCAGACTATAAGCATCCATTTCATATTTTTTTTGCAGGTCTCCTACAAACTATTAGCAGCCATTTCCCTGTGTATAGAGATATAAGCAGTGATGATGTCTCTCTCGTTGTCTCTTCCTCAAACCGTTCCTCCATTCATAAATGAAATAGATGCTAATAGTCTGCAGGAGATCTGCTGGAAATAAAGGAAATGGATCGGAATCTGCCCAAAAAAAATGAAATAGCTATTAATAGACTACAGAAGATGTGCTAAAATAATGTGTGGGGTATTAGTGAGTGTGGGGGATGGATGGAGATGCTGAGCTCTGATTGGATGGTGTATGGAGGTGATTGTCTCTCTATAGATGGAGGAGGGGGGGAGGTGATGACATCACACAGTATTTATATATTTATAAAACCATCTTCCGAAATTTGAATTTTGTATAGAATGAATTCAAATTCGAATCGAAAAGATTAGAATAGAATAGAAAATATTGGAAAGAATCGAATAGAAAAACAATAGAACAGAATAGAATAAAATTCAATATATATATTATATTTTATTCTATTCTGTTCTATTGTTTTTCTAGTCTATTTTCCATTTATATTCTAATCTATTAATATTCTATTCTATTAATATTCGAATTTCGTAAAGAATGAATTCGAATTTGAATAGAAAAGATTTGGATAGAAATAGAAAATAGACTAGAAAAACAATAGAACAGAATAGAATATAGATACTATCTATTTCATTTTTAAATTTTTTTGCAGATTACTATTTGTTTCCATAAGATCTCCTGCAGACTATTGGCATCTATTAAATTTTTTTGCAGATCTCCTGCAGACTATTAGTATCTATTTCGTTTTCTCACAAGATCTCCTGCAGACTATTAGCATCTATTTATTTTTTTGCAGATCTCCTGCAGACTATTACCATCTATTTCAATTTTTTTAATTTTCTTTTGCAGATTACTATTTATTTCCATCAGATCTCCTGCAGTATATTAACATCTATTTAATTTTTTTGCAGATCTCCTGCCGACTATTAGCATCTATTTCATTTTTCTTTTTCTTTTTTTGCATTAGAGCAGCCATTTCCTTTATTTCCATCAGATCTCCTGCAGACTATTAGCATTTATATAATTTTTTTGCAGATTACTATTTATTTCCATCAGATCTCCTGCAGACTATTAGCATCTATTTCATTTTTTTTTGCAGATTACTATTTATTTCCATCAGATCTCCTGCAGACTATTAGCATCTATTTCATTTTTCTTTTTTTTGCATTAGAGCAGCCATTTCCTTTATTTCAGTAGATCTCCTGCAGACTATTAGCATCTATTTTTTTTACAGATTACTATTTATTTCCATCAGATCTCCTGCAGACTATTAGCATTTATATAATTTTTTTGCAGATATCCTGCAGACTATTAGTATCTATTTCATTTTTCTTTTTTTTCCTTTTTTTGCATTAGAGCAGCCATTTTCTTTATTTCAGCAGATCTCCTGCAGACTATTAGCATCTATTTCATTTTTTTTGCAGATTACTTCAGATCTCCTGCAGACTATTAGCATCTATTTCATTTTTTTTGCAGATTACTATTTATTTCCATCAGATCTCCTGCAGACTATTAGCATCTATTTCATTTTTTTTTGCAGATTACTATTTATTTCCATCAGATCTCCTGCAGACTATTAGCATCTATTTCATTTTTCTTTTCTTTTTTTGCATTAGAGCAGCCATTTCCTTTATTTCAGTAGATCTCCTGCAGACTATTAGCATCTATTTTTTTTTACAGATTACTATTTATTTCCATCAGATCTCCTGCAGACTATTAGCATTTATATAATTTTTTTGCAGATCTTCTGCAGACTATTAGTATCTATTTCATTTTCTCATCAGATCTGCAGACTATAAGCATCTATTTCATTTTTTTTTGCAGGTCTCCTGCAAACTATTAGCAGCCATTTGTGTATAGAGATATAAGCGGTGATGATGTCTCTCTTGTTGTCTCTTCCCCAAACCGTTCCTCCATTCATAAATGAAATAGATGCTAATAGTCTGCAGGAGATCTGCTGGAAATAAAGGAAATGGATCGTAATCTGCAAAAAAAAAACGATATGAAATTCAAATTTCGGAAAATGTTTTATATATATATATATATATATATAAATATAAATATATTATTGATCTGTTCTAGTGTTTTTCTAGTCTATTTTTTTCTATTCAAATCTTTTCTATTCAAATTCATTCTATACAATTTGGAACTTCAGAAGCCATCTTCTGAAATTCAAATTTTGAATAGAATGAATTCGAATTTGAATAGAAAAGATAAAAACAATAGAACAGAATAAAAAAATTATATATATATATATATATATATATATATATATATTAAAAATATATCAAAAACCTAGAACTCAAAGTCCATATGATAAAACAGCGCTTAAATATGGATATATGGATAAGTGTCCAGATACACATGAAGCATTTGAGTGATGACTTAGCAACAGACAAAATTAAAGTGATGATTTCTTCTATGGATACAGTCTTTAGTGCACCCTACACCAATCCCAGATCTTCACCACAAGTGAGGCACGCTCCCCCTCGGGGGTACAAACTCACCAAAAAGATGAAAAAAATAGGCATTCAATCAATGGGTAGTCTCACTCCAACCTCCGTCATCACCACCAGGGTAGCATGGGTTAAAATCCTCAGGTGAACATATAGGAACACAAAGGCACTATATAGTGTAATACTGCTTTAATGAAAATAACCCCCAATACAAAATCCCTGTTTCAAATGCACGTACATTTCATTCACTTGTTAAAAGCATGTAAAATATAGAGTGTATTCACCGCTATCCTGTTCCAAGAGGGCGCCCGCATTGCAAGCGTGGCACTGCAGTCTTCCTTCCTAGTATGGGACAGCTGGCCGTGGAGCGCACTCGATACTTCCTGATTGCAGAGATGCTGTGGTAGCCGCGCCCTGACCGGTTTCGTCACACATTGACTTCAACAGAGGGCGCGGCTAGCCAACGTCAACGTGCAGGATATCACACCCCCGCTCGTTATCCATTGGCTGGAGCGGCACGATCGGTCCGCCCTGATTGGTGCTTGTCAGAGCGGAACCCCGATGCGTCCATACTCAAACCGGAGCTCGGGGAAGTAATCAATCCGCACCAGATACTTCACAATATTAATATAAAAGCATGGAGCAGAGTTCTCAGAACTATAATATTAGCATATTAAATAATAAATGTATTATTATAACTTGCTTAGAGGTTAAACATAAACCATTATAACTAGTATCGTGATTAATCCAACACACATTGTTAATCGAGTCTGCTTACAGAAAAAACATATAAAAACAGATCAATTCTAAGACTCTAATAAAGGAAAAAAAGGAATAAATAAATAAATATCACAGTGACCCCAATGCTAATTCAGATTCCTAATACTCTATGTCTTAAGAGATAAGGTGTACATCCATAATGGTATTAATGGATGTAAATATAGCAGGAGTTTTGCAAATAATATATGTGTGTAGATAAATATATATACACATTCTGGAGGCAAGGATATCCGAGGTTGGGATTTTAATCCCAATAATCAAAATCTTGGATAAATAAATGTATAAAAGGAATTTAGTAAATCGATAGATATATAAATAATGGATACATGAGTATATATATCCCCGGGAGCCAGGAGAGAAAGTATAATAAAAGAAAAAAAAATATATATATATACCAGGATGATAAATATACAATTAAAAGTACTTATAAAATTAATTATAAAATTACTTATAAAATAAATTAAATTAATAATCACTGATAAAACAGTTGATGTCCAGATCCACGTTTAATCCTTTAGGCGACAATGTATCCACCCAGAGGCGTACTAAGTGGGGGGCGGGGGGGGGGGCGGTCCGCCCCAGGTGCCACACACTGGGGGGGGGGGGGTGTCAGGCCGGCACCCCCCTCTGCGATTAAAATGGTAGCAGCGCGCGCCGCGGGTTTAGGCAGCGCTGGAGCCTGACAGGCACACAGGCAGGGAGAAGCGAGCGGCGAATTGGCGAGGGGGGGGGTGCAGGGGGACACCGCTGCACCTACCATCCCCTCCTCTCGCGGCCGCGGGCTGTCTGCCTGTGCGATCCCGGATGACACACAGGCACAGCCGAGCAGCGGTGAAGCCGCCTCCCCCTCCTCTCTGTTTATGTGTAAACAGGGGGAGGGGACCTGCTGTGTATGTGACGGACACTATTCGACGGGGGACCCATATTGACAGGACACCCGCCACGCTGATCAGAGGTACTGAATGGGGGGAGGGGGGTCTGCACTGAACGGGGGTTCACTGAATGGGGCTACACTGAAGAGGGGGTGCACTGAACGGGGGCTGCACTGAACGGGGGCTGCACTGAACGGGGGCTTCACTGAACGGGGGGCTACACTGAACGGGGGGCTACACTGAACGGGGGGCTACACTGAACGGGGGGCGCACTGAACGGGGGGGCGCACTGAACGGGGGTCTGCACTGAAGGGGGGCGCTGCACTGAAGGGGGGGCGCTGCACTGAAGGGGGCGCTGCACTGAACGGGGGCTACACTGAAGGGGGGTCTGTGTAACATGCAGGGGGTCCAGAGCTGCAGGGTGCTGTGTAATTTAAAGGGGTCCAGAGATGCAAGGTGCTGTGTAATGTAAAGGGGCCCAGAGGTGCAGGGGGCTGTGTAATGTCAAGGGGTCCAGAAGGGCAGGGTGCTGTGTAATGTAAAGGGGCCCAGAGGTGCAGGAGGCTTTGTAATGTAAAGGGACCCAGAGGTGCAGGGTGCTGTGTAATGTAAATGGGTCCACAAGGGCAGGGTGCTGTGTAATGTAAATGGGTCCACAAGGGCAGGGTGCTGTGTAATGTAAATGGGTCCACAAGGGCAGGGTGCTGTGTAATATAAAGGGGTGCAGGGGGCTGTGTAATGTAAAGGGGTCCAGAGGTGCAGGAGGCTTTGTAATGTAAAGGGGCCCAGAGGTGCAGGGAGCTGTGTAATGTAAAGGGGCCCAGAGGTGCAGGGGGCTGTTTAATGTCAAGGGGTCCACAAGGGCAGGGTGCTGTGTAATGTAAAGGGGTGCAGGGGGCTGTGTAATGTAAAGGGGTGCAGGGGGCTGTGTAATGTAAAGGGGCCCAGAGGTGCAGGGGGCTGTGTAATGTAAAGGGGTCTAGAGATGCAGGGTGCTGTGTAATGTAAAGGGGGCCAGTGATGCAGGGTGCTGTGTAATGTAAAGGGGGCCAGTGATGCAGGGTGCTGTGTAATGTAAAGGGGTCCAGTGATGCAGGGTGCTGTGTAATGTAAAGGGGTCCAGAGATGCAGGGTGCTGTGTAATGTAAAGGGGGCCAGTGATGCAGGGTGCTGTGTAATGTAAAGGGGTCCAGTGATGCAGGGTGCTGTGTAATGTAAAGGGGTCCAGAGATGCAGGGTGCTGTGTAATGTAAAGGGGGCCAGTGATGCAGGGTGCTGTGTAATGTAAATGGGTCCAGTGATGCAGGGTGCTGTGTAATGTAAAGGGGTCCAGAGATGCAGGGTGCTGTGTAATGTAAAGGGGCCCAGAGATGCAGGGTGCTGTGTAATGTAAAGGGGTCCAGAGATGAAGGGTGTTGTGTAATGTAAAGGGGCCCAGAGGTGCAGGGAGCTGTGTAATGTAAAGGGGCCCAGAGGTGCAGGGTGCTGTGTAATGTAAAGGGGTCCAGAAGGGCAGGGTGCTGTGTAATGTAAAGGGGCCCAAAGGTGCAGGGGGCTGTGTAATGTCAAGGGGTCCACAAGGGCAGGGTGCTGTGTAATGTAAAGGGGTGCAGGGGGCTGTGTAATGTAAAGGGGCCCAGAGGTGCAGGGGGCTGTGTAATGTAAAGGGGTCTAGAGATGCAGGGTGCTGTGTAATGTAAAGGGGCCCAGAGATGCAGGGTGCTGTGTAATGTAAAGGGGTCCAGAGGTGCAGGGGGCTGTGTAATGTAAAGGGGTCTAGAGATGCAGGGTGCTGTGTAATGTAAAGGGGCCCAGAGATGCAGGGTGCTGTGTAATGTAAAGGGGTCCAGAGGTGCAGTTGTGGAGAGGGGGTACATAGTAGTGACAAAAAGATATTGAAGGATGCAGAGGTGTGCAGGGGGCACAGTGGGGTGTTTTTACATTTTAATGTGGGGGGGGGGGGGTGCCAGATATAGGATCCGCCCCGGGTGCCAAATGCTCTAGGTACGCCCCTGTATCCACCGAATATATCCATTGGGTCTCAAGTTTAGATAACTCTCTTACTAGGTTGGACCCCCTCCAAGGTGGTTTGAGGTGGTCCACTCCCCAAAACTTGAGACCCTTGGGATTCTGATCATGGAACATCTTAAAATGTAAAGAGACATTGTGGTTTTTATACCCAATTTTAATATTCGCCACATGTTCAGCCACTCGTACTTTTAGTGCCCTTTTGGTGCGGCCTATGTATAATAATTTACAAGGGCATTCTAAAACATATACAACATAGGTGGTATTGCAAGTGATAAAATCCTTATAGTAAACTCAATGTTGTTAGACGTGGATGTAAAGTTTTCAAGTGCTCTTAGAGGTTTGTTTACTTCTCTGCATGGACGGCACTTTCTGCAGGCATAGAAGCCATCCTTGTCCCAAAAAGAGGGAGGTTTGTGTGGTGCATCCAACACCTTCTTAACGACTCTATCTCCATAATTAGGAGCTTTTCTATATATAAAGGATGGTTTAACCCCTTCCATACTGGGCCATAGCAGAATGACGCCGGCAGGAACCCCCTCTCCCTCCGGGTGGACGTCATATGACGTCCCCCGCTTTGAGGGGGGATATCTGAATGATGCCTGCAGCTAGAGGCATCATTCAGATATCCTTGTTTGCAGCCGGCGATCCTGCGCACAATAAGAACGATCATAGCGGCTGTTACGCCGCTTGATCGTTCTTATAGGCGGCGGGAGGGGACAACCCCCCCTCCCGCCGCCATCCGGTGCTTCTCCAGCCTCTCCCGTGCGATTGGGGACCCGGAGAGAATCGTCTGCGCCGTTGGTGGGTCACGTGATGAGCATAGAGATGACTGGTGACCAGATGGTCACCAGTCATTTCTATGATCGTCGGAGGACCCGGGCGCGATGTGATGACGTCACGCCCGGGTCCTCAAATGTAAACAAAGCCGCCATTGCGGCTAGTAAGTATGAGATCGATGAAAAAAATTTCACTGATCTCATGCTTTCCAGCCTGGAGGAGAGATGTGGGGTCTTATTGACCCCGCATCTCTCCATAAAGAGGACCTGTCACACACATTCCTATTACAAGGGATGTTTACATTCCTTGTAATAGGAATAAAAGTGATCAAAAAAAAAAAAAGTGTAAAAAAAATAGTAAAAATAAAAAAAAATAAGTAAAATAAAATTATTTTTTTTTTTTTTTTTTTTTAAAACGCCCGTCCCCAATAGCTCGCACTTAGAAGCGAACACACACGTAAGTCCCGCCCGCATATGTAAACGCCGTTCAAACCACACGTGAGGTATCGCCGTGTGCGTTAGAGCGCGTGCAAAAATTCTAGCACTAGACCTCCTCTGTAACTTTTACCTGGTAACCTGAAAAAATTTGCAAAGTGTCGCCTATGGAGATTTTTAATTACCGAAGTTTGGCGCCATTCCATGAGTGTGCGCAATTTTAAAGCGTGACATGTTCGGTATCTTTTTACTCGGCGTAACATAAGCTTTCATATTTTACAAAAAAATTGGGCTAACTTTACTGTTTTTTAATTTTTTAATTCATGAAACCATTTCTTTCCCTCAAAAAAGGCGTTTGAAAAATTATTGCGCAAATACCGTGCAAGATAAAAAGTTGCAACGACCGACATTTTATTCCCTAGGGTGTCTGCTAAAAAAACATATATAATGTTTTGGGGTTCTGAGTAATTTTCTAGCAAAAGAATGATGATTTGTACATGTAGGAGAGAAGTGCCAGAATAGGCCCGGTAATGAAGTGGTATAAAAAGCCCTGTATGGAAGTGGTTAATGGGTATATTAGTTTTGAGGATCTTATCTAAAAAGAGTACATGCCAATGAGAGGTGAAGATTATCTCTACCTCTTTGTACTGTGAATGGTATCCTGATATAAAGCTCCATTCATGGTTGGTTTTATGGCATAGAGGAGTGTTTGTATCCAGACAGTTAGTTCTTGGAGCCATTGTGTCACGGATGCCTAACACGGCATCCAGCACAGGGTACGCAGATCAGTGGGCTGCACTAAAGGAACTAGGCACAAGGTAAGTAAATATATATATGAGTTTATTGAAAGGATAATTCCTAAAACAATAAAGGCAACCAGCAAACAACCACAGTGACACACAAAACAACTCCCTACACCAACGTGAATACAGTTTAGAGATTAAAGCGTAAATGTAATCAAGCCAGGGTCATACACGAGAGATCAGTCCGATTGAACAGGGAGCCGGAAGGGACAACAGGAGGAAGGGATGAGTCTGCAAGACAGGGGTCCAGGGATGGATGCAGGGTTCAGGAACACAGGATACAAGGTACAGAGGCAGGGGTCCAGGGATGGATGCAGGGTTCAGGAACACAGGATACAAGGTACAGAGGCAGGGGTCCAGGGATGGATGCAGGGTTCAGGAACACAGGATACAAGATAACAGATAACAGGTCACAAGGTTCAGGTTCAGGTTCAGGTTCAGGTTCAGGTTCAGGTTCAGGCATACAGGTCTGGGTTCCAAGACAATACCAGAGCAAATGCTTTAGTGTCTGCTGGGTATTTATACACACCTCCTGCAATCAGTCTCAGGTGACGCCTGATTGCAGGAGATGATTTCGGCTCCAGACAAATGGGAGACACCCGCTGGTGGCCACCAGAACTGCACCCTTTGGTGCTGAAAGCAATAGCACCACCAGCAGGTGACCCAGGCAATGACACTGATCATGACAGTTCCCCCTCCCAAGGAGTGGCCTCCGGACGCTCCATTCTGCCCTTGATCTGGCAGTGCTGGTAGGTGCGGAAAGGTCCCAAAAAGTCTCCCCTGTGTCTGCGGACTACTTGTGCTCCTCCGGCCAGAGTCCTTAAACTTACTGGGAGGCGTGGCACCTGAGTCCGGCAATGGAACACGCACCCCACCACCAGGGTCTGGAAGTTGGGATCTGGAAATGAAAACAGGCAGGGCAATGTGCATGAACCTAACGGAGGCGAACAACACAAGGGCATCACAGTCAGGCTGGGAATCAAGCAGGGCAAAATCAGCGGCAAGCCGGGCATCGAGAACTGGTTTAGCAGGCACCATGTCAGCGGGCTGGGCAAATGGCGCTGGGTCTTCAAGCTGGGCACCGGGCAGAAGTTCAGCAAGCCAGATGGCAGGCACTGGTTCAGCGGGCTGAAAGACGGGCACCAAAACGTCAGGCTGGGTGACGGGCACCGAAAATCCAGGCTGGAACAGGTTGGCTGGTGTGGAAACAGGCTGGAACAGGTTGGCTGGTGTGGAAACAGGCTTGAACAGGTTGGCTGGTGTGGAAACAGGCTGGAACAGGTTGGCTGGTGTGGAAACAGGCTGGAACAGGTTGGCTGGTGTGGAAACAGGCTGGAACAGGTTGGCTGGTGTGGAAACAGGCTGGAACAGGTTGGCTGGTGTGGAAACAGGCTGGAACAGGTTGGCTGGTGTGGAAACAGGCTGGAACAGGTTGGCTGGTGTGGAAACAGGCTGGAACAGGTTGGCTGGTGTGGAAACAGGCTGGCTGGTGTGGAAACAGGCTGGAACAGGTTGGCTGGTGTGGAAACAGGCTGGAACAGGTTGGCTGGTGTGGAAACAGGCTGGCTGGTGTGGAAACAGGCTGGAACAGGTTGGCTGGTGTGGAAACAGGCTGGAACAGGCTGGAACAGGTTGGCTGGTGTGGAAACAGGCTGGAACAGGTTGGCTGGTGTGAAAACAGGCTGGAACAAGTCGGCTGGTGTGAAAACAGGCTGGAGCGAATCGGCTGGTGTGAAAACAGGCTGGAGCGAATCGGCTGGTGTGGAAGCAGGCTGGAGCGAATCGGCTGGTGTGGAAGCAGGCTGGAGCAGATCGGCTGGTGTGGAAGCAGGCTGGAGCGGATCGGCTGGTGTAGAAGCAGGCTGGAGCGGATCGGCTGGTGTAGAAGCAGGCTGGAGCGGATCGGCTGGTGTGGAAACAGGCTGGAGAGGATCGGCTGGTGTGGAAACAGGCTGGAACAGGTCGCTTGGTTTGGAAACAGGCTGCAACAGGTCGCTTGGTTTGGAAACAGGCTGCAACAGGTCGCTTGGTTTGGAAACAGGCTGCAACAGGTCGCTTGGTTTGGAAACAGGCTGCAACAAGTCGCTTGGTTTGGAAACAGGCTGCAACAGGTCGCTTGGTTTGGAAACAGGCTGCAACAGGTCGCTTGGTTTGGAAACAGGCTGCAACAGGTCGCTTGGTTTGGAAACAGGCTGCAACAGGTCGCTTGGTTTGGAAACAGGCTGCAACAGGTCGCTTGGTTTGGAAACAGGCTGCAACAGGTCGCTTGGATTGGAAACAGGCTGCAACAGGTCGCTTGGTTTGGAAACAGGCTGCAACAGGTCGCTTGGTGTGGAGACAGGCTGCAACAGGTCGGCTGGTGCGGAGACAGGTTGCAACAGGTCGGCTGGTGCGGAGACAGGCTGCAACAGGTCGGCTGGTGCGGAGACAGGCTGCAACAGGTCGGCTGGTGCGGAGACAGGCTGCAACAGGTCGGCTGGTGCGGAGACAGGCTGCAACAGGTCGGCTGGTGCGGAGACAGGTTGCAACAGGTCGGCTGGTGCGGAGACAGGCTGCAACAGGTCGGCTGGTGCGGAGACAGGCTGCAACAGGTCGGCTGGTGCGGAGACAGGCTGCAACAGGTCGGCTGGTGCGGAGACAGGCTGCAACAGGTCGGCTGGTGCGGAGACAGGCTGCAACAGGTCGGCTGGTGCGGAGACAGGCTGCAACGGGTCGGCTGGTGCGGAGACAGGCTGCAACGGGTCGGCTGGTGCGGAGACAGGCTGCAACGGGTCGGCTGGTGCGGAGACAGGCTGCAACAGGTCGGCTGGTGCGGAGACAGGCTGCAACAGGTCGGCTGGTGCGGAGACAGGCTGCAACAGGTCGGCTGGTGCGGAGACAGGCTGCAACAGGTCGGCTGGTGCGGAGACAGGCTGCAACAGGTCGGCTGGTGTGGAAACAGGCTGGGTTACTGGCAGGATCGTGTGAGTTGGAAAGAACTTCCGTTTTTTCTTTGGTTTAGCCACCGAAGATTTGTATATGTATACAGGGCTGTAGGTGGTGGATGCAGCTGGTAGAGGCGAAGAGCGGAGGGATGGTGAAGCAGAGGGTGCGGATTTTGAAGGGGGTCTTAGGGGAACTGATGGAGGCAGCCGAGACGAAGCAGGAGGATTAAAGGCAGGGTAAGTGCAGCAGGGGGAAACAGGGTACTGGTACTTCATTGGTAGGAGGGTGTATTGGTTGGCCACTGTGGTAGTTGGGAGTAAAGGAGACGCAGACATCCCAGCAGGCTGGTGTCTAGACACAGGAATGGGTGGCAGGGAACCGACAGGGGCTGAGTACAATAAACTTGACCAGGCCTGTAGTAATGATTGCACAAAGTTAGGTTTGCATACTGCTTGTCTGACCAGAGACTGCACTGACTCAATACATGCTGCAAGCACCTGTGTAGGACAAGTTGAGTACTGCTCAAGGAAAAAGACTGAGTCATCTTCCAACAGCCACACCAAGGACTCTACCTGAGCTGCATTAAAGGGGGTGTATAGTCATCGTCTCCACTGGAGGCATCAGACAGGGCCAACTCTGTACAGATACAGATCAGATCTTGCACATCCTCAAACACAAAACTGCCCAGATCCACAAAAACATGGGCTATGCGGATGCATTCCAACAACTGCTCTCTAGTGTGTTCACTTAATGTTTGAGAACAAAACTCCCTGTCCTCTGTTGCTAGTAGCGAAAAATACAGAATATCGTCAAGCTGCATTTTTAAAGCAATAGCAGTGCCCAGACCCAATTCCCAAGTGCAGCCGATCTGCTTGAATGGCTCTGGTATTCTGTCACGGATGCCTAACACGGCATCCAGCACAGGGTACGCAGATCAGTGGGCTGCACTAAAGGAACTAGGCACAAGGTAAGTAAATATATATATGAGTTTATTGAAAGGATAATTCCTAAAACAATAAAGGCAACCAGCAAACAACCACAGTGACACACAAAACAACTCCCTACACCAACGTGAATACAGTTTAGAGATTAAAGCGTAAATGTAATCAAGCCAGGGTCATACACGAGAGATCAGTCCGATTGAACAGGGAGCCGGAAGGGACAACAGGAGGAAGGGATGAGTCTGCAAGACAGGGGTCCAGGGATGGATGCAGGGTTCAGGAACACAGGATACAAGGTACAGAGGCAGGGGTCCAGGGATGGATGCAGGGTTCAGGAACACAGGATACAAGGTACAGAGGCAGGGGTCCAGGGATGGATGCAGGGTTCAGGAACACAGGATACAAGGTAACAGATAACAGGTCACAAGGTTCAGGTTCAGGTTCAGGTTCAGGTTCAGGCATACAGGTCTGGGTTCCAAGACAATACCAGAGCAAATGCTTTAGTGTCTGCTGGGTATTTATACACACCTCCTGCAATCAGTCTCAGGTGACGCCTGATTGCAGGAGATGATTTCGGCTCCAGACAAATGGGAGACACCCGCTGGTGGCCACCAGAACTGCACCCTTTGGTGCTGAAAGCAATAGCACCACCAGCAGGTGACCCAGGCAATGACACTGATCATGACACATTGCGAGGTCTTCAATGATCTTGACAAGCTGGGTTTCTTTGTAGCCTTTTTCAATAAATTTCTGTTTTAATATGTTTGCTTGTGATGTAAAATCAGTGTCACCTGAGTAATTGCGTCTTACCCGCATTAATTGCCCTTTGGGAATATTTCTTAACCATACCGGGTGATGGCCACTTTGTGTGGGAAGAAAACTATTAGCATCGGTGGGCTTAAAATATACTTTCGTTCCGAGTTTGTTACCATTTCTGTAAATGTTAAGATCTAGAAAATTGATACTTTCCTTATTATACTCGCATGTAAGGTCAATGTTACAAGTATTGCGATTTAATTCCCCCAGAAAATCTTCTAGTGATGTTATTGATCCTGCCCAGATGAGGAGCAGATCATCGATGTAGCGTCGATAGAGGATCAATTCATTGGGTTTTGTGTGGAAAATTGTTTTGTCCTCCCATTCGGCCATGAAGAGTTTAGCTATACTCGGAGCAAATTTAGCTCCCATGGCCACTCCTTTCTACAGGGAGTAAAAGGTGCCACCGTACCAAAAATAATTGTGTCCCAAGCAAAAATCAAAATGGTTTATGTTTAACCTCTAAGCAAGTTATAATAATACATTTATTATTTAATATGCTAATATTATAGTTCTGAGAACTCTGCTCCATGCTTTTATATTAATATTTTGAAGTATCTGGTGCGGATTGATTACTTCCCCGAGCTCCGGTTTGAGTATGGACGCATCGGGGTTCCGCTCTGACAAGCACCAATCAGGGCGGACCGATCGCGCCACTCCAGCCAATGGATAACGAGCGGGGGTGTGATATCCTGCACGTTGACGTCGGCTACCACAGCGTCTCTGCAATCAGGAAGTATCGAGTGCGCTCCATGGCCAGCTGTCCCATACTAGGAAGGAAGACTGCAGCGCCACGCTTGCAACGTGGGCGCCCTCTTGGGACAGGATAGCGGTGAATACACTATATATTTTACGTGCTTTTAACAAGTGAATGAAATGTACGTGCATTTGAAACAGGGATTTTGTATTGGGGGTTATTTTCATTAAAGCAGTATTACACTATATAGTACCTTTGTGTTCCTATATGTTCACCTGAGGATTTTAACCCATGCTACCCTGGTGGTGATGACGGAGGTTGGAGTGAGACTACCCATTGATTGAATGCCTATTTTTTTCATCTTTTTGGTGAGTTTGTACCCCAGAGGGGGAGCGTGCCTCACTTGTGGTGAAGATCTGGGATTGGTGTAGGGTGCACTAAAGACTGTATCCATAGAAGAAATCATCACTTTAATTTTGACTGTTGCTAAGTCATCACTCAAATGCTTCATGTGTATCTGGACACTTATCCATATTTAAGCACTGTTTTATCATATGGACTTTATGAGTTCTAGGTTTTTGGTATATTTTTATTATTCTATATATATATATATATATATATATATATATATATATATATATATATGAGTTCGCTCATTTTTATATATTTTAAATAGCTGCTGTTTTATACTTTACCATTTTATCATAGTTTTATCAACTCTGATATTTGTTTAGCTGTTCATCTTATTCCTATCATTCTTTTAGCTGCTTCTAGCTGAAGGAATTTTCATCAGGAATTGCAATATAGCACCTTAGCGCCGAGAAGTGCAATTTGGGCCCTTTTTTGCACCTCCTTTTATATTTAAATACGTTTTTTTCTTGGCAGCCATGGATGCATTACTTTTCCTGAGTAATAGGAATATAGATTTAAACAGCATCTTCACTGTTAATGAACACACTACTGCACAATTAAATTTTAATGGAGCAATGACCGCTCTTGGGAATTCCCTAGAAAAACAAGTTAGGACTTGGTGGGATATTTGCACCCTAGAACAATATTTAAAGGAGCGGATCATCATTAGAAGTTTAAGGTAGGAGGTAGTACCCCAAGATGGTCTTGATGACCCTGAATCCATGTCAGAATAGCTGGAATTCTTTAATGGGGTAGGCCTTAAACTACAAGAATTAATTTTAAAAAGGAAAAAGAAAAAGATGATGAAACTGGAGGCAAGGATAAACGAGTTACAAAAACAACTTGACCCTATTAAAGATAGTCAACAACTTATTGACTTTAATAGCCGGATAAAGAAAAAACTAGAGAAGGTGGATAAGGAAACTCAGAAAAAGAAAACCAAAAAGTTCCACAAAGATCTAGGAGACTTTCGTTCTAACACGATTTACTTATGGCAACAACTGAATCCCACCGAAGTGAGAGATACAGAAGGTACTACTATGGAAACTCAACAAGATCCCATTATAGGAAGACCACAACCACCAAGTAATCAGTTACTACCCACAATGGATAGGAGAGATTTGGGCACGCAACATGCCCCTATTAATCCCTCTACGCCAATTAGAAATGACTACAATTATGGAAGGGGAAAACCAAGAAAACCTGGACCACCGAACCCTCAATATCGACCCCCACCTACAGAAGATTACTATCATGTACCCATACATAACAGATATGAGCCTTTATGGGACGATAAGAATAGACAAGCATATCAATCACCACGCTCTTCTTTTTTAGGGAGAGGCAGGGGGTGGCAGAAGAGGGGCAAAGGGTCAAACAACCAGAGAGGAAGAACTTCGACATATCCTCAACAAGTAACAGAATACAGGGGGCCGCAGCAGGGACCTACTCTGAGAGACCCACAATGGAGGGATTCTCCACACTGGGAGCGAGAGAGGATGCAACAACCAGGCCCAAGGAGAGAAGGACCAGAGGCTGCAGGGCTGGACGAAGGACACAAAAAAGAAGTCGGAAGGAATACGAAAGGGAGCACGAATAGGAGGGATTTTTAATCTAACAGATGTGGTTTTAACAGACAAGGAGACTAATATTTTAAATTTGGGGCTCAAATGTGGTTTACATCGCCCAATAAACAAATTTAATGTGTTTATAGACGTGCACAAATACACGAGGAAATTAAATATGAAAAAATATTTCCTGAACAAGAACTCCAACCCAGTAACAAGTACTGCATCAGCACCTGCTGACAGTGGCTTACAAAATAAATCATTGTTTAGGCCTTTATTGGGGATTAACCAACCATTGGACGTGTTTAAAAGACTGGTGCTACGAGACTTGGAACATATTAAACCAAAGAGAAATGTCAACCCACGGTACATAAAAGAAGGTATTGAATTATTAGAGAAGAGGAAGGATATTGTGGTGAGACCAGCGGACAAAGGAGGCGGGGTGGTTATTCTAACCAAAGAATTTTACCATGATCATTTAATGAATATGTTATCTGAAGAGGCAACATATCTAGAGCTGGAGAGAGATCCCACTCCACAATATGAAGCAAATTTAAAAAGATTGGTGGAAATGGGTTACCAAACTAGAGCATTATCCTTAAAGGAGAGTAAGTATCTGGTACCGAGCAGCAGCCGGATACCTACTATATATACTTTGCCTAAAATCCATAAAGATTTGAATCTCCCACCAGCAAGACCCATTGTGAATGGCATTGGATCAATACCCATCGCGTCTGGGAGAATATCTTGATCACTACCTTCAAAGCAGTGTGACACTAACCCAGGCCTATCTAAAGGACACTAAAGACCTCCTATTATTATTATTATTACAAGAAATAGATTTGTCTGATAAAGAAGAAGTGTTTTTAGTTACCGCAGACGTCTCGTCGCTATATACAATTATCCAGCACGGCGATGCTCTCTTGGCCCTCAATTGGGCATTGAGTAGGAGAGATGATATCTCTCATGCCCAAAAAGTGTTTCTCCGCAACGCTCTTGATTTTTGCTTGGAACACAATTATTTTTGGTACGATGGCACCTTTTACTTCCAGAAGAAAGGAGTGGCCATGGGAGCTAAATTTGCTCCGAGTATAGCTAATCTCTTCATGGCCGAATGGGAGGACAAAACAATTTTCCACACAAAACGCAATGAATTGATCCTCTATCGACGCTACATCGATGATCTGCTCCTCATCTGGGCAGGATCAATAACATCACTAGAAGATTTTCTGGGGGAATTAAATCGCAATACTTGTAACATTGACCTTACATGCGAGTATAATAAGGAAAGTATCAATTTTCTAGATCTTATCATTTACAGAAATGGTAACAAACTCGGAACGAAAGTATATTTTAAGCCCATCGATGCTAATAGTTTTCTTCCCACACAAAGTGGCCATCACCCGGTATGGTTAAGAAATATTCCCAAAGGGCAATTAATGCGGGTAAGACGCAATTGCTCAGATGACACTGATTTTACATCACAAGCAAACATATTAAAACAGAAATTTATTGAAAAAGGCTACAAAGAAACCCAGCTTGTCAAGATCATTGAAGACCTCGCAATGGCTCCAAGAACTAACTGTCTGGATACAAACACTCTACACCATAAAACTAACCATGAATGGAGCTTTATATCAGGATACCATTCACAGTACAAAGAGGTAGAGAGAATCTTCACCTCTCATTGGCATGTACTCTTTTTAGATAAGATCCTCAGAACTAATATACCCATTAAACCATCCTTTATCTATAGAAAAGCTCCTAATTATGGAGATAGAGTCGTTAAGAAGGTGTTGGATGCACCACACAAACCTCCCACTTTTTGGGACAAGGATGGCTTCTATGCCTGCAGAAAGTGCCGTTCCATGCAGAGAAGTAAACAAACCTCTAAGAGCACTTGAAAACTTTACATCCACGTCTAACAACATTGAGTTTACTATTAAGGATTTTATCACTTGCAATACAACCTATGTTGTATATGTTTTAGAATGCCCTTGTAAATTATTATACATAGGCCACACCAAAAGGGCACTAAAAGTACGAGTGGCTGAACATGTGGCGAATATTAAAATTGGGTATAAAAACCACAATGTCTCTTTACATTTTAAGATGTTCCATGATCAGAATCCCAAGGGTCTCAAGTTTTGGGGAGTGGACCACCTCAAACCACCTTGGAGGGGGTCCAACCTAGTAAGAGAGTTATCTAAACTTGAGACCCAATGGATATATTCGGTGGATACACTGTCGCCTAAAGGGTTAAATGTGGATCTGGACATCAACTGTTTTATCAGTGATTATTAATTTAATTTATTTTATAAGTAATTTTATAATTTATTTTATAAGTACTTTTAATTGTATATTTATCATCCTGATATATATATATATATATATATATATATATATATTTTTTTTTATATATATATATATATTTTCCCTCCTTGCTCCCGGGGATATATATACTCATGTATCCATTATTTATATATCTATCGATTTACTAAATTCCTTTTATACATTTATTTATCCAAGATTTTGATTATTGGGATTAATATCCCAACCTCAGATATCCTTGCCTCCAGAATGTGTATATATATTTATCTACACACATATAATATTTGCAAAACTCCTGCTATATTTACATCCATTAATACCATCATGGATGTACACCTTATCTCTTAAGACATAGAGTATTCGGAATCTGAATTAGCATTGGGGTCACTGTGATATTTATTCCTTTTTTTCCTTTATTGGAGTCTTAGAATAGATCTGTTTTTTACATATTTTTTCTATAAGCAGACTCGATTAACAATGTGTCTTGGATTAATCACGATACTAGTTATAATGGTTTATGTTTAACCTCTAAGCAAGTTATAATAATACATTTATTATTTAATATGCTAATATTATAGTTCTGAGAACTCTGCTCCATGCTTTTATTTTAATATTGTGAAGTATTTGGTGCGGATTGATTACTTCCCCGAGCTCCGGTTTGAGTATGTACGCATCGGGGTTCCGCTCTGACAAGCACCAATCAGGGCGGACCGATCGCGCCGCTCCAGCTAATGGATAGCGAGCGGGGGTGTGATATCCTGCACGTTGACGTTGGCTAGCCGCGCCCTCTGTTGAAGTCAATGTGTGACGAAACCGGTCAGGGCGCGGCTACCACAGTGTCTCTGCAATCAGGAAGTATCGAGTGCGCTCCACGGCCAGCTGTCCCATACTAGGAAGGAAGACTGCAGCGCCACACTTGCAACACGGGCGCCATCTTGGGACAGGATAGCGGTGAATACACTCTATATTTTACGTGCTTTTAACAAGTGAATGAAATGTACGTGCATTTGAAACAGGGATTTTGTATTGGGGGCTATTTTCATTAAAGCAGTATTACACTATATAGTGCCTTTGTGTTCCTATATGTTCACCTGAGGATTTTAACCCATGCTACCCTGGTGGTGATGACGGAGGTTGGAGTGAGACTACCCATTGATTGAATGCCTATTTTTTTCATCTTTTTGGTGAGTTTGTACCCCCGAGGGGGAGAGTGCCTCACTTGTGGTGAAGATCTAAGATTGGTGTAGGGTGCACTAAAGACTGTATCCATAGAAGAAATCATCACTTTAATTTTGACTGTTGCTAAGTCATCACTCAAATGCTTCATGTGTATCTGGACACTTATCCATATTTAAGCGCTGTTTTATCATATGGACTTTATGAGTTCTAGGTTTTTGGTATATTTTTATTATTCTATATATATATGAGTTCGCTCATTTTTATATATTTTAAATAGCTGCTGTTTTATACTTTACCATTTTATGATAGTTTTATCAACTCTGATATTTGTTTAGCTGTTCATCTTATTCCTATCATTCTTTTAGCTGCTTCTAGCTGAAGGAATTTTCATCAGGAATTGCAATATAGCACCTTAGCGCCGAGAAGTGCAATTTGGGCTTTTTTTGCACCTCCTATATATATATATTTGTCTGTTCTATTGTTTTTCTATGCTATTCTTTTCTATTATATTCTACTCTATTGTAATCTTTTCTATTCATATTCATTCTATACGAAATTCAAATTTCAGAAGATGGCTTCAGAAGTTCGAATTTCGTATAGAATGAATTTGAATTTGAATAGAAAAGATTTGAATAGAAAATAATAGAAAAGAATAGACTAGAAAAACAATAGAACAGAATAGAATAAAATATAATATATATTATTCTATTCTGTTCTATTGTTTTTCTATTGTTTTTCTATTCTTTTCTATTTTAGTTTCCATTGTTTTGAATTATTTTCCAATCTATTCTCGAATTCGAATTTATACTATTCGAATTTCGGAAGACGGTCATGTTCTATTTTATTACATTCTAATAAATTCTATTCTATTCTTTTCTATTCTTTTTTTATTCTATTGCTTTTTATTCTATTTTATTGTATTTTTTAGAAAAAGCGATTTCTATTTTTTCTAATTCGAATTTGTTTTCAAATTCGATTCAAATTTGTTTCGAATTCGATTTGAATCAAATTTTGTTCGCGTTTTTTTCAGATTTGTTTAAATTCGTTACATTTGTAATTTGGAAATTCGGATGCATCCGAATTTCCGAATAATGAAATATTTGTCCGAATTTCAATTCGGAACAAAACGAAATGCACATGTCTAGTGTTCACATATGTCAATTTATATTCCACTAGCGCTGTTAAATTTTGTACATCTGTCTCATCTCTGTAACTGCAAGAGAGCTTTTATGTTAAATATAACAGACTTACTGGTGGCTGGATGACCTGAATAAAATAGAAGATAAAAAGCCAAAAAAAAAAAAAGAAAAATAATGCAGCTATCACATCTAAGAATTTGGTAGGCTGCAATATAATACATATTTGCTTTTGGGCTTATTACTGCTTTAAGGTGTTGTACATAGCAACTATTTCAAATCCAGTAAGCAGTTTTTATTAATTCTCATATGACCAAACGGAAGGGATCACATTAGGCGATTTTGCCTGGCCTGCAGACTTCTATAACCCCTACTTGCTTATGAGTTAGCTGAGTGGTTAATATGTTCAACATCTCCTTTTTTATTTATTTTTCCAAGTATCTCTTATATCAGGATATTGTACATCAAGAACTAATGTCTCTTACCGGCAGTATTTCACATGTGCTCCATTAAATCTTGCATGAAACTCAGAATCTGAGCGATTCTCAAAATCATGTACTAGGAAGACAGAAAGGCTGGCATTTACATACCCGACCATGCACCTTTGAAAACAAAAATGAAAAGTTAGTGCATGTGTTATCAAGTTACACTAAAGTGTATAAAGCCAAAACGTGTTTTGCAGTTTTTCATAGAGTAGGGAAGAATTAAAACACTAGCACAATTAACCTTAAAATGTTCCCATGCCAGCAACCCCTCCCAATTCTTTTACTAGCTTGTTACCCACCTCTGAGATCTTCAAAGACAGGCTTTTCATAAAAATTCATGGAGATTTTTCTGAGCACAGATGGAGACAGTGGCAGTGCGTCCATAAGGGCACACAGGCGCCACCCCCTCTCTCCAGCCACCCCCTCTATGACCAATAGATAGATACATGCATTGCATTACAGCGACGGGGGGTGTTTTTGAAGCACCTAATTACAGCCATAGGCTCTAATAGGCGTCAAAAAAGGTGACCTGCGAGCACCATGCTTGGCGCTCGCAGTTCACCCAGGTGTGTTAGAACAGCGAATGAATATTCGCTGTCCTAACACTGAACCGCCTCTCCGTGAATCAGGTGCTCAGGTCTGTTATTTGTCACCTGATTGGCTAAAAGGACAGGTGCTGGGATTTGCTCGGAGGACACCGCTCATCGCCGTCACCCGCTGGCTGGGCAGACGGCGAGCGGGTGGGGGGGTCACAGTTGCAGCATTGGATGGCACAGTGGCAGCATTCGATGAGCAGAGTGGTAGCATTCGATGGTACTGTAGGAGCATTCGATGGTACTGTAGCAGCATTTGATGGGCACAGTGGCAGCGTTTGATGGTCACAGTGGCAGCGTTTGATGGGCACAATGGGTGCAATTGATGGGCACAGTGGTTGCAATTGATGGGCAAAATGGCGACATTTGATGGGCACAGTGGTTTGATGGAACAGTGGCTGCGTTTGATGGCACAGTGGCTGAAATGTATTTATTTTTTTCCCAGTATTTTTTAATTGATGGACACAATGGCAGCATTTGATGGCACAGTGGTAGCATTTGATGGGCACAGTGGCTGCAATTGTGGGGCACAGTGGCTGCAATTGAGGGGCACAGTGGCTGCGTTTGATGGCACAGTGGCGGAAATTGATGTTTTTTTTCAGTATTTTTTAATTGATAGGCACAATGGCAGCATTTGATGGGCACAGTGGTAGCAATTGATGGGCACAGTGGCAGCAATTGATGGGCACAATGGCGGCATTTGATGGCACAGTGGCTACAATTGATTTTTTTTTCAGTATTTTTCAGTTTGTTTGCGCCCCCCTAAAAATTTTGAGCACCAGCCGCCACTGGATGGAGAGTATTCAGTGAAGAGCCTGTGTGGCTCCCTGTGGGCTGCATAGCAAAGTTCTTGGAGCATTGAGGACAGGTACATATTAGACTTGAGGGGGGGGGGGGCAACAGCTGCTGTGAGGGGCTATATAAAGAATAACTAGGGCTGCGTTCACTTATGTGCGGTCGCAGTTTCCAGCATGGGGTCCATTGCATTTCTGTTCACCGGTTTAGGTGCGAATCAGGTCCTGAATTCGCACCTGAACTGGACCCAAACCGCATGTCGTGCAAATTGGATGCTGGATGAAACTCGCATCCAATTCGCACATATGTGAACCCAGCCTAAAAGTACTAAATGCACACTCATCCTTTAGGCCAGTGGTTCTCAACCTGGGGGTCGGGACCCCCTCCGGGGTCGAATGATGATTTGCCAGGGGTCACCGAATCCTGGGCTGTTCCTCAAGCCCGCACTGCTTTCCCAGCCTTTTTTGCAGCCACCCAGCTGGGCTTGTCCTGGAGTCTGCGGACGCCCACTCAGCCTCTTTGCAGCCGCCCATTCAGTTCACGGCATGACTGGGGGGCATAGACTAGAGGTCAGCTAACTGGTGAGGAATGTGAAATGGGAGGGGCTGGAGGAGACCCTACCTCCTGATTTCGGCAGAGGTGTCACTTCTGCGAGACACCACAGAGCGTGAGACACTGTGAAGCCGCAGACAGTGAGTAACACTACCTGTGATTACAGTTGTCATTAAAAGTCTCCACTACAGTTCTCAGATCAGCAGATGACCTTGATCAAGAGCATCTAAGTTGGCTGATCAGAACTCCCCCCCAGCACTGCCATTGATCTCACCCCCCCAAGCACTGCCACCCATCCCATTAACCCCCACCCCCCTCCCCCCACCAAGGAGTAAGAGAAGGAATAAAAATAGAGAATACATGGAAGGAAGAGGAAAATAGGGGGAGGAACAAAGAAAAAGGGAGAGAAAGAACAAGAAACACGGCTAGAGAGAGGGATGGGGGGAAAAACAAGAAATTAGTATAGAGAGAGATAAAAGGGAAAGCAAGGAGATCAAAGAGGGAGTGGTACAACCTAAAATGTACCATAAGGGGTTTTAATACTGTATGAGTGTAAGGGACTCAGGGAGCACTAAATGTCCGTGGGTTAGTGGGCGCAAATTACTTGTCTTGCCTTGGGTGCTGACAACCCACGCTATGAAAATTTTACTGTTAGGTTTCCCCACAACTTGGGAAATTTTATCAAAGGGTCACGGCACTAGCAAGGTTGAGAACCACTGCTTTAGGCTATGTGAAACATGATAGGCCATATTAGTCAGGGCAATAGACAGGAAGTATATTTAAAGGTATTTTTTTCAAAGATTTAGATAGTGGGTTAGAGAATAGGGAAGGGTTAGAGTAGACTCGTCTAGTTACGTTTTTATTGCTGTCTGTGTCCCGGCTGGGGGATTCACTGTATGTTGTCATCAGAGCAAGAAGTAAGGCCCCTTTCACACTTGTACGACTAGTCCTGCGACTTGAGACTGCAAAGTCGCAAGACAAGTCATTCCCCATGATTTTCAATGACAACCATTCATATTAGTACGACTTAAAGTTGTGCCGATTTCAAAGTAGTCCCTGCACTACTTTAGGCTGACTTTGATGCGAGTTACACAGGCATTCCCTGCAATCGTGGCAAAAATTTTGGCAAAATTGCGGCTGCATAATCATGGCAAAATGGTGCGAATTGGAAGTGTGAAAGGGGCCTAAGGGAGATACCACCAATGGGAACACCTGTTCCTGTTTAAGATGAGAATTATGTTCCTTTTGAAGAGTTTTCCTCTAATTTCCTTTTTATTTCCGGGTGAGGAAATGAAGAGAAATCCCCCCAGTAGAAAACAGACATCAAAAAAACCTGATGGGGCTTTAAATCCTACCCTACTATAAAACAAAATAAAAATTCTTTAGTACATTTTTTTAAAGTTTAACATCCTTTGTACCCACATTTGGAACGGTTTACACATAAAAATGGTTTAGCTTTACATACACGTTAATAGGATTCATTATACAGTACTTAAAGCAGCATAGCAAAATAGCATAAAAATAGAAGGAAACATAACAGGTGTCTTAACTAAATATCATGAAAACTGTAAAATCTATACATGATGGTTAATTATCAAAAGGCTTTTAGGCTATTACTGTACTTTTCTCCAGCTTGTCCTAGACCGGCACAAGGTCCATACTTGTAGGCATACACCAGCCGAGGAATGAAGTCTGAGGTCACCGCTATAACAAATGCATTGGTAATAACAGACAGGATCCCGATGCCTTCTAGAATCCCATACCAAATACCTGTTTAAAGTGATAATTCTGTTAGCACTGAAGCAACAGTAAATAGCATATAAGACAACAAATACATCATTGTAAAAGGGTACGTAAATCCTCACAAACTTCTATTTTTTGATCCATTTTGATATATTTTGGTCTGATAAATATACAATTGAAAATTCTCATATTTCTGTCTAAAAATAAATAAATACTGTTGATCGTACCATAAATCGTGAGTGATCTGGTAACATCATGTACACTCTGCCTATACTGGTTGTCATAAGTTACATATAAAGAGAGAAAATACTGCGCTAATCTAAAATAGTGAATAAAAATAAAGCTGTTACATAAAATGTGACTAAAATTAATATTCATGGAATGAAGATGTAGCGCTAATGAAGAAATGAAGCACAATAATTTGGGCCTCCAATCAAACCAAAGTGATAAATAATATCAATATAATGAGTCCATACAGTGTCCATAGAAAATTTTCGTGTTGTGAAGAAAGAACATGTAGCACTGAAGGGTCATCACATAACTCTTGTAGAAAAAGAGAGGTAGAATACTCTTACCGAAACATTAGGCCTGTGGTTTAGGCAGGTCAAATAGGCATACGAAATCCCAGTGGCACTCCTCATCAGTTAGTCTGGAAACTGGATCAGATGGGTCCCCAATGTAGACTGTCCGGTAGGCTCCCCGACTTGACAGCAGACTCTGGGTTTCACACCGATCCAGGTGGTCCTCCGATGGAACTGGAACCGCCACTCAGCAAGGAGACTCTTTACCACGGTGAATATTAGTAACCAGTGGCCAAAGGAAGCTATTACTTGACCAACCACCCATGTGAGGAGAAAAGAAGGGAAGGAATGCTCCAATGGTGCAGGTCAATGAGGGTTTATTCAACCAACATAAAAGTGATCACAAACAATAAAAACGTTTAAAAAGGGGCAGTGAATGAGGTAGTGTACCAAGCCCTACACGTTTTGAACAAACGTTCTTCAACAGGGGCATCAACTTGATGCCCCTGTTTAAGAACATTTGTTCGAAACGCGTAGGGCTTGGTACACTACCTCATTCACTGCCCCTTTTTAAACGTTTTTATTGTTTGTGATCACTTTTATGTTGGTTGAATAAACCCTCATTGACCTGCACCATTGGAGCATTCCTTCCCTTCTTTTCTCCTCACATGGGTGGTTGGTCAAGTAATAGCTTCCTTTGGCCACTGGTTACTAATATTCACCGTGGTAAAGAGTCTCCTTGCTGAGTGGCGGTTCCAGTTCCATCAGAGGACCACCTGGATCGGTGTGAAACCCAGAGTCTGCTGTCAAGTCGGGGAGCCTACCGGACAGTCTACATTGGGGACCCATCTGATCCAGTTTCCAGACTAACTGATGAGGAGTGTCACTGGGATTTCGTATGCCTATTTGACCTGCCTAAACCACAGGTCTAATGTTCCGGTAAGAGTATTCTACCTCTCTTTTTCTACAAGAGTTATGTGATGACCCTTCAGTGCTACATGTTCTTTCTTCACAACACAAACATTTTCTATGGACACTGTATGGACTCATTATATTGATATTATTTATTACTTTGGTTTGATTGGAGGCCCAAATTATTGGGCTTCATTTCTTCACTTAGCGCTACATCTTCATTCCTTGCCATAAGTTACGTTGTTCCCAACTCACTCTCTGGACTACAAAACACCTCCCCACATGCTATGAAGAGGAGGAGAGGGGTGGGATAGTGTTTTGTATTCCTGTCCTGACAACACAGCCCCTTCATAGATTCAATACAGTTAGTGAACATGCTAATCCTAGAAGAGGAGGTTTGTTACTGGCAGTATCATCAGATAAGTATCATCAGATAAAAATAAAGTCTGAAAAAAAAGAAATTAAGGTAGCTACAACATTTTAGGATACTATAGTATATTACATTTGAGTTTAGATATGCTTTAATTACTTCATGTGGCGGTAATTGAAAACCTCTGTCACCAGAATAGACTTTTTTTGATAACGATTATTTTGGCCACCATTTAAAATATATTTTAATGCCTAAATCCAGGTTTGCTAAGACTTTAATAGTTATTAACAGTAAAGTTTTTATTGACACAATAGCAAGTTACAATGCAATGACAGTCAAAAGGCAAAATCTTTGTACTCCATCACAGGTTACATCAACAAATCAGACAGGAGGTTAGAGACATAAAATGAGAGAACATAAGGTGAAATAGACAAATAAGTGGAAACAAAACATTAGTGCTACCATGATTGAGGAAGGGAGATCAGTGTTTTAATCAGTGCGAGCATCAAGCCCACAGCCAAGGGGGGGGCAGGAGGGAAGTACAATGACGGGGGGAAGGGAGCGGGGGAAGGGAAGGGAAAAGGGGGAGGTAGGGAAGGGGAAAAAGAGGGGGGAGGGAGGGGGAGAGGCCCAAGGCCACCTCTCACAGTCATCCAACAGCCACCACACCCAGGGGAGCCGAAGGTCAGAGGGCTTAGCCCAGCTCGACCAAATTTTGTCGAACTTTGTCGGGCAATTTCTGCTTTCATACGTGATCCTATACAGCGGCAACACCCTGCCAATCGCAGTCCGCCAAGAGGATCTAGTAGGAAGCTCTGGCCCCCTCCAGCGTAGCAAGATCTCTCTCCTAGCATAAATAAGGCAAAAGTGATACAAAGTTTAACATATCTATCTCCTTCAATTTCTCCCAGATATCTAAGTAGGAACAAGCGAGGATCCATTGGTATCTCCACTCCACACAGTTCAGTCAGGGTCTCCGCCACTTCCTGCCAGTATGTGCACAATTTGGGACAGGACCACACCATGTGAAAGAATGATCCCGTCTCAAGTATACAACTTGTGCACAGTGGGCTCCTGGAGGGGTATATCCCAGCCAGCCTCTGCGGGGTGTATGTAGGAACTTTAGCTGAATGAAACGGTCCCGGGGGGCAATCATGGAAGGAAAATAGGAGGAGACACAATCCTCCCACACCTCCTCGTCAAGCTCCGGGATATCCGTGTTCCATTTACCCAAGACCACGGCTGTGTCAGTATCATGAGTCACCGTGAGGCGCAGGTAAAGGGAAGAGAGGGGCTTCCCCATCACACCCAACATCAGGAGACGCTCAATCGAGTCTGACTCGAGAGTCACCGGGTCGGGAAACTAAGTTGAGGGCATGTCGCATCTGCCAATATCGAAATTGGAAGGAGGCGGGGAGGTGATAAGTCCGTCTTAGCTCCTGAAACGTCATGATCCCACCATTCGGCATTACATGCTGGAGGGTAGGGATGAGCTTCGTGTTCGAGTCGAACATACGTTCGACTCGAACATCGGCTGTTCGATCGTTCGACGAAGATCGAACGATTTGGGCCGTTCGCGCCAAATTCGAGTGACGCGAACGGCCCACAATGCACTACGCCATCGCAGTGTCATCCAGGCGCTGTGATTGGCCAAGCATGCACTGTGACCCCGCATGCTTGGCCAATCACAGCGCCGGCAGCGAGGAGAGCAATGATTGGCCACAGGCAGGATGCCTGTGGCCAATTATTGCTGAGGGTGTTTAGTACACGCCCCACACTATAAAAGGCCGCCAGCACGGCGGCCTAGTGTAGTGTGTTCCGGAGCAGGGATAGAGCAGCATAGGCAGGGACAGTGACTGTTATTTCTTTCTTGCTTAACCTGGATTCCTTTAGTTTAGGGAAAGAGAAGGATAGGTAGGGAGAGTGTCAGTGTGTTTTGTGCTTGTGCTATAGTGTGCTTAAAAAAAACATTTATTCTAGGGACAGAAAACTGTAGGTAGGGACAGTGTCAGTTTCTTTCACTCTGCAAGTCCTTGTTTCCAGGGACCTGGAAGGACAGTGAGTGAATTGTCCTTGTGCTATATTGTGCTTAAAAAAACATTTATTCTAGGGACAGAAAACTGTAGGTAGGGAGAGTGTCAGTTTCTTTCACTCTGCAAGTCCTTGTTTCCAGGGACCTGTAAGGACAGTGAGTGAATTGTCCTTGTGCTATATTGTGCTTAAAAAAACATTTATTCTAGGGACAGAAAACTGTAGGTAGGGAGAGTGTCAGTTTATTTCACTCTGCAAGTCCTTGTTTCCAGGGACCTGGAAGGACAGTGAGTGAATTCTCCTTGTGCTATATTGTGCTTAAAAAAAACATTTATTCTAGGGACAGAAAACTGTAGGTAGGGACAGTGTCAGTTTCTTTCACTCTGCAAGTCCTTGTTTCCAGGGACCTGTAAGGACAGTGAGTGAATTGTCCTTGTGCTATATTGTGATTAAAAAAAACATTTTTTCTAGGGACAGAAAACTGTAGGTAGGGAGAGTGTTTTTTTTCTTTCACTCTGCAAGTCCTTGTTTCCAGGGACCTGTAAGGACAGTGAGTGAATTGTCCTTGTGCTATATTGTGCTTAAAAAAAACATTTTTTCTAGGGACAGAAAACTGTAGGTAGGGAGAGTGTTTTTTTTCTTTCACTCTGCAAGTCCTTGTTTCCAGGGACCTGTAAGGACAGTGAGTGAATTGTCCTTGTGCTATATTGTGCTTAAAAAAAACATTTATTCTAGGGACAGAAAACTGTAGGTAGGGAGAGTGTCAGTTTATTTCACTCTGCAAGTCCTTGTTTCCAGGGACCTGGAAGGACAGTGAGTGAATTGTCCTTGTGCTATATTGTGATTAAAAAAAACATTTATTCTAGGGACAGAAAACTGTAGGTAGGGAGAGTGTCAGTTTATTTCACTCTGCAAGTCCTTGTTTCCAGGGACCTGTAAGGACAGTGAGTGAATTGTCCTTGTGCTATATTGTGATTAAAAAAAACATTTTTTCTAGGGACAGAAAACTGTAGGTAGGGAGAGTGTTTTTTTTCTTTCACTCTGCAAGTCCTTGTTTCCAGGGACCTGTAAGGACAGTGAGTGAATTGTCCTTGTGCTATATTGTGCTTAAAAAAAACATTTATTCTAGGGACAGAAAACTGTAGGTAGGGAGAGTGTCAGTTTATTTCACTCTGCAAGTCCTTGTTTCCAGGGACCTGGAAGGACAGTGAGTGAATTGTCCTTGTGCTATATTGTGATTAAAAAAAACATTTTTTCTAGGGACAGAAAACTGTAGGTAGGGAGAGTGTTTTTTTTCTTTCACTCTGCAAGTCCTTGTTTCCAGGGACCTGGAAGGACAGTGAGTGAATTCTCCTTGTGCTATATTGTGCTTAAAAAAAACATTTATTCTAGGGACAGAAAACTGTAGGTAGGGAGAGTGTCAGTTTATTTCACTCTGCAAGTCCTTGTTTCCAGGGACCTGTAAGGACAGTGAGTGAATTGTCCTTGTGCTATATTGTGATTAAAAAAAACATTTTTTCTAGGGACAGAAAACTGTAGGTAGGGAGAGTGTTTTTTTTCTTTCACTCTGCAAGTCCTTGTTTCCAGGGACCTGTAAGGACAGTGAGTGAATTGTCCTTGTGCTATATTGTGATTAAAAAAAAACATTTTTTCTAGGGACAGAAAACTGTAGGTAGGGAGAGTGTTTTTTTTCTTTCACTCTGCAAGTCCTTGTTTCCAGGGACCTGTAAGGACAGTGAGTGAATTGTCCTTGTGCTATATTGTGCTTAAAAAAAACATTTATTCTAGGGACAGAAAACTGTAGGTAGGGAGAGTGTCAGTTTATTTCACTCTGCAAGTCCTTGTTTCCAGGGACCTGGAAGGACAGTGAGTGAATTGTCCTTGTGCTATATTGTGATTAAAAAAAACATTTTTTCTAGGGACAGAAAACTGTAGGTAGGGAGAGTGTTTTTTTTCTTTCACTCTGCAAGTCCTTGTTTCCAGGGACCTGGAAGGACAGTGAGTGAATTCTCCTTGTGCTATATTGTGCTTAAAAAAAACATTTATTCTAGGGACAGAAAACTGTAGGTAGGGAGAGTGTCAGTTTATTTCACTCTGCAAGTCCTTGTTTCCAGGGACCTGTAAGGACAGTGAGTGAATTGTCCTTGTGCTATATTGTGATTAAAAAAAACATTTTTTCTAGGGACAGAAAACTGTAGGTAGGGAGAGTGTTTTTTTTCTTTCACTCTGCAAGTCCTTGTTTCCAGGGACCTGTAAGGACAGTGAGTGAATTGTCCTTGTGCTATATTGTGCTTAAAAAAAACATTTATTCTAGGGACAGAAAACTGTAGGTAGGGAGAGTGTCAGTTTATTTCACTCTGCAAGTCCTTGTTTCCAGGGACCTGGAAGGACAGTGAGTGAATTCTCCTTGTGCTATATTGTGCTTAAAAAAAACATTTATTCTAGGGACAGAAAACTGTAGGTAGGGACAGTGTCAGTTTCTTTCACTCTGCAAGTCCTTGTTTCCAGGGACCTGTAAGGACAGTGAGTGAATTGTCCTTGTGCTATATTGTGATTAAAAAAAACATTTTTTCTAGGGACAGAAAACTGTAGGTAGGGAGAGTGTTTTTTTTCTTTCACTCTGCAAGTCCTTGTTTCCAGGGACCTGTAAGGACAGTGAGTGAATTGTCCTTGTGCTATATTGTGATTAAAAAAAACATTTTTTCTAGGGACAGAAAACTGTAGGTAGGGAGAGTGTTTTTTTTCTTTCACTCTGCAAGTCCTTGTTTCCAGGGACCTGTAAGGACAGTGAGTGAATTGTCCTTGTGCTATAGTGTGCTTAAAAAAAACATTTATTCTAGGGACAGAAAACTGTAGGTAGGGAGAGTGTCAGTTTATTTCACTCTGCAAGTCCTTGTTTCCAGGGACCTGTAAGGACAGTGAGTGAATTGTCCTTGTGCTATATTGTGATTAAAAAAAACATTTTTTCTAGGGACAGAAAACTGTAGGTAGGGAGAGTGTTTTTTTTCTTTCACTCTGCAAGTCCTTGTTTCCAGGGACCTGTAAGGACAGTGAGTGAATTGTCCTTGTGCTATATTGTGATTAAAAAAAACATTTTTTCTAGGGACAGAAAACTGTAGGTAGGGAGAGTGTTTTTTTTCTTTCACTCTGCAAGTCCTTGTTTCCAGGGACCTGTAAGGACAGTGAGTGAATTGTCCTTGTGCTATATTGTGCTTAAAAAAAACATTTATTCTAGGGACAGAAAACTGTAGGTAGGGAGAGTGTCAGTTTATTTCACTCTGCAAGTCCTTGTTTCCAGGGACCTGTAAGGACAGTGAGTGAATTGTCCTTGTGCTATATTGTGATTAAAAAAAACATTTTTTCTAGGGACAGAAAACTGTAGGTAGGGAGAGTGTTTTTTTTCTTTCACTCTGCAAGTCCTTGTTTCCAGGGACCTGTAAGGACAGTGAGTGAATTGTCCTTGTGCTATATTGTGCTTAAAAAAAACATTTATTCTAGGGACAGAAAACTGTAGGTAGGGAGAGTGTCAGTTTATTTCACTCTGCAAGTCCTTGTTTCCAGGGACCTGGAAGGACAGTGAGTGAATTGTCCTTGTGTTATATTGTGATTAAAAAAAACATTTTTTCTAGGGACAGAAAACTGTAGGTAGGGAGAGTGTTTTTTTTCTTTCACTCTGCAAGTCCTTGTTTCCAGGGACCTGTAAGGACAGTGAGTGAATTGTCCTTGTGCTATATTGTGCTTAAAAAAAACATTTATTCTAGGGACAGAAAACTGTAGGTAGGGAGAGTGTCAGTTTATTTCACTCTGCAAGTCCTTGTTTCCAGGGACCTGGAAGGACAGTGAGTGAATTGTCCTTGTGCTATATTGTGATTAAAAAAAACATTTTTTCTAGGGACAGAAAACTGTAGGTAGGGAGAGTGTTTTTTTTCTTTCACTCTGCAAGTCCTTGTTTCCAGGGACCTGGAAGGACAGTGAGTGAATTCTCCTTGTGCTATATTGTGCTTAAAAAAAACATTTATTCTAGGGACAGAAAACTGTAGGTAGGGAGAGTGTCAGTTTATTTCACTCTGCAAGTCCTTGTTTCCAGGGACCTGTAAGGACAGTGAGTGAATTGTCCTTGTGCTATATTGTGATTAAAAAAAACATTTTTTCTAGGGACAGAAAACTGTAGGTAGGGAGAGTGTTTTTTTTCTTTCACTCTGCAAGTCCTTGTTTCCAGGGACCTGTAAGGACAGTGAGTGAATTGTCCTTGTGCTATATTGTGATTAAAAAAAACATTTTTTCTAGGGACAGAAAACTGTAGGTAGGGAGAGTGTTTTTTTTCTTTCACTCTGCAAGTCCTTGTTTCCAGGGACCTGTAAGGACAGTGAGTGAATTGTCCTTGTGCTATATTGTGCTTAAAAAAAACATTTATTCTAGGGACAGAAAACTGTAGGTAGGGAGAGTGTCAGTTTATTTCACTCTGCAAGTCCTTGTTTCCAGGGACCTGGAAGGACAGTGAGTGAATTGTCCTTGTGCTATATTGTGATTAAAAAAAACATTTTTTCTAGGGACAGAAAACTGTAGGTAGGGAGAGTGTTTTTTTTCTTTCACTCTGCAAGTCCTTGTTTCCAGGGACCTGGAAGGACAGTGAGTGAATTCTCCTTGTGCTATATTGTGCTTAAAAAAAACATTTATTCTAGGGACAGAAAACTGTAGGTAGGGAGAGTGTCAGTTTATTTCACTCTGCAAGTCCTTGTTTCCAGGGACCTGTAAGGACAGTGAGTGAATTGTCCTTGTGCTATATTGTGATTAAAAAAAACATTTTTTCTAGGGACAGAAAACTGTAGGTAGGGAGAGTGTTTTTTTTCTTTCACTCTGCAAGTCCTTGTTTCCAGGGACCTGTAAGGACAGTGAGTGAATTGTCCTTGTGCTATATTGTGCTTAAAAAAAACATTTATTCTAGGGACAGAAAACTGTAGGTAGGGAGAGTGTCAGTTTATTTCACTCTGCAAGTCCTTGTTTCCAGGGACCTGGAAGGACAGTGAGTGAATTCTCCTTGTGCTATATTGTGCTTAAAAAAAACATTTATTCTAGGGACAGAAAACTGTAGGTAGGGACAGTGTCAGTTTCTTTCACTCTGCAAGTCCTTGTTTCCAGGGACCTGTAAGGACAGTGAGTGAATTGTCCTTGTGCTATATTGTGATTAAAAAAAACATTTTTTCTAGGGACAGAAAACTGTAGGTAGGGAGAGTGTTTTTTTTCTTTCACTCTGCAAGTCCTTGTTTCCCGGGACCTGTAAGGACAGTGAGTGAATTGTCCTTGTGCTATATTGTGATTAAAAAAAACATTTTTTCTAGGGACAGAAAACTGTAGGTAGGGAGAGTGTTTTTTTTCTTTCACTCTGCAAGTCCTTGTTTCCAGGGACCTGTAAGGACAGTGAGTGAATTGTCCTTGTGCTATAGTGTGCTTAAAAAAAACATTTATTCTAGGGACAGAAAACTGTAGGTAGGGAGAGTGTCAGTTTATTTCACTCTGCAAGTCCTTGTTTCCAGGGACCTGTAAGGACAGTGAGTGAATTGTCCTTGTGCTATATTGTGATTAAAAAAAACATTTTTTCTAGGGACAGAAAACTGTAGGTAGGGAGAGTGTCAGTTTCTTTCACTGTGAAAGTCCTTGTTTCAAGGGACAGAGAAGGACACCTGAAGGTAGCCCTTATTGCTTTTTTCCCATCTCCCTGCAGGCCATCTATTAGAATGTCTGGAAGGCAAACAAGGAGAGGCAGACAGTCAGGAGGCAATAAAAGAGGGCAAGCAGGCTCTGTGTCTGGGGGCAACAGTGCTGGTCGTGGACGCGGTGCATTGTCATCAGCACATGGCCATGGGACACGCTTGTCCTTCTTTTCGGCAGCTGGACATGTTGAGCCACATCATGCCGAAGACTTGGTAGAGTGGATGACCAAGCCCTCCTCCTCCTCCTCATCCTCTCTCACCCAGGCTCAGGGTACTGGAAAAGCAGCTGCCAAAGCGTCGTCTTCCCTGGTATCAATGTCAGACAAATCATCAGTCACTCCTTCCCTAGACCCACCATGTCCTCCTCCTGAGGAGTCCCCCGAACTGTTTCAGCACAGTGTTGGGTACATGCTCCAGGAGGATGCCCAGCGTTTCGAAGGGTCTGATGATGAAACCCAGCTAGAGGAAGGCAGTAGCGTGAGAGCAGACAGAGGGGATGCTCAAGAAGGACACCAATCTGGCAGTCATGTTCCAGCAGCTGCAGCATACTGCCAGATTGGCTCCAGTGATGAGGAGGGAGGGGATGATGAGGTCACTGACTCCACGTGGGTGCCTAATAGGAGAGAGGAGGAGGAGGAGGATGAGGAGGAGGCACATCTCCAACGAGGCAGGATGCCCTTTGGTGGCCAGCGTAAGGGCAGTACACCGACGGAATCACACCGCAGAGCTCCGCCTGTGCAGGGCGCTGCCTCTGCCCGTCATTCAAAAAGTTCTTTGGTGTGGGCCTTTTTTGAGGCTAGTGCATCAGATCGCACAGCTGCTGTTTGCAACATATGTCTCAAGCGTATATCGCGTGGCCAAAACATCAGCCGCTTGGGTACCACATGCCTGACCAGACATATGTTGACCTGCCATGCAGCTCGTTGGCAAGCCTACCTCAAAGACCCACACCAAAGAACAAAGCGGACCTCTCCTTGCACCGCATCAGCTGGGATCTCCAACCCCACTATAACTTCAGTCCTCTCTGAAACATGCACTGAGAGGAATGAAGGTGTAGAATTAGGTGTGTCACAGCCAAGTACTTGCGCCCACTCTGCTAGCAGTACACCGACGTCCGATTCTAGCAGGCAAATTTCCCTGCCCCACCTGCTGGACCGTCGAAAGAAGTTCACTCCCAGCCATCCACATGCCCAGCGGTTGAATGCTAGCTTGGCTAAATTGCTAGCGCTTCAACTGCTGCCTTTTCAGTTGGTAGACTCGGCCCCCTTCCGTGAGTTTGTGCAATGTGCAGTTCCTCAGTGGCAGGTTCCCAAACGCCACTTTTTCTCACGGAAGGCTATTCCGGCTCTCTACCGGCATGTGGAAGGCAATGTCTTGGCCTCGCTGGACAGGGCGGTCAGCGGTAAGGTGCATATTACCGCTGACTCATGGTCCAGCAGGCATGGACAGGGACGTTACCTTTCTTTCACGGCCCATTGGGTCACTCTTTTGGCAGCTGGGAAGGATTCAGGACAAGGTGCAGTAGTGTTGGAGGTTGTCCCACCGCCACGCCTCCAAAATGCTACTACTGGTTGTGACACACCTCTCTCCTCCACCCCCTCCTCTTCTTCTTCCTCCATGGCCTCTTCCTGTGGTTTGTCCTATGAACCAGCGGTGCTCCGTAGCCGTTCACGGGGCTACGCAAGTACGCAGGCAAAAAGATGCCATGCCGTGCTTGCGCTGGTGTGTTTGGGGGACAGAAGCCACACTGGGGCAGAGGTCCTGTCTGCTCTGCAGGGCCAGGCCGAGAGGTGGTTGACGCCACGCCAGCTTAAGCCAGGAATGGTGGTTTGCGACAATGGCACCAACCTCCTCTCCGCCCTCCGACAGGGACAACTGACCCATGTGCCCTGTGTGGCTCACGTCCTTAACCTGGTGGTGCAGCGCTTCTTGGGCAGGTACCCGGGCTTACAGGATGTCCTGAGGCAGGCCAGGAAAGTCTGTGTGCATTTCCGCAGATCTTATAATGCCAGTGCTCGCCTGGCTGAGCTGCAAAAGGAGTTGAACCTGCCCAAGAACCGCCTTATATGTGACATGCCCACCAGGTGGAACTCAACGTTGGCCATGCTGCAGCGGCTGCACACGCAGCAGAGGGCCATCAATGAGTACCTGTGCGACTACGGCACCAGGACAGGGTCAGGGGAGCTTGGTTTTTTTTCTCCACGCCAGTGGGGCATGATCAGGGATGCATGCACTGTCCTGGCACCATTTGAGGAGGCCACGAGGATGGTGAGCAGTGACAGTGCATGCATCAGTGACACTGTACCTCTTGTCCACCTGTTGGAGCACACGCTGCGTGGAATAATGGACAGGGCACTTGAGGCAGAACAGAGGCAGGAAGAGGAGGACTTCCTTGCCTCTCAAGGCCCCCTTTACCCAGACAGTGTTCCTTCTGTCCCACCCATCGCACAGGAAGAGGAGGAGGAGGAGGAGGAGGAGGAGGAGGAGGAGGATTGTGTCAGCATGGAGGTGGAGGCTGGCACTCAGCATCATCAGCAGCAGTCTTTTAGGGATGATTTACAGTCCCAAGAAACCAGTGGACTTGTACGTGGCTGGGAGGAGGTGGCTGCGGATCATGTCGTCCTTAGTGACCCAGAGGACTCCGGAGCGAATGCCTCAGCAAACCTACGCTGCATGGCCTCCCTGATCCTGCAAAGTCTGCGGAAGGATCCTCGTATTCTTCGGATCAAGGAGAGGGACCATTACTGGCTGGCCACTCTCCTTGATCCACGGTACAAGGGTAAGGTTGCGGACCTTATGTTACCGTCGCAGAGGGAGCAGAGGATGAGACAACTCCGGGAGGCCTTGCAGAAAGGTCTGTGCAACGCGTTCCCAGAGACTGGGAGGTTGCAAACTCCTGGTCCTGGACAACGAGTTGCTGAGGCTTCGGCCAGTCAAAGAAGGAGCGGTGGGGAAGGTGGCCGTCTGACCGATGCGTTCAGACAATTCTTTAGTCCGCAGCCCCAAAGTATGATCGGTTCCAGCAACCATCGCCAGCGTCTGATAAACATGGTGCAGGAATATCTAGGGGCAAGGTCAGACTTGGACACCTTCCCCACCGAAAATCCTCTGGCTTACTGGGTCTTGAGGATGGATCACTGGCCAGAGCTTGCACAGTATGCAATTGAGCTACTGGCCTGTCCTGCATCCAGCGTTCTTTCGGAACGCACATTCAGTGCTGCTGGAGGATTTGTCACGGATCACAGGGTGCGCCTGTCCACCGACTCGGTTGATCGACTGACTTTCATCAAGATGAACCAGTCTTGGATCACCACCAGCTACCACACACCTGATGCTGATATAACAGACTAATTGATTTTAACATGTCACATCCCTTCAAGACTGATGCTGATGCTGAGTGCCTGTGCTGTTATGTTGACTGGCTATCCTCCTCCTCCGAGTCCTCAATGATACGATTGATGATGATAGCTTGTAAGATCATTTTTGTTTATGGGTGCCGCCACCAGTGCCTAACGCCCAATTTTTCAGCCCCTGTTTAACAGGGGCGTGTAATTACAATTTTTGAAGCAATACTTTGCAACAGGGCTCATTGCTGTGCTCCAAGTACAGTATCTGTGAGGAGTTGCAGTGTTGTGCCACCAGTGCCTAAGGCCCAATTTTTCAGCCCCTGTTTAACAGGGGCGTGTCATTACAATTTTTGAAGCAATACTTTGCAACAGGGCTCATTGGTGTGCTCCAAGTACAGTATCTGTGAGGAGTTGCAGTGTTGTGCCACCAGTGCCTAAGGCCCAATTTTTCAGCCCCTGTTTAACAGGGGCGTGTCATTACAATTTTTGAAGCAATACTTTGCAACAGGGCTCATTGCTGTGCTCCAAGTACAGTATCTGTGAGGGGTTGCAGTGTTGTGCCACCAGTGCCTAAGGCCCAATTTTTCAGCCCCTGTTCAACAGGGGCATGTAATTACAATTCTTGATCTAATAATTCACAGCAGGGCCCATTGCTGCACCCACCAAGAGTAACTGTCAGGGCTTACAGTGTTGTGGCACCAGCACCACCATCAAAGGCCCAATTTTTACTACCACTGTTCAACAATTATATGTAATTAAAATTCCTGATATAATAGTTGACAGCAGGGCGTTCCAGCACCAACCAAGAGTAACTGTGAGTGCTTACAGTGTTGTGCCAACACCAACAACTAAGGGGCCTATTTCTGCAGAGTATATACGGCAGGTCCCTACTTTCAAACATCCAACTTACAAACGACTCCTACTTGCAAACGCAAGAAGACAACAGGAAGTGAGAGGAAATCTACCACTAGGAAGGAAAATTCTCTCCTGTAAGAATAAATATGGGAGAAAGGTGTCTCCTCTGTACTGATGCTTTATCAGCAATCCTTGTTTCAAGAAAAACACCACATTTCAAAAACAGTTGTCATTGGGACGGAAAGTGAGGTGAAATGTTCTGAACAGGGGCACAGACAGCAAAACAAATGTTACAGGGGTGATAACCCTTACCTATGTTTTCCAAAAAGTTTAAAAATAGATTTTTGGTCTGGAGCTACACTTCAACAATGTACCTGTTCAAAATTACAAACAGACTCTACATAAGAACAAACCTACAGTCCCTGTCTTGTATGCACCGCCTGTATAGGGCTGTTCAGAGTATATAGGGCCTTTTTTATTTTATGTGCGGGGTTCCCCTTAATATCCATACAAGACCCAAAGGGGCTGGTAATGGGCTGGGGTAGGGGGGGGGGGTCATGGGGTAGCTATGCCATTTTTCTTAAAGAATTTCATCCATATTACCGGGACCAGACATTACATTAAAGCCGCAAGCAGTTTTAAATGGCTTTTTTTTCCTTTAGAAGTGTCATTTTGTGCAGGGACAGTTCTAAACACGGGAAACACGTGGCACTTCACAGGCATACTTTAGACACCCCCCAGGTACGATATTTAAAGGAATATTTGACTTTTTTTTTTTCACTTTATGCATCATTAAAATGACTGCTCCCGAAAAACGACCGTTTTTAAAACTTCTTTTTGCATTGATACATGTCCCCTGGTGCAGAACCCGGGTTCCCAAACCCTTTTTAGGACAATAACATGCATAATAGTTGTTATAATTAGCACTTTAGAATTCGAACGTTCGCATCCATTGTATTTAATAGGGTTCTAATGTTCGTTCGAACTTTCGGTCCGTTCGCGGGTTCTGGTGCGAACCGAACCCGGGGGTGTTCGGCTCATCACTACTGGAGGGTAAGAATTCCTCTTCGAACCCATATGCCATGGTCGGGCACTGTATATAAGTGGGGAAGAAGGGGATTAGCCCACAGAGGGGTATGGGGGGAGATAGTCCCAGGCTTCACGCCCATCGCCCTAGAGGATTGCCACACCCATATAACAGTTTTCATGGGCCCAGTAACTGAGGGGTGCGCCTTACAACCCCTAACTGTAACCAAGACCACCACCCAGTAATAAGACTTTAATAGTTAATTTGGCACAAGCTTGCCCAAACAAACAATTTCCTAACAGATGTGCTTGATGGGAGCACTGTATAAACTGTATGTAGCATCAGCTATAGGGGGATTCCCATTCTGCTCTTGGGACAAAATTGAGTCAGGCTGAGCACTGTTCAGCCAATAACAGGAGGATTTGTATTTTATGGATGATTACAAGGCTTCTTCTGTGGCTGAGGTGGAGAGGCAGGCGAATGACATCATAATATATACCTCAACCAATCAGTGGTAGCCTTGTTTTCATTCGTCAAGTACAAAGCTTCCTGTGATTGGTTGAGTAGCACTGAGCCTGACTCGCTTTTTTTTTGGGAGTGGAACGCAAAGTCTCTGTCCCGCTGCCAGAACACAGAGCTGTATACTGTATGTAGCTGTTTCTTAATACAGTTTATTCAATGCAGACAGCAGCCGCATGTATTATTAAAGGACATAGTTCATTTGGACTAGTCTGGCCAAACCAAATTATTTAAATTCATAGTAAACATGGAGGTTTTAAAGTGTTACTAAACCCACAACAGTAAAATCAGTGTGTATATGCAGTAAAGTACGCTTGCTATACTCACTGTGAAACCTAAGCGGTTAATCAAGCGCATTGTGTAAAAAGGCTGTTTGATCCTGTATGCACAGATCTTCCCCTTCTTGCCTTGCCCCCAAAACAGGTCATAATAAGACAGAGTAAATAAAAACAGGCTGCACATGCTCAGTTTGGTGTGTATTGCTAGAGAGTTTTTGTTCTTGGGGGAGAGCATGTGATCAGCACAGGGCCAATCAGCATTGTCCAGAGAGAGGGTCAGGGGTCCTGCAACCTGATAGGACAGTCAGAGTAGATTGAAAACTCCTCCTACAAGCTTTAACCAGTCACTGATAGAAGTCCTAAGACTGCTATATACTGCTGATGAGAAAAGGTATTTAGTAGTAATATTTACTAAAATAATTGCATTTCATGTTCTTTGTACTGCGGGAGACTAGATATAGTGAATGCAGGGTGCTGGGTTTAGTAACACTTTAAGTTTCACACTATGCTATATGTGAGGGGGTTAGCTCGGTAGCGGGTGTGTGTGACCCCCTGGATGGGCTCCCCACACAAAAACAGGCCCAGCAGACGGAGGTTGTGGTTTTCAAGATCAAAAGGTGCGGTTTATTTCTCTATTTACAGTGACAAAAACACAGCAAAGCAAAAAGAAACATAAACAAAATAAATCCTGGTCAGCTTGACCTCTGACTAAACATGCAGGTTTCCCTAACTAACAACTGGGATCAGCCTGGTGCTGTCCTAGTCCCTAAGTCCCTGGTTTAGTAAATGTCCAAACAAATAGCCACACAGGCTTTGTCTCACCGCACAGGGGTTCACTCTCCCTAGACAGTCCACACAGGTCTGGTTCCAGGCATGAGCAAACACCTAATGAAGCTGGGAGTTTTTATAGAGGCCTTAAACGAGCTGACAAGCTTCAGCTGGTCTCATCAACTCCCTGCCTGCACGATGCCCAGCACTCTCCCTAGAGGTATGAATCATCCATGAGCCCACTAGCCTCAGCTGGGCTTCATCAACTCTCTCCCTAATTGTATAAGTCGGCATAAAGCCTGAATCTGGGAGAAATATACCTACCCCCCTGGATGCAACCAGGTGACTTTACCTTCCTGCTGTCACATACCCCCCCCCTCTTGTTTTAACCTTGGGGTTGGAACACCAGCAATCAGGCATTCATGTACTCGAGACAAAGCATCCACATTCCCCATTTGAACGCCAGGGCGATGCTTTACTGTGAAGTTGAATTCCTGTAGGGCCAGGAACCACCTATTTACTCTTCTATTTGTCTCCTTGTTTTGAGCCATCCACTTTAACGGAGCGTGATCCGTAACCATGTCAAAGTGCCTACCTAGCAGATAGTACCGAAGGGAATCTAGAGCCCACTTCACCGCTAAACACTCCTTTTCAACCGTGGCGTAATTTACCTCATGGGACTTCAACTTCCTGCTGAGGTAAATGACTGGGTGCTCTTCCCCGTTCCAGACCTGGGACAATACTGCTCCTAACCCCACATCTGACGCATCACTTTGTACGACAAAGTCTTTAGAGAAGTCGGGTGAGTACAACACTGGCTGGCTACATAAGGCTTGTTTCAAGAATTGGAACGCTGCCTCAGCCTCGGGGGTCCATTTAATCATGACCGACCCTTTCCCTTTCGTCAGGTTGGTTAGGGGCACAGCCTTAGAAGCAAAGTGGGGAATGAAGCGCCGATAATAACCCGCGATTCCCAGAAAGGCTCGTACCTGCTTCTTGCTGTTGGGACGTGGCCAACTCTGGATGGCCTCGACTTTGTTGAGTTGGGGTTTTATTACTCCCCTGCCAATGGTGTACCCAAGATATTTGGCCTCCTCCTGCCCAATGGTACACTTCTTGGGGTTAGCCGTAAACCCCGCTTCCCGGATAGAGTCTAGGACTGCTTGCACTTTTGGCAGATGTGAGGCCCAATCTGTGCTATGGACAATTACGTCATCCAGGTAAGCCGCAGCATACTTCCGATGGGGCCTCAGTATCTGGTCCATTTTCCGCTGGAATGTGGCCGGCGCATTCTGTAACCCGAACGGCATTCTCTTATATTGGAACGCCCCGTCTGGGGTTACAAATGCGGTTTTCTCTTTGGCCGACTTGGCCAGGGGAATTTGCCAATACCCTTTTGTGAGGTCAAGAGTCGTCATGTATCGGGCTGTTCCCAGCCGGTCGATCAACTCATCTATACGTGGCATGGGGTAGGTGTCAAATTTTGTAACTTTGTTCAACTGACGAAAATCGTTACAAAATCGCCAGCTCCCATCCGGTTTAGGCACCAACACAATGGGACTAGACCAATCACTTTGGGACTCCTCTATCACCCCTAAGTTCAGCATTTTCTGTACTTCCTCCCGTATTGCCTCCCGTCGGGCCTCTGGGATCCGATAGGGTTTTAACTTCACCCTTTCACCGGGCGGGGTAATAATATCATGCTCTACCCCAGATGTTTGTCCCGGCAGCTCAGAGAACACCTCCTTGTTGCGAAGCACAAACTCCTTAACCTCCTGTTGTTGGGGTTGTGACAAGGTGGCTGCTATTCCAACCTCCGGAATCACGCAACCAGTTTGAGCTGGTGACCAAGTTTCTGCGACTAGGGACTCTCTATCCCTCCAGGCTTTCAACAGATTAACGTGATAGATCTGTTCGGGCTTTCGCCTTCCTGGTTGTCTGACCTTGTAATTCACTTCGCTCACTTTTTCCATTATCTCGTAGGGGCCTTGCCATTTGGCAAGGAATTTACTTTCAACCGTAGGGACAAGTACCAATATCCTATCCCCCGGGGAAAAGGTACGGGTCTTGGCTCCACGGTTGTACACTCTCTGCTGTGCCAACTGCGCTTGGGCCAAATGTTCCTTCACGATGGGCATTACCTGTGCAATTCGATCCTGCATCAGGGCGACATGCTCAATCACACTCCTGTGGGGAGAACTCTCACTTTCCCAAGTTTCCTTGGCAATATCCAACAGCCCTCTTGGGTGTCTCCCATACAGTAACTCAAAGGGGGAGAATCCCGTAGAGGATTGGGGCACCTCCCTAATAGCAAACATCAAATAAGGAAGTAGACAGTCCCAATCCTTTCCATCTCTATCCACCACTTTCTTCAACATTTGTTTTAGGGTTTTGTTGAATCTTTCAACCAGCCCATCGGTTTGGGGGTGATACACAGACGTACGCAATTGCGTCACTTTGAACAATTTACACAGCTCTTTCATAACCCGGGACATAAAGGGTGTACCTTGGTCCATAAGCAGTTCTTTACAAATACCCACCCGGCTAAACACAAGAGATAGCTCTTTGGCTATGGTTTTGGCCGAGGTATTTCGGAGAGGGATCGCTTCTGGATAACGGGTGGCATAGTCCATTATAACTAATATGTACTGGTGCCCCCTAGCGGACTTGATTATAGGACCTACCAAATCCATTGCGATCCTCTCAAACGGGACCTCAATGATGGGTAGAGGGACCAGCGGGCTACGGAAATGTGGCATCGGGGCCGACCTCTGACACACAGGGCAGGAGGAACAATAATTTTCTATGTCCTTCATCACCCCAGGCCAATAGAATCTCTGTAATACCCTCTCTCGGGTTTTCTCTGTCCCCAGATGACCTCCAAGAATGTGCCCATGGGCCAACTCCAACACCAACTTCCTGTAAGGTTTGGGCACCACAAGCTGCTCAACGGTTTCTTCTGCCCTTTTTGCCACCCGATACAGTAGGTCCTTCTCTACGCTGAAGTATGGGTAAGTGCAGGTATTATCTGGGTTCACTAACTCGCCATCTATTTCCACTACGTTTTCCCGTGCCTTTATTAGGGCGGGGTCTTTTAACTGTTCTGTGGCAAAATTTTCCCTGTGAACCTCAAGATCAGAAAACTCCACAGACGGTAGGTTTTCGTCTGAGGAGGTGGGCTCCTCTCCAGTTTCTTGAGTCTCGCCTGCCAATACTGACAAGGGAAATTCTGGAGAGTCCTCACCTTCCTGGTACATAGGGGCACCAGTGGGGGGCTCAGGATCATCCCACAGTTCCCAGAACTTCGGAAAATCCCTTCCCACAATGGCATCATGCGGTAATTGAGATACTAACCCCACTGGATGAGAGAGGGTACCTTTGGGGGTCTTGAAACACACTGTAGTCACTGGATACTCTCGGGTGTCCCCATGCACACAAATAACAGCTACCTTGCTATTCCCAGAGACCTCTGTTTTAACTAATTCAGCCTTTATCAGGGTCACAAGGCTACCTGAATCCAGTAATACCACAACATTTCTACCATTAATACACATTTTGCATAAATGTTTCTCAGTTCCCCGAATGGCAGTGCATGCGACTGTCGCACACAGCGACTGACGTCTGTCCGTCAGAAAGTCACATTGCATGGGTTCCTCCACAACCGGGCAATTTGCTGCAATATGTCCCGTTTGCCGGCAGCGGTAGCAAACAATCCTTTTGGCTGCCTCTTGAGCCCCCGACTTCCCAGGCTGTTCTCGCCAAACCCTGGGCAGAGCTCCCACCCTCTCACTCTCTCCACCCTCACCCCTTGGAATCATCTTATCCGCCCCTGGGGATGGTCTGGTCTTAGGGTGGAAAGTCCGAGAGTCTCTGGAAGAGGCCGTCAGGTTCTCTGCAGCCAAGTATCTCTCTACACGATCCACAAGTTTACCGGCCGTTTCTGGGTCTCCATGGCTTACCCACTTTTGAATGGCGGTAGGAAGAGCTCTCAAGAAACGATCCATCACAACACGTTCCACAATCTCCGGTGCGGACAAAGTCTCTGGCTGTAGCCACTTCCTGCTCAGGTGAATGAGATCATACATTTGAGACCTGGGGGGTTTTCCAAGCTGGAAAGTCCAGTTATGCACACGCTGAGCCCGGACAGCCAGGGTGACACCCAGCCTTGCCAATATTTCAGCTTTTAGCATCACATAGTCTTTTGCTTGGTCAGGCTCTAGGTCATAGTAAGCTTTCTGCGATTCACCAGTTAACAGAGGAGCCACCAGTCCAGCCCACTGCTCCTCAGGCCACTTTTCTCTTTCAGCAGTCCTTTCAAATGTGGTCAAAAATACCTCTGGATCATCCTCTCCAGTCATTTTTGTCAATAAACGACTCACCCCAAAGGACGCGGTATTAGTGGGACGGCTTTCCTCACTGGTCTGCGGACGTTGCTGCATTACTGCTTCCATCTGTTGTTGTAGTCTCTGCTCTTGCTTCTGCAACAGGTCTATGAAGCGGGCCTCAGATTGCTGCTGGGCTTGTTGCTGGGCTGCGAAGCTCTTTTGCAAACCTGCATTTGTCTGCTGTTGATTGGCATTTGCTAGAGCCAGCTGTTTCAGTATCTCCTCCATGCTGGCTTAAAAAAAACTGCCACTGGTTCTCCACCAACTGTGAGGGGGTTAGCTCGGTAGCGGGTGTGTGTGACCCCCTGGATGGGCTCCCCACACAAAAACAGGCCCAGCAGACGGAGGTTGTGGTTTTCAAGATCAAAAGGTGCGGTTTATTTCTCTATTTACAGTGACAAAAACACAGCAAAGCAAAAAGAAACATAAACAAAATAAATCCTGGTCAGCTTGACCTCTGACTAAACATGCAGGTTTCCCTAACTAACAACTGGGATCAGCCTGGTGCTGTCCTAGTCCCTAAGTCCCTGGTTTAGTAAATGTCCAAACAAATAGCCACACAGGCTTTGTCTCACCGCACAGGGGTTCACTCTCCCTAGACAGTCCACACAGGTCTGGTTCCAGGCATGAGCAAACACCTAATGAAGCTGGGAGTTTTTATAGAGGCCTTAAACGAGCTGACAAGCTTCAGCTGGTCTCATCAACTCCCTGCCTGCACGACGCCCAGCACTCTCCCTAGAGGTATGAATCATCCATGAGCCCACTAGCCTCAGCTGGGCTTCATCAACTCTCTCCCTAATTGTATAAGTCGGCATAAAGCCTGAATCTGGGAGAAATATACCTACCCCCCTGGATGCAACCAGGTGACTTTACCTTCCTGCTGTCACATATACTTAAAGCGGAGGTCCACCCTGAAATTTTTTTAACATTAAAAATCCTAAAAAAAAAAAAAAAAATTTATAGAAAAAAATTAATTTTATACCCACCCTAAATGCCTGTTGCTATGCGGAAGTCCCCTAATCTGCCTCTAATGTTCCTCTTCTCATTCGCGGTGGGTCTCCTTCCACTTCCTCTTCTTGTGAATGGGGCGCGCTGCCTTCTGGGAACTGTGTGTATCCCAGGAGGCAAGCCGCCCATTCACAAAGCGCCGTGCGAGTGGCGCATGCGCAGTAGGAAACGGGCAGTGAAGCCTTACGGCTTCACTGCCTGTTTCCCTTACTCAGGATGGAGGAGCCGGGACCTGCCAGCAGTGATCGATCGCCGTGGCGGGACCGACATCGCGGGCGAGTAGGACAAGTAAATGTCCTTATTAAAAGTCAGCAGCTACACTGTTAGTAGCTGCTGACTTTTTTTTTTTTTTTTGGCTGCACCTCCGCTTTAAGCTTTACAAAAATGTTATAAAATCACACAATTATTCAGTTTACGAAGCACAAGACTACACTTACTTTATTACATTTGGTAAAATTTTTACCAATCAATATGACTATTACAATCCAGTAAATTATCAGTGAGCAAATCTACCCAGTCAATAAACGTAATTAAATTGACAGACTAATCAAAAGAACACAGATAATTAAAAGAAAATGAACTAGTAATTAGCTAACACATGTTCCAAGAGTTTACTGACCCCACCAAATAATAATTAACCCGATTCCCTAATGAAAGCTTTACCTAAATAATTAAATTGACTAATTGTAATCTATTATAATGCAATGTGTTGATTCACACCAGCTGTTATTCAACCCCTGTCTGTGGAAGCAGGTTTCAGCATAAACAGGAGCACATGGGTTATCTGAGCATTCCTGTCTACACTGTGCTGTCCAGAGATAGACGAAAGCTGGGAGAAAACACTGGCAAGCCACCAAGGAAAGCAATATCAATCAAACAAAACTTTTTTAATCCAACCGATACCTATTTCTATATAGCTTGTAAATATAGGCTTCAACATTTATAACAACAGTGTGTATAAAAAACTTTTTAAAAGCGATTGTTAAGCTTTCATGATGTTCTGAGCAGTTTTCACTTATCAACTCCAGCTTCATCAGCTCCAGTTTGGGGATTTTAAACACATATCTGCCACATGGCTGTCACTTTATAGGTGAGTTACTATGAGTAAGCTGTCAACAAGTTTCAAGTATTGCTAAAACTTTCTGTAAGAATGCTAAAGCCACCTAAATGCTTATTTGAAGTGACAACCTGTACAATTAAGATCAGTATTTAGCATCCCCAAATTGAAGTTAAAGGGTGCTTTAAAGTGCATCTGTGCCCAGACTATGGGCATCAAACTATTTACATATCCTTAACAAGCAGTTAAAGAGCTTTAAACAAGCTCTCACCCACCTCTCTAGCTGCTTATAATGTGAAGGAATGTGTTTTCACGGATCCTCAAAGATCACAATAAAGACTCTAAAGCAGTGGCGGCTGGTGCTCAAATTTTTTGGGGGGGCGCAAACAAACTGAAAAAAAAAAATCATCAATTGCCGCCACTGTGCCCATTAAACACAGCCACTGTGCCCAAACGCCACTAGTTTGTCCCCAAATGCAGCCAGTTCCCCCCCATATGCAGTCAGTTTCTCCCCCATATACAGCCAGTTTCTTACCCATAATACAGCCAGTTTCTCCCCCATAATACAGCCAGTTTCTCCCCCATATGCAGCCAGTTTCTCCCCCATAATACAGCCAGTTTCTCCCCCATAATGCAGCCATTTTCTCCCCCATAATGCAGCCAGTTTCTCCCCCATAATACAGCCAGTTCTCCCCCATAATGCAGCCAGTTTCTCCCCCATAATGTAGCCAGTTTCTCCCCCATAATGTAGCCAGTTTCTCCCCCATAATGTAGCCAGTTTCTCCCCCATATTGTAGCCAGTTTCTCCCCCATAATGTAGCCAGTTTCTCCCCCATAATGTAGCCAGTTTCTCCCCCATATGCAGCCAGTTTCTCCCCCATATGCAGCCAGTTTCTCCCCCATATGCAGCCAGTTTCTCCCCCAATATACAGCCAGTTTCTCCCCCATAATGCAGCCAGTTTCTCCCCCATAATGCAGCCAGTTTCTCCCCCATAATGCAGCCAGTTTCTCCCCCATAATGCAGCCAGTTTCTCCCCCATATGCAGCCAGTTTCTCCCCCATAATGCAGCCAGTTTCTCCCCCAATATACAGCCAGTTTCTCCCCCAATATACAGCCAGTTTCTCCCCCAATATACAGCCAGTTTCTCCCCCATAATGCAGCCAGTTTCTCCCCCATAATGCAGCCAGTTTCTCCCCCATAATGCAGCCAGTTAATCCCCCATAATGCAGCCAGTTAATCCACCATAATGCAGCCAGTTTCTCCCCCATATGCAGCCAGTTTCTCCCCCATAATACAGCCAGTTGGCCCTAAGCGGTTAATCAAGCGCATTGTGTAAAAAGGCTGTTTGATCCTGTATGCACAGATCTTCCCCTTCTTGCGTTGCCCCCAAAACAGGTCATAATAAGACAGAGTAAATAAAAACAGGCTGCACATGCTCAGTTTGGTGTGTATTGCTAGAGAGTTTTTGTTCTTGGGGGAGAGCATGTGATCAGCACAGGGCCAATCAGCATTGTCCAGAGAGAGGGTCAGGGGTCCTGCAACCTGATAGGACAGTCAGAGTAGATTGAAAACTCCTCCTACAAGCTTTAACCAGTCACTGATAGAAGTCCTAAGACTGCTATATACTGCTGATGAGAAAAGGTATTTAGTAGTAATATTTACTAAAATAATTGCATTTCATGTTCTGTGTACTGCGGGAGACTAGATATAGTGAATGCTGGGTTTAGTAACACTTTAAGTTTCACACTATGCTATACTTAAAGCGAAGGTCCACCCTGAAAATTTTTTAACATTAAAAATCCAAAAAAAAAAAAAAAAAATTAATAGAAAAAAATAATGCAGCCAGTTTCTCCCCCATAATGTAGCCAGTTTCTCCCCCATATGCAGCCAGTTTCTCCCCCAATATACAGCCAGTTTCTCCCCCATAATGCAGCCAGTTTCTCCCCCATAATGCAGCCAGTTTCTCCCCCATATGCAGCCAGTTTCTCCCCCATAATGCAGCCAGTTTCTCCCCCATAATGCAGCCAGTTTCTCCCCCATAATGCAGCCAGTTTCTCCCCCATAATGGAGCCAGTTTCTCCCCCAATATACAGCCAGTTTCTCCCCCATAATGCAGCCAGTTTCTCCCCCATAATGCAGCCAGTTTCTCCCCCATAATGCAGCCAGTTTCTCCCCCATAATGCAGCCAGTTTCTCCCCCAATATACAGCCAGTTTCTCCCCCATATGCAGCCAGTTTCTCCCCCATATGCAGCCAGTTTCTCCCCCATATGCAGCCAGTTTCTCCCCCATATGCAGCCAGTTTGTCCTCATAATACAGCCAGTTTGTCCCCCCCAGCCCTGCACTTACCTTCCTCGAGTCAGCGCCGTCCTTCTTCCGTCCTCGATGTCTTCTCCCGCCCTCGATGTCACTTCAGCCAATCAGGTTACCGGTAACCAGACCCAGTGAACCTGATTGGCCAGGGAACGCACCCCTGTGCGTCCTCTCATTAGATATTTGGAAGCCGATTACAGCCCTCAGGCTGTAGTCGGGAAGCCTATCAGAGCCTGCTGGCTCTGATAGGCACTTCTAAAGGCCAATCAGACGCTGTGATTCAGATGGCCGGCGCTCAAGGGGCCAGCCATCTGAATAGTGGGCGGCAGCAATACATAGGTTCATGCAATGCATGAACCTATGTATTGTTGTGGTGAGTGATGGCCGGGCGCAGAAGCGAGCCGCCATGTGTGAAAAAAACATAAAAAATAAAAATAAAAATAAACTCTTGAAGGGCCGTTTTTTTTTTTTTTTTTTTCTGTGACCACAGGAGGGGGGCGGCGCCCGGTCGCCCCCTATGGACGGGCCGCCACTGCTCTAAAGTTGGTTTCAATTGGTTTGCTGGTTAGCTTAGAAAAATCTGCTGTTTGCTTTAGAGGACTGGCAAACTGACAAGATCTGCTCTTATAGAAAACAAGATACTATTTTAATGCCTTTGTTGTAAAAAAAAAAAAAAAATCCACAATGCCCATAGATACAAAGGTAAATGAAGGCGAATGATTGTTCTGAATATGCATAATCTCAGCACATGTTTCAAGAAAGCTGCCCAAAGCTTGCAAGAACATAGTAAATTTTTTGTAATCGCTTGCTCATATACAAGCTTAATCTATGCATACATGGAATACCTGCTCTTGGTTCCTGTTTAGATGTGATAATGTTGTCAGATCTGCTTAATATCTTATGTCTCTGGGCACCACAACACTACATGTCTAAAAAAAATTCTAGAGGGAACTAGTATTGTGAGAAAGAAGGATGTGCTAGTAACGAGACTATCGGGCTAATCCAATAGCTTTGTTACTTTCTGAATCAATGACTCAGTAGAAGTATGCAGATAAGTTTAAACTTACTCTGGTTTCATTTGATACATACTTTTTCTAGACTAGAAAATAGGAAATAATAGTCATTAGATAAGCATGAAGACCTATCAACTAACAGGTCAGAAGTTGCAGCCTAGTTTATCTCAATGCAAGTTTCCTTTAATGTTTGAACAAAGTAATAACTTTTTACTTTTACAGAGACAGCTAGCAGGTAGAAGACTGACTCTGAAGCTGGCTACACACAACACAATCTTATTGTACAAGCTCTGTACAGTTTCCTAGATCCGCTATTGAACTATGTTGTGTGAGAGTGTACCTGAATTCCTTCAATTTACGGTATATCCAAATCAGGTAGGCACTTGCACTATATAGTAATTCTAAGGGAGATTATACAATTCAATGGTAGGGTGTGTGGCCAGTTTAAAACAACATTTTCTGTAATAACCATGATTGTTCTCATAGTAATCATTTGACCAATAATAGAACTAGTGGTTCCAGTGGACAATCTAAGGCCCAAGGCTTTTGACAGCAGCCCAGTCTCTGAACATGAGAATGCATGATAGCATACCACTTCTATGAAAGTAAAAAATTAACAAAAAGCCCATATAAGAAGTGGTCAAATAATAACCCAACAATATACAATTAAAGCAACGGTAATCGGCAGAATAATGAACCACCTATTATAAAATACAAGAATAGTTACAAAGGTGTATATGACCACATAAACTTTTTTTTTAAAGTTGACCTCTTAAACCTCCAATACAAATAGAACACTTTTTTACACTACATCCTTTACACATGTTTCTATATAAATCTCTGATGTGTTTATTGGCAAACATTTTAATATTGTGATTGTGACATTAACTACATTTAAAAATGGGGACCATGTATCAAAACTATCCTTGTTGTTCATGTAAAAAAGGGGTCTCCAAACTTTCTAAACAAAGGGCCAATATACTGTCCTTCAGACTTTATGAGGGCCAGGCTATGACCAGTGTCAGTAGAAAATAGAAAATGCCCTGGCCTCTATAGTAGTAAACAATGCCTTAGCATTGGCATTAGTGGGGGGGGGGGGCACTACTGTTTGTTGGTATTGTGGAAAGGAATAGTTCTTATTCATTGGTGTTAGTGGCAAGAATAAGCCTCAACATTGGTGTCAGTGGGAGGAATAGTGCCCCATTATTGGTACCAGTGAAAATAATTGTGCCACATTAATAGTATCAGTGGAAAGAATAATGCCCCAACATTGGTGTCAGTGGGAGAAATAGTGCCCCATCATTGGTATCAGTGAAAAAAATTGTGCCCCATCATTGGTATCAGTGGAAAGAATAGTGCCCCATCATTGGTGTCAGTGGGAGGAATAGTTCCCCATCATTGGGGTCAGTGGAAAGAATAGTGCCCCATCCTTGGTGTCAGTGGAAAAATAGTGCCCCATCCTTGGTGTCAGTGGAAAAAATAGGATTTTTTGTACTCACCGTAAAATCCTTTTCTCTGACATCCATGGACTGACACGGTGTCTCTTTACACTTTACACGTGGGTTATGTCCCTGCCTGCAGGAGAAGACCTAGGCAGAATGTGAGATGTTATACATACATTCTAAAAGCCAGAGCTGAACAGCCCCACCCAGGGGGCGGTCCCTCCGGGCATAACCCTCCCACTACAGTCAGCAGACTTCAGTTCGTAACAAAGCAGTACAAACTTAAAAAGGAAGGGTGGGTGCCGTGTCAGTCCATGGATGTCAGAGAAAAGGATTTTACGGTGAGTACAAAAAATCCTATTTTCTCTTATCATCCATGGACTGACACGGTGTCTCTTTACACTTTACACGTGGGATGTCCCAAAGCAGTGTCAAGAGGGATGGGAGCAGTATAAATGGAAAAACCAAAAACTTTCACTCCAAGAAGGCAGATCTCCTCAACGGAGGAGTCGCAACTTTAAACAGCGGCCTGCAGCACCCTGCGGCCGAAGGAAGCATCCGAAGATGCAGCCACATCAACCTTATAAAAAACTTAAAAGGTATGAACAGACGACCAGGTCGCCGCCTTGCGCACTTGTGCAACCGACGCTTGATGTCGGAAAACCCAGGAAGCACCAATTGCCCTGGTGGAATGCGCCGTAACCGGAAAGGGAGGCGCCCGCCCTTTGAGAGCATAGGCTTGAATGACGGTTTGTCTGATTCCCCTAAAAATGATGGCAGACGAAACCGCTTGGCCCTGTTATGGACCAGGGGCAGTCACAAACAGTGAGTCGGACTTCCGAATAGAAGCAGTAGCAGACAGGTACACCCGTAAGGCTCGTACCACATCCAATATGTGCAGCGCAAACTCTCTGGGATGCGATGGGTGAGGACACAAGGACGGGAGGACAATGTCCTCATGTAGGTGAAAGGTAGACACCACCTTTGGCAAAAGGGAAGGTCGCGGATGCAACACCGCCTTATCCTTATGGATGACTAAATATGGCGACTTGCAGGACAAAGCCGCCAACTCAGACACTCGTCAAACAGAAGTGATTGCCACTAAAAGGCCACCTTCTGAGACAAGACAAGAGAGGAATATCCCGGATATTCCCAAAAAGGAGGTTCCTGGAGGACCTAGAGCACCAAATTCAGATCCCACGGTGGGAGAGAAGGCTTGACAGGAGGGAGCACATGGCAAACCCCCAACACAAGGTGCTAACCAAGAAATGACCCGCTAGAGGTCGCTGAAAGAAGACGGCCAAGGCCGAAATCTGATCCTTGATGGTACTCAAAGCAAGCTTTTGGGTCACTCCACACTGTAGAGGACGCAGGATTCTGGGGACGGAATACGTCCGAGGACGCCAGTCCAGCGCTTTGCATATGGCGATATAAGCTTTCCAGGCACGGTGATAGATCTGCCTGGAGGAAGACTTCCGTGTCCTTAACATGGTCAAAATGACAGAGTCCGAGAGACCTCGGTCCCTCAACACCTGGCTTTTAACAGCTCTGCCGTTAAAGCCAGAGACTGTAAGCCGGATGAAACATAGGACCTTGAGACTGAAGGTCCTCCCTCATCGGCAACCGCCAGGGAACGTCCGCAACGAGACGTACCAGATCAGCGTACCAGTGACGCTGAGGCCAATCCGGAACAATTAGGATCACCGGAGTTTATATCAGGCGATAAGGACCCTATGGGGCCACCAACGCATCCGAGTCATCGCCCAAGGATCCCTGGATCTGGCCACAACCTCGACCCTTGCGACTGAGTCGAGAGGCCATCAGGTCCACATCCGACGTGCCCCCCCGTCGGCAAAGGAGTTGAAATATGCAAGGACCACTCCAACTGGTCCGGCGTCTGGCGATTGGCGACTCAGATAGTCCGCCCCTACAGAGCCGGCACGTTTCTTCCGGCCCACTTCAGGATACGGATTACCTCGGAAGCCGCAGCTGAGCTCCGAGTCCCCCCGTGATGGTTTACATACGCCACCGCCGTGGCGTTGTCCGACTGGCTCCTGATGGAGCGACCCCGTACTCTCTCCGACCTGAGGAGAGACACAGTCTGATGGCCCGCATTTCCAGAACAGTGATTGGTAAACGGGCTCGTCCGGAGTCCAAGGCCTTGAGCCGACAGGACTCCCCAGACTCCACCCCAGCCCGTCAGGCTGGCGTCCGTCGTGAGTACCGTCCATTGAATGGGAGGGGAACGACTTTCCGGACCGAAGAGCCGAGGGTCCCAACCACCCTGTCAGGGACGCCCTGACCAGGTGAATCACCTGGATCCGAAGATCCAAGGACAACGGGGATTTGTCCCAGGTGGACAAGATCTCCTTCTGCAATGCCCTGGTGTGTGATTGGGCATATGGAATGGCCGCGAAGGAGGCCACCAGGAGTCCCGGGACTCTCATGCAAACAACGGATTGACAACCATGTTCGGGATGTCAGCACCCGCACCGCAGACTGAAGTGTCAGCAACTTCTCCAGAGGTAGGATACCTTTGCCTCCAAGGAGTCCAGAACCATAACTAGAGACTCCAGACACTGAGTCGGGACCAGGACTGACTCCTGAATGTTCAGGAACCACCCGAAGTCCCTGAGGGTCTAATTGACGATAGTCACCTTTCCTCTAAGTCTGAGCCACTTTCTGCTCATAGCAGAAGACCGTCCAGATAGCCCACGACAGCAATACCTCGCTGTAACAGAAGGCTAGAACCGGAGCAAGCACCTTGGTGAACACCCTTGGTGCCGAGGCAAGGCCGAAAGGAAGAGCCACAATCGAGAGTGGACTTCGCTGATCGCAAGGCACAGAAACTTCTGGTGACTTGCGCTGCAAGTAGGCGTCCTTGAAGTCCAAGGACGCCAGAAGAAAATCCCTTTGGTGGAGTGTAGCGATCACCGTGCGAATGGATCCCAGCGGAATTTCTGCACCTTCTCGAAGGCATTCAGGGCCTTGAGGTCCAGGATAGGCCGAACCACGTCCTATTTTTGGGACGACAAACAGATTCGAGCAGAATCCCTGAAAACTCTCCTGTGACGGAACCGGCACAATCACTCCGGACCTGATCAAATCCTGTACAGCCCCCAAGAGGGCTGCCCGACAGGTAGGAAGGAGCGGAAGATTCAAGGGAAAGAATCTGTGTGGGGGCCAGGATCGGAATACTATCCTATAACCTGAGGTGACCACCTCGCACACCCACCAGTCGGAGATTCGGGAGATCCACCGATCCGTGAACCTGCAAAGTCGTCCCCCCACCCCAGAGTCGGGCGGAGGCAAGACTTCACGCGGAGGCGGGCTTGGGGGCCGCTTGTTTGGCTTACGCACCCAGGGGCACTTGTGCCCACCAGCCGCACTGCCGTCAGTCTGAGAGGGCCTACCTGTGGACTCTGACTGACGAAAAAACCCCTGTTTTGCTGGAAAGGAACGCCCCCGTTTGCGGCGGGCCTCCTCACCCTTGCTAGTCTAAGGAAGAAGAGTGTGTTTACCTCCCGTGACATCCATGACGATGTCATCCAGAGCAGCACCGAAAGGTCTACCGCCTTTAAAATAGTAGATCCGTCAGGAGCTTCCTAAGGCTAGGTCAGCAGACCAGCATTTCAACCAGATAAGACGACGCAATACCACCGCCGAGACAGAGGCCCTGGATATTAAAGGGGCCGCGTTCAGCGTGGCGTCGCACACAGAAACCAGGCCCTGAACCAGTTGGTGGGCCAGAGCAACTGTGTCTGGAGGAAGAATATGCTCCTGTACAGCTAGGTGCAACATTTTTGCCCAACCTGTAAGTGTTTTAGACACAAGGGTCGCCGCTACCACAGGTCGTAGGGCAGATCCCAACAAGGCAAACATGGTTCTGCTCACCACTTCTGACCTCCTGTCAGTGGGGTCCTCAAATGCAGGAGTCCCCTCCATCGGGAGAGTGATGGCCTTGTTCAACCGGGCGACTGGAGGGTCGACCACTGGGGGAGAAGCCCACTTTTTAAGTAGGGCATCTTCAAGGGGTACCTGATAGACAAACGCCGCGGGACCATAAAAAAATTCTTCTGCGGCTTTTCCCAGACCTTATCAATGAGCTGGTCAAAGAAAGTACAATGGAAAAAAACCCTTTAGAAGGCCTGGCCTTAAAAGAACCAAAAGGAGACAGTATCCGCCTGAGGTTCTGCATCCGCAGCATTTGAGCTTGAGAGTGTCCCTCACCGCAGTCATGAGCACACTAACAAGCGCCCTGTCATTTACTGACTCAGAACTGGAGTTTTCCTCATAAGGAATGTCCTGTTCAAAACCATCCATACATTCAGAACTAGGGTCCTGAGCGATAGTGGCTAGGCCCATATCTGAATCAGCGCACTGCCCTCGAGTAGATAAAGTGGGGAGAGGGCGGCTTTTTGCACCTTGCGCTTGCACACAGCTCCCATCCTGGTCAGAAATTGATTCCAGGGCTGCCCACAACAGGTCCATAGGGACCGCAGTGCTGAAGCACTGCCTGTTGCCACTGACATTTTTAGGGGAAGCTGGTGACACAGACTCCATATTGTCCCTCTCTGAGACTCTCTCAGATAAAAAGTCCACCCACAGGCTGTGCTGACTGAGGAGGGGGCGCCCAGGGGACTCACCAAACCGGACCAGGGACCGCTTAGTTCCGCTGTCTGTACCGCGCTGTGTCAGCGCTGGTAAGCTGTGAGGAGACTGTGAGGAGATTTGCGCTGCTATAGCAGCGCTAGAGGCCAAACTAGTGCTGAAAAGCGCGCGGGCTACAAGAAAATGGCCGCCGCACTTCACTGAGGCGATCCGCGGCAAGATGGCCGCCATGACGCAGTTAAAATGAAACAGCACACACGCACAGCGCCACTCGGCGCTCAGGCCCCCAAAAAAAAAAAAAAAAAAACACACAAAAAAGCCCCAAGGCATACATTGCAGACCAGCATGAGCCCCCCAAGAACAGTGTGACCCCCAAGCACCCCACACAGTCAGCGCCAGTAATGGTGACAGAGAGCGACAATAAAATACAGGGGGAGACAGGGAAAATCCCCCACAGAGAAACACACAGCCCTTTGTACTCACCTGCAGGCAGGAGAGACTACTTACCCGTCCCCTGAGGGACACACTGGTGTTTCTGACAGGACTATCACAGTGCAGTACTGAGTAGCTGTCGGCCCGGTCCACCGCGAAAGATACAGTCAGTCAGGAGCTGTTCAGTCTTGAGAGGACCGTGGGAGCATGAAAGCAAACCCGGCCACCCCTGGAGTCATGGGGCCTGTCGTGAACTGAGTCTCACGCACAGAAAGCGAGGATCAGCACGCTCGATGGTCGGACAGGGAAGACTACGAGGATATCTTGTACCCAACCTGTTGCCCAGCCGACAGTTGATAGAAGATTCTCAAAAATAAAATAAAAAAGAATTCCAAAAAGGAATAAAATAGGTCAGGAGACTGGCTCCTGAGGGAGCCACGTCTTCTCCTTCTGCTAGGCAGAAAAAAACTGAAGTCTGCTGACTGTAGTGGGAGGGTTATGCCCGGAGGGACCGCCCCCTGGGTGGGGCTGTTCAGCTCTGGCTTTTAGAATGTATGTATAACATCTCACATTCTGCCTAGGTCTTCTCCTGCAGGCAGGGACATAACCCACGTGTAAAGTGTAAAGAGACACCGTGTCAGTCCATGGATGATAAGAGAAATAGTGCCCCATCATTGGTGTCAGTGGGAGGAATGGTGCCCCATCACTGGTGTCAGTGGAAGGAATAGTGCCCTATTCTTGATATCAGTGACAGGAATTATGGCCTATTGTTGGTGACAGTGGGAGGAAAAGTGCCTTGTATCAGTGGGAGGAACAGTCCCCCGAGGGCCAGATGAATGCAAGCAGAGGGCCACATCCACCCCCCCCAGGACGCATTTTGGAGATCACTGATGTAAACCAGTCTACTTCACCATTAAAATTTTTAATTTGCACTGACAAACTAAACACCAGAAGGTGACGGGATTCTATAAATGATTTCTTTCACAATAATTCTATTTGTATATTTTATTATACATACAAAAATGTTCTAAAGTGATTTACCAAATGCATAGGACCATTTGCTGAGCACTGAATAATAGATCCCCTGAGCCACTGAAGGCACTGTTCTATGACACAGAACAATCCAATTCTATCATAAGAAGCTTTGTTATTTATTTTTAGCAAAACACCAATAACCCAATGTAACACATAAAGAAGAACTTATTTTTCAGGAAATTATATATTTGGGTGATTCATTTTGCGAAGAGAAACATTGTGCAGTATCCCATGAGAATTCATTATTGAAACCTGATCTCTGGTTGTCGAGGGTTTAGGAACATCACCATTTTTTCTGCCTTAATATTGAATCTGCTTAAATTAGGAGAAGTTACAGTATACTTTTATGAATCAGTGATTTCACCTGTCAAATATTTTTTCAGAAAGAGTGCAACACCGATCAAACTGTGGATAAAGATTTCCTCGTGGTTGCTGGCCCCGGGTTCAACACCATCAATAGCAATTGGAGAAAAATAAGTTGGTCGCACACCATGGAAGGAAGAACTTCTGTAGAATAGTTACTTTACTGTCAAGGTGCCAAATGACGTAGACAGGACGTTACAGGAACATTGGTAGACCAGTTTCACATGGATAACTCGTGCTTGTTCGTTGTGAACAAGCACAAGTTATCTGTGTGAAAGCGGTCTACCAATGTTCCTGTAATGTCCTGTCAACGTCCTTTGGCACCTTGACAATAAAGTAACTCTTCTACAGAAGTTCTTCCTTCTAGGGTGTGTAACGAAACGTCCCACACTCCGCTTGAGTGCTTTCATTATATACCGCTTCCTCCTAGTCTGAATATAGATATCAGATATTCCAACCACTGACAATAACAACACAAGACAATACTCATTTGGTTGCTGAACAAGAAGGTGAATCTGTCACAGTGTGTGACCAATTTTATTTTTCTTCAAATATTTTTGCAGATAAATAACTAGAAATCAGACATATCAAAAGGCTATTTACATGTATACATTTATCTAGAGTAAGCATAGTAAATTTAGCACATTTCACTACATTGTTGACTTCCTCTTAAACTAAGGGGGCTCTTGGAGAGGATCGATACTATGGAATCCAGACAGAAGAGCCAAGGCAGGCATACTACAGTCTGTATTCAACCATATGATACATTCTTAGACTGACTCAAAAAGAATTAGGCCAGATGCTCTTACCTATGTCCTTGGCTCGTGATGCTAAGGGTCTTCTCCACTGAGTGATAAATTTGTAAGCATCAAGGCGGATTTCAATAATATTGTTAAGTAAGGCAAGGAGTGGTGCAAGCGGAAAAGCAGCAACAAATATAGTTGTGAAGCCAAATTGAAGAACTGTAAAGGAAAGAGGTAACTATTAGTATCAAGTTATTGCATACCATAACATCCTAAAACCAAACAGTTGTTAGTTTTTTCTGATAATGGGGAAAAGTTAAGTGGATTTAAAGCCAAAACATTTTTTTTAGTTAGTCCCTCAGGTAGTGTAGGGAAAATTCAGAACACCTGTCAAATTTTTGCCTGTGTCCTGGTGACCATTGTCACTGAAACAGAAAGCAATGGGAAATTACATTTTTTAGTGCTGTACCAGAACAAGATTTGAGGGTAAATTTGCCAATAGGGACACCTGTTTCTGTAATTCCCCTAACTTTGCAGAAATCTTCGCTTACTTCCTGTTCTTCTCTATGGTCTGAAGTGAAGTGAAGTGAAATCTCCCCAACAGGTCATTATTATTATACAGGATTTATATAGCGCCAACAGTTTGCTCAGTGCTTTACATCGTGAGAGCAGACAGTACAGTTACAATAGAATTCAATACATAGAAAAAAATTGCTATATCCAACTGTATAAATACAATATATGTAATAATACTTATCAAGGTTGCAGATTGCATGCCAGTATTAATGTTAAAGATATTTAGGGATCAGCTGTGGTTATGTGGGATGATGCTTTACACATAGAAGAGTTCTTCTCTACAAATCCCATTAAAACAGCTTGTAGCCTGCTTTTTTCCAGCTGACAGTGTACAAAATGCAATATAAAAGCATCTCACATTTTGCCAGTAGCCAGCTTAAAATTATTACTTTATTTATTGTAAGTTACATCTAGAACTGGCTAAGAACAATTTTCCCTTCAGACAGTCTGTTTTTTTTTGCAGCATAGATTCACATAGTATTTACCCTGGTTCACACTACCAATCACTTAAAAATCTCACATGAATCACACTGTGTTCCTGTGCAATTCAAATGTGATTCAGTGCAGTGTGATTTGAACCCATTCATTTTGAACGGGCTCAAATCACACTGCATTACACCAAAGTAGTGCATGCATCAATTTTAGAAACACACTGCAACCACGTTGCATGGTTGTTTTGTAGCATGTGATCCAGAATAGACATGTGCAGTTCGCTTTGTTCCGAATTAAAATGCGGACACATTTTTCGGAAATTCGGATGCACTTGAATTTTTGAAGTACAATAGTACCGAATTTTAACAAATCCGAAAATAATGAAAAAAAAATTAGACGAAATTAAAATTTTAATCGATTCGAATAGTTTTTGAATCAATTTAGAATAGTTTTCAAATTCAAATCTTTTTCAAATTCGAATAGTTTTCAAATTCGAAAAGTTTTCGAATTTGAATAGCTTTCGATTTGTTTTTCAATTTCCAAAGAGAAGAAAATAGAATGAAAAATAAAGGAATATAATAGAAAAAAAATAGAATAGATTAAAAAAATAATAGAATGAAATAGAAAGAATATAACCAAGTTCTGAAATTCGAATTTCAAACAGAATAAATTTGAATACATAAGGAAAAAATAGAATCAAAATAGAATAGATAAAAGAGAATAGAATAGAATAGAAGAGACTATAACAGAATAGAAAAAAAATAATAAAAAAAAATAGAAAAGAAGAGGGCGCATGTGTGGAGTCTAGCAGAGCAGACATGCACAGCTAGAGCTCTGCTCCGCTGAGGAGAGAAGCCATTATTTCTAACGGCGACAACGCTACAAAAAGGTACTAGACGGAAAGATAAAGTACCCGGGAACCAACTGAAAAAATTTGGACCGGAAAGATGGTTCAGGGAGGCAGACATGGCAAAATGAAGAATCCCCTCACAAAGGACACTCAGGCGCGCACTGCAGCTAGAATGGTGCCTTACACCACCTCATACACTGCCTCAGTGCGCACACACAGACAGAAGCTTGTTCAGCCAGACTCCCCAGGTGAGTCAGAAACAGAACAAACTCCCTCACAATTCTCCCCACAAGCCTCATCAGTACACAAGCCATATTGCAGCAATTTGAACATATGCTGCATAAAGCTCTGAAACAGACATCAGAACAAATAACTAAAAGCCTCACAAAAGAATTTTTGTTTTTTAACTATCGGAATGATCCCAGAAATTCTTGAATCCGATATAATTCCCATACCATGGTCCGACCATAATGCAGTATGCACAACTATTGCGTCCACCATACCAAAAGCACAGGATCCAACCTGGTATCTCTCTGACACATTGCTTAAGCACCAAATCCACTGCACTAAAGTTGAACAAGCTTTAAAGAAATATTTGCTCCACAATAGAACCCTTGACATATCCCCTTTAACACTCTGGGAGGCCCACAAACCTGTGTTGCGTGGTACCCTACAAAAACAAATGGCTACACTTAAACGGGAACGAAAATCCTTGGCCCGCAAGTTAGAAATGGAATTCAATGCTGCGTTCATAGCATTTCAAGAAAATCCATCGACAATCACAAAAACCCACCTAGAAAAAACTAGATTAGAATACGACCTATTTCTCAGGGAATCCATAGATACATTTTACAAACGCTCTAAACACAATTTCTATACCAGAAACAACGAACCAGGTACAGCTATGGCACGGGCTCTAAACTCAATAAACAAAAAGTTCAAGCCAATTCGTTTAAAATTAGCAAAAGATATATATACTTGCAACCCCACCAAAATAGTCCACAAATTTCATTCACACATTGCTTCTTTATATGACACAACCAATGAATTTAACCTCTCAGAAGCAGAATTGTTCTTTCCCCAGATCACCCTAACAAAATTATCGCAAACCCAAAAAATATGATGGAGGAACCTATAACAATTGAAGAAGTAGCTTCTTCCATCAGAGATTTAAAAATAAATAAGCGACCTGGTCCAGATGGATATTCAGCATTATATTATAGAACATTTTCAGAGACCCTTTCCCCCATGTTAGCTGAGGCATTTAATACATTACTAAATGGACATTCATTTACACAAGAATCATTATTAGCAATTGTTTGTATGATTCCAAAACCACACACCGATGACACCTAATGTACAAACTACCGTCCCATTTCTCTCTTGAATCTGGATATCAAGCTGCTGGCAGAAATTATGGCTAAATGCCTTAACAGTATCATTAATAAACTTATACACAAAGATCAGGTTGGCTTTATGCCAAACAGACAAGCAGGTGACAATGTCCGCAGAGCAATGCTTCTTGCGCATATAGCCAGAAAGAGACGTATCCCCTCATGCTTTTTATCCCTTGACATAAAGAGAGCTTATGATACGGTATCCTGGCCTTATATGTATTATTCTTTACAAAAATTGGGTTTTGGTCCTCATTTTATAAATTGGATAGAGGCACTCTATAATAATCCAAAAGCATACATAAAATATGCCAGATACAAATCAGAATTTTTCAACATCAAGCGAGGTACATGTCAGGGATGCCCATTATCTCCCCTTTTATTCGCCCTAATATTAGAACCTTTAGCCCAACCAATCCCACAATTACCGCCATTGATATTGGAGGTTATCCACATAAAATCTGTATGTTCGCGGATGACATCTTGCTATTCATGTCATCACCACAAGTATCAGGACCTAACCTTCTACCTATTCTAGATAAATTCACAGCCTTTTCTGGCTTGGTCATTAACCCCAAAAAATGTTTAGCTCTTAATATTTCACTTACAGATGCAGAATTAATCCCAACAAAAGCAGCACTCCCCTTCTCTTGGGCTGAGAAATCATTACCATATTTAGGAATACACCTAACAGCCTCCATAACAGAATTATTCTCAGCCAATTATCCCCCCTATTGAAACGGATCACAACCTTACTAAAACAATGGTCCCATCTCCCACTATCCTGGATAGGTAAGATCAATGCGTCTAAAATGACTATCCTGCCCAAACTACTTTATTTGTTTAGAGCCCTGCCAATCCCAATCCCTTTCTATTATCTAAGGTTGATCCAAAAAAGAACAAATACCTTAATATGGGGTACCTCTAAACCACGCATACCGATCCGCACATTACATCTCCCTAAAACACATGGTGGTCTAGGCTACCCCAATTTTGATGCCTATTACAAGGCTGCTCACTTAGCTAGTCTTCCAAAGTACCACGCAATGCAGGAATGTCCCCTATGGGTATCGAAAGAGGCCTCAGATAGTGACCCTCTGTTGATTTCCAATTTATTATGGATGAGGCCCAGAGATAGGCATGATTTGAGTAATCCGATAACAAAACACTTCTTATCCCTTTGGGATAATTCTAAAATTAAACATCATTTGCAGTCGGTTCACAACCCCCTCTTATCTTCCCTTAAAAATCCGGCCTTCTATCCGGCTTGAATATTCCCAAACACTTTTAAAGCTTGGACAACTTCAGGTATACTGACATTACATGACTTGGTCACTTCAGAAAATGTTGTACCTTTCTCTACACTCGGAGAGAAGCACAAATTACCAGAATCAGAACAGTTCAGATACCTCCAAATCAAAAATGTATTTTCCTCACTCACACTAGTTGCAACACCTTTGACCCACTTATCTATTTTTTGAGAAAATTTGTAAAAAAGATCCACTAACAAGAGGAATGATATCAATCCTCTATAACAAAATTCTAGTAGGCCCTAATTATGACAAACCAACCTATGTTTGAAAATGGGAGGAGGACCTGGGACACACCCTAGATGACACTGAATGGACTAAGATCTGGTCAACCATAAAATCATCCTCGCCCAATGTCATCGCAATGGAAACAAAATTACAAGGACCTGACACGGTGGTACCTGGTACCAACAAGAGTAGCCAAGTTTGCACCTACAAATTCAGCTCTTTGCTTTAGACTTGGGCACTCACTTGCATGTATGGTGGACGTGCCCGATAACACAACTTTTCTGGAAAGAAATCTTTGCAATGGCTTCTAAAATGTTCCGACAGCAGATACAGCCTGACCCGTTTACGGCACTACTTGACCTAAAACTGGAAAGCTTAACATTTTTTCAATTTAAACTCTTTACTCCACTTTTAACTGCAGCAAAACAAACGATAGCCAAAGCATGGAAATCCCCAACTTTAGGGTTGGCAGAAACAATTCACAGAATGAACACCACAATGTCACACGCCAAAATGAAAGCCTATGACGGAAACTAATTCCCACAATTCAAAAAACTTTGGCTCCCATGGATAAAACACTATTTACCTCCGGATTTTAACAATGAGGTCCTTTTGCCATGGTAGCGGATTAATAGCTTCAATGCAAATCCCATGTACCTAAGGAATGGTAAACCATATGCATCGTACTGGTTCATGGACCGACCTTGTGGACTTTCTCTCTCTCTCACTATTTTCTCTCTCTCTTTACTCTCCTTTATTTTTATTATAAGTAATATTGTTTTTCACTACAATTAACATAAGTTATTATTCCACAATCTTTGTGTATATCGTAATGGCAATTTGTTACACGTTATGACACGGTGGGCATGAATACAATGTTACCCACCGACTATCTAGTTAGTGAAGATCTAATAAATTTAATTTAAATATTTTATGTTATGCATTATTTACTTATAGAATATTTTTATGTAAATTTTATTTATCTGTATCCTTGCATAAATAATCAAAGTATGTATTTATTATTATGTAACCAATAAATATTATTACAAAGAAAAAAGTTGCGCTAAATTAACCACTTAACGACCGCCCACCGCCGATTTACGTCGGCAGAATGGCACGGACAGGCAGAATCACGTAGATCTACGTGATCGCCTTTGTGCAGTTGGGGGGTCCATCCGGACCCCCCTTCACTGCAGTGAGCGGCCGTTAAGTGTTCGGGAGCGATCAGGCATGAGGGGGCGGCCGCTCGATTCCGCCCCCCCCCTCGCGATCGCTCCCGGCCAATGAAATTGCTTCCTCCGCCATGTGATGTAAACACAGGCTGGAGGAAGTGATGTCATCTCCCTCGCCGCGGTCTTTTCGTTCCCGGCGCCGAGGAGTGAAGACAGAGGTTAGTGCTCTAACAGTCCACTGACACGTAGGTACACATAGGCACACAAATCACCCCCCAGTCACCCCCAGATCACCCCCCAGGTCACCCCAAAGCCCCCAATCACAGTGTCACTGATTGCAGTGATCATTTATTTTACTGATCACTGCATTTAGTGTCATCTGTGATTGTAAAAAGTTGCAGGGCAGTTAGGATTAGGCCCCTTTAGGTCCAGGGTAGCCCCCTAACCCCCCCCTAATAAAGGTTTAACCCCTTGATCACCCCCCAGGTAACCCTTTCACCCCCTAACTTCAGCGTCACTAAGCGATTGTTTTTCCGATCGCTGTATTCGTGTCGCTGGTGTTTTAGATAGGCAGTTATTTTTTTTTAGGTTCGCCGCAGGTTTTTATTGGTGTCAGGTACCCCCATATATTATTTTAACCCCCTGATTGCCCCTAGAGTTAACCCTTTCACCAGTGATCGCCGTATAAGCGTCACTGGTGTCACTGGTTAGCCAGTAAGTTATTTAGTTATTTAGGTTACCCGTCAGGTTTTTATATAGTGTCAGGTACCCCCATATTTAACCTAATAAAGGTTTTAACCCCCTGATTGCCCCTAGTTAACCCTTTCACCAGTGATCACCATATAAAGGTTACGGGTGACGCTGGTTGATTAGTTTGCTTTTTATAGCATCAGGGCACCCGCCGTATATAACCCAATAAAGGTTTAACCCCCCTGATCGCCCGGCGGGTGAGATCAATTAGGTTTTAGCGCCAGAGAGGGTCTGCGTCGCCCCAGGCAGTGTTAGGTTAGTGCCAGTAACGCTAACACCCACGCGCAAAGCATACACCCCCCTTAGTGGTATAGTATCTGATCAGATCTATACTAGCATCCCCAGCGGTTTAGGGTTCCCAAAAACGCAGTGTTAGCGGGATCAGCCCAGATACCTGCTAGCGCCTGCGTTTAGCCCCTCCGCCCAGCCCAGCCCAGCCCAGCCCACCCAAGTGCAGTATCGATCGATCACTGTCACTTACCAAACACAACACACATAACTGCAGCGTTCGCAGAGACAGGCCTGATCCCTGCGATCGCTAACAGTTTTTTTGTAGCGTTTGATATATTTGCTGACGACAGTCAGGTGCTTTTTTTCCTGTGAATCTTACTAGTGTACCCCTAAATTTAGAGCCCAAAATGGCAAGACGAAGGTACACTAGTAAAGAGGCCTACGAGATTCTGAGCATGACAGATAGTGAAGAGGAGGTCACGTATCTGTCAGATTCAGGCTCAGAATATCTTCCCGTAGAAGACAGTGACGTCAGCGGCCCCACGTCAGATAGCTCTGACGACGAAGTTGAGGTCCCTGCTAAGGTCAGGCGTACCCGATCCCGATCTTCTGAGGTTGTTGAGGAGCAAGAACCGCAGGTCTCTCGTATCATGGAGCAGAGTAGTACTAGCGCCGCTATTCCTTCTGGTGAACTGGCAAGCACCAGCGGCCTAGTACAGCCTGGACGTACATCCAGCACTGCAGTAACACTTGGTGACGTGGCGAGTCCCATAAGTGCAGTTCAAGCTGGCGAGGTGGCAAGCACAAGTAGTGTCCCGCTGCCACCAAGAAGACAAAGGCAGGCCCGTCGTGCCCATACTGCCCTTCCTGCAGAATTCGCCTATCCTGATTGGGTCCCCACCACTTCTGCAGAACCCGTACTTCCCCCATTCACTGCCCAACCCGGTATTCAGGTGGAAACAGCTGATTTTATTCCAATTGATTTTTATTCGCTGTTTTTCACGGAAGAGCTCTATAGATCTATTGTGGACCAGAGTAATTTATATGCTGGTCAATTTATCGCCGCTAACCCCCAGTTGCCTAAAATTGCCAGAAATTGGAAACCAATTACGGTTTCCGAATTTAAGACCTTTCTGGGCCTTTCCCTCAACATGGGCACACATAAATTTCCGTCATTGCGTGCTTATTGGTCCACGCACCCAATTGACCACATGCCCGTGTTCTCTGCCTCCATGTCCAGGGCACGATACGAGCAGATTTTGCGGTTCATGCACTTCAACGAAATGAACTTTGTCGTCCACGTGGGGACCCTGAATACGACCGGCTCTATAAAATTCGGCCCCTCATAAACCACTTCAACGAACGTTTTGCAGCCTTGTTTACTCCCGATCAAGTTGTCTGCGTTGATGAGTCCCTGATTAAATTTTCTGGCCGCTTGTCTTTCAAGCAGTACCTTCCCAGCAAGCGTGCCAGATACGGGGTCAAGCTCTACAAGTTCTGTGACAGGGCAACAGGCTATGTAGTGAACTTTACGGTTTATGAGGGAAAAGACAGTCAGATTGAGTCGGTCAACTGCCCGGATTACATAGGGAGCGCTGGCAAGATAGTGTGGAACTTGGTGTCACCCTTATTCGGAAAGGGGTACCACTTGTATGTGGACAATTATTACACGAGCGTGCCACTGTTTAGTCACTTGTTTGATCATAAGATTGGAGCATGTGGCACCGTGCGACCTAATCGCCGGGGCTTTCCCCAGCGGCTTGTAGATGCCCGTCTTAGGCTGGGGGAGAGAGCCTGCTTGAAGTGTAATAACTTGCTCGCTATGAAGTGGAGGGACAATAAGAATGTTTTCCTTCTTACCTCCCTTCATGCAGACACGACAGTCCAAATTCGTACGGCGACTGGTGTTGTGGAGAAACCCCTCTGTGTCCACGAATATAACCAAAATATGGGAGGGGTGGACCTCAACGACCAGTTGATGGCGCCGTATCTAATTGACCGTAAGGCGAGACGCTGGTACAAAAAAGTGTCTCTATCATTATTCCAATTGGCTTTGCTGAACGCTCATGTGCTATACAGAGCTTCAGGCGGGACGTTATCTCTTCTAAAATTCCAGAATGAGATAGTCACAGAACTCCTGTATCCAGGCGGTTCTGCACCTCACCATCCCCAACCAAATTCAGTAAGCCGGCTGCATGAGAGGCATTATTCGTATGTCCTCCCGAGTACCCCTACCCAAAGCCACCCCCAAAAAAGATGTCGTGTCTGTAGCAAGCGCGGATTTAGGCGTGACACCCGTAGTTTTTGTCCACTCTGTCCTGACAAGCCTGGTCTTTGCCAAGGTGAATGTTTTGAACGCTACCACTCAAAAGTGAAGTTTTAGCGTAGGGTACAGCATTTCACAGACAAGGACACACTTACACAGGGTCTCCCAAGATGCCATTACATTTTGAGAGACCCGAACCATTACAGTTGTAAAGTTACAAAAAAAAGTGTAAAAAAGAAAAAAAAAACGTAAAAAACAAAACACAAAAAAAATATAAAATAAAAAAACCAAAAATAGTTGTCGTTTTATTGTTCTCTCTCTCTCTATTTTCTCTCTATTGTTCTGCTCTTTTTTACTGTATTCTATTCTGCAATGTTTTATCATGCTTGCTTTTCAGGTATGTAATTTTTTGTTTTCAGGTGCGCCATTCAACTGCAGCGCGGAATTATTTATCTTGACAGCAACAGCGTTTGCTCCCACGATACATAAAGCCGTGACTCCAGTGCTGTAGGAGGTGATTTCACCACCACAGTTAAAAAAAAGAGCATATATGCTGAAGCATGGGGGCAGCAGGGGCGGAGGAGTGATTTTGCTCCTAATGCCGCGTACATACGGTCGAAATTCCGACCGTGTGTACGCGGCATAACTTTTTTGCGGGAGGATGCCCCCATGCTTCGGCATATATGTATTTTAGGCACAGGTTGCGTTAAAACATTTTTTTATTTTTTACTAGGTTTTGTTTTGGTATTTGCTTTGCAGGTATGGCATGGTAAGGTCTTACTGTTGTACTGTAATGTTACTTTGTTTTAATGTTAACCACCATTTGCTTATCAGGTACGCCATTCAGTTGCAGCGCGGATCTATTTATCTTGACAGCAACAGCGTTTGCTCCCACGATACATAAAGCCGTGACTCCAACGCTGTAGGAGGTGATTTCACCACCACAGTTAAAAAAAAGAGCATATATGCCGAAGCATGGGGGCAGCAGGGGCGGAGGAGCGATTTTGCTCCTAATGCCGCGTACATACGGTCGAAATTCCGACGGAGGCCTGCCCGTGGAAAATTCTGACCGTGTGTACGCGGCATAACTTTTTTGCGGGAGGATGCCCCCATGCTTCGGCATATATATATTTTAGGCACAGGTTGCGTTAAAACATTTTTTTATTTTTTACTAGGTTTTGTTTTGGTATTTGCTTTGCAGGTATGGCATGGTAAGGTCTTACTGTTGTACTGTAATGTTACTTTGTTTTAATGTTAACCACCATTTGCTTAGCAGGTACGCCATTCAGTTGCAGCGCGGATCTATTTATCTTGACAGCAACAGCGTTTGCTCCCACGATACATAAAGCCGTGACTCCAACGCTGTAGGAGGTGATTTCACCACCACAGTTAAAAAAAAGAGCATATATGCCGAAGCATGGGGGCAGCAGGGGCGGAGGAGCGATTTTGCTCCTAATGCCGCGTATATACGGTCGAAATTCCAACGGAGGCTTATCCGTGGAAAAGTCCGACCGTGTGTACGCGGCATAACCTTTTATGCCGCGTACATACGGTCGAAATTCCGACGAAGGCTTGACCGTGTGTACGCGGCATAACTTTTTTGCGGGAGGATGCCCCCATGCTTCGGCATATATGCCCATCATTAGAAATGGGTGGATGAAGGGAGGTATTCTAATGGTGGGCATACCCACCAATCAATCTCTTTTTTTCGTTCAGCCAATAGGCTGTATGAAAAAAAAGATTACAATACATGTCCAACAAGGACCAGCAACGTACTGGTATGTTGCTGGACTTTGAATGTTTATACCAGAATGATGCCTGCGGGTTTAGGTATCATCTTGGTATCATTCTTTTCAGCCAGCAGCCGGCTTTCATGTAAAAGCAATTCTAGCAGATAATTAGCCTCTAGACTGGTTTTACAAGCAGTGGGAGGGAATGTCCCCCCCCCGGATATAAAAAGCGCCATTGGGAAATTGGGAAAGCATTTTATCACACCGATCTTGGTGTGGTCAGATGCTTTGAGGGCAGAGGAAAGATCTAGGGTCTAACCCCCCAATTTTTTTCAAAAAAAGAGTACCTGTCACTACCTATTGCTATCATAGGGGATATTTACATTCCCTGAGATAACGATAAAAATGGTAAAAAAATAAAATATGGAAGGCACAGTTTAAAAATAAAATAAAAAAGCCAAATAAATAATAAAAAAAAAAAAAAAAAAAAAGCACCGCTGTCCCCCCCTGCTATTGCGCAAAGGCGAACGCAAGCGTCGGTCTAGCGTCATATGTAAACAGCAATTGCATCATGCATGTGAGGTATCACCGCGAAGGTCAGATCGAGGGCAGTCATTTTAGCAGTAGACCTCCTCTGTAAATCTAACGTGGTAACCTGTAAAGGCTTTTAAATGCTTTTAAAAATGAATGTAGTTTGTCGCCGCTGCGCGTTTGTGTGCAATTTTAAAGCATGTCGTGTTTGGTATCCATGTACTCGGCCTATGATCATCTTTTTTATTTCATCAAACATTTGGGCAATATAGTGTTTTTTAGTGCATTAAAAATAAAAAAAGTGTGTTTTTCCCCCAAAAAATGCGTTTGAAAAAACGCTGCGCAAATACTGTGTGGAAAAAAAAAATGCAACACCCACTATTTTAATCTGTAGGGCCTTTGCTTTAAAAAAATATATAATGTTTGGGGGTTCAACATAATTTTCTTGCAAAAAAAAATATTTTTTCATGTAAACAAAAAGTGTCAGAAAGGGCTTTGTCTTCAAGTGGTTAGAAGAGTGGATGATGTGTGACATAAGCTTCCTAATGTTGTGCATAAAATGCCAGGACAGTTCAAAACCCCCCCAAATGACCCCATTTTGTAAAGTAGACACCTCAAGCTATTTGCTGAGAGGCATGTTGAGCCCATTGAATATTTTTTTTTTGTCCCAAGTGATTGAATAATGACCAAAAAAAAAAAAAAATGTACAAAAAGTTGTCACTAAATTATATATTGCTCAAACATGCCATGGGCATATGTGGAATTACACCCCAAAATACATTCTGTTGCTTCTCCTGAGTACGGGGATACCACATGTGTGGGACTTTTTGGGAGCCTAGTCGCGTACGGGACCCCAAAAACCAAGCACCGCCTTCAGGATTTCTATGGGTGTAAATTTTTGATTTCACTCCTCACTGCCTATCACAGTTTCGGAGGCCATGGAATGCCCAGATGGCACAAAACCCCCCCAAATGACCCCATTTTGGAAAGTAGACACCCCAAGCTATTTGCTGAGAGGTATGTTGAGTATTTTGCAGATCTCGCTTTTTGTCACAAAGTTTTGAAAATGTAAAAAAAGAAAAAAAAAAAGAAAAAAAAATGTCTTTCTTAATTTTCAAAAACAAATGAGAGCTGTAAAATACTCACCATGCCTCTCAGCAAATAGCTTGGGGTGTCTACTTTCCAAAATGGGGTCATTTGTGGGGGTTTTGGGCTATTTTGACATTTTATGGCCTTCAAAACTGTGATAGGTAGTGAGGAGTGAAATCAAAAATTTATGCCCTTAGAAACCTTGAAGGCGGTGCTTGGTTTTTGGGGTCCCGTACGCGGCTAGGCTCCCAAAAAGTCCCACACATGTGGTATCCCCGTACTCAGGAGAAGCAGCAGAATGTATTTTGGGGTGTAATTTCACATATAACCATGGCATGTGTGAGCAATATATCATTTAGTGACAACTTTTTGTACATTTTTTTTTTCTTTTTGTCATTATTCAATCATTTGGGACAAAAAAAAAAATATTCAATGGGCTCAACATGCCTCTCAGCAAATAGCTTGGGGTGTCTACTTTCCAAAATGGGGTCATTTGGGGGGGTTTTGTGCCATCTTGGCATTTTATGGCCTTCAAAACTGTGATAGGTAGTGAGGAGCGAAATCAAAAATTTATGCCCTTAGAAACCTTGAAGGCGGTGCTTGGTTTTTGGGGTCCCGTACGCGGCTAGGCTCCCAAAAAGTCCCACACATGTGGTATCCCCGTACTCAGGAGAAGCAGCAGAATGTATTTTGGGGTGTAATTTCACATATGCCCATGGCATGTGTGAGCAATATATCATTTAGTGACAACTTTGTGCAAAAAAAAAACAGTTTGTCATATTCCCGCAACCTGTGGCAAAATATAAAATATTCCATGGACTCAACATGCCTCTCAGTAAATAGCTTGGGGTGTCTACTTTCCAAAATGGGGTAATTTGGGGGGGGGGTTGTGCTATTTTGGCATTTTATGGCCTTCGAAACTGTGATAGGTAGTGAGGAGTGAAATCAAAAATTTACGCCCTTAGAAATCCTGAAGGCGGTGCTTGGTTTTTGGGGCCCTGTACGCGGCTAGGCTCCCAAAAAGTCCCACACATGTGGTATCCCCGTACTCAGGAAAAGCAGCAGAATGTATTTTGGGGTGCAATTCCACATATAACCATGGCATGTGTGAGAAATATATCATTTAGTGACAACTTTTTGTACATTTTTTTTTCTTTTTGTCATTATTCAATCATTTGGGACAAAAAAAAAAAATATTCAATGGGGTCAACATGCCTCTCAGCAAATAGCTTGGGGTGTCTACTTTCCAAAATGGGGTCATTTGGGGGGGTTTTGTGCCATCTTGGCATTTTATGGCCTTCAAAACTGTGATAGGTAGTGAGGAGTGAAATCAAAAATTTATGCCCTTAGAAACCTTGAAGGCGGTGCTTGGTTTTTGGGGTCCCGTACGCGGCTAGGCTACCAAAAAGTCCCACACATGTGGTATCCCCGTACTCAGGAGAAGCAGCAGAATGTATTTTGGGGTGTAATTTCACATATGCCCATGGCATGTGTGAGCAATATATCATTTAGTGACAACTTTGTGCAAAAAAAAAAAAGTTTGTCATATTCCCGCAACTTGTGGCAAAATATAAAATATTCCATGGACTGAACATGCCTCTCAGTAAATAGCTTGGGGTGTCTACTTTCCAAAATGGGGTCATTTGGGGGGGTTTTGTGCTATTTTGGCATTTTATGGCCTTCGAAACTGTGATAGGTAGTGAGGAGTGAAATCAAAAATTTGCGCCCTTAGAAATCCTGAAGGCGGTGCTTGGTTTCCGGGGTCCCGTACGTGGCTAGGCTCCTAAAAAGTCCCACACATGTGGTATCCCCGTACTCAGGAGAAGCAGCAGAATGTATTTTGGGGTGCAATTCCACATATAACCATGGCATGTGTGAGCAATATATCATTTAGTGACAACTTTTTGTAATTTTTTTTTTTTTGTCATTATTCAATCACTTGGGACAAAAAAAAAATATTCAATGGGCTCAACATGCCTCTCAGCAATTTCCTTGGGGTGTCTACTTTCCAAAATTGGGTCATTTGGGGGGGTTTTGTACTGCCCTGCCATTTTAGCACCTCAAGAAATGAGATAGGCAGTCATAAATTTAAAGCTGTGTAAATTTCAGAAAATGTACCCTAGTTGTAAACGCTATAACTTTTGCGCAAACCAATAAATATACGCTTATTGACATTTTTTTTACTAAAGACATGTGGCTGAATACATTTTGGCCTAAATGTATGACTAAAATTGAGTTTATTCAATTTTTCTTATAACAAAAAGTAGAAAATATCATTTTTTTTCAAAATTTTCGGTCTTTTTCTGTTTATATCGCAAAAAATAAAAATCGCAGAGGCAATCAAATACCATTAAAAGAAAGCTCTATTTGTGGGAAGAAAAGGACGCAAATTTCATTTGGGTACAACATTGCATGTCCGCACAATTTACAGTTAAAGCAGCGCAGTGCCGAATCCCAAAAACAGGCTTGGTCCTAATGGCCCGAAATAGTCCGGGGCTTAAGTGGTTAAACGTGACACCTGAGTGACACCTAAGTGACATATAATAAAGAATATAAAAATATCACCAGTACGGCAACTGATGAATAAATATATATAAATGAGCACAGCGGCTCACACAATAAATGGATAACACAAATATTTAAATATAAGTGATACAAACACGTGATGGAGAGTCACTAGTTGTGAGTGATCCATAAACCATCAAGAAATATCTATAAACAAGAAAAAGTCCCAAATGCAGTCCAAACACAAAAAGTTCATATACATTTATGTATGGTGCTCCTCCACCGTGCTGGTTATGATCCATTCATGTTGCACCCAGATCTAGTGTTGAATAGGACAGCCTCCACCAATAAAAATACTGCCTCTTACCGAAAGAGATGGATCCCTTATCACAGGGGATCAGAGAAAACCTGTGGCTATTCCCCAGCCAAGGGTATGGGGCAAGCAGCGTCTCTTATCCAGAAGGTCAGCAGTAGAAACCATAATCCCCATAAATAAAGAGAAGGAATATACCATAGTGTAAAACCTTTTACACATTTATTAAAAGAAAAGACGAATGCACACTTACATATATGCAGATAAAAACGAGCGAAAAAGATAAGCCGGCCGGCTCTAAGTGTAAAGCACGGCCGGCTTATCTTTTTCGCTCGTTTTTCTGCATATATGTAAGTGTGCATTCGTCTTTTCTTTTAATAAATGTGTAAAAGGTTTTACACTATGGTATATTCCTTCTCTTTATTTACGGGGATTATGGTTTCTACTGCTGAGAGCTGCTGACCTTCTGGATAAGAGACGCTGCTTGCCCCATACCCTTGGCTGGGGAATAGCCACAGGTTTTCTCTGATCCCCTGTGATAAGGGATCCATCTCTTTCGGTAAGAGGCAGTATTTTTATTGGTGGAGGCTGTCCTATTCAACACTAGATCTGGGTGCAACATGAATGGATCATAACCAGCACGGTGGAGGAGCACCATACATAAATGTATATGAACTTTTTGTGTTTGGACTGCATTTGGGACTTTTTCTTGTTTATAGATATTTCTTGATGGTTTATGGATCACTCACAACTAGTGACTCTCCATCACGTGTTTGTATCACTTATATTTAAATATTTGTGTTATCCATTTATTGAGTGAGCCTCTGTGCTAATTTATATATATTTATTCATCAGTTGCCGTACTGGTGATATTTTTATATTCTTTATTATATGTCACTTAGGTGTCACTCAGGTGTCACGTTTAATTTAGTGCAACTTTTTTCTTTGTATTATTTGCCTGGTGTTGTATAACACTTATTGTTGCAGCTTCTTTTTTTTTTTTTATGCATTAGCGCAGTTTTTTTTTTTTCTTTCCAATAAATATTATTGACAAGAAAAAATAGAATTGAAAGAATATAACCATTTCCCAAAATTCAAATAGAATCAATTAGAATTTGAATATAATAGAAAGGAAGATTATAATAGAATAGAACATAACAGAATAGTATAGAAAAAAACAACAGAATAGAATAGAATACAATAGAACGAATATAACCATCTTCCAAAATTTAAATTTAGAATAGAATTCTTTAAAATTTGAATAGAAAGGGATAGAATAAAAAATAATAGAATAGAATAGAAAATAATAGAATAGAATAAAAAATAGAAAAATAATAGAATTCAAAAAACAATAGAATAGAAAAGAATAGAATAGAAGGAATATAATCATTTCCCAAAATTCAAACAGAATCAATTCAAATTTGAATAGAATAGAAAAGCATAGATTAGAATAGGAAACTAGTTATATGTTTTCTAGTCTATTCTATTTTATTCTGTTGTTTTTTCTATACTGTTCTGTTATTTTCTATTCTATTCTAATCTATTATTTTCTATTCTAAATCAAAATCTAATTGATTATATTTGAATTTTGGGAAATGGTTATATTCTTTCTATTCTATTGTTTTTTTAATTATATTCTTTTGTATTGTATTCTTTTTTATTCGAATTTTAGAAAATGGATATATTCTATTTTATTCTATTCTTTTTTCTTCTATTCGTTTCTATTCTATTCTGTTTTACTCTATTATATTATATTCTTTTATTTTCTGTTATATTCTTTTCTATTCTATTCCTTTATCTTCTTTTCTATTTTATTCTCTTTGGAAATTGGAAAACAAATCGAAAACATTTCAAATTTGAATTTGAAAACTATTTGAATTCGAAAACTATTCGAAATTGATTTGAAAACTATTTGAATTTGGAAAATCTGAATTGAAACGAATAAACTAATCAAATTCCCAAAACGAATTGAACGGATTAAACAAAATTAACTAAAAAAAATTATGCAAATAACGGATCGAAACAAAACAAATTTTTCCATTCTGCACATGTCTAATCAAGTACAGGAAAACGCACTACTAGCATTGCACTGACACCTGTTGAAGATTGCAAGTGCAGTGCGTTTTAAGTGCACTTCGGGATATGCTAACAGATCGCTGGTTTCCCACACTACGCTGTAGTGTGAACCAGGGCTTCCTTAGGAATGTTTTCAATTCTGACTTGACAAACATCTCCATTACACCATGTCGCCTCTGATCCATTAACACAAGGCAGGATGTATGTTAACAAGTTAGGCTTCCTCGGGCCAAATTCTGCATGCATTGTGCAACCAAATTATTCATTTTTTGGCTATTTGTGACTTTCATGTTAAAACAGTCAGTAAGTAGAGATTGCTTAACTTTGTTTAATTTGTTTAGTGACCACTCAAAGTTGTTTTCAAATATAAACAGGGTTGCTCTACGCCTCATCATTTCTAACTTGTGGATCTCACAATCCACAGAACAGAAACTCTAGTTCAGTGGTGCCAACCTACCAGATTGAAATTTACTGACATGACACCCAAAATTTACTGGCACAGCCAAGTTTATACCGGCATTTCCAAAGGTTACAAAATTACAGTTGTAAAGAACATTTCAGAATTTGGGCTACAAATAAGTACACTATGCAATTAGCAATGTGATTTAAGGTAGATATTAAGGCAAAAAGCATATTTCTTATTTTATTTTCAATATAGTAAGTAAGTGGCTCAGGGGCAGGAAATTAGAATGGGCCACACACATGAAATGGACTCTCACAGTGACACTGACAGCAGTGTGCAGCAGCACAGATCACTGACATGTCCCATCCTGAGTCACAGTGACGGTCTTACTTCATGCCAGGTGGTCCTCTCAGTCCCCCCCCAGTCGAAATAACACTGATAGTCCCACACTTGGCTTGTCTTGCTCCCGTCCCACAGACCCACATATGAGGCTCTGGCCGCTCCACTTGGCTGCCTTGCACTATGACATCACATTACATGCTCAGGCACCGTCTCCACCAGACCCACCCCCCGCCAGTACCACCCGAACACACTGTAGCAGGCACTTAAATGGTCCTGGCCGGGTCTGGACCCGGGCTGCACATACGCACAGTTCCGAGTCAAGCGTCACAGCTATATTTTTTACTGGCAACCTTTTCCTCTTACTGGCATTTACTGGCAGGAGAAAAGTGCCCATTTTTGACTGCCTGCCAGTAAAAATACTGACGGTTGGCAACACTGCTCTAGTTCTGTTGTGAAAAAATGTCCCTTCAGGGTCAGTTATATACATTTCAAATTTTAACTGAGATTATTCTTTAGAAAGGCCATTTAACAAAAAGCACCTGCAAATATCTTTATATATGAGTGATAAGTGGCAGGTTATATTGCAATCACATTGTAAGTTACAGTGTCCAGGCATACTTTTGGACACATTAATCTTACTAGCAATGTAGGTGCAGCATGCTAAATCCAAGGACATTGCAGGGGATACCATTTTACATGGAACAGGCTAGCTCCTAAAGGAGCGCCATTGGGGGACCCAAACACAGGAGTTTCGGGGCCGCTCTGTGTAATTCTATTGCACAGAGCAGGATAGACATAAGTATAGACATGTTTGGTTTTTTTTCCCTTTACAACTACTTTTAAAGTAATACAATTTAAAAAAGACTCCCTTTTTGAAATACTGTCTTTCAAAATAAGGAATTAAATTTACACTTTTTAATCTACAAAAACACTTGTTGCTCTAAAACTAATACTAGTCAAATTAGAAAAATGTATCTCGTCTATGGATGGCATAGAAAACCAAATAATATTTGATCCAGTTATAATAATATTATGTTTCTCGTACAGAGCATGGGAAAGTTAATTACTAATAAAAATTAAGGCTTTTTTTGTGCATTATTTAAAACATTGCTACAGAATCAAGTGAAAAAAATTGTGATATTGAAAGCAAATTTAAATATGAATGATAAAAAATGTAAAGGGGAGGAAGAAGCTAATCAAGGATGATAAAGGAGAGGAATAAGCTAATTAAGGATTATAAAGGGTAATTCAGGGTTAATATGTGGTAAATAGTTATGGTTTTTATTTGCTTCAACTGGCATTATGCACAGGTCAAGGGAAACTCTTTTGATCTGCATATAAAGGAATTAGTTAAAAAATACATTGTTACAGCTAGGTCTTGGAAATTTCAGCCGCCACTCCTATGGCTTCACCAATAGGCTTATGGAATATCAGACAGTGATTCCAAAACAAAGATATAACCACGTGTATAATAAATGCCACATTTTATCTGTAGGTGGTGCTGCAGGTATAGTCTGAAATTACTACTACTCAGGAATTAGGGTGAAACATGATCTTCTAGAGTGGGAGAAACTGCTGTGGGGCTCAGGAACAGGGTGTCATGTTAATTTCCCTAAAAAATCATTTTCATTAACAGTTATAAAAACACATACCGGTACTTCCTAGCAATAAAAGCGGTAATAGAAAAAAATTGCATTACGTGTATGAATTATTTGGCAGGATGATGAAGGGATAATAAACACAGCAGTGCTGCTTCAAGCAATACTTAGGGCATTTAGCCAACTTCTGAAAACCACTTTATTTTGCTCTTATTTTTCAAGTGGAAGAAAAAGAGTCCAGAAAGCAATTAGTTGCAGCAGTTCAGTGGCGTTTTGCCAGATGTACAAATAACTGTACCATTTGTGGTTCCATTAGCATGCTTCCCTATACTCCTTATGACTGATGACTCCTTCATTTACCGAAGACACAGTCATAGTGTGCATTGTGGGTGACATTTCATCCCATGCAGTAAATATAATCATCATCAATTCATCCTACACATAAACAGAGCATTTGCTAATCACTAGTGTTGACCACAAACTATTAGTAATTCTTTAACTGCATATTAAGAATTTTTTTTCAGTTTTGAATAGAGTGGGTAAGGATTAGATCACCTGCAAGATTTTCACAGCTATCTATGGCTTTGTTAGAGAGATGTTCCCCACTTTCTGTCATAGTGACAACAGTTTCACCAGACAGGAAGTGAGGAAAATCTGTAACCGTGATATAGACATATAAATCGGGGTTCTCACATTCCCTTACTCTACTAAAAAAATGCACTTTCATTTCTATTTGTGTTGCTAATAGAAAGCTCTATCGGCAAGACTGGAAGTGGGGGTAAATCTCTCTAACAGAGCCCATATAGCAGTAAAAACCCATTAGGGGTTCTAACCCTGTTGTATGCTTTCCAAAACTAATCATACTTGAATTATTTTGTCAGATGATTAGCACTACCGCAAACAATGGCCTAGGTCAGGTTTGGGCCAGCTATACACGTTCGAATCTCGGCCGGTTCAGCAGGAACTATCTGAGATTTAAACCATTAATGGGCAGGCTGAATGGACCAAGTTGAATGATCGATCAACATGAGTACAACCAGACTGCTGGATTCTCTTGCAATTTGTGCTAGCAGCTGCTATATCTACTAGCAATAATCACTGTCTTCTCCCAGCGGGGACGGCTTCTCCCACCCTCCCGCCGGGAGACGACAATTGCTGATTCCCCTGTCAGCACTGTCTGTGTTGATGGGGAAATCTCTTTCCTGCAACTTGTGGAAAATAAATTTGCATCGTGTATGGCCAGCCTTAGGATGGTGAGTGGTGATTACTAATAGTTAAACAGAGCAACTAGGAGTGAAGGGATAGTAAGGCCTCATGCACACAGTTTTTTTTTTTTGTAAAATGCAGGAGAGTTTAAAGGAAAAAAATGACAGGCACGCCTAGGAGCAGCTGTAAAAATGTCCAGTGTGCATGAGACCTAAAATAATCATTCAGAGAACTATAGTGTAACTATAAATCAATCAGAAATTCAATCTCCCAAGCATTCTGTATTAACAAATTTGAAAGTAATATACACACCCATGTCTTATTATCCAATTGTTAGATTAGATACTTATCTCATTGTGCCTGGACTTGTGTCTTTTTTCAACCTGACTAACTATGTAACTATGTGACTGTGTTTATTCCCTTAATTTTGTGTTTTACACTAGCAAAATTGTGCCCACTTGCTAAGCAGGCTGAATCTGGCGGTGAGCGCTAGTGTGTGCATCGGTACAGTCTGAGCAAGTGCATAGGTAGGCATTGATGTAGTGCTGAATGAAGTGGAGGCTTGTGGGAGAGATAGTGAGAGCAGGTCAGATGCAGTGATAAACATGGGGGTTTACTGTAAGTGAAGGTATGATGTGAGGGAGGGGGGGAAGATGGGTGTCGGCTTCCTAACATCCTGCCAGCAGCTTACTTACCGCCCTCTGCACAGCCGGAGCCACTTGCCCGCTAAGCTCTGCATATTACAGCAGCCTCTTGCCACAAGTAAATGGAAGTCAGAAAGGAGCCATGCAGCTTGTGCTCGTTCCACTCTGCAGTCCTCCTAGAGGTATTTCACACCAGCAGCTTCCTTGCAGATCTCTGCACAGCTCCAGCCGCCTGCCCGCCAAATTCTGCACCAGCCAATGGGGGAACTGGTCCTCATTTAGTTACCTGTACATTGCCGCCACTGGGATTACATATGGGGAATGTTTTGGGTTTAGTCCCCTATACAGTATAGCGGACTAGGATTTTTTACATGTCTAATATTTATATTTATATATATTTATATTTTTGATACATGCTTTAAGCATTAATAAAATCATTGTAGTTAACTCTTTAGGGTGTGTATTTGTCTGTTCTCTTTTTTATTTTTCCTATTACACCAGCCACTTGCCTGCTGACCTCTGCATACTCCAGTTTGTTCCAGAGATGATCACCTTGTCAAATTGTGACATGCCTGCCTACACCAAATGTAGTAAGTGCATGATTTTTTATTATTACTTTTTCTTTTTTCTGAGTAGTGCACGAGCCATTACACTTATTTCACAAGTATATAGCTTACACCTGTTGTTGGTGGAAGCCCTCTGCCATATTGTGTCATACTCCTGGCCATAGGCCTTCTCTCGACATCTCTGGCTGTAGGCCTTAACATTTACCAATACAAGAATGTACACACAAAAAATGCATTTTCCACACTTTACTGTAACTTCACAAAGATTGCAGTGATATCTGACATCACATTTGACATACTGTCAAAATACTTCAGTGCAGAATGCACACATCCTAATAAAGCTGTGTACATACTGCAAACTAACTGTGCAATATTTCTGACTATTTTCTGTAAAATAATACACGCTAAGTTTTTAGAATGTGGGTGTGGTCTTGAAGTGTTTTTGTGCACTCTATGTTGACATTTTAGTAATTTTTTTAGACAATACCATAGGGTACTGTAAAAAAGAAGCTTACAAACTATACTGTGAAACTGTTGTGCCACTGCCCAATTGGCATGAAGTTGAAGTGCCCTATTTTTTAGCTTTATTTTTTGAAGAGTACACTTTCCAATAGATTTAAGATCTGTTGTGGCTGCTTCTTTCACTGTTTAATTCAAGTCTATTACCACTGGATAAAAAAATCTGGTGTCACAGCAAAAACTAACTCAAAAAGCAATTTTTTTCAAGTTGAAATGAATCAGATTGGTGTGTTGCTGCTGTTGTAATCAATAGTGTATAATGAAGACAAATCTCCTGTATTACACATAAAAAATATGGGATGCCAGAATACTGTGTAGCTAAAGTTGTCTGTAAAAATTCTATGTTTTGTAATACCACACACAGCATCTCCTAAGTATGTAATCAAAATAATTGGTATTTCTTACTCTCTTCCCACTATATTGAATTTTTAGACATTAGTTTTGCCATTGGTACTCGCTTTTCATGCCAGTGCTATAGCTTCCTATTCCCTTTGTTTCACAACCACTTGCCTACTAGTCTGAATGAGCATATTTGGTTTTCAAGATTCAGCCCCCATAGACTTCAACAGGGTTCGGATTTGACTTATGTAGCGGCCTCCTCACTCCCCTCTCTGCATCAGCTCATCTTTCTCATGTCTAGGGGTTCCTCAGAGGGGAGAGAGCGGGGTCACCACGCCAAGCCTTCACCACAGATGTCTGTGCGGTGTAAGTTAAGTTCTTTCTCTACCTTCGGGTCAGTGTTGTGCACCTGGAGTTACCTTGAACAATGTCCACCAGGAAAGAGCCCCACACCATTAAAGTCCAACACTCCTTTATTCTTTCCAAGTGAACAGCATAATCAGTTAGACTCCCTTAAAGAACAGAACAAACAAGGAGGTGTGGATGCGAGTAGGCCCAGACACAATGAACTCTCCACTTTCCTCCATGAAAGTGGGCTGAGGTCTCCGAGCGGGGGGGGGATTTCGTTCCAGGCGGTCTCCGATGGGAGGCTCACCTGTCACTGGCAATCTGCTGCACCCTGCCTTCAAGTGAGTAGCTCCCCCCCGGTCCATTACGCCTTCTGGATTCGGGTACCCAATCCCTGGGTTCCCTAGGACCTCCGTCCCTCGCGGAACTCAGTGTTGGGCACTGAGCTCCAGACCTCCATTCAAGTACCTCATCCCAGGCCAAAGGTGCCTGAGATGGAACACGAACTCCTTGCGTCCTCTAGGCCTAGGCCTGCCTAGAGGACCGACACGAACCACCGCCCTCAGGCTGAAGGTGCCTGGGACTCGACCCCGTGACAAAGATGGCCGGCCCCCTTTATACCCTCTCCCAGCAAGCACGGCGGGTTCCCCGCCCCACCATAATGCTGCCGAGGGAGGACAAAAAGGAGGCACGGCACACAGCAATGGTTCAACCCTAGCCCAGGGCGACAGCGCCACCTGCTGGGCCCCAGGGAACTACACATCACTGGTGTGTCTGCCAGGTTTAAATTACACCCGGGAAAGTACATACCCGCTACACTTAATTTTAACTTAATCGTTTTCTGGCTCAACAAATGCTCCGCGTATCGAACCCAGACAAATTCACTCATCTCTAGCAGGGACATGCAGAGAGGAGGTAGAGGCTGAGCCAGGAATTTTTGGGTTCTCTTTCATTTCCTCCCACTAGTGGTGATATCTCTCCTCCCTTGTGTAGCTTTTATATCTCAGTCAGTCCTCCAGCCTTTGGGTTCAAAGCACACATAGGGTGTGTTGCGTTGGGGAGGGGGAGCATGTGCACACTTCTGGGCTGAGAGGAAGCCAAACACTGAGATGTTATTATAAACCAATCCACTACCTCCAAATGGAAATTACAGAACTTTTCCAATGCAGCAGCCATTATGTAGAAGTTCAATATCCGCACCTAACCTTTATTTATTTTACTTTCAATTTTAGTTTATTTAATATCTGGGTCATTACAAGTGCTTAAAATAAAGGTGATGCCAGACTGTGATTTAAGTTCCAGTACTTCATCTAATCTTTGGAAAAAACTGTATTTGCTGATAGTCCACAGCCTGCAGTGTTTACCATTTGCCTCCCTGTCCCAGTAAGTAATTAGAAGGATTTTTTATTACTGACTGCAGACTGCAGTGTATAACTTGCTGGGGTGTGAAAGTAACCCTGCTAGTGTGCTACCAAACCACAGAAAAAAGTAATTTCTTAAAAATCATAAAAAATAAACACATTCTTTCTTCAATATTCTTCCTAAATCATCTGCATATGGCACTTCTAGACACTTCAGAAACCTCATACAGTAACAATGATTCAATATGAGCATGTTTAAAGGCGATTTAAAATTGTCCTTTTATGATTTAGAATGATATTCTCTTTTTTATTTTTAATAAATAAAGAGGCATTTACTACATGCTAATTTATGTTTTAGGCATCTTTATTATATATGTTTTTGCACTTAAAAATGTTCCCCATTTTGTGTTTGTGTCAAAAATTGGTTTCTGTGTCAGTAAACCACAGAGTGGCCCCATAGATCCTATAACATTTTAAGTGAGGTGCTACATTCTTTAGATTATGACCAAAAAGATAACCAAAACATTTTACCATAGCATGAATACAAGATTGTCTTTGTATCGTATCTTACAAATACATGTTGGCTTAAAAATGAGTTGCATCACAGGACGACCACATCATGGATAGAAAAATAACAGAACTTACTCATTTCAAGGTATTCTTCAAATAATCCATATGCATTGATGGGCTGCAAGTTATAATCTTTCTCCCACTGTGGAAAGCTAGCTTTCCCATGCGCACCATGCTCCTGCCTTAATCTTCTGCGTGTCCACCAATTCTGAATCAACCTAGATTATTACCAAATAAAAAAGATTTCTTGCAACAAAATTAGATTATCAACATTATACGTATTTGGTAAGGCGATACAAAGTACAGTAACCAGGGCTTTTTTTCTCAAAGAATAGGTTCAGGAACCCAACCACGTCAACCCCCAAATCCTCATGGTTGGCAAGGCCAAATTGCAGAGTGGAGTGGGTTTTAAATGGGCCACTAAATACCAGGAGTGCACTATGTACAGAGTGCAGGGTTCAGGGGTGCTCTATGTACAGAGTACAGGGTTCAGGGGTACGCTACATACAGAGTGCATGGTTCAGGAGTGTGTTATGTATAGTTCTGGAGTGCAATATGCACAGGCTCCAGGGCTGCACTATGCATACAGTGCAGGGTTCAGGGCTGTGCTATGTATAGAATGCAGAGTTCAAGCACATTTCACTAGAATAAAGAATAATCTGGTTCTTATATGGTAATGTACTGTAGTTCACTATTCTTAATTGATATATGTGTAACAGCTGTAACTTCTTTACATTTACTTACGGGTAGCCAAGTTCCATGAAGTTATTCCAGGTTTGCTTCAGTGCCATTATTATGCCCATCTGCATGCATAAATCAATAAGGCATCCACTGGGGTGACACTACAGATACATAGGAAAAGAATATAATTTACATAGATTTCTTGTTTTTTTTTTAAAGGAGTATATGAGCTATGCTACATTTCAACCACTAAACTGCAAATATAAAGACTCAGTCTAGTAAAAACACTAACCTCTTCCAGCCTCCATCTGTTGATAATCCTTAAATAAGCACCCGGCCTTCCGGTAAACCTTTAAGGAAAAAATTGTACATGCATAACTGAATAGTGAAATACAGGTTAATTCTATGGAACTATTTAAAATGAACTTATCAATGTGTAAACCGCAAATGATCCTTTCAAGTAACAGATTAATCATGGTAAAAATTATCTGTAGGGGTGAAATTTGATACAAGATACCCGGGTAGCTGCCCAGACCCCTAATTCTAAGAAGCCTAATGCTGCATACACACGACCGTTTTTAATGTCATTGAAAAAAACAAAGTTTTTCTCGACGTGATTCTTCTCAATGCCTGCCTTGCCTACACACTATCGTGGAAAAAAATGCTTGAGTAAAGCGCAGTGACGTACAACACGTACGACGGCACTATAAAGGGGAAGTTCCATTCGGATGGCGCCACCCTTTGGGCTGCTTTTGCTGATCCTTGTATTAGTAAAGTTTGGTGAGAGACGATTTGCGCTTTTCAGCCTCGTGCTCTTCAGTCTGTTACAGCGTGACGAATGTGCCATCTCCATTATGAACGCTAGTTTTACCAGAGCGAGCGCTCCCGTCTCATAACTTGCTTCTGAGCATGCACATTTTTTTCACGTCGTTAAAGCCTGCACACGGCCGTTTTTCATGACGAGAAAAACGATGACGTGAAAAACGACGAGAAAAATTAGAGCATGTTCCAAATTTTTAATGCCCATTTTTCACGTCGTGAAAAATGCTCTGGAGCCCACACACGATTGTTTTTAATGACCAAATGAAAAAATTGCATTTTTCTCGTCATGAAAAACGGTCGTGTGTACGCGGCATAAGACTTTTCTATTTAAATTGAATGGTTCTGTTATGATCTTCCCAGAAAGTCTGCATGTTGATTTATTTTTTCATGACAATGAATATAAAATCCACCTACACATATTCATAGATATGTAAATAGAAAACGTTCATTACTTGAGAACTTAAAGAGGAGATGAACTCTGGATGATGTGTCCAAAAAAGGCCAGCAGAGGCCAAAGCACCAGTATTGCTTATGGTCTCTCTGTAGCTGATCTTTTGCCCATTACTGACCTACTATGCCTGGATCTGCACTGTGTCTCTGTGTGGGGGTGGCCATTTAGGTAGGGTAAGGCATTTACTTCCTTGTGTTAGAACCTTCAGCAAGAACAACAGTGAGCAGCACAGTAGCAACATCAGCAAATCTCACTTCAATTCTCCTGAGACCAGCAGCAGGAGACAGCATGCCCTTAAATCTCCCACTGCAGATATACAGCTATAGGGTTGTAGCCACAGGAGAGCACCTAGGCACCTTCATATGCCAGGAAGTGCATTGCTGTATGTGAGAAATAATTATAGACAAAAGTAAAATTTTCTTCAGGATACTGCTTAGGCACAGTTAACATTTCTAAATGTTCACTATAACATATCAAATCTTCACTTTTTTAGTTCAGTTCCACTTTAAAGGTTTTAGCTAGCTATGATATGCATTTTACTGTTCTATGAAATTATCAATTTTTCAGGAAGCTCAATGGTATTATTATTATTATAATAATTATTTTGATTATCATCATTAATAATAATAATAAAAATAACAATAATAATAGCAATAATATTGTTAATATTTGCAGTTTATGCATATGTGCCCACTACCTGTACATCAGCTGGTTTTACCAAGACTGAAAGATTAAATCTTATAGTGGGGGAATGGGGGAGTATTACTACACATTGTGCCACCCTCATTTTCTCCTGAATTTGATGGTTAAGATGTAAATCTCATTGCTATGTTAGGTATTCAGATCAAGTGACACATTTAACAAACCACAGTTCCTGTCATAAAGTTATAAACAGTCCGTAGAGCAATTAAGGTAATACACATCTGTGAGTCTGTTTTTTTACATAAAACTGAACTTCCAAAGCCAACTCTAATTCATAATCCCCAACTCCAATCATAATGCAGTTACCTTTACATCATATGACTACTTTAATGTATAAATAGAATAATTTTCAGAGTAATTTACAAGGTCCAGAAACTTAATAAGACACATTAGACTTCCTAACAAAAATATACCTAAGCGCTATAATATTTGGCATCTAATAAATCACCATTTTATTTTTGCTAGTTGTTAGATTGTGAAACCACAGATTGAAATATAGATGAATTTAGGATAGTTGGCATTAAAGGTGTGTCAGCTGAACATGATAAAATGCTCTCCAGTACACCTACCATCCATCCCTCGAACACTGAACACTGATTGGGGGACATTAAATCTGTGGCATGATCTCCAGGGGCAACAAATAGTTGTTGCAATTGACAGATGAAGCTCGTGTTTACTATTGGAAATACCAAGGACACTGAGGAACTGTGACTCTGCTATATCAGATTAGACTTACTCTCCAAGTTTTCCAAACACTGTACTGAATTAAAGACCAGTTGTACTCTAAATAAAGTGGTACTAAACATTTTTTATATAATAAAATAAGTGCAATATGTTTCTATATAACGAGAACATACTTTCTATCTCTCTTTTCCTTTGTTTCATCTCTCAAATTCAAGCATTTTTCTGCTGTTTTCAGACTTTCTTTTCTATGGTGGTTACATTTGTTCTTCATGCCCTCTTTGTGTATGTGAACGTAGCCACCCTTTCCTGCTCACCCAATAGATGGGCCAAACATCTACCTGCAGACACATTCAGCTCTATGGGAATTGTAGTACACATAGAGCATGTGACCAGATATAACAGCAGTGCTCGCTCTACATTAGTAGCAATGAGGTGCATCAGTGCAGGATGGGGTGCATGCACAGGACAAAAGAAGAAGCATTAAAACAATGGTAAGAGGCTTAAAAAAAAACAGTTATGGTATACTTGATTTTTTAGAATGACTCACAAAAATGTGAGTTTAGTCTCACTTTAACCACCTTAATACCAGCATTTTGCACCCCCTTCCTTTCCAGGTCATTTTTCAGTTTTCAGTGCTTCATCACTTTGTAATGGCTTTGGGGAGGGGGAGAACTAAGAACTCCCCTGGGAAGATTTCCCAGCTGGAGCTACTGAGAGTCAAGAAGATGGCAGCAAGAATCATGACATCACCTGTAAGCCTCAGATGGTTGTACCTTCTCAATAACTTGCAGAAACTGATGAGGCAAAACCAAAGTAATCAATGAAAGAATAACAACTAAAAAAAAGCAAGCAGATATGCACTAAAATGTAGAAATGTACCTGTACTGATCCTCCTTCCCTCACCTTTGAAAGGAAGGCGAGAGGCTGGCTGTTTGTAAATATTCCCTGCACTGTTTGTATTTTCACTTCATTAAAACAATATTTAAAAAGCATAAAGCTGAATCTCTAAATGCTTAAATAGAAAATTAAAACTTTGCCACTGTGAACAATTCTGCAAAAAAAAATCTGTTACATTCATGTCTGGACATGGCAGCAAGTGATAATTTTTTTTTTTTTTTAGAGGTCAGAATTGTGTTTGCTTTGTTAAAAACTGTGGTGAAGGCTACTGTGCTTGTGCTTAAATGAGTTACCTGCTCAATGAACTTGCCCCAGTGACAATCACTCTGGGACTGCTGGTGTTTACATTGTTGTCCAGCAAGCTGGAAAATATCTACAGAGGGTGAGGCTGAGTGTGTCAGTTATCACATGGTATGGTATCTTGTTCATTCATAAATAGTGGCATTCTTGGAGTGTCAAAATATCTGATGGGATGCACTTTTGCCACTGAAATAACGTAAGTAGTACTTGAAGAAGAAGATGACTACACATTTTTAAAACACAGGGTTTGAATAAAGAGGCCCATTTGTAGCATAAAGTGAAGATATTTCAGATAGGTTACCAAATGCAACAAGTACATTTGGTATACTGTACCTACAAAGAACAACTCTATAGAACAGATGACCATACTACTGTTGCTACAATTGGTTTAGTTATAGATGTCCATGGATTATTTATTTGCACAAAGTTATCTCACAACTCTGAAATAAACACCAAGTGCTTGTAATCATAAAATCTCTTCTATTGTCCCTTATATAATAGTAAACTTTAGTTGGGGAAGGGAACAACTGGCAGATGTCTTCATACAAAGATTTAGCAGGTGAGTAGACAACAGAGAAAGGGGCAGCCGATAAATCACTTTACAACTAACAAGAAAGACAGTTTATTATATGTTTTGAACTGATTTATAGTTCACAATTTTCTCATGAGAGATTTTCAGCTGCCTAAACAAGTTAGGATTTCTTAATAGTGTTACCACAGTGAGGAGTAAAATAGCCTACTCTCAGCTGATTTATTGTTGATGGTGAGTGCTCTGACTTATATAGCTACATAGTTAGTCAGGTTGAAAAAAGACACACGTCCTTCTAGTTTAACCAATAGAAAAAAAAAGACAAACAGAAAACTTAGACTCCATTCACACAGGGGCAACACGACTTCCAGCGCGACTTTGGGAGGCAACTTGGACACGACATGAGTATGAATCACAGCGCGACATGAGGCAACTTACAAGGCAACTTCAAGTTGCCTCCAGGACAGGAGGCTTTCCAGTGGCCAATCAAAAAAGAATCAGCTCTGTGGGAGGGAGGGGTTTGCCTGAGAAATGTATGTTCTCTTCCTGTATTGTTGTTTCTGTTAAGACAGTGATCCGACTTCTGAGGCGACTTCCATTGAAATCAATGGGTACAAGTTGCCTACAAGTCACCTAGAAGTCGGATTGAAGTAGTACAGGAACCTTTTCTGAAGTCGGAGCGACTGCAGTAGTGTGCATTAAGACGGCTCCATTCACTTACATTGATTTTCTCATGCAGCGCGACTTGAGGCGACTAGGGGCGACTTGGGGCGACTTGAAGTCGGATCCAAAGTCGTCCCTGTGTGAATGGGCTCTTACATGTACACAATTCTATACCCACAGATGTTCTATAGGAAGGCAAAAAAACCATAATAAAGCATGGTCCAATTTGCTCCAGTGGGGGAAAAAAATCCTTCCTGATCCCCAGGAGGCAATTGGATGTTCCCTGGATCAACTACCCCTGATGTTATTACCTATAAATGTTAATATCCAGTTATATTTTGTACATTTAGGAATGCATCCAGCTCTTTTAAAAAAATAAAAATAAAAATCTACTGAGCCGAGTTGAAGATCATATAAACTATGCGGCATAGAGTTCAGACTTTTGTGTACATTACAAACAAGTTTGAAAGCTCCTGCTTTCTGGTTGAAGGATGTAGTTCTAGGTCATTTTAATTATATACATAGATGAGGGACAGAGTAAACTATTTAAAATTAGCCAAAGTCACAAACAGAAACTATACTTATACTGGTAATAGCTAGGCCACTTAACCAATGAAGACACGTGTATTATTTATACTGTATTAACCACTTGCCGCCCGCCCTATAGCAGATTGACGGCGGCAAAGTGGTTTCAAAATCCTGACTGGACGTCATATGATGTCCTCAGGATTTTGAGCTGCTGCGCGCCCCCGGGGGCGCGCATCGCGGCGATCATTGCTGCAGGGTGTCAGTCTGACACCCCGCAACTCCGATCTAGGTAAAGAGTCTCCGACGGAGACTCTTTACCACGTGATCAGCCGTGTCCAATCACGGCTGATCACAGTGTAAACAGGAAGAGCCGGTCATCGGCTTTTCCTCACTCGCGTCTGTCAGACGCGAGTAGAGGAGAGCCGATCGGCTGCTCCTCTGACAGGGGGGGGGTTTGTGCTGATCGATTATCAGCACAGCCCCCCCGAGGATGCCCACTGGACCACCAGGGATGCCACTAGACCACCAGGGATGCCACTAGACCGCCAGGGAAGCCCACCATAAGGTATGCCACCCTAGACCACCAGGGATAATGGATGCCAATGCCAAATGGATGCCAATCAGTGCCACAATGGATGCCAATCAGTGCCCACAATGGGCACCACTGATTGGCAGGCATTATTGTTTGGCACTGATTGGCATCCATTAGTACAGTACAGTGCCACCTATCAGTGCCCATCCATGCCACCTATCAGTGCCCATCCATGCCCATCCGTGCCACCTATCAGTGCCCATCCATGCCACCTATCCGTGCCCATCAGTGCCCACCTGTGCCGACCTATCTGTGCCCACCCGTGCCGCCTATCTGTGCCCACCCGTGCCGCCGATCGTTGCCCATCCGTGCCGCCGATCGTTGCCCATCCGGGCCTCCGATCGTTGCCCATCCGTGCCACCTCATCGGTGCCCATCCGTGCCCGTCAGTGCAGCCCCATCAGTGCCCATCAGTGAAGGAGAAAACTAACTTATTTACAAAGTTTTGTAACTGAAACAAAAAAACACTTTTTTTTTTTTCAAAATTTTCGGTCTTTTTTTTATTTTTTTGCAGAAAATAAAAATCGCAGAGGTGATTAAATACCACCAAAAGAAAGCTCTATTTGTGGGAACAAAATTATAAAAATTTAGTTTGGGTACAGTGTAGCACGACCGCGCAATTGTCATTCAAAGTGCAACAGCGCAGAAAGCTGAAAATTGGTCTGGGCAGGAAGGTGTATAAGTGCCCAGTATGGAAGTGGTTAAAGTGTGTTCAGATGCCCGTAAAAGTCTGACACACTTCTATGAACAAACACATAAGTGCAATAAGGAATTAAGATTTAAAGAAATTAATTCTCAATTACTGTCACTCCTATTAGCAATAGTCTGTTAATTCTGTACACTCTCACATAATCATTTCATATAATGAAACTCCAACACTGCTTGGTTTACTTACAATAGAAATCTATATGTTGAAGAAAATCTGTTATAATTATTGTGTGTGAGACATTCTTATATGGTGTTCAATCAGATCAATGTGTTTTATGCTAACATTTTAGATCCATATAATCTGTGACAAATGCAGGGCAGAAACTTCAATATTTAAAGCAATGACTTTTTGATAAAATGTGTAATATGCCAGAACCCACCACCACAACCAGAGGTCTCCAGACTTCTATATTTAAAAGGAAAACTTACAAGGAATGGCCTTACCTTCCAAGGAAGAATGCTATGTAAAAGGTCGAACTGTTCAGATTGACAAACTGAAAAAGAAACATTTTCAAAGTAAAGCTGTTCTCCCATTCTGATTCAGTACGTGGCTGTTCTGTGGGCAAAAACATGTGCACAACTGTAGATTTTAACCATTTTCACTTAGATCTCAAGTAATTAACAAACTAATGTGCAACTACTTGGTAAGGAGTTTTCTACTATATGTTCAATATTGAAAAATGGACAAGAGCAGAAATGACATGTGAGTTTTCTTACATTGCAGGATATTAGTCTGCTACTGACATCTGTACACTGCTCTACATACTACTGACCCCTGCACACTGCGCCACATACTACTGACCTCTATATACTGCCCTACATACTACTGACCTCTGTACATTGTTCAACATGCTACTGACCTCTGCACACTGCTCTACATCCTACTGACCTCTGCACACTGATCCACATACTACTGTCCCCTATACACTGCTCTACATAATACCGACCCCTGTACATTGCCCTATATACTACTGACCTCAATACACTGCCCTACATACTACTGACCTCTGTACATTGTTCAACATGCTACCGACCTCTGTCTACTGCCCTACATACTACTGACCTCTGTCTACTGCCCTACATATTACTGACCTCTGTCTACTGCCCTACATATTACTGACTTCTGTACACTGCTCTACATACTACTGACCTCTGTACACTGCTCTACATACTACTGACCTCTGTCTACTGCCCTACATAATAATGGCTTCTGTACACTGCCCTACTAAATACTGACCTCTGTACACTGCCCTACATACTACTGACCTCTATACACAGTTTAACATATTACTGACCTCTGCACATTGCCCTACATACTACTGACCTATGTACACTGCTCTACATCCTACTGACCTCCGTACACTGCTCTACATAATACTGACCCCTGTAAACTGCTCTACATAGTACCGACCTCTGTACACTGCCCTACATGCCATTGACCTCTGTACATTGTTCTGCATCCTACTGACCTCTGTACTCTGCTCTACATTTTACAGACCTCTGTACACTGCTCTACATACTAATGACCCCTGTACACTACCCTACATACTTCTGTACACTGCTCTACGTGCTACTGATGCCTGTACACTGCCCTACATCCTACTGACCCCTGTACACTGCCCTACATACTACTGACCTCTGTACACTGCCCTGCATACTACTGACATCTGTACACTGCCCTACATGCCATTGACCTATGTACATAGACCTACATACTACTGACCCCTGTACACTGCCCTACATACTACTGACTTCTGTACACTGCTCTACATACTTATGACCCCTGTACTCTTCCCTACATATTACTGACCCCTGTACTCTGCCCTACTTACACTGGCAAGTACTACAACCCAGCCAGCCAGGCCAGAATTAACAGCAGACAGCCAGGCCTAAAACTAGTCAAGCAAATCACCAATTGTTCTGCTTTCATGATGGACTTATGTATCGGACTTGTGGGGTGAGCAATTACTCTCCAAAATACATGTTTTTGGATCGAGGCCGTTCATTTGGAACTCAATACTGTTCCAGTACAAGTAAAGATGTATACTTGGACATTGGGCCATTACCCTTTTAGGCCTAAATGAAATACAATACTCATTAATCCCACAGTTTTTGAAAATAAGAAACTTTGAATTCTGCAACAATATATAACTGTATAAAATAAATCTTTTGCAAGCACTGCACTATAAATTAAATTTTTTGAAAAAATTGTGAATGAAGGTGAATGCTGAGTTTCTCACCAAAACTAACTTTTAAGGTAGGCTAAGTTTATATTTTCACAATGACATTTGTTTTATTACAGTTTTCTGTGAATTGTTCACACCCAACAATCGATGGTGATAATTTTTGAGAAAGAAAAAAAAAAAAGACACATTTGCTATGGAATAGAAGAAAAGTAAATAGGAGATGGCTTGGAGACCCATGTAATGTGTTTTTTTCAGGCTCCTAAAGTAAGCTTTTGAATCATTTTACAAATATGAAGAGAAAAGAGCAGAAGAAAGAAATGAAATGTGGTAATATACTTACCAAGGTTAGTGAGGATGAGTGCAACTTTTTCATACAGCTGCAAAATAGGTCCAAAAGAAAATTTTAGCTTCAAGTTATTGCATAGCTATTTTTAACTTTATCAACAGTAAAAACAACAAAATATTAATAATTAAAAAAAAAAATAGAATCTAGAAATACACTTTTAGCTTTTGAATGTTTCGATTATTTAGAGTAATTTGACTTATTACAGGCATTATCTAATTAAATACGAGAACACATAATTATTTAAAAGCATTGATTTTCTGTAAGCTCCTAGGCTGAATGAGACTCGGCCCCATCATTTCACATCCAGGAAACTCTAATGTTTCGGCTCACAGACAAATCAAGTACTATAAAGTTATAAATAGCATCTTACCACATTCAGTAGCATAATGATGCAAAAGTTGATACACACTGCAGTCCCTGTGGTAGCAACCTGAGAATTATTCCTGATTAAGGCCCATTTAAAGGCAGCAAATGTACTGACAGTCACAACACGATATATTACAATGCCGAAAACAGCAGCAATTACCACACAAATCTAAAAAGCAAGAAGAAGAAAGAAAGCAGCTGTTAGAAACAGGTATACTCCATAACTTCATTAGAAAAGCAATATGACTTATAACATATCAAAAATAAATTTTTTATTCACTAGTACCTACATAATATTAATATTCCAGGGTGCTATTGCTGATATCCTTCTGAAAAAAGCTAGTTGCCAGTCTGCACTCTGAGTCATTGTCCTGGAACAAGCCTTTAGATCAGCGATATTAAAGTGAACTTAGAAATCCTGATCTACACGCCTTGAGTGAAGAGTCATATGCATTAAACTTTTTGTCTCAAATGTTATTGTAGTAACATTTGTTACTACAGTGCAGTCAATGTGTTTAAGGGGATTCAGGTTCCCCCTTCTTCAGGGCAATTAAATGATAAGTTAACTTTAAAAAAAATGTTTTAAAAAAATGCAAATTTTTTTGCAGGTAAAAAAATGTGCATTTATTCTTCTTTATTTGGAGCCTGTAAAGCATTGTACCAGCGATCAGCAAATCACTGGTGCTATGCAGGTCGCCAGCAGATCTGCCAGTGTATCTGCACGCCTGTATATATCCCGTAGGAGCAAGCAGATACAATCTGACCAGAAGAGAGAGTGAACTAACACGGCGCTCCACAGCACTGTGGTAGTTCATTGAAAAATACAAGCCGACAGCTGCAAAGGCTGCCCGACCTTGTCGTTTTTCATTCAGACTGTGAATGAGTGACATGGCCGGGAGGCATCCCGCTCGGCCACAAATGTTTTTTAAATTGTAACAGCTAGAGGGGGGAGCGGTCTAGCTGTCAGATCGGGGAATCAGGGAGGTGTGTTTGTTACATGTTACACCCTGAATATGGGTGTAATGTGTTACAAAAGGTGAACTTATCCTTTAAAGGGGTTGTAAAGGTTTGTTTTTTATTTTCTAAATAGGTTCCTTTAAGCTAGTGCATTGTTGGTTCACTTACCTTTTCCTTTGATTTACCTTCTAAATGTTTTTTTCTTTGTCTGAATTTCTCACTTCCTGTTTCTCCTCACTAAACTTCACACCATCATCCGAGTGGTGTGGAGTCAGCCAGAACAGCTTACTGAACAGCTTACTGAGGAGGAACAGGAAGTGAGAAATTCAGACAAAGAAAACAAAGAAAATAATATTTAGAAGGGAAATCGAAGGAAAAGGTAAGTGAACCATAAAAAACGAACCTTTACAACCCCTTTAATGTTAGATGTTGTGTATGCTGTGAGACGAGTCGGGAGGCTCTGCCTAGTTTTGGGGTTTTTCATAGTGTCTGAATTTTCTCCCTTGTGTTATTAAAAATAAAACCTGTCACATTCTGGAAAACCCAGGACAGAGCCTCCCTAGCAGACCCCAATTTCACAGCATACACCAAATCTACTATCTTTATTCAACCTGACTACCAGGAAACTGGAATGTTCAAAAGTGAAAAAAAATCAATGAGCTAAATAAATATGCATAAATCTCATAACAACAAGCTTGGTTATGTTTTGCCTTCTAGATCAGCTGGAGTATTTGCTACTTTTTTTTAAAAGAAAACATTTGATAGGTTAATTTTTATAGACATATCTCTTTTTGTGTTATAAAACTATATTATGAATTATTTTCTTCTATGCTATTGTCTTTATTTCTTCTAAAATAACATATTATCTATAAAAATAACAAACCATAAAAAATATTCCAGAAGCAGAAACAACAAGTCTGCTGCATTTATCTGCAAAGGCTTGGTAAGGCTCCGGCTTTCCTGATATTGGGTTTAGCCGCTCTTTTTTGGAGTATTTGGCTTCAAATTGAGGACGGATCTCTTCCTGTATTTAAAGGAACAAATGAAAGGAAAAAAAAATATATTTGTATAATATATATAAAAAAATTAGTAGAGAAAATAATGGTTCCTAAAAAATCGAATTTCTTTTTCGTACATCACGGGACACAGAGCGACATAGTCATTACTAATGGGTTATATAGATACCGTCAGGTGCTGGCACTGGCAACTTCCAAAACCGGAAGTACCCTCCCCTATATAAGCCCCTCCCATCCGGGAGCACCTCACTTTTTTGCCAGTGTCTAAGGTGTTGGCCAAGAAGAAACATGTGTTTTTCACTGAGCTTGCGTACAGGTTCTTTTGGGCCTCAGTAAGCTATTCCGGATCCGACCAAAAAAGCTTCATAGCTAAACGGTCGGTACCCGGGCCTTGCAGAGAAGAGCAAGGTTTTGCCTGTAATGCTTCTCTTAGGAGAGCTGGACCCTGGGATCCAGAGCTCTGGTCATACCCACGACCAAGATGTTTTCTGTGCAGGGTGCTATACAGGTCCAGGGGAGTGGAATCCTTGGGAACCCGGTCCCTGAAGGTTTGATTACAATGCCTGCCGTGATAGGTGAAGTTTGGGCTTTTGTGGACCAAACAAAGTCCTGCGGCGGGGAACAGGTAAGTGGGGGCCCCCAGGAACTTGGTTCTATTGGGGGACCCCCAAGCCTAATTTGTCTTTCTGTCTGTTACCTAATGGTATTCCCGCAAAATTCTGTGCATGCCTGTAACTACTAAAAAAAAAAAAAAAAAAAATTTTTTTTTATATATATTTAATATATTAGACTGCGGTACCTGTGTTTGTCCACTAGAGGCCGCTGTGGAATGTTTTCTTGTCATGTGGACTAGCTTCTTCTCAGCAGAGCAAAGTCCAGGCAGATGGTGAGTTCTCTTATAGGAAACTGCTTCCTCTGCCATGTTGCAGTGTTTGTCCATCCCCCGGCCTGCGGCAAAGAGGGGCCCTGGCTCCTGTCCCTTGTTACCATATTTGAAATTAGCGCCGAAGGCGCACGTGCCCGCGCGCGTGCGCGTGCACGCGCCTCTATATATAGAGGTGAGCCGGGAAAGGGGGCGGAGCCTGGGGGATGACGCTCTGTGCGCGCCGCAGCGCTTCTGCGCATGTGCGGGCGTCCCAGCAGTTTTAAAAAAAACACAATATTGTAGTGAGCTGGCTATGAAGTACAGAGACAGAGCTGGCAACATTTAAAGGCATACAGCAAGCGGTTGATACAGGCATCCCCTAGAAAGGCACATTAGTAGACACCAACTGTGATATAGCAGCAATTGTGCTAGACTATTCTCAGTAAAAGTGGTGTATTACGGCTGGAATACCTCAGCTTTAGGCTTAGGAATATGCCGTCCAGAAGCTCCGGAACTGAATCTTCCAGGAAGCGAAGGGGGTCTCATCGGGCTCTGAGGATCTTGGGCATACTTCTGCTGCACCAGTCTCCCCTGAAGTTCAGAGGTAAGTGACCGTAGAGACCCCGCAGGGGTACTTGGTACTGTGGCTGTCCTCAGTCACCTGCTCCTGTGTATGTAACAGAGGAGGTTTTTTCCTCAGCTCTGGGAGGATTAGAGAGAGATTGTCAACATTTATCGCTGCCTCCCTGTCAGGGAAAGCACGCCCGATCTCCGTCTCCTCCTTCAGAGTGCCTGTTAGCAGAGCAACAGTCCCATACAGGGATCGACCTGCCTGAAGGGGATCAGGATGAGGTTGATTCTGTTATAGAGGAATCAACAGTGGGGGAACCTTTTCTCAGCATCTCAAGCTGAAAGATTATGGGTTCAGTCTCTGACTAACATGGTCCGATCAGCATTTAAAAATGCACCTTGCGGAACCATCAACCACTACTGTATCCTCGTTGGGGTCGCTAGAAGCCCCCAGACTGTTTTTTCTTTTCCACTTCACCCTTTACTGAAAGGGCTCATTTACCAGGATTGGGAACGTCCTGAGAAAATATTTATTCCCCCAAGAGATTTCCGGTGGTCTATCCCATGGAGGATAAGTTCATCAAAAAAAAAAAAAAAAAAAAATGGAAGGTCCCTACAGTGGACGCAGCCATCTCTTGTATGTATAAATCACTGACATGTCCAGTGGATAATGTCCAAATGTTCAAGAACCCAATAAAAGATTGGAGTCCTTATGAAAATCTGCTTGGTGATACAACCAGCAGTAGCAGCTATTGGGGTCTGCTAAGCAGTGAAGGATCAGTTGAAACAGGTCTTGAGGGACTTGACAGATCAGCAGGCTTTGCCCTAGCTGATCTACCTAGAGCCTTAGGCTTTGCGGTTGACGCCATAGAGGATTCAGTCCATCAGGCCTCCCGCCTTACGCTGTCTATAGTACATACGCGTAGGCTCCTATGGCTCAAAAACTGGTCTGCTGAAGCTCCCTGTAAAGAATGGCTGGTTAGCGTCCCATTTCATGGTGAACGCTTATTCAGGGAAAACCTGGACAAATATATCCAGAAAATTTCCAGCGGTAAAAATACGCTCTTGCCGGTTAAAAGCAGAGTTAGAGGTCCCTCTTTAAGAGGCCTGCTTCTCCAGTCCCTGGGGCATCGGCTGTGTAACAGTTCCGACGGCCTCCTCGGTCAAATCCCGGGGGTAAAAAACAGGGACAGTAGCAGGGTAATGAGAAACCCTGGGTCAGGGGAGGTACAAAACCTCCCCCAAAGTTAAATTCATTGAAGCCCCCACTCAGTCGGGTGGGGGGAGGACTCCAGTTGTTCGCAAGAGACCTGGCGGGACACGATCAAGACAGATAGGTGCTCTCCGCAGTAGGTTTGGGATACAGTTTGGAGTTAAAAGACTCTCCTCCTTCCCATTTTTGAGGTCAAACGTGCCAAGGGATCCCCGGAAGAGAGAGTCCCTCCTGTTGGCACTAGAACAACTATTGCTCCAAGGAGTAATTATGGAGGTCCCCTGGAAGAATGAGGGTTCGGGTTTTACTCAAACCTCTTTACAGTCCCGAAGCAAACGCGGACGGGAGGCCCATATTAATTCTAAAAGGGCTATACAAATTCCTGTATATCAGGTCTTTCCGATGGAGTCGATCCGATCGGTGGCCACTGCCCTACAAGGGGAGGGTTGGTTAGCCACGATCGACATCAAAGATGCTTATTTGCACATTCCCATCTTTCCAGTCCACCAAAAATTTCTACGCTTTGCAGTAGAAGGGCGCCATTTTCAGTTCAGAGCCTTACCCTTCGGTTTGGCCACAGCACCACGAGTGTTTACAAAAATTCTGGCCCTTTATTGGCCAATCTAAGAACACAAGGTGTAATGATAATGGCATATCTGGATGACTTGTTGCTGATAGACCACTCAGTGAAAAAACTAGGCGTGGTCGTTCACAAGACGATCAAGTATCTGGAATCTCACGGTTGGATTATCAACCGAGTCAAGTCAGCCCTAAAAACCAGTCAAAAGTCTGGAATACTTGGGGCTAAGGTTGGATTCAGGCCAGAGAAAAATATTCTTGCCTCGAGGAAAGGTGTTGTCTTTGAAAGATTTGATCCACTTAGTGGGTACAAAAAAGACAGCCGTCCATACGCCTGTATATGAGGCTGCTGGGAAAAATGGTGGCATCATTCGAAGCAGTACCCTACGGTCAATTCCATTCAAGGAATTTGCAAGGGGCCATACTGTCAGCCTGGAACAAAAAAAAATTCAGGCCTAGACTTACAATGTCCTTGTCCCCTTCCGTTTGCAAGAGCCTCCGTTGGTGGTTGGTTTCCCAGAATCTGGAAAAAAGGAAATCCTTCAGTCCGATTTCTTGGAAGGTGGTCACTACAGATGCCAGCCTTATAGGCTGGGGAGCAGTACTGGAGCAATAGTCTCTCCAGGGCAGATGGTCGGATGCAGAAAAGGCCCTGCCCATCAATCTCTTAGAGATACGAGCAGCCCGGTATGCCCTAGTAGCATGGACATCCAAACTCCAAGGGTCCCCTGTCAGAATTCAATCAGACAATGCCACAGCAGTGGCATATATCAATCATCAGGGGGGCACCAGGAGTCGTGCAGCCCAGAGGGAAGTAAATTACATCCTGAAATGGGCAGAAAAAATATGTCCCAGCCATATCTGCGGTATTCATTCCAGGAGTGGAGAATTGGAAGGCGGACTTTCTAAGTCGCCAGCAATTAGGCCCAGAGGAAGGGTCCCTTCACCCCGAGGTTTTCTGGACAATATGTCAGCGGTGGGGAACATCGGATGTAGATCTTCTAGCATCCAGATTCAACGCAAAGGGGGACAGGTTTGTCTCTCGGACAAGGGATCCCCTAGCTTGCGGCTCGGATGCCCTAGTGTTCCCTTGGGATCAGTTCAAGCTGATATATGCATTCACACCGCCACAATGGTTACCTCGATTACTCCGCAGAATCAGGGTAGAAAAGAAACCAGTGATTCTGGTGGCTCCAGCGTGGCCCCGAAGAGCGTGGTACGTGGAGATTGTAAAATGTCAGTGGGGAGTCCTTGGACTTTCCCACATCGTCCGGACCTGCTTTCGCAAGGACCGATATACCACCCTTCCTTACCAGCCCTAGGTTTGACGGCCTGGCTATTGAAGCCCACATTCTAAAAAAGAGAGGGCTCTCTAATTCTGTGGTATCTACCATGATCAATGCCAGGAAGCCGGTATCCAGGCAGATCTACTATAGAATCTGGAAGGCGTACATCGCCTGGTGTGAAGCCAAGAAATGGCATCCACGTAAGTACGTAATAGGTAGGAGTCTGGACTCCCTACAATGGGCTGTAGATAGGAAGCTTGCCTTGAGTACTATCAAGGGTCAGATTTCGGCCTTGTCAATATTTTTTCAAAGGCCCTTGGCTTCGCATTCACTAGTCAAAGCCTTTATACAAGGAGTGATGCGTATTAGTCCTCCGGTTAATATTCCCATATGTCCATGGGATCTAAACTTGGTTCTGTCGGTTCTACAGAAACAACCATTTGAACCATTACAGCATATTTCCTTGGTGCTTCTCACCAGGAAATTGATTTTTCTAGTAGCCATTTGTTCGGCTAAAAGAGTATCGGAATTAGCAGCTATGTCCTGTAAGGAGCCATATCTGGTTATCCATAAGGACAGAGTAGTGTTACGTCCTCATCCAGCCTTTCTTCCTAAGGTGGTATCGAGTTTTCATTTGAACCAAGATGTGGTTCTTCCTTCTTTTTTCCCCAAGCCTACTTCGGTAGAGGAAAAGTTATTGCATTCTTTGGATGTAGTAAGAGCAGTTAAAGCTTATCTAAAAGCCACTGCTCAGATTCGCAGAACGGATACTTTGTTTATTCTGCCGGAAGGCCCCAGAAAGGGTCAGGCAGCGTCAAAATCTACTTTAGCCAAGTGGATTCGACAGGTCATAATACAAGCCTATAGCTTGAGAAGTAGACCGCCTCCGTTCAAAGTTAGGGCGCACTCCACGAGAGCAGTTGGAACTTCATGGGCAGTGCATCACCAGGCCTCCCTGGCTCAAATCTGTAAGGCCGCAACATGGTCTTCGGTACACACGTTTACTAGGTTCTACCAGGTGGACGTTAGAAGTCAGGAGGATGTCGCCTTTGGGCGCAGTGTGTTGCAGGCCGCAAAAGATCCTCATGTCTGATAGCGCTCAGCTTATATATGGTGTATCCCCCCCCTCATTTGGCATTGCTTTAGGACATCCCATTAGTAATGACTATGTCGCTCTGTGTCCCGTGATGTACGAAAAAGAAAATAGGATTTTTATAACAGCTTACCTGTAAAATCCTTTTCTTGGAGTACATCACGGGACACAGAGCTCCCACCCCTCTTTGGGAACACTTATTGCTTTGCTACAAAACTGAGGTGCTCCCGGATGGGAGGGGCTTATATAGGGGAGGGTACTTCCGGTTTTGGAAGTTGCCAGTGCCAGCACCTGACGGTATCTATATAACCCATTAGTAATGACTATGTCGCTCTGTGTCCCGTGATGTACTCCAAGAAAAGGATTTTACAGGTAAGCTGTTATAAAAATCCTATTTTTTCCCAATAACACAGTCCATGCCTTACTGAGTGCTGCTAGTGCTTGTCCAGGGCAGAGGGACCATGACTCTCAATAGCCCACCCATCCAGGAAGAATACTGACAAATCTGTGCTCCGTCGCCACCTCTCTGCTGCAGGAGTCTATTCTGATTAAGCTCCTGTGTTGTAACTTACCAGGGTGGATGTTGTCACTGTTCCTCCTCCATGTAATAGTGTTCAGGCCTGACAATTGCTGCTCAGTCCAAATACTTTCAGATGGGGGAGTGCACATGCTTTCCCATACCTAGAAGCCCTGTTCCATTAGAGCAATGGAGCAAAGTCTCCAGCCGAGCAGGAGGGCAGTGATGCGTAAGTATATCTTACTGGGCAGGGCACTGCAACATCTTTTCCAGTGCAGTAACCCATTGTATACATTTATAATCCATTTTGCAGCGGTTTGACAGCAGTAGAGTGAATTCTGATTGGTTTTGTTTGCATACTTGATTGAACTAAAGCATTTAAATTCACATAGAAATGAAAAGGGCACACACTGATGCCAGCACCAATTTAAAATCAGTCTGTTGCCATTCAATAAATGAGCTGTAAACTATATATCTCCCCCATGTGACTTTCCTGTACGTCATGTGGTGCAGCTCAAGGTTCCTGACTGACAGAGGAGCACTTCCCCTTTTTTATTAGGTTTTTAGTAACATAATGTTCTTTACAATATGAATAGGTCACATGACTGCCATAGCACCAATCGGCTCTATGCAGATCAGGGAAAAGGAAACAAAACACTGCCGTGATGTGTGAATGAGGTCACATGCTGAAAATGACCTCCGCCCACATATTTCATATGAACTTACTGAATAACTGCATGCAGATCATATGACCAAATACTGTATGAATAGAAATATAAAAAAGTATTTGTCAGAATTGTAATTCATCAATAGGGATGAGCTTCGAGTTCGAGTCGAACTCATGTTCGACTCGAACATTGCCTGTTCGCTGAACAGCGAACAAATTAGGGTGTTCGCGGCAAATTCGAAAAGTCTATGGGAGAAATCTAAAGTGCTAATTATAAAGGCTTATATGCAAGTTATTGTCATAAAAAGTGTTTGGGGACCCGGGTCCTGCCCCAGGGGACATGTATCAATTGTGAGGGGGTTAGCTCGGCAGCGGGTGTGTGTGACCCCCGGGATGGGCTCCCCACACAAAAACAGGCCCAGCAAACGGAGGTTGTGGTTTTCAAAATCAAAAAAGGTGCGGTTTATTTTCTATTTACAGTGACAAAACACAGCAAAGCCAAAAGAAACATAAACAAAATAAATCCTGGTCAACTTGACCTCTGACTAAACATACAGGTTTCCTAACTAACAACTGGGATCAGCCTAGTGCTGTCCTAGTCCCTAAGTCCCTGGTTTTAAATGTCCAAGCAAATAGCCACACAGGCTTTGTCTCACCGCACAGGGGTTCACTCTCCCTAGACAGTCCACACAGGTCTGGGTCCAGGCATGAGCTAACATATAATGAAGCTGGGAGTTCTTATAGAGGCCTAAATGAGCTGACAAGCTTCAGCTGGTCTCATCAACTCCCTGTCTGCACGACGCCCCACACTCTCCCTAGAGGTATGAGTCATCCATGAGCCCACTAGCCTCAGCTGGGCTTATACAACTCTCCACCTAGTTGTATAAGTCGGCGTAAAGCCTGAATCTGGGCGAAATATATCTACCCCCCTGGATGCAACCAGGTGACTTTACCTTCCTGCTGTCACATACCCCCCCCTCTTGTTTTAACCTCGGGGTTGGAACACCAGCAATCAGGCATTTATGTACTCGAGACAAAGCATCCACATTCCCCATTTGAACGCCAGGGCGATGCTTTACTGTGAAGTTGAATTCCTGGAGGGCCAGGAACCACCTATTCACTCTTCTATTTGTTTCCTTGTTTTGAGCCATCCACTTTAACGGAGCGTGATCCGTAACCAAGTCAAAGTTCCCAACTAGCAGGTAGTACCGAAGGGAATCTAGAGCCCACTTCACCGCTAAACACTCCTTTTCAACGGTGGCGTAATTTACCTCATGGGACTTCAACTTCCTGCTGAGGTAAATGACTGGGTGCTCTTCCCCGTTCCAGACCTGGGACAATACTGCTCCTAACCCCACATCTGACGCATCACTTTGTACGACAAAGTCTTTAGAGAAGTCGGGTGAGTACAACACTGGCTGGCTACATAAGGCTTGTTTCAAGAATTGGAATGCTGCCTCAGCCTCGGGGGTCCATTTAATCATGACCGACCCTTTCCCCTTCGTTAGGTTGGTTAGGGGCACAGCCTTAGAAGCAAAGTGGGGAATGAATCGCCGATAATACCCAGCGATTCCCAGAAAGGCTCGTACCTGCTTCTTGCTGTTGGGACGTGGCCAACTCTGGATGGCCTCGACTTTGTTGAGTTGGGGTTTTATTACTCCCCTCCCAATGGTGTACCCAAGATATTTGGCCTCCTCCTGCCCAATGGTACACTTCTTGGGGTTAGCCGTAAACCCCGCTTCCCGAACAGAGTCCAGGACTGCTTGCACTTTTGGCAGATGTGAGGCCCAATCTGTGCTATGGACAATTACGTCATCCAGGTAAGCCGCAGCATATTTCCGATGGGGCCTCAGCATCTGGTCCATTTTCCGCTGGAATGTGGCCGGCGCATTCTGTAACCCGAACGGCATTCTTTTATATTGGAACGCCCCGTCTGGGGTTACAAATGCGGTTTTCTCTTTGGCCAATTTGGCCAGGGGGATTTGCCAATACCCTTTTGTGAGGTCAAGAGTCGTCATGTATCGGGCTGTTCCCAGCCGGTCGATCAACTCATCTATACGTGGCATGGGGTAGGTGTCAAATTTTGTAACTTTGTTCAACTGACGAAAATCGTTACAAAATCGCCAGCTCCCATCCGGTTTAGGCACCAACACAATGGGACTAGACCAATCACTTTGGGACTCCTCTATCACCCCTAAGTTCAGCATTTTCTGTACTTCCTCCCGTATTGCCTCCCGTCGGGCCTCTGGGATCCGATAGGGTTTTAACTTCACCCTTTCACCGGGCGGGGTAATGATGTCATGCTCTACCCCAGATGTTTGTCCCGGCAGCTCAGAGAATACCTCCTTGTTGCGAAGCACAAACTCCTTAACCTCCTGTTGTTGGGGTTGTGACAAGGTGGCTGCTATTCCAACCTCAGGAATCACGCAACCAGTTTGAGCTGGTGACCAAGTGTCTGCGACTAGGGACTCTCTATCCCTCCAGGCTTTCAACAGATTAACGTGATAGATCTGTTCGGGCTTTCGCCTTCCTGGTTGTCTGACCTTGTAATTCACTTCGCTCACTTTTTCCATTATCTCGTAGGGGCCTTGCCATTTGGCAAGGAATTTACTTTCAACCGTAGGGACAAGTACCAGTATCCTATCCCCCGGGGAAAAGGTACGGGTCTTGGCTCCACGGTTGTACACTCTCTGCTGTGCTAACTGCGCTTGGGCCAAATGTTCCTTCACGATGGGCATTACCTGTGCAATTCGGTCTTGCATCAGGGCGACATGCTCAATCACACTCCTGTGGGGAGAACTCTCACTTTCCCAAGTTTCCTTGGCAATATCCAACAGCCCTCTTGGGTGTCTCCCATACAGTAACTCAAAGGGGGAGAATCCCGTAGAGGATTGGGGCACCTCCCTAATAGCAAACATCAGATAAGGAAGTAGACAGTCCCAATCCTTTCCATCTCTATCCACCACTTTCTTCAACATTTGTTTTAGGGTTTTGTTGAATCTTTCAACCAGCCCATCGGTTTGGGGGTGATACACAGATGTACGTAATTGCGTCACTTTGAACAATTTACACAGCTCCTTCATAACCCGGGACATAAAGGGTGTACCTTGGTCCGTAAGCAGTTCTTTACAAATACCCACCCGGCTAAACACAAGAGATAGCTCTTTGGCTATGGTTTTGGCCGAGGTATTTCGGAGAGGGATCGCTTCTGGATAACGGGTGGCATAGTCCATTATAACTAATATGTACTGGTGCCCCCTAGCGGACTTGATTATAGGACCTACCAAATCCATGGCGATCCTCTCAAACGGGACCTCAATGATGGGTAGAGGGACCAGCGGGCTACGGAAATGTGGCATCGGGGCCGACCTCTGACACACAGGGCAGGAGGAACAATAATTTTCTATGTCCTTCATCACCCCCGGCCAATAGAATCTCTGTAATACCCTCTCTCGGGTTTTCTCTGTCCCCAGATGACCTCCAAGAATGTGCCCATGGGCCAACTCCAACACCAACTTCCTGTAAGGTTTGGGCACCACAAGCTGCTCAACGGTTTCTTCTGCCCTTTTTGCCACCCGATACAGTAGGTCCTTCTCTACGCTGAAGTATGGGTAAGTGCAGGTATTATCTGGGTTCACTAACTCGCCATCTATTTTCACTACGTTTTCCCGTGCCTTTATTAGGGCGGGGTCTTTCAACTGTTCTGTGGCAAAGTTTTCCCTGTGAACCTCAAGATCAGAAAACTCCACAGACGGTAGGTTTTCGTCTGAGGAGGTGGGCTCCTCTCCAGTTTCTTGAGTCTCCCCTGCCAATACTGATAAGGGAAATTCCGGAGAGTCCTCACCACTCTCAGGGGAGTTCTGGCTATCACATTCCTGGTACATAGGGGCACCAGTGGGGGGCTCAGGATCATCCCACAGTTCCCAGAACTTCGGAAAATCCCTTCCCACAATGGCGTCATGCGGTAACTGAGATACTAAGCCCACTGGATGAGAGAGGGTACCTTTGGGGGTCTCGAAACACACTGTAGTCACTGGATACTCTCGGGTGTCCCCATGCACACAAATAACAGCTACCTTGCTATTCCCAGAGACCTCTGTTTTAACTAACTCAGCCTTTATCAGGGTCACAAGGCTACCTGAATCCAGCAATACCACAACATTTCTACCATTAACACACATTTTGCATAAATGTTTCTCAGTTCCTCGAATGGCAGTGCATGCGACTGTCGCACACAGCGACTGACGTCTGCCCGTCAGAAAGTCACACTGCATGGGTTCCTCCACAACCGGGCAATTGGCTGCAATATGTCCCGCTTGCCGGCAGCGGTAGCAAACGATCCTTCTTGCCGCCTCTTGAGCCGCTGATTTCCCAGGCTGTTCTCGCCAAACTTGGGGTAGAGCTCCCACCCTCTCACTCTCTCCACCCTCACCCCTTGGAATCCTCTTATCCGCCCCTGGGGATGGTCTGGTCTTAGGGTGGAAAGTCCGAGTGTCTCTGGAAGAGGCCGTCAGGTTCTCTGTAGCCAAGTATTTCTCCACACGATCCACAAGACCATCGGCCGTCTCTGGGTCTCCATGGCTTACCCACTTTTGGATGGCAGTAGGAAGAGCTCTCAAAAACCGATCCATTACAACACGTTCCACAATCTTTGGTGCGGACAAAGTCTCTGGCTGTAGCCACTTTCTGCTCAGGTGAATGAGATCATACATTTGAGACCTGGGGGGTTTTCCAAGCTGGAAAGTCCAGTTATGCACACGCTGAGCCCGGACAGCCTGGGTGACACCCAGCCTTGCCAATATTTCAGCTTTTAGCATCACATAGTCTTTTGCTTGGTCAGGCTCTAGGTCATAGTAAGCCTTCTGCGATTCACCAGTTAACAGAGGAGCCACCAGTCCAGCCCACTGCTCCTCAGGCCACTTTTCTCTTTCAGCAGTCCTTTCAAATGTGGTCAAAAATACCTCTGGATCATCCTCTCCAGTCATTTTTGTCAATAAACGACTCACCCCAAAGGACGCGGTATTAGTGGGACGGCTTTCCTCACTGGTCTGCGGACGTTGCTGCATTACTGCTTCCATTTGTTGTAGTCTCTGCTCTTGCTTCTGTAACAGGTCTATGAAGCGGGCCTCAGATTGCTGCTGGGCTTGTTGCTGAGCTTCCAGACTCTGTTGGTGAGCTTGCTGCTGGGCTGCAAGGCTCTGTTGATGTGCTTGCTGCTGGGCTGCGAAGTTCTGTTGTTGAGCTGCAAGGCTCTGTTGATGAGCTGCAAGGCTCTTTTGCAAACCTGCATTTGTCTGCTGTTGATTGGCATTTGCTAGAGCCAGCTGCTTCAGTATCTCCTCCATGCTGGCTTAAAAAAAAACTGCCACTGGTTCTCCACCAACTGTGAGGGGGTTAGCTCGGCAGCGGGTGTGTGTGACCCCCGGGATGGGCTCCCCACACAAAAACAGGCCCAGCAAACGGAGGTTGTGGTTTTCAAAATCAAAAAAGGTGTGGTTTATTTTCTATTTACAGTGACAAAACACAGCAAAGCCAAAAGAAACATAAACAAAATAAATCCTGGTCAACTTGACCTCTGACTAAACATACAGGTTTCCTAACTAACAACTGGGATCAGCCTAGTGCTGTCCTAGTCCCTAAGTCCCTGGTTTTAAATGTCCAAGCAAATAGCCACACAGGCTTTGTCTCACCGCACAGGGGTTCACTCTCCCTAGACAGTCCACACAGGTCTGGGTCCAGGCATGAGCTAACATCTAATGAAGCTGGGAGTTCTTATAGAGGCCTAAATGAGCTGACAAGCTTCAGCTGGTCTCATCAACTCCCTGTCTGCACGACGCCCCACACTCTCCCTAGAGGTATGAGTCATCCATGAGCCCACTAGCCTCAGCTGGGCTTATACAACTCTCCACCTAGTTGTATAAGTCGGCGTAAAGCCTGAATCTGGGCGAAATATATCTACCCCCCTGGATGCAACCAGGTGACTTTACCTTCCTGCTGTCACACAATGCAAAAAAAAGTTTTAAAAACGGCAGTTTTTTCGGGAGCAGTGATTTTAATAATGCTTAAAGTGAAACAATAAAAGTGAAATATTCCTTTAAATTTCGTACCTGGGGGGTGTGTATGATATGCATGTAAAGTGGCGCATGTTTCCCGTGCTTAGAACTGTCCCTGCATAAAATGTCATTTTTGAAGGAAAAAAGTCATTTAAAACTCACTCGCGGCTATTAATGAATTGTCAGCTCCCGGCAATACATACAAAAGTCATTAAAAAAAAAACAAAAAAACCTGGGGGTCCCCCAGAATTCAATTACCAATTACCAATTCACATAGGGGGGGCCGGGATCTGGGGGTCCCCTTTGATAAAGGGGTCTTCCAGATTCCGATAAGCCCCCCGCCCGCAGACCCCCACAACCACCGGGCAAGGGTTGTGGGGATGAGGCCCTTGTCCCCATCAACATGGGGACATCCTCCCCATGTTGAGGGCATGTGGCCTGGTACGGTTCAGGAGGGGGGGGGGCGCTCTCTCATCCCCCCCCTCTTTTCCTGCGGCCTGCCAGGTTGTGTGCTCGGATAAGGGTCTGGTATGGATTTTTGGGGGGACTCCACGTAATTTTTTTTTTTATTTGGGGTGAAGTTCCCCTAAAATCCATGCCAGATCTGAAGGGCCTGGTATGGATATTTGGGGGAACCGCACGCATTTTTTTTAAATTTGCGGCGGGGTTTCCCTTAATATCTATAACAGACCTGAAGGGCCTGGTAATTGAATTCTGGGGGACCCCCACGCTTTATTTTTTATTTTTTTATCAATGACTTTTGTATGTATTGCCGGGAGCCGACAATTCATTAATAGCCGCGAGTGACTTTTTTTCCTTCAGAAATGACATTTTGTGCAGGGACAGTTCTAAGCACGGGAAACATGCGCCACTTTACATGCATATCATACACACCCCCTAGGTACGAAATTTAAAGGAATATTTCACTTTTATTTTTTCATTTTAAGCATTATTAAAATCACTGCTCCCGAAAAAACGGCTGTTTTAAAACTTTTTTTTGCATTGATACATGTCCCCTGGAGCAGGACCCTGGTCCCCAAACACTTTTTAGGACAATAACTTGCATATAAGCCTTTATAATTAGCACTTTAGATTTTGAACGTTCGAGTCCATTGTATTTAATAGGGTTCTAAAGTTCACGCGAACATTCTGTCTGTTCGCAGGTCCTGGTGTGAACCGAACAGGGGGGTGTTCGGCTCATCCCTGTTCATCAATATATAGAGCAAATTCTAATGATAACATGCACTATATATATACTAAATTGTGTGCTTATCGATTTAGATACACTTTTAGATGCACTCCAGTTCCTGAGCCAACTGAACCGCCAGGCAAGTAACATTTCCATAACACATTTTTTGGTTTCTTTTAAAGTGGGACTCCAACAAAAAACAATTTGTGTAAATTTAAATATAGTAAGGTAGTGTGAGACCTATTAGGTTTATATTGTTGTGTTTCTTAATTTCCCGTTAATATGTATGTAGCATGCTTTATTTACCTTGCAAAAGACTGCAAAAAAACATTTTTATGTTAACAGGGGTTGTATAATATGATACAGAAGCCCTATGAGGAGGAGCTACCGATAAACTTTACTCTCATAGAACGATACAGTAAAATATTGGAATTTTCTAGGTTTGACCACTCATTGATATAATTACCAGGCAACATCATATGTGTATGTTAGCAGTAACATTTTCTTGACTTTCATTTGAAAAATCTGTTTCACTTTAAAGCCGAGTCCCACCCATTTTGTACATGTCCAATCAATGTCATGCCATCCCTAATGCTTTTTAAAAAAAATTAGTAATTACCTTTTTGGCTTTATTTTGTGCAGCACTTCCTGCTGCGGTCACCTAGGTGATTTCATCACTAGGCAATTCGCATATATTCCTGGGATATCAATGTCATCTATCCCAGGAGTCTATGCGAGTTGCCTAGTGACAAAATCTTGTGTTATTTCCTGCTTTCTCTAGCATCTATTAGTCCTCTGATTGAGAGGTTGCTATAGCAATGGGGTGGGAACTTCCGCACATGCCGCCATTGCTATGGTAGCCTGTCAGGAAGAGAGAGTGGCATTACTTTGCAGGCGGGAGGTGCATCCTGGGTAGCCAGCTGCACCGAATCCCGGAGATTAAGAGAAGAGGGCTTCAGATTCCCACAGTAGAGATGGAACCTGCCTGCTTCCGAGATCTGGTCAGTTTTCCACTATTTAAACATAAACAAAGAGGAACAAATACAGTATATAGCATTATGTAAATGTTGCAGTATAAGTGTACACAATTATAGCAGAGTGTTTAAAAAAAATGATTTGGGGGACTGGAACTCTGCTTTAAATACCACATTATGTAGATGTACAATAGCCTGTCTGCTAGTGAAACCTGTAACCTTTACCTCCTCTTCTTCCCAGTCTATTAAATCCCAATCATAGGCAATCACCGCTCTTCTTCGTTTCCAAAACTCCAGAAAAACAGTTGCTAAAATGTAAAATATAATTATAGTAATTTAGGACAATATAAGAACACAAAAATATTCACCCCTTATATTTTAAGCTGTGCATTTTTCCTAAGCTACAGTGCCTTACAAAAGTATTCACCCCCCTTGGCATTTCTCTTGTTTTGTTGCCTCACAACCTGGAATTAACATGGATTGTTTGAGGATTTGCATCATTTAAGTTACAGAACATGCCCACAACTTTGAAGATGTTTTTTTTTTTTTTTATCGTGAAGCAAACAACAAATAGGACAAAATAACAGAAAAAGTCAATGTGCATAACTATTCACCCCCCTAAAATCAATACTTTGTAGAGCCACCTTTTTCGGCTATCACAGCTCCAAGTCGCATTCGATAAGTCTCTATGAGCTTGCCACATCTTACCACTGGGATTTTTGCCCATTCCTCCTTGCAAAACTGCTCTAGCTCCTTCAAGTTGGATGGTTTGCGCTTGTGAACAGCAATCTTTAAGTCTAACCAGTTTTTCTATTGGATTGAGGTCTGGGCTTTGACTGGGCCATTCCAACACATTTACATGTTTCCCCTTAAACCACTCAAGTGTTTCTTTAGCAGTGTGTTTGGGGTTATTGTCCTGCTGGAAGGTGAACCTCTGTCCTAGTCTCAAATCACACACAGAGTGGTACAGGTTTTGTTTATGATTTAACCTTTTAACCAAATAATTGAATAAACAGGAAAAACAGTGGCGCTTAGTGACATATAAATTGCAATAAATATTAGTGACAACAATGTGTAAATGACGTGAATATTATAAGTATCACCCAGTGACATGTGATAAAGTAATAGTCCATAAAAATCAGATGCAAAAAAAATCCAATTAGGTATTCCAATGCTAAATCTTCTTATCTCTTCCACCACACCAACGTGCAAGTGACTCCTCTCCCTTAAAAACCGCACTCACCAGCTTAAAATGCCTCCTTTCGTGTTTGGCTCAGACACTTTTTAAACCACACAAGGGGTTAAAACGACCATCCAATATCCAACCGTGCTTAAACAGGATCTCTCCACATGTGAATGATAATGAGAGAAGTGCTCCAATGGTGTGATAACATTTCAACCAGTTTATTAAAACACATAAAACTTCAATCATTGCACTCACATTTTCAACTTCAAAAAACAGCAATTTATGAAAATCACAGCAAATCTTGCAAGTAATGGCACAGCGGTGCACTGCAGTCACGGCGGACCTGAAGTGTGCGCTCAATATTTCACTCTCACCCACTCCACAGCTCTGAATCACGGTGTCAGTGTTTCACTTCCTGCTTAGGCGTCACACGTCAGTGTTGATGATTGCCGTACAGCCACGCTCCCGACATGTTTCGTCACATTGGGATTCATGGGATGGGGTACAGGTTTTGCTTAAGACTATGTATTTAGCACCATCCATCTTTCCCTCAACTCTGACGTGTTTCCCAGTCCCGACTGCTGAAAAACATGCCCACAGCATGATGCTGCCACCACCATGTTTCACTGTGGGGATGGTGTTCTTTTTGGTGATGTGAAGTGTTGGGTTAGCGCCAGACATAGCATTTTCTTTGATGGGCAAAAAGTTAAATTTTAGTCCAACAAATCAGACCCGAGCACCTTCCTCCATACCTTTTGGTAATCTCCCACATGCCTTTTCGCAAACTCAAAACATGCCATTTTGTTTTTTTCTGAAAGTAAGGGCTTTCTTCTGGCCACGCTGCCTTAAAACCCAACTCTATGGAGTGTACGGCTTATTGACGTCCTATGTACAGATACTCCAGTCTCTGCTTGCCCGGTCCGTTAGTTTTGGTGTGTGGCCATCTCTTGGCAGGTTTGCTGCTGTGCCATGTTCTTTTAATTTGGTTATTATAGATTAGATGGTGCTCCTAGGGATCATCAAAGACTTGGATATTTTTTTATAACCTAACCCTGACTTGTACTTCTCAACAACATTGTCCCTTACTTGTTTGGAGAGTTCCATGGTCTTCATGGCAGTGTTGGGTTAGTGGTGCCCCTTGCTTAGGTGTTTCAGCCTCTGGGGCCTTTCAAAAAGGTGTGTATATGTAATGACAGATCATGTGACACTTAGATTGCACACATGTGGACATCATTTCACTAATTATGTGACTTCTGAAGGTAATTGGTTGCACCAGAGCTTTTTATGGGCTTCATAACAAAGGGGGTGAATACATACGCATATGCCAATTATCATTTTTTTATTTCTGAAAAATAGTTTTATGTATATACTTTTCTAATTTTATTTCACCAACTTAGACTATTGTGTTTTGATCCATCACATATAATTCAGATTAAAAAAACATAAAACTAAAGGCTGTAATTTAACAAAATAGGTAAAAAGCCAGTAGGGGTGAATACTTTTGCAAGGCACTGTACATTTTATAGAAAATCAGACAGCCTATATGGTGTCCGAGAGTCATAGCACAACCCCATCATCCCTAGTGGAAACAAGAAAGACACTTGCCAAATGAAGCTGGAAAGGCGTTTTTATATTATTAAGATCTTACACCAGGCAAATGGGTGGTAGGAATGATCCATTTAAAGGACATGACCTAATACCGCATGGCATCCTCCGACCTATACTGTTCTATAGCACCAACATATCAAACGGAAGGTCAAGGAACAAAAACAGACATGTAGTAAAAGGTAAAATATGCTGCTTACAAAAGGGAGATATTTCTTAAAAATTGCACAATTTGATCATGGTACATCTGCACTCAAGGGTATCAGTTAAACAGTGGCCCACCTTCTTCAAGTCTAAATCCTAGTGAGCAGAGAATTACAGAAAGCTACTACAAAGAAACCTTCAGACACATACAGTAGCAATATTGTGTTTAGTGTCATTTAGATATGAATATTGATTATGCTGTAATCAGACAAAAGTTACAGATGTGTTTTTTTTCAACAGTATCACAGTTTTTCTCCTGACGAAGCCACGTGGGAGGTTGGCGATACACGTGGAGGCAGAGCCAGGCGGTGTGTGACTACTGAAGCAAGTGAGATATTGCTGGAATGTCCTTTACTGTTCTGCCTGTATTTAATTAATAAAGTGTGAGTGCAATTCCTCAAGTTTTGGGCTAGTGTTATCTGTGATATTAACTAAAATACTGCACTATTGGAGTTTTCTCCCCCTCTTTCTCTTTGAGTAGTTTGTGGAGCTATTCATTATGGAGCTGATATGCTAATAAGGAGGATTTAAGAGGTGGACCAGCATCTGGTGTGCAAGACACTATTATCTTACAAGCTGTGTTGGCCCATTAGTGGGTCTTGTAATAAGGTGAACATCCCCTTCACCTAGTGGCGGGGCACTATTGTATGGTTTGCTGAAACACAGAGGGGATCCAGGAATTTCCTATACATTATTTTTCTTCTGAGAAGAAGTTATACTGGAATATTTCTTTCAGACTTTTGGTATTTCTCCTTTTTGTCTTTTTCCCTTTTTTCTTTTTTTCTGATTTGGACTTTAAGATTTTTGCAAGTATTTGTACACTTGACAAATTTGATATCAATTGTGCCTTTTTGGTTGAGGATTATTAGTCACATTACCAGGGCAGCACTATCACTACACTGTATATATATTTGTATTATTGTATGTGGGAACGCATATTGTCATAGCAGTAGCCAGTAGATAGTTGTTTTGGTTAGGGGGCAGCGCACAAACACCATTAAACTTCTTATTGCAGTTTTGCATATTATGTAATTAGGATAACCTTGATGAATAATACTTACCCCAAACTGCCATAAACACTGCAAAGAACACAGTTGCTCCATTATCAAAAAGATGGGTTACCTAAAACATAAAAAGGAAATCACTTATTTTAATTTAGGTAAGGATACTTTCTGACATAACAGAATAAGCTGGCTCCAAGGTTTTCTACAATGTCCTAAGACTTGCTGATATCACTGGATCATGCTACATTTTTGAAAAATTTCCGTTAAATTTTTTCATGTGACAACACTGAAGAAATGACACTGCTACAATGTAAAGTAGTGAGTGTACAGCTTGTATAACAGTGTCAATTTGCTGTCTCCTCAAAATAACTCAACACACAGCCAATAATGTCTAAACCACTGGCAACAAAAGTGTGTACCCCTAAGTGAAAATGTCCAGATTGGGCCCAAAGTGTCAATATTTTGTGTGGCCACCATTATTTTCCAGCACTGCCTTAACCCTCTTGGGCATGGAGTTCACCAGAGCTTCACAGGTTGCCACTGGAGTCCTCTTCCACTCCTCCATGACGACATTGTGGAGCTGGTGGATGTTATAGACCTTGTGCTCCTCCACCTTCCATTTGAGGATGCCCCACAGATGCCCAATAGGGTTTATGTCTGGAGACATGCTTGGCCAGTCCATCACCTTTACCCTCAGCTTCTTTTGCAAGGCAGTGGTCGTCTTGGAGGTGTGTTTGGGGCCATTATCATGCTGGAATACTGCCCTTTGGCCCAGTCTCCAAAGGGAGGGGATCATGCTCTGCTTCAGTATGTCACAATACATGTTTGCATTCATGGTTCCCTCAATGAACTGTAGCTTCCAAGTGCCAGCAGCACTCATGCAGCCCCAGACCATGACATTCCCACCACCATGCTTGACTGTAGGCAAGATACACTTGTCTTTGTATTCCTCATCTGGTTGCCGCCACACACGCTTGACACCATCTGAACCAAATAGGTTTATCTTGGTCTTATCAGACCACAGGACATGGTTTCAGTAATCCATGTCCTTAGTCTGCTTGTCTTCAGCAAACTGTTTGCCGCTTTCTTGTTCATCATCTTTAGAAGAGGCTTCCCTCATGGGACGACAGTCGTGCAGACCAATTTGATGCAGTGGGTGGCGTATGGTCGGAGTACTGACAGACTGACCCCCCACCCCTTCAACCTCTGCAGCAAGGCTGGCAGCACTCATACGTCTATTTCCCAAAGACAACCTCTGGATATGACACTGAGCATGTGCACTCAACTTCTTTGGTCGACCATGGCGAGGCCTGTTCTGAGTGGAACCTGTCCTGTTAAACCACTGTATTGTCTTGGCCACCGGGTTGCAGCTCAGTTTCAGGGTCTTGGCAATCTTCTTATAGCCTAGGCCAGGGATATGCAATTAGCAGACCTCCAGCTGTTGCAGAACTACATTTCCCATGAGGCATAGCAACACTCTTGACAGCCATAAGCATGACACCCAGATGCAGAGGCATGATTGGACTTGTAGTTTTGCAACAGCTGGAGGTCCGCTAATTGCATATCCCTAGCCTAGGCCATCTTTATGTAGAGCAACAATTATTTTTTTCAGATTCTCAGAGAGTTCTTTGCCATGTGTTGCAATGTTGAACTTCCAGTGACCAGTATGAGAGAGTGAGAGTGATAACACCAAATTTACACAGCTGTTCCCCATTCACACCTGAGACCTTGTAACACGTCACATGACACCGGGGAGGGAGAATGGCTAATTGGACCCAATTTGGACATTTTCACTTAGCCCACGTTCACACTGGGGCTGCGGGAGTGAAGCCTGCGAGTTCAGCTGAACTCGCACGATTTCACTCCCGCTGGCAGTACCGATTTCAGCTCGATTTCAAAGACATCTGAAACAGATGTCAATGTAAATCGCGGCTGAAATCGCAAAAAGTAGTACAGAAACTACTTTTTGAAATCGGTGCAGCGCCGCAGATGCGGCGTCGCACCGATTAGGACGGTGCCATTGCCCGCAATTTGCGGCAAATTTCGCCGATTTGACATGCGATTTGACATGTCAAATCGCATGTCAAATCGCACCAGTGTGAACCAGGGCTTAGGGGTGTACTCACTTTTGTTGCCAGAAGTTTAGACATTAATGGCTGTGTGTTGAGTTATTTTGAGGGGGCAGCAAATTTACACTGCTCTACAAACTGTACACTCACTACTTTACATTGTAGCAAAGTGTCATTTCTTCAGTGTTGTCACATGAAAAGATATAATAAAATATTTACAAAAATGTGAGGGGTGTACTCACTTTTGTGAGATACTGTATGTATGTCTGCCTGCAGATGCTGATGTATGATGTCAAGTCTAGCCTACAATAAACATCAATAATGTTACTAAATTGTCACTGTGTCAAACATGTTACTTGTATGGTATGTACAAGATTTAATTATTTGGCAATGACAGTGACACTTCAGATCTGGGCAGTCATATACAAACTCAAAGGGCCTAATCCTCTAACGTGTGAATTACAGTGAAGTATTTAAGTCATATAACAATGTGTAAGGGAACTGACATCTTAAAAGTAACCACAAGTTAATGTTACAAAATGATAAATCAAGCCCAAGGCTGGGCTCGGCCTCTTTGGGACACGAGACTTCAGTGACTGATCCTCCTGTGCGGATGTGCCGGTGTGCAAGGCCTGAAGCCTGAGGCCTTGTGCAGTACCAAAGAGCCTTCCACCCCGCTGCGAGCCTGGGTGGTATCTGACTTTGCTTATCCACAGCCTTGGTTGGATCGGGGACCCGATCGCTGGAGACACTGTGTGTGAGGACACAGTCGGTGGAAGTTCCCGGACTTGGATCGCATCCGGAGGGGTGAGCGAGCGTATGCTTAGACCATATACTGTTTATTGCTGATGTGCCTATAGACTGCCGTGGCCCACCAGTTTATATCTGATACTCTCACTGGAGATCCATATCAGAGTTGAACTCAGAGGTTCTTCAGTAAAGTGTTTGTTCTATCACAATCTTCCCACTGGATTACAAATGTTATTCTGTTATGTGCACCACCTTTAAAGACTCGCCGGTGAAGAAACCATCATCCCCTAGAGACTGAGTTTTAGGTATCTGAGCCAGGCCTGGCCAGCAAGTTAGTTCATTTAGTTGCTGCGCCACAGGGCGCCTAGTTAACGGTCGCCCACGCGGCGCACCTTTACTGTTCTATTAATGTATAAGTGTGTTTAGTGCTGCAGGGCTCTGCAACCTATTTCATGTAAACTGTTACCACTGTTAACCTTTTTTACCACAATCTAAAGTAAATTAGATACCCCTTTCATTATTGCCTTGGTGTCTGAGTTTAATCATATAGCATAAGAATTATTATTTCTGCCATAACTAACTGTGCCAGTAGGGGGTCGAGTAAATTGCCGGGGGTTGGCGGAGCTGTCCTCAGGGCCCAAACTAAATCTGCGGCCCTCTTAGTTGAGGGTATCGCTACACGTGGGGGTTCTTGTCCGGGATCCTGATACAGCAGATGAACGCCAGAAGTGCCGGCATGGACCCACAAGCAGTAGAAGAGTGGTGCAAAACCTCTAGGGCAGAGCCAAACAACTCGATAGTCATCAGTCTCCCAGGGGAGGAATGGAAGACTGAGATGGTAGAGGAGTTAATAATGAAGTTAGTGTCCCCAGATCACACACCATGGGTGATAGATATAGTCAGACCCAGACACTTCATATCAGTATGCACTGGTGGAATACGGAGACGGGATACCAGAGGCTTGCAAGTGCAAGTGTGTAAAGACGCCAGACAATAGAACCTATAGGTTGGCGCCCGCAGTAACTATAAAGAAGGAACCACCACAGATGGGATCACCGCAGGCTGCGGCCCGTACCTCACCAAAAAGAGGAGACGGAGTGACACCCCCAGTGGCACCCGCACCTGCTACTGCTATATCACCAGAATTGATAAAGGCAATAGGGGATCTACTAATCAAATGTCAGAAGACAAACACGGTGCATGTAGAGACTAGCTACCGGAGACTGAAAACATTCTCAGGGAAGCTCCCTGTCCCTGCAGGGGAAGAAGATTTTGATACCTGGGTGGAGCAGGCATTACAAGCAGTAGAGGCATGGGAGGTGCCTGAAGCGCAGAAGAGGCAACGAGTGATAGAAAGTCTCAAAGGCGCAGCAGCAGAAGCAGTGAAAAGCTTTCGGTTTGGGAATGCAGATTGCACGGCTCAAGACTGTCTAGCCATGCTACAGGAAGAGTTTGGTCAATTGGAAAAGGTGACAGAGATGGTCTACCAATTTGAACATACTTTCCAACAGCCAAGGGAGAAACTTTCAGAGTATGTTAGGAGACTGAACAGGTTGCTGTGCAAGATTGTATTGAAGAAGGGAATGAAGCCCCAAGATACAGATGCGGCAAGAATGAAGCAACCAAGTCTTAAAGGGAGCGTTACGCTCGGATCCAGTCTGGCTGCACCTGAAAATCTCGGGAGGAGGAACGTTGCTGACTTATGCTCACTTGATAAAAATCATCAGAGATGAGGAGGCGCTACAACAGGACCAGCAAATGATTAAGACAAATGTCGTTCCCGCACAGGTGCTAGTCAATCCAGTGATGACCCCTGAAAGAGACTCAGAGGTAGACACTCTAAAATCACAAATGTCCAAGGTGTTAGAGATGTTGACCTCTCTGATAGCAAAAGACCCGGAGGGTCCCAGGAGAGAAGTACCAAGGAAGGAATTATTCCCAATTGCCTCAGCACCCGCATCTTTACAAGAATGGGGAGATATAGTCTGCTTTAACTGTGGAGGAATTGGCCATATTGCAGCTACATGTTCCAGTCCCAAGAAGAAGAAAACGGACAACCGCAAGCCGGCGGGAAACTTCAGAGGGCCCCGGTGAAGGAGTCAACCGGGTGCCCATCACCTTCAGTGAGCTCCAAGCTGAATGCGAAGCAGAAGAAAAGAGGAGATAAAACACCTCAGAGGAAACACAACATTCCTCAACAGAGATACACCCCAGAGAAAGGGGGTAAGACCCCTCATAAGAGGCACAGCACTAGTATCCCTCAGCGGGTCCGTACACCCATTGAAAGTAGGGAAATCAATGCATACCAGGCTCAAAAAAGATTAAAGTCCAAAGGGAGTTGGACGAGAGAGAGTCCGAAGGGAAAGGGCCAGAAGAAGGCGACCCCTGCCAGGCCGTACCCGGAAAAGCTGGTAGGACCATCCCCTATAGTGCCCATTCAAGTGGAGGGAGTCTACGCCAGAGCAATCTTGGATACTGGGGCACAAGTGACCCTATTATACCGTGATTTCTACGATAAACACTTGAGTCACCTGCCCATCCAGAAGATAGAGGAACTGAAAATATGTGGGATTGGAACCCAGAGTTTCCCCTACGATGGCTATCTGCCCATCAAGATGACTTGTGACCCATCTGTGGCTGGGAAGGCCGAAGTGTTTGACACCCTGGCAGTTGTGTTCCCTCGACCGCCAGGAGCCAACAAGAGTTCCCTCATAATAGGGACGAACACGGACCTGGTCCGAAGACTCTTGACCCCTCTAGTGGAAGAGAAGGGGCAAGCGGCCACCAGGATCCACCCCATGCTGAAGACGGCCTACCAACGGCTGGTCCTAGAGCAGAAGACCCCTGGAGAGGGGATAGGGAAGGTGTGGAGACTTGGAAGAGAAGGGGTAGTGTTGCAGCCCGGCGAAGTAACCTGTCTCAGAGCCACTGTGAAGCTTACTTGGGAGCAGCCTGGACCCTTTGTCATGTTGGAGTCCGACCCAAGGGAAGAGTCCCCCCCGGTCTGGAAGTGATACCAGAAGTGAACCCACTGAAGGCCCTGAAGAAGGCCCATTGTAGAGTTCCGGTGAGTGTTAGGAACACTACAGATGGCCCCATGGAAATCCCAGCCAGGATGCTGTTGGGCCAGGTGAGCCCTGCTGCCCCTGTCACCCTGTCAGAAGTCAAGGGGACAGGTGAAGGAGGAGATGTTTGGGAGAAGCTGTCTATGGAAAACCCGAATCTGCCCAGGGCTTGGAAAGAGAGAGCCAAGGCCCAGTTGACCAGATGGGAGAAGATTTTCTCCAAAGATGAGTTCGATGTGGGGTGTGCAAGGAGTGCCACCCATCGGATCCGCCTCCAAGAAGATAAGCCCTTCAGAGAGACGGTCAGGCGGGTCCCACTAGCAGATCTGGAAGATCTGAGGGAACAACTTGCAGAACTCAAGAGGACTGGTGTGATCCAGGAGTCTAAAAGCCCCTATGCCTCCTCGATAGTGGTGGTCAGGAAGAAGAATGGGTCATTGAGGCTCTGTATAGACTCTAGGACTCTCAACAGGAGAACCATACCCGACCAGTACACCACTCCGAGGATAGAGGACGCTTTACAGAGCTTGTCTGGAGCCAAGTGGTTCAGCGTTATGGATCTCAAGAGTGGATACTATCAGATCCCTATGCATTTAGAAGACAAGGAGAAGACAGCCTTCATAACCCCAGTGGGGTTCTTCGAGTTTGATCGAATGCCCCAGGGACTGTCTGGAGCTCCTGCTACCTTCCAACGTCTCATGGAGAAGACTGTAGGAGACATGAACCTTATTGAAGTCCTTGTATACCTGGACGACGTCATTGTCTTTGGGAGAACCTTGGAGGAACACGAGGAGAGGCTGGAAAAAGTGTTGAGGAGACTCAGTGAGGAGGGACTCAAGCTTTCGCCTGAGAAGTGTCGGTTCTACCAGTCTTCTGTGAACTATCTTGTGCACATAGTGTCTGAAGAATGGGTGGCCACAGACCCTGAGAAATTGGAGGCAGTTACCTCCTGGCCACGACCCACCACAGTAACAGAACTCAGATCCTTCTTAGGGTTCTGCTCCTATTACAGGAGGTTTGTGGAAGGATTCGCCCGAATTGCTAGACCATTGAATGAACTGTTCAAGACTGAGGGAGAAGAGGACGACTCAGGGCCCAGGAAGCCGGGAGAGTCAGTCAGAGATCAGTGGAACCAGAAGTGTGAAGAGGCCTTCCAGGCGTTGAAGAAGAGCCTAACCACTGCCCCAGTCTTGGCATACGCAGACCCAACCAAACCCTATGAACTACACGTAGATGCTAGTCATGACGGTCTGGGAGGAGTACTTTACCAAGAACACAAAGGGAAACTACGGCCTGTTGCCTACGTGAGCAGGAGCCTGACCCCCTCTGAGAAAAACTAACCCACTCACAAGCTGGAGTTCCTGGCCCTTAAGTGGGTGGTAGTGGACAAGCTCAAAGACTACCTGTATGGGGCGGAGTTCACTGTGAAGACCGACAACAACCCCCTTACCTACCTTTTCACTTCAGCAAAGCTGGACGCCACTGGACACAGGTGGCTGGCCGCATTGTCTGGATTCAATTTCAGCCTAAAGTACAGGCCAGGGATTGGGAATCGAGATGCAGATGCTCTGTCCAGGAGATCTCATGGTCCCACCCGTGACATGGGAGATTGGACTCAAGTGGCACCTGGCGGGGTGCGGGCCCTTTGTCAGGGGGCTGAATTACAAGCCAGAGGGTGCTCAAGGGCAGAAGAGATAGGAGTTACCATGGTAGGAGTCCCCAAACAATACTGTGGAGTAACTCAACTGGAGGAAGACCATCTGCCAAAGCTGTCCAAGAAGGAACTAAGATGTGACCAATTAGAAGACCCCATGGGGAAATTAGTTCTGGAAGCCCTGGAGAATCAGGCTCCAAACAGACTTCTGAGTCACTCCTCAAAGGAAGCTCGCCTGTTGAGGAAAGAGTGGGACAGGTTACAGGTGCATCAGGGAGTGGTCTACCGAAGGGGCCACTCTGATGACCTGGAAGACAAATGGCAATTGTTTCTTCCGGAAAAACACAGAGAGACTGTTCTGATTGCCCTACATGACAATCATGGCCACCTAGGGGCGGAAAGGACTTTTCAACTTGTCAGAAGTCGGTTCTATTGGCCCTGCATGAGGGCAGAAGTGGAAGAGTACTGCCATTCATGTGCACGCTGCATCCAGAGGAAGACTTTACCCCATCAAGCTGCCCCAATGGACCATCTACAAAGTCAAGGGCCAATGGATCTGGTATGCATTGATTTCCTCTGCCTCGAACCCGACCTGAGTGGACTAGGAAATGTTCTGGTGATAACCGATCATTTCACCCGGTATGCCCAAGCTTTCCCAACCAAAGACCAGAAGGCTTCCACAGTAGCCAAGGTACTTATGGAGAAGTATTTTGTCCATTATGGGCTGCCCCAGCGACTTCATTCAGATCAAGGAAGGGACTTTGAGAGTCGACTGATCAGGAAACTCCTGGATTCGTTAGGAATCAAGAAAACTCGAACTACACCTTACCACCCACAGGGAGATGCTCAGCCGGAGAGGTTTAACCGAACCCTGCTCAACATGTTGGGGACTCTGGATAGTGAGAAGAAACAACATTGGAGCAAACACATAGCAGCTATAGTACACGCTTACAACTGCACCACCAGTGATGCTACAGGCTACTCCCCATATCGACTCATGTTTGGGAGAGAAGCGAGGTTGCCTGTGGACCTGGCCTTTGCCACTTCATTAGACCATTCCTCAGCCACATCCCACAAAGGATATGTGGACAGGCTCAGACACAGCCTGAAAGTAGCTTATGAACAAGCTCAAGCGGCCTCAGATCAAAGGGGAGCCCGAAACAAAAGAAACTTCGACTTGAAGGACCTGCAGACTTGAAGACCTGCAGCCCGGGGACCGAGCACTGCTACGCAATCTGGGGGTCCCTGGAAAACAAACTTGCAGACAGATGGAGATCTGAACCCTATGTCATCTGTAGGAAGCTGCCGGGCCTACCTGTCTACAAGTTGAAGCCAGAAGGAAAGGTAGGACCACTGAAGACGTGGCATCGAAACCACCTGCTCCCACTTGCTGAAGCGGTCAGGATACCTCCAGTGAGGGACTCCCCTGAACCAGTCTCTATTCTAGATACCCCCAGGCCAAACACTCGGTCCCAGACCTCTCGGGCTGAAGATGGAGAAGCTTCTGAACTCAGTGGAGATGAAGAAAGAGAACTTGACTGGCTGTGGCCTTCCCCAACTCAAGGAGCTTCTGCTATAGATCTTGCAACTACTGAAGACACTATAGATGGACAACTGAATGCAGAAGCCGCTGAATTCATCCCATCTAGTCCTTCATCGGATTACTGGGAAGATGCCTGTGATATTTACCCTGAACAGGACCCTAGAGACTCTATGTATCCCTCGGCTCCTGAAGCAGATGTTACAGAGCCTGCCGTGTCGCCTGAACCTGTTACAGAAGAAGAGCCTGTGGCGCCAGAGCCAGAAACCCCAAGGGAACAAAGGGCTCGCAGAGTCATAAGGCCTCCCAGAAAGTTGACCTACCCACAAATGGGGAAGAGCTCAGAAGATTCTGTGGTCACTGCCAGGAGGAGTGTAGAGAATCCGGATCCCTCCACTGTTCATTTGGTAGAGGGCAACCCCCACTCACTCTCTGGCACAGTTAGGCAGGCCACTCAGGATAGTGTGACCTGTGGGCAAGGGAATCCAACCCCTCGGTTTTGGTGGGAGTTCCCTATGCCAACCTCTTATGCAAAGTTGTCTGGGGTTGTACGCAGTGTATGCTAGAATTTTCTTTGGGGACCAAAGAATTTAAGTGGGGGGAGTGTGTAGCGGGGTCCCCTTTAAGACTCCCAGGACTACCTTACCCAGAACCCCTTTCGGCAATGTTTCCACCCCAGAGACTCATGGGAGGGGTTATAAAAGGAGGAGGCGAGGCTGTGCTCGGCCTCTTTGGGACATGAGACTTCAGTGACTGATCCTCCTGTGCGGATGTGCCGGTGTGCAAGGCCTGAAGCCTGAGGCCTTGTGCAGTACCAAAAAGCCTTCCACCCCGCTGCGAGCCTGGGTGGTATCTGACTTTGCTTATCCACAGCCTTGGTTGGATCGGGGACCCGATCGCTGGAGACACTGTGTGTGAGGACACAGTCGGTGGAAGTTCCCGGACTTGGATCGCATCCGGAGGGGTGAGCGAGCGTATGCTTAGACCATATACTGTTTATTGCTGATGTGCCTATAGACTGCCGTGGCCCACCAGTTTATATCTGATACTCTCACTGGAGATCCATATCAGAGTTGAACTCAGAGGTTCTTCAGTAAAGTGTTTGTTCTATCACAATCTTCCCACTGGATTACAAATGTTATTCTGTTATGTGCACCACCTTTAAAGACTTGCTGGTGAAGAAACCATCATCCCCTAGAGACTGAGTTTTAGGTATCTGAGCCAGGCCTGGCCAGCTAGTTAGTTCATTTAGTTGCTGCGCCACAGGGCGCCTAGTTAACGGTCGCCCACGCGGCGCACCTTTACTGTTCTATTAATGCATAAGTGTGTTTAGTGCTGCAGGGCTCTGCAACCTATTTCATGTAAACTGTTACCACTGTTAACCTTTTTTACCACAATCTAAAGTAAATTAGATACCCCTTTCATTATTGCCTTGGTGTCTGAGTTTAATCATATAGCATAAGAATTATTATTTCTGCCATAACTAACTGTGCCAGTAGGGGGTCGAGTAAATTGCCGGGGGTTGGCGGAGCTGTCCTCAGGGCCCAAACTAAATCTGCGGCCCTCTTAGTTGAGGGTATCGCTACACTTGGATCGCTAATTATTCTTACATAATCTTCAAGTTGCAGCGTGAAACTTCCCAAATTTATTCATACAGTGCCATGACCTGCGTAGGGCTGAGGGGGCAGAGTGGTATTGAACATTAAAACCAAACACATAAACCTTATAAATAATACAATATGCCACAATTTATTTTCATTGGAGTAATATGGCCACAGCATTTATTAAATAACAAGATAACAACAATAACATGATTTAGAAACCAATTCTTTAAAAACATATAAGAATTCTTATACAACCTTTAGGTTATCCTATGTGTCCATGCAGACATAGGCTGTTATCAGCAATTTTTGGAAGGTAAGTTTTCTAGCTGGAAAAAACCCCCAGAACTTGTGGGTTTTGAGAGAAGTTTTTCAGCTGGAAAAATGCTCTGACTCTGAAAAAAGCTGAAAACAGCAAAAAAACACTGAAAAACCTGGCTATTCAGCGTTTATCATCGTTTTTGAGCTATAAGCTTTCATGGGAATATAGTTTTGCTAAAAAAGCTACAGCTAAAAAAACTCATTCACTACAGCTTTCTACAGCTAATGTTACTGGCTTTTTTATAACATCCAGTGTGCATGAGGTCTTAAAGCCAGGTCCTTGACAGTGCCATCCTATAACATGTTCCGTTTGTAAACCTGGACCGGCCACCAGCCATCTACAACCTGCACAGTGGGTACACACCAATAATTTTTACACTATTATTCACCTGGAATATCCTGTTCCGTTGTAAACCTGTATCAGCCACTAGCCATCTACAATCAGATCGGTGGGTACACACCAGTAATTTTTACACCAGTATTCACCTGGAATAAACCTTAGTAAGTACTTCCTTCATGAACACCACATAATCATACATATTTGTGACCGTTAAGGTTAAACCACTTGTCCAAACATTACCAACGATCTTACTTTTTTGGCACCATCAAGGACCAACCAATGCTGTGACAAATGTACAATATGCTCCACAAGTCCGTCATTCTCTTTGCATACCTCAGTTCCCCAAACCAACACTGTCAATCATAGCCATATCCAATAATTTATGAAAGGGGTTGTAAAGGTTTGTTTTTTATTTTCTAAATAGGTTCCTTTAAGCTAGTGTATTGTTGGTTCACTTACCTTTTCCTTCGATTTCCCTTCTAAATGTTTTTTTTCTTTGTCTAAATTTCTCACTTCCTGTAAGCTTTCCTCCATCATACGAGCCATTCTGGCTGGGGGTTAGTCAGTGTGCTCGCCCCCTACCTTGGGACTACATCCCTGCGGGGAGATGCTGTGAACGTTCACAGTGTCTCCCTGCAGGGATGTAGTCCCAAGGTAGGGGGCGAGCACACTGACTAACCCCCAGCCAGAACGGCTCGGATGATGGGGGCAAGCTTACTGAGGAGGAACAGGAAGTGAGAAATTCAGACAAAGAAAAAAATCATTTAGAAGGGAAATCGAAGGAAAAGGTAAGTGAACCAACAATGCACTAGCTTAAAGGAACCTATTTAGAATATAAAAAACAAACCTTTACAACCCCTTTAAGAGGGTTGGTGGGCCAAAGTGCTCACCGCACTGTCTGTTCCTCCTTAAGGTTTGCTTGCTGACCCTATATTGTACATATACAGTGGCAAGGTGGCTCTCCTGTGCAGAATCACGTACCTGTACGTGATCCTGCACTTCCGGGTCTGGGGTGCGCACATGCGCCGCCGGCGACCCGCTCCTGCTGTGATTGAACATAGCGGGAGCCAATCAGCAGGTCCGATATACTCGATGTCTGCCGAGACCCACTGATCATTCGGGACAGAAGCAGAACGATGGTCTGCCTAATTAAACAAGGCAGATCGCCATTCTGTCAGTTGGGAATGTAGTGATTCTGTGTTTCTGCTAAGCAGCAACACGGATCTCTGCCTTCCCATAGTACAAGCACATCCCACACAGTGAGTAAGCACATTTTAGGCACACATTTAACCCTTTGATCGCCCCTGATGTCAACCCCTTCCCTGTCAGTGTCATTAGTACAGTGACAGTGCATATTTTTAGCACTGATCACTGTATTAGTGTTACTGGTCCCCAAAAAAGTGTCAAAAGTGTCACTAGTGCCCTGTACACACGATCGGATTTCCGATGGAATAAAATCCAATGGAATTTTCCGTCGGAATTCCGATGAAGCTGACTTCCATCAGTCTTGCATACACACTATCAGACTAAATTCCGACCGTCCAAAACGCGGTGACGTAAAACACTCCAACGAGCCGAGAAAAATTAAGTTCAATGCTCCTGAGCATGCGTCGACTTGATTCTGAGCATGCGTGGATTTTTCTCACAGACTTCCACACAGACGATTGGAATTTCCCATCGGATTTTTTTTCATCAGAAAAATTTAAAACATGTTCTATTTTTTTACTTAGATGGAAAAAAGTCTGATGGGGCCCACACGCGATCGGAATTTCCGATGAAACAAGTCCATCGGATTTTATTCCATCGAAAAACCGATGTCCAATTTGTCCGCCGCAATGTCGCAGTCCCGCTACAAGTCGCTTATAGCTGCCATTACTAGTAAAAAAAAAAATCCATAAATATATCTCATAGTTTGTAGACGCTATAACTTTTGTGCAAAAAAACAATCAATATTCGCTTATTGGGATTTTTTTACCAAAAATATGTAGCAGGCAACATATTGGCCTATATTGAAGAAATTTTATTTTTTTATTGGATTTGTTTTATAGCGGGAAGTAAAAATTATTATTTTTTTTTTCAAAATTGTCGTTATTTTAGTTTATAGCGCAAAAAAATAAAAGCCGCAGAGGTGTTCAAATACCACCAAAAGAAAGCTCTATTTGTGGGGAAAAAAGGACATTTATTTTGGTACAGTGTCACATGACAGTTCTCAGTTAAAATAATGCAGTGCTGTGTCGCAAAAAATTACCTGGTCATGAAGGTAGTGTGTGGGGGGGGGGGGGGGAGCATGGTAAACCTTACAGAGCTGAAGTTGTTAAACCATTCCCCATCCATTCCTAGCCCTTCTCCTGTCTTGCAGCCCACCCTGTCAAGTGTCTTTTCTCCTATGTGCTCAGGGCAGCCCTTGTAATAAAAGTATAGTGGTCTATAGTGCATTTTGATTTACAGTGCATCAGTGAAGCTACACAAGCACTTGGAGCAAACATATATAAACTCTGAAACTAGGCAGCTAGTTATATTTGAATCCAGAACAGTGTTGCAATGTATCAGAGGTAACCATCATGCCTAACTTACATATATACTAATTTTGAGTTACATAGAGAAACGCATATTACCTTGGCGTAGACACAGCTGTCTGATAACCTCGTAAAGGGGCAATATTTATCACACAGTGGACACATAGTAATATTTGTGGCTTCACAGATTTCTCTGCTGTAACACATAAAACAGGACACCAAAGACATTTTTATACATTCCACACAGGTTAAAAAAGTAAATACTATTTTTAGGCAGATAAAATGGATTTGGATTCCAATAAAATAATATTTATTGCAAAGCCAGCTTTATATTATTTATTTATAAACAGCATTAAATATAAATATGTTATATAATTTATTTTTAATATTCAAACTCTCACATTCATCCATGTCTCCATGCTTTATTTTACTGAGAAATTACTTTGAAAAACACCCACTAGCATTTCTGGCTGTAGCCATCTTGGGTAAGGGCAGATGATTCATGTAGCATTTATTTCCTGGAATCCACCCGCCCTTAGCTCAGTCATGCAGGCAGGAGGGTGTGCTTAGCTGTGAAAACACCTCCTCCCCTGAATACTCCTGGGATGTACAGTGCCTTGAAAACATATTCATACCCTTTTGAAATTTTCTAAATTTTGTCATGTTACAACCAAAAACGCAAATGTGTTTTATTGGGATTTTATGTGATAGACCAACACAAAGTGGCACATAATTGTGAAGTGGAAGGAAAATGATAAATGGTTTAATTTTTTTTTTACAAATAGATATCTGAAAAGTGTGGCGTGCATTTGTATTCAGCCTCCTTTACTCTGATACCCCTAACTAAAATCTAGTGGAACCAATTGCCTTCAGAAGTCGCCTAATTAGTAAATAGAGTCCACCTGTGTGTGATTTAATCTCAGTATAAATACAGCTGTTCTGTGAAGCCCTCTGAGGTTTGTTAGAGAACCTTAGTAAACAAGCAGCATCATGAAGGCCAAGGAACACATCAGCCAGCTCAGGGATAAAGTTGTAGAGAAGTTTAAAGCAGGGTTAGGTTATAAAAAAAATATCCCAAGCTTTGAACATCTCACGAAGCACTGTTCAATCCATCATTCGAAAATGGAAAGAGTATGGCACAACTGCAAACCTACCAAGACATGGCCGTCCACCTAAACTGACAGGCCGGGCAAGGTGAGCATTCATCAGAGAAGCAACAAAGAAGCCTGAGGTAACTCTGGAGGAGCTGCAGAGATCCATAGCTTAGGTGGGAGAATCTGTCCATGGGACAACTATTAGTCATGCACTCCACAAATCTGGCCTTTATGGAAGAGTGGCAAGAAGAAAGCCATTGTTGAAAGAAAGTCATAAGACGTCTCGTTTGCAGTTTTTGAGAAGCCATGTGGGGGACACAGCAAACATGTGGAAGAAGGTGCTCTGGTCAGATGAGACCAAAATGTAACTTTTTGGCCTAAAAACAAAACACTGTGTGGCGGAAAACTAACACTGCACATCACCCTGAACACGCCATCCCCACCGTGAAACATGGTGGTGGCAGCATCATGTTGTGGGGAATGCTTTTCTTCAGCAGCGACAGGGAAGTTGATGGGAAGATGTATAGAGCCAAATACAGGACAATCCTAAAAAGAAAACCTGTTAGAGTCTGCAAAAGACTTGAGACTGGAGCGGAGGTCCATCTTCCAGCAGGATAACGACCCTAAATATACAGCCAGAGCTACAATAGAATGGTTTAGATCAAAGCATATTTATGTGTTAGAATGGCCCAATCAAAGTCCAGACCTAAATCCAATTGAGAATCTGTGGCACGACTTGAAAATTGCTGTTCACAGACACTCTCCATCCAATCTGACAGAGCTTTATCTATTTTGCAAGAAGAATGGGCAAAAATGTCACTCTCTAGATGTGTCAAACTGGTAGAGACATCCCCAAAAAGACTTTCAGCTGTAATTGCAGTGAAAGGTGGTTCTTCAAAGTATTGACTCAGGTGGGCTGAATAAAAATGTACGCCACACTTTTCGCATATTTATTTGTAAAAAATTATGAAAACCATTTATCATTTTTCTTCCACTTCCAATTCACAATTATGTGGCACTTCGTGTTGGTCTATCTCAGAAAATCCCAATAAAATAAATTTACGTTTTTGGTTGTAACATGACAAAATGTGGAAAATTTCAAGGCGTATGAATACTTTTTCAAGGCACTGTATGGTATAATTTCTCAAGGCTTGAAAATCTGGAAGTAACTGAAGAAATGTAAAAAAATATGTACAACAGGTAAATATGCTATAATTTCCTACTGTATCTATTTTCTAATGCTAGCAGCATAAGGATTAAAAATAGTCAATGTTGATTGAAAGAGTGAAGTTCTGCTTTACCTAAGAATATCTTCCGCCTACCCAGGGCTGGACATATACGTTTTTCAGAAGAACTACTGGAAAAGCAGCAAGACCAGAGTTATCATTTACTCCTACTATCTGCCTCATCTCTTAGCTCAGCAAACAGTGTTTGCACTTACACTGTTAACTTAATGCGATTTTTTTCTGGTATGCAGGACATGGTGTTAAAGTCATATGAAAAAGAATTACAGTTTAGGTAAAGGTTTAAAACTTTAATTATTATTTAAAAAGGAGAAAGGTAAACCCTTATCCTGAAGGGTTTTAAAGCTCTGAATTAAATCTAATTGAGATCACATCACACAAATGGTTCTTTTGTGATCACATCAGGATATACGCAAAAGTGCAGTTTGCTATACATGGCTTTCTCTACTCTTCCTCAATTACTACATGAAGTACAATGGGCACATAACTGCCTCAGTATGAAATGAAAAGAAGCTGTTGTAATCCAGCCACCCACTGCTTCTTAAACTAGAAATGAAGAGAGCACCTTGCTGAGTCACGAGTGCAAACTTAATATATCAAAGTGTAGTTCAACAGAGGTTAAACTGTAGGCTTTTATGCTATCAAAATGAGTAAATATAATGAGGTACTTTACATGATCACCGTGGAGATGAAATAAAGTGTCATCCACAGATTCAATTACAATAGCCTCCTAGAACCAGAATATTGTAATGTCTTTGGGGTACTATAATACTGTATATATCCAGCTTCTTCATACCAAAGATAGTTAAAGAAAAACTGCCATTGCTGATCTCTCCATCTAAAAATGCTAGTTTCCTTTTTTTTTTTTTTCCTTTCTTCAAACAATGACCTGGAGCGAGTATGAAAATACTATTACAATATAAGGACCTCAGAATTTTCTCTAGCATTCATTAAAATGCATACTTGTTGCAGGTCATTGACTCAAAATGCATTATGGCCAGAGAGTTAGCATAAAAACCAGTCAACAGCCATTTTTGCAAGTTGGTCAGCAATGGCAACCCCCATATTTCTCTCATGTCAGGTTTGAAAGGTATAGTAATGTGCCAATGACTCTAAAATCACAAAGGGGCTATGCTGTTCAGATAATTTTTCCCAGCTCTCACTCCTTGGTTCTCACGCCTTAGTTGGGCAAGTCACCAGGTTTCTGAGTGAACTGTATCAGTGTATAACTAAATGAGCCCTGTTGGTTCTAGTAAGCTTTAGAATATGCCTGATTATCATAATCATTATCACGGTTTGGTCCCTGACCTGTCCACCTGTCTGTCTGTAGCATAATCCATACTGACAGATTTTTGACTGCCTGCTTGTCAGCAGCCTCATGACTTTGTTTTGCTTCTTCTTCTAGAATTCTGAAACCCATGTGTCATTATTAGGACAAATCTGTGAGGTGCAACATGGGAGCATCATAACAACAAGCCAGCCATCCCTTTAGAGGTTTCAAGTGAAGATTGGACTCTCCATGAAGTTTGATCATTAGCATGGTCCTAACACTAGAGTATCCACCTATATTCATAACATATCTGTATGTTGCTGATTACATTTTCCCATGGAGAAACCTGTACTTTTAGGCTGGGTTCACACTAGTGCGAATTGGATGCGAGTTTCCCGCATCCAATTTGCATGTCAGGAGATTGTGACCAGCTCTCAATATAGCTGGTTCACACAGCTCTGGGATGACTGCAGAGTGGTTTGCCAAATATTGGGCCTTGGGTGGTGGAGCCACAACACTAACCCCTTACAGATACTCTTGTTGGGCGCAGGAACGGGCCCTGCTGTGAAATATTATATCAAAAATTGTAATTACATGCCCCTGTTAAACAGGGGCAGAAAAATTGGGCCTTGGCTGGTGGTGGTGGTGCCCTAAACCAAAAAATAATAATTGTTGGAACTAGCATCATCAAGATTGAGGAGGAATAGGATAGTCAGCATAGGCAGTCTTCAAGAGATCCCAGATCCATAGCAAATACAATCAGTTACATCAGCATCAGAAGCATGATAGCTGCTGATCCGAGACTGATTAATTTTTACAAATGTGAGCCTATCCACGGAGTCTGTGGACAGGTGCACTCTTTGATCTGTTACAAACCCTTCAGTAGCACTGAATGTGCGGTCAGAAAGCACACTGGATAGAGGACAGGCCAGTAGCTCAATTGCATATTAAGCAAGTCTGCTCTTGCCCCTAGATATTCCTGCACCATATAATGCAGACACTGGCAATGGTTACTTGAACCGATTAGACCATGGCGCTGAGGACTGAAAAATTGTTTAAAGGCATCGGTCAACTGGCCACCATCTCCACCGCTCTTCCTCTGACTGAACTAACCCTAAGCAAAAAATCCTAGGGTCCTTTCGCAGGCTTTGTAGAATCAGGGAGGACATGCAGCATAAGTTTGCAGAGGCATTCGATTCTGAGTCCTCTGGGTCACTAAGGATCACATTATCCATAACTACCTCCTCCAAGCCACGTACAACTCCTTGGGTTTCTGGGGACTGAAAACCATCCCTTGAAGACTGCTGCTGAGTGTTATCCTCTTCATCCATGCAGACACAATCCTCCTGCTCCTCCTCCTCTTCTTCCTGTGTGTTTGGCGGGCCAGCAGGAATGCTATTTGGATGAAGGGGGCCTTAAGAGAAAAATAAGTCCTCCTCTTCCTCCCGCTGTTCTGACTTAAGTGCCCTGTCCATAATTTCACAAAGCGTGTGCTCCAGCAGGAAGACTAGAGGGACAGTGTCAACTCATGCACTGCATGGTATCTTTTAGCCTGACTGCTTGCATAGCCCCTTGAATGCTTACGGAGCACCGCTGGTTCAGAGGACAAATCAGCAGAAGAGGCCATAGAGAAAGAAGAAGAGGGGGGTGGAGGAGAGAGCTGTGGCAGAATCACCACTAGAATTTTGGAGGCATGGTGGTGGAACAAGCTCCAACAACACTGAACCCTGTCCTGCATTCTTCCCAGACGCCTGCAGAGTTACCCAGTGTGCCGTGAAGGAAAGGTAACATCCCTGCCCATGCCTGCTGGACCACGAGTCAGTGGTAATATGAGCCTTACTGCTGACCGCCTTGTCCAACGAGGCCAAAACATTGTCTTCCACATGCCAGTAGAGAGTTGGAATGGCCTTCCGTGAAAAGAAATGGCATGTTGGAACCTGCCACTGAGGTACAGCATATTCCACAAATTCATGAAAGGGGGCAGAGTCTACCAGCTGAAAAGACAGCAGTTGCATTGCTAGCAATTTGGCCAAGCATTTAGACGCTGAGCATGTGGATGGCTGGGACCGAATTTCTTTTTACGGTTCAGCAACTGGGGTAGGGAAATTTGCCTACTAAAATCAATTGGTGGTGTACTGCTAAGCAGATTGGCTGCAAGTACTTGGGAGACCTATTGCTATACCTTCATTCCTCTCAGTGCAGGTTTTTGAGAGGACTGGAGGTTTGGTAGGGTTGGAGATCCCAGATGAGGAGCAAGGAGAAGTCCGACTTTTTCTTTAATGTGGGTCTTTCAAGTGGTGTTGCTAACAGACTGCATGGCAGGTCGTCATATGTCTGGTCAAGCATGTGGTGCCCAAGCGGCTGCTGTTCTGGCCACGCTTGATCCGCTTCAGACATAGGTTGCAAACAGCAACGGTGCGATCTGCTGTACATGTGTTGAAAAAGGCCCACAAACTTGGCAGCATGCTGCAGCTGGGGGAACATGACAGCCAGTTTCTTGTCCTTCTGTGGCACCCCCTCTCTCTAGGCTCACGTTACTCCCTTCCTCAACCTGGGAACCAACATCGGAGCCTTCAAATCGCTGCGCATCCTCCAGCAGCATGTACCCGACACTGTGGTGGAATAATTCTGGGGACTCCTCCGTGCATGTCGGGGCTACGGATGGAGTGACTGTGGACAAGGAGCCGGTGGAATAGGCAGCTTTGGCAGCTGCATTGGAAGGCAAACTACTCTGAGCCTGGGTGACAGAAGATGAGGAGGATGAGGACAGCTTTTTATCCACTCCACTAACTCTTCTGCATGTTGTGGCTCAATAACACGGGCAGCAGCAGAAAAAAAAGGACAAGCGTGCCCCACAGCCACCTGCAGAGAGGATGCACCATGTCCACGACCACCACTGTTGACTGTAGACACAGAGGCTGCTTGCACTCTTTTAGTGACCTGTGAGTGTCTGCCTCTCCTTGGTGGCCTTCGGGACATGATGTATTTTTTGTTTTGCAACACCACACTACACTGTATTATATACTGTGTATACCACCTGAAGTGTATTAGAAGCTATACACCACCGAATAAACACACACAGTGGGTACGGAAAGTATTCAGACCCCCGTAAAATTTTCACGCTTTGTTATATTGCAGCAATTTGCAAAAATAATTTAAGTAAATATTTTTCCTCATTAATGTACACACAGGACCCTATATTGACTGAAAAACACAGAATTGTTGACATTTTTGCAGATTTATTAAAAAGGGAAAACTGAAATATCACATGGTCCTAAGTATTCAAACCCTTTGCTGTGACACTCATATATTTAACTCAGGTGCTGTCCATTTCTTCTGATCATCCTTGAGATTGTTCTACACCTTCATTTGAGTCCAGCTGTGTTTGATTATATGGATTGAACTTGATTAGGAAAACCACACACCTGTCTATATAAGACCTTACAGCTCACAGTGCATGTCAGAGCAAATGAGAATCATGAGGTCAAAGCAACTGCCTGAAGAGCTCAGAGACAGAATTGTGGCAAGGCACAGATCTGGCCAAGGTTGCAAAAAATATCTGCTGCACTTAAGGTTCCTAAGGGCACAGTGGCCTCCATAATCCTTAAATGGAAGACGTTTGGGACGACCAGAACCCTTCCTAGAGCTGGTAGTGTGGCCAAACTGAGCTATCGGGGGAGAAGAGCCTTGGCGAGAGAGGTAAAGAAGAACCCTAACATCACTGTGGCTGAGCTCCAGAGATGCAGTCGGGAGATGGGAGAAAGTTGTAGAAAGTCAACCATCACTGCGGCCCTCCACCAGTCGGGGCTTTATGGCAGAGTGGCCCAACGGAAGCCTCTCCTCAGTGCAAGACACATGAAAGCCCGCATGGAGTTTGCTAATAAACACCTGAAGGACTCCAAGATGGTGAGAAATAAGATTCTCTGGTCTGATGAGACCAAGATAGAACTTTTTGGCCTTAATTCTAAGCGGTATGTGTGGAGAAAACCAGGCACTGCTCATTACCTATAAAATTTGTAAAAAACAAAATCAAATCCCTGGGTAGGATAATGAAAAGTTTTTTTATAGCAGCGCTCACTCTCATTTACAGTTCATAAGAGTACATATAGAACTCCAGATGTCTTCTTAATAATATGATCCACTTTCAATTATCTGTTGTATCCCCTTTTGGGTGGGTACTCACCACACACAGGATTTAAATAGGCACCTCACAGATCCCATCCAATGGTCATCCGATCATCCCAATCCTGGTTCTGATTAGTCACTCTAATGCCTCCAGAGATCACCCGATATTCACCAGCAGATGTTCAAGGTCAAAGAAAAAAAGCCACCAATAGTGTAATCCAGTACAGTGTCTTTTAATCAGTCTATAAAAATTGTTTCCATAACTTTTCTTCCATAAGGTAAAATTAATGCAGTAAAATAGCAGCAATTCAAAAACGCTGCGCTGTTCCCCAGCTCCTAACAGGTGCAGTGTATCAGCTGGTACAGCTTGTGTTTAACCAGACTTACTACCGCTTCCTGTGTTTGGAGCGCACTTGGAACGCACCGACGTCACTTTCTTTTAGCCGCAGAGTCACGCCCTGACGTTTCGTCTTCCCGACTTCCTCTGAGGGCGTGACTCTGCAGCACGGCTCACAGGAATATATACACACACGAGTGATTGAGAGACAAGTTTAACCCTTCCTATCTGCTATTCAAATGCCATTCAAATTACTCAAATCGGCAGAACGCATTGTAGTCACAGGGGTCTCGTCATTTCAAATCACCTAACACATTAGACCAACAATAACCTTTTATACATTGATCTTGAAAAGCATTGATAAGATAATAATAACATAATTGAATAATTAAAATATTCCAATGAAGGTCAAGTCTAAAAATAAAAATAAATATAATTCATTGTCACAGATAAGCGCTCAGCACTAGCACCCTCTTGAGTATGAATACCAAACAGCAGTCTCAATCTTTGCAAAAATAGGAAAAAAAAATTATATATATCTCAACACTCACTGTTGAAATATAATATTAAAAAAATAAATATATAAAATTTATTTCTAAAAAATCCTAAAAGATACTACATAAAGTGGCTAATCGTCATAGTTGTTTCATAATTATGTTATTAATACCTCAAGGTTTGTGAAAAATAAAATTTCCCATATATCTAATATACACCTATTAAACGGTAAAAAAACAAACAATAACATTAAAAGTCACTAATGAAACAATTTATGTCTAACTCGATGTTTAACCCTTTGGGGGTGAGGGTATCCAAGGAATAAATCCAAAAAGATTCTCGTTTGGATAATTCCCTTACCAAATTACTTCCTCTCCATGTGGGTTTAATATGGTCCACCCCCCAAAATTTCAAACCTATAGGGTTTTGATCATGATGTAATTTAAAATGGAGAGACACGTTATGGTCTTTGAACCCTAATTTAATATTCTTAATGTGTTCTCCAATCCTTACTTTAAGGCATCTTTTTGTCCGTCCCACATACATTAGCCCACAGGGGCATAATAAAACATATACCACATGTGTAATATTACAAGTTATGAACTCTTTAATGGCGAATTCTTTTTTATTTGTTGTGGATGTAAAGCAGTCAATACCTCTTATGGGTTCAGCTATTTCTCTACACGTCTTACACTTACAGCAAGCATAAAACCCTTTTTTGTTCCAAAAGGACAATGGTCTTCTTGGTTGGTCCAGAACCTTTTTTACCACCTTGTCTCCTACATTAGGTGCCTTTCTATAAATACATTTAGGAGCTTCTGGCAACACTGGTTTCAAACTTTTGTCTAAACAAAGTACATGCCAATGATTTTTCAACACTGTCTCAACCTCTCTGTATTGTGCATGGAATGATGAAATAAAACTCCACTCATGGCAGGTTGAAGTTCGAATCCTCACACCTTCTCCTACTACTTGTTCTCGTGGTATTGCTCTAATCTCCTCTGAAATTTTATCCAATTCTTGGGGTTTATACCCCTTCTCTCTGAATCTGTCTTTCAATATTACAGATTGGGACAAATAATTCTCTTCTGTAGAGCAATTTCGTTTCACCCGCATAAATTGTCCTTTTGGTATATTTTCAACCATACCGGGTGGTGGCCACTTTGTATAGGTAGGAAACTGTTCCGGTCTGTTGGTTTGAAGAAGACTTTTGTGTCTAATTTATCACCACTTCTATAGATGCTAACATCCAAAAAATCAATTTGATCTTTACTCCATGTACTCGTCAATTTAATATTATTGGAGTTATTGTTGAGATATGTTAAAAATTTATTAAGAGATATTTCAGACCCTTCCCATATAAAGATAATATCATCAATAAATTGTCTATAAAACAGGAGTTCCCGTCTTTTATTAGCAAAAATATACTTATCCTCCCACTCCCCCATAAATAAATTTGCAATACTAGGAGCAAATTTCGCGCCCATTGCCGCGCCTCTCTTTTGGATAAAAAACTAATTGTTGAACCAAAAATAGTTATGTGATAAACAAAAATCTAAAACCTCTTTTAAAAAAACTTTTTGATGATGGGGGGAGATCATCTCTTTGGCTCAAAGCCCAATTGAGGGCGAGTAGGGCGTCATCATGCTGTATTATTGTATACAGGGAGGATACGTCAGACGTCACCAAAAATACTTCTCCTCGGTCTTCCAGATGTATATTCTGCAGGGATTGTAATAAATCCTTAGTGTCCTTCAGATACGCTTTTGTTGTTTTAACACTACTCTGCAAAAAACGATCCAAGTATTCCCCTATCCTTGAAGTTACAGAGCCTATCCCATTCACAATTGGCCTGGCAGGGGGATTCTGGGAGTCTTTATGTATTTTGGGCAGCGTATAAATTGTAGGAATCCTTGTGCTGCTTGGTGTCAAATAACGCTTCTCTTTTACTGTTAAAGTATGTCCTTTAAATCCATACACCACCAAGTAGCCCAATTCCACATTATATTGGGGTGTAGGGTCATGATTTAATTTTTTATATGTATCAGTGTCAGCCAACATTTCTGTTAATTGACCAACATAATACTCCTTCGACAAGACCACCACACCTCCTCCTTTATCTGCTGGTCTGACTACTACCTCATTTATTTTCTCCAACATTTCTATGCCATCGCAAATAAATCGAGGATTAACTCCTTTTTTAGGAATAATTTTCTCCATATCTCGTAATACTAAACTTTTAAACACCTCAAGGTGATGTATTGCCGTATTTGGGGGGTTAAATAGAGACTTGTTTTTAAGTCCACTATCAACCGCCACTGATGATCCAATATTTCCACTCACTGGGTTTGACATTTTATTCAAAAAATATTTCTTGATGCTGAGTTTCCTCATGTATCTATGAATATCAATATATACATCAAATTTATTTATCGATCTTTTCAAGCCACACTTCAGACCTAATTGTAGGATATTGGTCTCTTTGTGCGTCAAATCAAACCCACTGAGGTTATAGATACCAGTTAATCTTTTTCCAGCCTCCTTTTTTTGCTGGATTCGTGCTCCTGCTCTACATCCTCGTTTTCTACTTTCCTTAAACTTTGTTGTTGAGTATGATCCCAGTTCTGTTGGTCCCTCCACTGTTGGTCTCTGTACTCGGGGCCATATGGTTGGTGTGAGGGTACTTGATAATGCATGGGTACTTGTTGAGGGTGATACTGAGAGTATTGGGTTGGTGGTCTCCCCCTTAGGGGTGGATAACCCCTTCCTCTCCTCCTGTTTCCCCTTCCTCTAGACTGAAAAGGACGTGGATGATAGGCCTCATTCCTATCTACTCCATCCCCCAAGGTTTCGTATCTATTAGCCACCGGGACATTGTAGGTTTCATTGTGAGCCACATAATGTTGGTTCACACTCGTGTTCCCACGACCCCTTCCTCCTCTCCCTCTCCCTCTAATTGATTTCAATAATAGGATTAAAAATAGACTTGAGAAGGTCGATAAAGATACTCAAAAGAAAAAAACTAAGAAATTTTATCGAGATTTAAATGATTTTAAAAACAACACCATCTATTACTGGCAAGATGGAACACATACAAATGAGTTGGCGAATAATGATATACAAATTGAAGTGGATCCAGTTCCTAGTCAAAATGGAACATCCATTCCTAGTACTCCTAGACAAACACAAAGGATGAATAATCCCAGTAGGATTAGTACCACTGCCCTACCCTCTAATCACCTCACCCCTAGGAGAGACAATCAAGGGAGAGGAAGAGGAGGAAGGGGTCGTGGGAACACGAGTGTGAACCAACATTATGTGGCTCACTATGAAACCTACAATGTCCCGGTGGCTAATAGATACGAAACCTTGGGGGATGGAGTAGATAGGAATGAGACCTATCATCCACGTCCTTTTCAGTGGAGAGGAAGGGGAAACAGGAGGAGAGGAAGGGGTTATCCACCCCTAGGGGGAGACCACCAACCCAATACTCTCAGTATCACCCTCAACAAGTACCCATGCATTATCAAGTACCCTCATACCAACCATATGGCCCCGAGTACAGAGACCAACAGTGGAGGGACCAACAGAACTGGGATCATACTCAACAACAAAGTTTAAGGAAAGTAGAAAACGAGGATGTAGAGCAGGAGCACGAATCCAGCAAAAAAAGGAGGCTGGAAAAAGATTAACTGGTATCTATAACCTCAGTGGGGTTGATTTGACGCACAAAGAGACCAATATCCTACAATTAGGTCTGAAGTGTGGCTTGAAAAGATCGATAAATAAATTTGATGTATATATTGATATTCATAGATACATGAGGTAACTCAGCATCAAGAAATATTTTTTGAATAAAATGTCAAACCCAGTGAGTGGAAATATTGGATCATCAGTGGCGGTTGATAGTGGACTTAAAAACAAGTCTCTATTTAACCCCCCAAATACGGCAATACATCACCTTGAGGTGTTTAAAAGTTTAGTATTACGAGATATGGAGAAAATTATTCCTAAAAAAGGAGTTAATCCTCGATTTATTTGCGATGGCATAGAAATGTTGGAGAAAAGAAATGAGGTAGTAGTCAGACCAGCAGATAAAGGAGGAGGTGTGGTGGTCTTGTCGAAGGAGTATTATGTTGGTCAATTAACAGAAATGTTGGCTGACACTGATACATATAAAAAATTAAATCATGACCCTACACCCCAATATAATGTGGAAATGGGCTACTTGGTGGAGTATGGATTTAAAGGACATACTTTAACAGTAAAAGAGAAGCGTTATTTGACACCAAGCAGCACAAGGATTCCTACAATTTATACGCTGCCCAAAATACATAAAGACTCCCAGAATCCCCCTGCCAGGCCAATTGTGAATGGGATAGGCTCTGTAACTTCAAGGATAGGGGAATACTTGGATCGTTTTTTGCAGAGTAGTGTTAAAACAACAAAAGCGTATCTGAAGGACACTAAGGATTTATTACAATCCCTGCAGAATATACATCTGGAAGACCGAGGAGAAGTATTTTTGGTGACGTCTGAAGTATCCTCCCTGTATACAATATGTGAGGGGGTTAGCTCGGCAGCGGGTGTGTGTGACCCCCGGGATGGGCTCCCCACACAAAAACAGGCCCAGCAAACGGAGGTTGTGGTTTTTTTTCTATTTACAGTGACAAAACACAGCAAAGCAAAAGAAACATAAATAAAATAAATCCTGGTCAACTTGACCTCTGAGTAAACATACAGGTTTCCTAACTAACAACTGGGATCAGCCTAGTGCTGTCCTAGTCCCTAAGTCCCTGGTTGTAAATGTCCAAGCAAATAGCCACACAGGCTTTGTCTCACCGCACAGGGGTTCACTCTCCCTAGACAGTCCACACAGGTCTGGTTCCAGGCATGAGCTAACATCTAATGAAGCTGGGAGTTCTTATAGAGGCCTAAATGAGCTGACAAGCTTCAGCTGGTCTCATCAACTCCCTGTCTGCACGACGCCCAGCACTCTCCCTAGAGGTATGAGTCATCCATGAGCCTACTAGCCTCAGCTGGGCTTATACAACTCTCCACCTAGTTGTATAAGTCGGCGTAAAGCCTGAATCTGGGCGAAATATATCTACCCCCCTGGATGCAACCAGGTGACTTTACCTTCCTGCTGTCACATACCCCCCCCTCTTGTTTTAACCTCGGGGTTGGAACACCAGCAATCAGGCATTCATGTACTCGAGACAAAGCATCCACATTCCCCATTTGAACGCCAGGGCGATGCTTTACTGTGAAGTTGAATTCCTGGAGGGCCAGGAACCACCTATTCACTCTTCTATTTGTTTCCTTGTTTTGAGCCATCCACTTTAACGGAGCGTGATCCGTAACCATGTCAAAGTGCCTACCTAGCAGGTAGTACCGAAGGGAATCTAGAGCCCACTTCACCGCTAAACACTCCTTTTCAACGGTGGCGTAATTTACCTCATGGGACTTCAACTTCCTGCTGAGGTAAATGACTGGGTGCTCTTCCCCGTTCCAGACCTGGGACAATACTGCTCCTAACCCCACATCTGACGCATCACTTTGTACGACAAAGTCTTTAGAGAAGTCGGGTGAGTACAACACTGGCTGGCTACATAAGGCTTGTTTCAAGAATTGGAATGCTGCCTCAGCCTCGGGGGTCCATTTAATCATGACCGACCCTTTCCCCTTCGTCAGGTTGGTTAGGGGCACAGCCTTAGAAGCAAAGTGGGGAATGAATCGCCGATAATACCCAGCGATTCCCAGAAAGGCTCGTACCTGCTTCTTGCTGTTGGGACGTGGCCAACTCTGGATGGCCTCGACTTTGTTGAGTTGGGGTTTTATTACTCCCCTCCCAATGGTGTACCCAAGATATTTGGCCTCCTCCTGCCCAATGGTACACTTCTTGGGGTTAGCCGTAAACCCCGCTTCCCGAACAGAGTCCAGGACTGCTTGCACTTTTGGCAGATGTGAGGCCCAATCTGTGCTATGGACAATTACGTCATCCAGGTAAGCCGCAGCATACTTCCGATGGGGCCTCAGCATCTGGTCCATTTTCCGCTGGAATGTGGCCGGCGCATTCTGTAACCCGAACGGCATTCTTTTATATTGGAACGCCCCGTCTGGGGTTACAAATGCGGTTTTCTCTTTGGCCGACTTGGCCAGGGGGATTTGCCAATACCCTTTTGTGAGGTCAAGAGTCGTCATGTATCGGGCTGTTCCCAGCCGGTCGATCAACTCATCTATACGTGGCATGGGGTAGGTGTCAAATTTTGTAACTTTGTTCAACTGACGAAAATCGTTACAAAATCGCCAGCTCCCATCCGGTTTAGGCACCAACACAATGGGACTAGACCAATCACTTTGGGACACCTCTATCACCCCTAAGTTCAGCATTTTCTGTACTTCCTCCCGTATTGCCTCCCGTCGGGCCTCTGGGATCCGATAGGGTTTTAACTTCACCCTTTCACCGGGCGGGGTAATGATGTCATGCTCTACCCCAGATGTTTGTCCCGGCAGCTCAGAGAATACCTCCTTGTTGCGAAGCACAAACTCCTTAACCTCCTGTTGTTGGGGTTGTGACAAGGTGGCTGCTATTCCAACCTCAGGAATCACGCAACCAGTTTGAGCTGGTGACCAAGTGTCTGCGACTAGGGACTCTCTATCCCTCCAGGCTTTCAACAGATTAACGTGATAGATCTGTTCGGGCTTTCGCCTTCCTGGTTGTCTGACCTTGTAATTCACTTCGCTCACTTTTTCCATTATCTCATAGGGGCCTTGCCATTTGGCAAGGAATTTACTTTCAACCGTAGGGACAAGTACCAGTATCCTATCCCCCGGGGAAAAGGTACGGGTCTTGGCTCCACGGTTGTACACTCTCTGCTGTGCTAACTGCGCTTGGGCCAAATGTTCCTTCACGATGGGCATTACCTGTGCAATTCGATCCTGCATCAGGGCGACATGCTCAATCACACTCCTGTGGGGAGAACTCTCACTTTCCCAAGTTTCCTTGGCAATATCCAACAGCCCTCTTGGGTGTCTCCCATACAGTAACTCAAAGGGGGAGAATCCCGTAGAGGATTGGGGCACCTCCCTAATAGCAAACATCAAATAAGGAAGTAGACAGTCCCAATCCTTTCCATCTCTATCCACCACTTTCTTCAACATTTGTTTTAGGGTTTTGTTGAATCTTTCAACCAGCCCATCGGTTTGGGGGTGATACACAGATGTACGCAATTGCGTCACTTTGAACAATTTACACAGCTCTTTCATAACCCGGGACATAAAGGGTGTACCTTGGTCCGTAAGCAGTTCTTTACAAATACCCACCCGGCTAAACACAAGAGATAGCTCTTTGGCTATGGTTTTGGCCGAGGTATTTCTGAGAGGGATCGCTTCTGGATAACGGGTGGCATAGTCCATTATAACCAATATGTACTGGTGCCCCCTAGCGGACTTGATTATAGGACCTACCAAATCCATTGCGATTCTCTCAAACGGGACCTCAATGATGGGTAGAGGGACCAGCGGGCTACGGAAATGTGGCATCGGGGCCGACCTCTGACACACAGGGCAGGAGGAACAATAATTTTCTATGTCCTTCATCACCCCAGGCCAATAGAATCTCTGTAATACCCTCTCTCGGGTTTTCTCTGTCCCCAGATGACCTCCAAGAATGTGCCCATGGGCCAACTCCAACACCAACTTCCTGTAAGGTTTGGGCACCACAAGCTGCTCAACGGTTTCTTCTGCCCTTTTTGCCACCCGATACAGTAGGTCCTTCTCTACGCTGAAGTATGGGTAAGTGCAGGTATTATCTGGGTTCACTAACTCGCCATCTATTTCCACTACGTTTTCCCGTGCCTTTATTAGGGCGGGGTCTTTTAACTGTTCTGTGGCAAAATTTTCCCTGTGAACCTCCAGATCAGAAAACTCCACAGACGGTAGGTTTTCGTCTGAGGAGGTGGGCTCCTCTCCAGTTTCTTGAGTCTCCCCTGCCAATACTGACAAGGGAAATTCTGGAGAGTCCTCACCACTCTCAGAGGAGTTCTGGCTATCACATTCCTGGTACATAGGGGCACCAGTGGGGGGCTCAGGATCATCCCACAGTTCCCAGAACTTCGGAAAATCCCTTCCCACAATGGCATCATGCGGTAATTGAGATACTAACCCCACTGGATGAGAGAGGGTACCTTTGGGGGTCTCGAAACACACTGTAGTCACTGGATACTCTCGGGTGTCCCCATGCACACAAATAACAGCTACCTTGCTATTCCCAGAGACCTCTGTTTTAACTAATTCAGCCTTTATCAGGGTCACAAGGCTACCTGAATCCAGCAATACCACAACATTTCTACCATTAACACACATTTTGCATAAATGTTTCTCAGTTCCTCGAACGGCAGTGCATGCGACTGTCGCACACAGCGACTGACGTCTGCCCGTCAGAAAGTCACACTGCATGGGTTCCTCCACAACCGGGCAATTGGCTGCAATATGTCCCGCTTGCCGGCAGCGGTAGCAAACGATCCTTCTTGCCGCCTCTTGAGCCGCTGATTTCCCAGGCTGTTCTCGCCAAACTTGGGGTAGAGCTCCCACCCTCTCACTCTCTCCACCCTCACCCCTTGGAATCCTCTTATCCGCCCCTGGGGATGGTCTGGTCTTAGGGTGGAAAGTCCGAGTGTCTCTGGAAGAGGCCGTCAGGTTCTCTGTAGCCAAGTATTTCTCCACACGATCCACAAGACCATCGGCCGTCTCTGGGTCTCCATGGCTTACCCACTTTTGGATGGCAGTAGGAAGAGCTCTCAAAAACCGATCCATTACAACACGTTCCACAATCTTTGGTGCGGACAAAGTCTCTGGCTGTAGCCACTTTCTGCTCAGGTGAATGAGATCATACATTTGAGACCTGGGGGGTTTTCCAAGCTGGAAAGTCCAGTTATGCACACGCTGAGCCCGGACAGCCTGGGTGACACCCAGCCTTGCCAAAATTTCAGCTTTTAGCATCACATAGTCTTTTGCTTGGTTAGGCTCTAGGTCATAGTAAGCTTTCTGCGATTCACCAGTTAACAGAGGAGCCACCAGTCCAGCCCACTGCTCCTCAGGCCACTTTTCTCTTTCAGCGGTCCTTTCAAATGTGGTCAAAAATACCTCTGGATCATCCTCTCCAGTCATTTTTGTCAATAAACGACTCACCCCAAAGGACGCGGTATTAGTGGGACGGCTTTCCTCACTGGTCTGCGGACGTTGCTGCATTACTGCTTCCATTTGTTGTAGTCTCTGCTCTTGCTTCTGTAACAGGTCTATGAAGCGGGCCTCAGATTGCTGCTGGGCTTGTTGCTGAGCTTCCAGACTCTGTTGGTGAGCTTGCTGCTGGGCTGCAAGGCTCTGTTGATGAGCTTGCTGCTGGGCTGCAAGGCTCCTTTGCAAACCTGCATTTGTCTGCTGTTGATTGGCATTTGCTAGAGCCAGCTGTTTCAGTATCTCCTCCATGCTGGCTTAAAAAAAACTGCCACTGGTTCTCCACCAACTGTGAGGGGGTTAGCTCGGCAGCGGGTGTGTGTGACCCCCGGGATGGGCTCCCCACACAAAAACAGGCCCAGCAAACGGAGGTTGTGGTTTTTTTTCTATTTACAGTGACAAAACACAGCAAAGCAAAAGAAACATAAATAAAATAAATCCTGGTCAACTTGACCTCTGAGTAAACATACAGGTTTCCTAACTAACAACTGGGATCAGCCTAGTGCTGTCCTAGTCCCTAAGTCCCTGGTTGTAAATGTCCAAGCAAATAGCCACACAGGCTTTGTCTCACCGCACAGGGGTTCACTCTCCCTAGACAGTCCACACAGGTCTGGTTCCAGGCATGAGCTAACATCTAATGAAGCTGGGAGTTCTTATAGAGGCCTAAATGAGCTGACAAGCTTCAGCTGGTCTCATCAACTCCCTGTCTGCACGACGCCCAGCACTCTCCCTAGAGGTATGAGTCATCCATGAGCCTACTAGCCTCAGCTGGGCTTATACAACTCTCCACCTAGTTGTATAAGTCGGCGTAAAGCCTGAATCTGGGCGAAATATATCTACCCCCCTGGATGCAACCAGGTGACTTTACCTTCCTGCTGTCACAAATAATACAGCATGATGACGCCCTACTCGCCTTCAATTGGGCTTTGAGCCAAAGAGATGATCTCCCCCATCATCAAAAAGTTTTTTTTAAAAAGGTTTTAGATTTTTGTTTATCACATAACTATTTTTGGTTCAACAATGAGTTTTTTATTCAAAAGAGAGGCGTGGCAATGGGCGCAAAATTTGCTCCTAGTATTGCAAATTTATTTATGGGGGAGTGGGAGGATAAGTATATTTTTGCTAATAAAAGACGGGAACTCCTGTTTTATAGACGATTTATTGATGATATTATCTTTATATGGGAAGGGTCTGAAATATCTCTTAATAAATTTTTAACATATCTCAACAATAACTCCAATAATATTAAATTGACGAGTACATGGAGTAAAGATCAAATTGATTTTTTGGATGTTAGCATCTATAGAAGTGGTGATAAATTAGACACAAAAGTCTTCTTCAAACCAACAGACCGGAACAGTTTCCTACCTATACAAAGTGGCCACCACCCGGTATGGTTGAAAAATATACCAAAAGGACAATTTATGCGGGTGAAACGAAATTGCTCTACAGAAGAGAATTATTTGTCCCAATCTGTAATATTGAAAGACAGATTCAGAGAGAAGGGGTATAAACCCCAAGAATTGGATACAATTTCAGAGGAGATTAGAGCAATACCACGAGAACAAGTAGTAGGAGAAGGTGTGAGGATTCGAACTTCAACCTGCCATGAGTGGAGTTTTATTTCATCATTCCATGCACAATACAGAGAGGTTGAGACAGTGTTGAAAAATCATTGGCATGTACTTTGCTTAGACAAAAGTTTGAAACCAGTGTTGCCAGAAGCTCCTAAATGTATTTATAGAAAGGCACCTAATGTAGGAGACAAGGTGGTAAAAAAGGTGCTGGACCAACCAAGAAGACCATTGTCCTTTTGGGACAAAAAAGGGTTTTATGCTTGCCGTAAGTGTAAGGAGTGTAGAGAAATAGCTGAACCCATAAGAGGTATTGACTGCTTTACATCCACAACAAATAAAAAAGAATTCACCATTAAAGAGTTCATAACTTGTAATATTACACATGTGGTATATGTGTTATTATGCCCATGTGGGCTAATGTATGTGGGACGGACAAAAAGATGCCTTAAAGTAAGGATTGGAGAACACATTAAGAATATTAAATTAGGGTTCAAAGACCATAAAGTGTCTCTCCATTTTAAATTACATCATGATCAAAACCCTATAGGTTTGAAATTTTGGGGGGTGGACCATATTAAACCCACATGGAGAGGAAGTAATTTGGTAAGGGAATTATCCAAACGAGAAACTTTTTGGATTTATTCCTTGGATACCCTCACCCCCAAAGGGTTAAACATCGAGTTAGACATAAATTGTTTCATTAGTGACTTTTAATGTTATTGTTTGTTTTTTTACCGTTTAATAGGTGTATATTAGATATATGGGAAATTTTATTTTTCACAAACCTTGAGGTATTAATAACATAATTATGAAACAACTATGACGATTAGCCACTTTATGTAGTATCTTTTAGGATTTTTTAGAAATAAATTTTATATATTTTTTTTTTAATATTGTATTTCAACAGTGAGTGTTGAGATATATATATTTATTTTTTTCCTATTTTTGCAAAGATTGAGACTGCTGTTTGGTATTCATACTCAAGAGGGCGCTAGTGCTGAGCGCTTATCTGTGACAATGAATTATAATTATATTTATTTTTATTTTTAGACTTGACCTTCATTGGAATATTTTAATTATTCAATTATGTTATTATTATCTTATCAATGCTTTTCAAGATCAATGTATAAAAGGTTATTGTTGGTCTAATGTGTTAGGTGATTTGAAATGACAAGACCCCTGTGACTACAATGCGTTCTGCCGCTTTGAGTAATTTGAATGGCATTTGAATAGCAGATAGGAGGGATTAAACTTGTCTCTCAATCACTCGTGTGTATATATTCCTGTGAGCCGTGCTGCAGAGTCACGCCCTCAGAGGAAGTCGGGAAGACGAAACGTCAGGGCGTGACTCTGCGGCTGAAAGAAAGTGACGTCGGTGCGTTCCAAGTGCGCTCCAAACACAGGAAGCGGTAGTAAGTCTGGTTAAACACAAGCTGTACCAGCTGATACACTGCACCTGTTAGGAGCTGGGGAACAGCGCAGCGTTTTTGAATTGCTGCTATTTTACTGCATTAATTTTACCTTATGGAAGAAATGTTATGGAAACAATTTTTATAGACTGATTAAAAAGACACTGTACTGGATTACACTATTGGTGGCTTTTTTTCTTTCACCTTGAACATCTGCTGGTGAATATCGGGTGATCTCTGGAGGCATTAGAGGGACTAATCAGAACCAGGATTGGGATGATTGGATGACCATTGGATGGGATCTGTGAGGTGCCTATTTAAATCCTGTGTGTGGTGAGTACCCACCCGAAAGGGGATACAACAGATAATTGAAAGTGGATCATATTATTAAGAAGACATCTGGAGATATATGTCATTTACAACACATTTCTTCATAAGTTCTATATGTACTCTTATGAACTGTAAATAAGAGTAAGTGGACAAGGGAGTGTATTGACCACCTGAGCGCTGCTATAAAAAACTTTTCATTATCCTACCCAGGGATTTGATTTTGTTTTTTATAAATTTTATAGTTTTATGTGCTGCAAAATAATTGTTTTGTTTAAGCGGCTGCTGATATAGATACATATAGTGAACATTGGGTTAATGAATACGGTCACGTATTCATTGTAGTCTAGTATAAAGTCATCTGTGAGCATCTTTAGCGCTGGGATAGTGAAAGAAGGCCAGGGGAACTTCACTATATTTTTTTGTACTGCTCATTACCTGTCCAATACAGTCCAAACAGTGAAGCATGGTGGTGGCAGCATCATGCTGTGGGGGTGTTTTTCAGCTGCAGGGACAGGATGACTGGTTGAAATCGAGGGAAAGATGAATGCAGCCAAGTACAGGGATATCCTGGACGAAAACCTTCTCAAGAGTGCTCAGGACCTCAGACTGGGCTGAAGGTTTACCTTCCAACAAGACAATGACCCTAAGCACACAGCTAAAATAACGAAGGAGTGGCTTCACAACAACTCTGTGACTGTTCTTGAATGGCCCAGCTCATCTCTGGAGAGACCTAAAATTGGCTGTCCACCAACGTTTACCATCCAACCTGACAGAACTGGAGAGGATCTGCAAGAAGGAATGGCAGAGGATCTCCAAATCCAGGTGTGAAAAACATGTTACATCTTTCCCAAAAAGACTCATGGCTGTATTAGATCAAAAGGGTGCTTCTTCTAAATACTGAGCAAAGGGTCTGAATACTTAGGACCATGTGATATTTCAGTTTTAAATCTGCAAAAATGTCAACAATTCTGTGTTTTTCTGTCAATGTGGGGTGCTGTGTGTACATTAATGAGGAAAAAAAATGAACTTAAATGATTTTAGCAAATGACTGCAATATAACAAAGAGTTGATATATATATACACACATACGCTAAACTATATATATATATATATATATATATATATATATATATATATATATATATATAAATAAAAAATAAATTATATATATATATATATATATATATATATATATATATATATATATATATATTAATGCACCACCTGAAGTGTATTAGAAATTGTGCACACCGTATTAGATACTGTGTACACCACCAGAAAAGTAGTAGACATTGTACACACTGTATTAGATACTGTGTACACCACCTGAAGTGTATTAGAAAATGTACACACTGTATTAGATACTGTGTACACCGCCTGCACTGTATTAGAAACTGTACAATGGCTGCATAGTATTTTATACTGTGTACACCACCAGAAGTGTAGTAGAAACTGTACACACTGTATTAGATACTGTGTACACCGCCTGCACTGTATTAGAAACTGTACTACGGCTGCACTGTATTGTATACTGTGTACACCTCTAGAAGTGTAGTAGAAACTGTACACACTGTATTAGATACTGTGTACACCGCCTGAAGTGTATAAGAAACTGTACACACTGTATTAGATACTGTGTACACCACCAGAAAAGTAGTAGAAACTGTACACACTGTATTAGATATTGTGTACATTGCCTGCGCTATATTAGAAACTGTACAATGGCTGCACTGTATTGTATACTGTGTACACCACCAGAAGTGTATTAGAAACTGTACACACTGTATTAGATACTGTGTACACCGCCTGCACTGTATTAGAAACTGTACTATGTCTGTACTGTATTGTATACTGTGTACACCACCAGAAGTGTAGTAGAAACTGTACACACTGTAATAGAAACTGTACTATGGCTGCACTGTATTAGAAACTGTACTATGGCTGCACTGTATTGTATACTGTGTATACCACCAGAAGTGTAGTAGAAACTGTACACAGTGTATTAGATACTGTGTAAACCGCCTGCACTGTATTAGAAACTGTACTACGGCTGCACTGTATTGTATACTGTGTACACCACCAGAAGTGTAGTAGAAACTGTACACACTGTATTAGATACTGCGTATACAGCCTGAAGTGTATTAGAAACAGTACACCACCGAATGCACTGTAGATATAGGCTACACTGGATTTAGAGTATATACAGTATATACATTTGTATATATATATATATATATATATATATATATATATATATATATATACATACATATATATATATATATATATATATATATATATATTTGCAGGCACTTTGCAAACTTGTTTAACTTGGTCTATCTTAGCAAATTTATTATTAATTCAGAAAATAAGAATTACCTGACTTGGCAGCTATCCAGTGTAAACATTCCATAAAGGAAAACAAATAATCCAATTATTGCTGCTGGGAACAGCATTCCTGTATACCAGCCCAGCCAGGCAAAATAAAGGCCAATCTTCTCACCAAAATACCTCCTGAAAAAGATACAAATATGAAGAACAATGCATGAGCTTCATAATATGTGGTTATTATACAGTAGCTTAGCACACAAGGCCATAAGAGAAACATACATTAGCTGGGAGAAAGTAGCAGAGTGACCAGAAATATTTGTGCTGTTGTTCTGGAAGACAAATAAAGGCACAGGAAATAACATAAAATTAAAGGTTGTATATAAGGGCCTGGGAATCTAAATAGTATATTCATCCTTTTTGGTAAAAAGATGGAAAGCTAGAAAAGAAAATGCAGCAAGCATAAGCACCACTGACCTTTGAAACTAGAGGTTAAAATGCAGCAGGCAAAAAGACCCTTGGCCTATGAAACTATAAAATAAAATGTATCAGGCATAAAGACCCCTGGCCTTTGAAACTAGATGAGAAAATGCAGCAGGCATAAAGACCGCTGGCCAGTATGAAGAGCCACAACCCTGATGAAACCAGGTTCGTCCAGTGTTAAAGTTTGTTTGTTGGCATTGCGTTTCTTTGGACACAATAGGGTAATTTCACCAAGATGCATGAACTATTTTACCTGTTTTTGCCCTGTGTTTATCTCATAATGTTCTCATCAAAATGTTCAATTCAAATATATAATTTAACATCACATAGGTGTGCTGTCATATTTTCTGCCCTATGAAGCTAGAAGAGAAATGCAGCAAGTGAAAAGACCAATGGCCAATATGAAGAGCTACAACCCTATGATTAGAAGCAATTCGTTTAGAGTATAATTTTTATAGTCAAACATCATTAAAGCATACCTTTTCATGGTGTAAGGCAAAGCAGTAAAATTGATTTATAAAATGTATATATTTATATTCTTTCGTTGCATCCAGTGGTAAAGTTTGCTTGTTGGAATAGAGTTTCTTTGGATACAATAGGGTCAGTTAACCAAGATGTCGTGTATGAACTACTTTACCTGTATGCCCTTAAATGTTTATCTCATAATGTTCTCATCAGAATAATTTATCCCCACATAGGTGTGCAGTCATATCTATGAAATGGTTATTAACTGTTAAAACCTTTTGTTTCAAATGAATTGGTATTTTTTCTCCTGAATTATACCTCATCGAATATTGTTCCACTCCTCAAGAGACAGGCTACTGAAAGTCACGGTAAAAATGCAAAGTTTGGCTTTGGATGGAGTGGGGAATAGTTTGAATCTCCTTTACTTTTTAAAAGGAAGGCCCTGGACAATTTCCTTAACCTTCTGTTCTAACATATGTCGTATAGATATGAAGTAAGAGGACATTTCTTCAAAAGCAACAAAGCCAAAAATAAACACCTGTCAGGTTAAAACCCTTCTGCATGCCATCCAAGAAAAAAAGCTTCACCTGAAGTTGACATTTACCACCATCCAGAAGCAGGTGGCAAGGAGTGCTAAGTAGTAATTTTCAAAAACTGACTCAGTAAGGCAAATATTATAACATGCATGCAGTAAAAAAAAAAAATAGATTTTAGTTTAGTAATAATAATGATAATGCAAATGAATGGTAATTAAGATACATCATAAATTATTCTTTATGGAAAAAAAACCTTATGAATGCTGTGGTTGTGTGAATATTTAATTGAAAACTATGAAAATTTGTAGACACACTCCCATGTAAAACAAGCAACATTTGAATATTTCTTATTGGGATCCATAGACAACTCAAAATAAAGGTGCAAAATAACTATATGATATGATTTGCAGTATATACTGTATTTATTGGCGTATAACACTCACTTTTTTACCCTGAAAATAGAGGGTAAACTGTGCCTGCGTGTTATACGCAGGGGGCTGTGTAAAGTTTTTTTCCTGAAACTTCTCTCTTAAAGTTAGGGTACCTCCCAGCTCATATGCATTATTACTACATGCAGCTTCAACATGCGGCTGCGGCACACGGGAATGCGGTGGAATGGGTTCAGTCGCCCGCCCCGGTGTTCCGTGTGCTGCACACTAGCACTGAAACAAAAGGATTTATCTCACAATGCTACCAGATGTTACTGGCAAGTCACCTACAGGCATTCCCGAGCAGGGCGGAATCCATGTGGGAGAAGGACATAGGTACACTGTCAGGGGACCAATGGGAGGAGGCGTGGCGGTCAGTCACTACTTGTTCTTTAAACGTTGCGCAGAAAGTGTCACAGCTATATATATTATTGAGGGTACATTACACCCCGCTGAAATTATATAAGATGGGTAAGCTCGGGGACCCTGTGTGTGGTAGATGTCAGAGGCACAATGGAGATCTCATTCATCTCCTGTGGAGATGCCCTAAGCTTCACAGGTATTGGACTGAGGTGGTGGGTACAATAAACAGAGTGTTTCAAACTACGATCCCTTTGGACCCTAAGTGCTGCCTGCTGGGGATCTTGGAGGAAGCGATCCCTGGGGAGTTGACCAGGGTCGCGGTCTCTAGGGCCCTGTTTCAGGCTAGGAAGCTTATTTTGATGGGTTGGAAGTCAGTCTCACCGCCTACCACCACCTCTTGGGTAGCACACATGGGGAATACTTTATAATGGAAAAGTACATATACCAGCACAGGGGAAGCCCGAGCAGGTTTGAGAGAATTTGGTCCCAATGGCTTGATACCCCTGGCCTGAGCCCCAGGGAGCTGGTGATGTCCCGACTTTTGCAGTAAAATTGAAACCAAGCGGCCGAGGATTAATATGCTTATACATGCAAGATTGTGGTGCTGTTTTTGATGTGATCTTATATGTTGTTTTACAGTTCGCCAGCAGAGGGAAACCTTTGCTATTTTTTGTACAATGGAAACTGTTGTGATCTATCTGGTGTTCAATAAAAACCTTTTTGATTAAAAAAAAAAAAAAAGTTAGGGTGCGTGTTATACGCCGATAAATACGGTATATAGAGCTATACTAAGCAACACTGTATTTTGGACCTTCTCCCCCCAAAATAGCTCACAATCTAATATATCTACCACACTCTAATGCCCTGTACACACGATAGGATTCTCCATCAAAAAAAGTAGGATGTGAGCTTTGCTCCATCCAGCATTTTCTGTCAGAATTTCCGCCAGCAAAAGATTGAGAGCAGGTTCTCTATTTTTCCGATGGAAAAAGTTATTGTCGGAAATTCCGATCGTCTGTATGCAATTCCGACGCGCAAAAAAACACGCATGCTCAGAATCAAGCAAAAGAGCCGAATTGCCTATTGAACTTCATTGATCTCAGCTCGTCGTACGTCTTGTACGTCACCGCGTTCTTGACGGTCGGAATTTCAGACAAGATTTATGTGACCATGTGTATGCAACACAAGTTTGAGCCAACATTCCGTCAGAAATAATCCACGGCTTTCTTGTCGGAATTTCCGATCGTGTGCACGGGGCAATAGACTTCATGCTAGTCTGAGAGTAATCATAGCAGTTTACACAATCTCCAATTTGTTAAAATGCTGAAAAAGGAGTGAGAGGCAAAAATAGTTACGTAGCATATGCTACACATTCACAACACCGGTGTACACCTGAAAATAACTCACCGTACAAGATCCAGGGGCTGATATTTATACCACACTCCCCAGGAAGCCCAACACTCAAAAAGAAGGTGACGGTGATTGTCTGCACCATGAGTCTTTATTGAGTTCTTACTTCTATAGCTTCCCTTAAATGCAGATCAGAAACAGGATTGTTAACTGGGAAGCATGATAATTTTTTATCACAAATCTACCTAAGCCAACATACTAAACAGTTCTAGTTTCTAACAGGCACAGAGGCAACATTTTGGTTGCAGATAATATACAGGCCAGGGGCCATTGCTATGTTTATCATCAGGGATGAGCCGAACACCCCCCTGTTCGGTTCGCACCAGAACCTGCGAACAGACAGAATGTTCGCGCAAACTTTAGAACCCTATTAAATACAATGGACTCAAACGTTCGAAATCTAAAGTGCTAATTATAAAGGCTAATATGCAATTTATTGTCCTAAAAAGTGTTTGGGGACCTGGGTCCTGCCCCAGGGGATATGTATCAATGCAAAAATAGGTTTAAAAAATAGACGTTTTTTCGGGAGCAGTGATTTTAATAATGCTTAAAATGAAAAAATAAAAGTGAAATATTCCTTTAAATTTCTTACCTGGGGGGTGTGTATGATATGCATGTAAAGTGGCGCATGTTTCCCGTGCTTAGAACTGTCCCTGGACAAAGTGTCATTTTTGAAGGAAAAAAAGTCATTTAAAACTCACTCGCGGCTATTAATGAATTGTCGGCTCCCGGCAATACATACAAAAGTCATTGATAAAAAAAAAAAAGCGTGGGGGTTCCCACAAATTCAATTACCAGGCCCTTTAGGTCTGGAATGGATATTAAGGGGAACCCCGCCGCAAATGAAAAAAAAATGGCGTGGGGTTCCCCCTAAATATCCATACCAGGCCCTTGACATCTGGCATGGATTTTAAGGGAAACTCCACCCCAAATTTAAAAAAAAATGGTGTGGAGTCCCCCCAAAAATCCATACCAGACCCTTATCCGAGCACGTAACCTGGCCCCCCTCCCTCCTGAACCGTACCAGGCCACATGCCCTCAACATGGGGAGGATGTCCCCATGTTGATGGGGACAAGGGCCTCATCCCCACAACCCTTGCCCGGTGGTTGTGGGGGTCTGCGGGCGGGGGGCTTATCGGAATCTGGAAGACCCCTTTAATAAAGGGGACCCCTAGATCCCGCCCCCCCTATGTGAATTGGTAAGGGGTACATTGTACCCCTACCATTTCACGAAGAAAGCGTAAAAAAATGTAAAAAAAAACACACAAACACCTTGAAAAAGTCCTTTATTAAAAAAAAAAAAAAAAACATTCCAGCAATTTAAATTACACAGTGAAGGAAGTTCCCCGCTCAAGCCAATGACGTAGGCGGGTCCGACATACCGAGGGGGCGGACCTGATGGGGAACTTCTCTCACTTTGGTAATACATGTGTGGACCCGCCCCTTCTCATGTTCCGCATCTGGTCCGCTGAGAGGACCTGATGGGGAACTTTAGAAGGGGCGGGTCTATACATTTAAAACACTGAGGAGGAAGTTCCCCATCAGGTCCGCTCAGGCAAAACCAATGACGGACGGCGCTGGACATCGGGATCGTCGCGGGACACTGGATTTCATCGCTGGAATGTTTTTTTTTTTTTTTTAATAAAATACTTTTTCAAGGTGTTTGTGTGTTTTTTTTACATTTTTTTACGCTTTCTTCGTGAAATGGTAGGGGTACAATGTACCCCTTACCAATTCACATAGGGGGGGCTGGGATCTGGGGGTCCCCTTTGTTAAAGGGGTCTTCCAGATTCCGATAAGCCCCCCACCCGCAGACCCCCACAACCACCGGGCAAGGGTTGTGGAGATGAGGTCCTTGTCCCCATCAACATGGGGACATCCTCCCCATGTTGAGGGCATGTGGCCTGGTATGGTTCAGGAGGGAGGGGGGGCCGCTCTCTTGTCCCCCCCTCTTCCCCTGCGGCCGGCCAGGTTACGTGCTCGGATAAGGGTCTGGTATGGATTTTTGGGGGGCCATTTTTTTTTTATTTGGGGTGGAGTTCCGCTTAAAATCCATGCCAGATCTCAGGGGCCTGGTAATTGAATTTGGGGGAACCCCCAAGCTTTTTTTTATAAATGACTTTTGTATGTATTGCCGGGAGCCGACAATTCATTAATAGCCGCGAGTGAGTTTTAAATGACTTTTTTTCCTTCAAAAATGACACTTTGTGCAGGGACAGTTCTAAGCACGGGAAACATGCGCCACTTTACATGCATATCATACACACCCCCCAGGTACGAAATTTAAAGGAATATTTCACTTTTATTGTTTCACTTTAAGCATTATTAAAATCACTGCTGCCGAAAAAACGGCCGTTTAAAAAAAAAAAAATTGCATTGATACATGTCCCCTGGGGCAGGACCCGGGTCCCCAAACACTTTTTAGGACAATAACTTGCATATTAGGCTTTATAATTAGCACTTTAGATTTCTCCCATAGACTTTTCAAATTTGCCGCAAACACCCCAATTTGTTCGCTGTTCGGCGAACAGGCAATGTTCGAGTCGAACATGAGTTCGACTCGAACTCGAAGCTCATCCCTATTTATCATTTCTTCAGCACACTATACATCACTAATCTTTGTATGAAAACATCTAAAGGGAATTCTTTACTTAAAGAAGCATAGAAGCTATCATTGTTGATTTATCATGTTGCCAGGTTCTATCACATTGACCCTTTTATTTCAATACATTGAGTCTCAGAACAAGTATGTAGGATATCTAAAAAACAAAATCGGACTATAACGATCTTCATAATCCTGACTCAAATATAAATGAAGCTGGCGGTAACCATAACAGCCAGACAACTAACATTTTTAGAAGGTCAGCTGTAGCAACCCCATATTCCTCCCATGACAGGTTTACAATTGTAGCGGGGTCCCTACCTAGGGGGGGTCATTATGCTTAAATTTAGGGGTGACCTGAGCGGTAGTTGGCTCGGTTCTTCTAATTGTTTGGACTCTGCCTTGCTGCTGTGTCACCTGGCGTGCAGTTCCCCTTTAGGCGTATAGGTGGTGCTGTCACTTATACCCGGGGTTGAACCACAGGTGATGGAGTGGCTATTGGATGTCCTCTCTTGGCTGCCGTGCGGTGGGTGGTTCCGGCCTGCTGTGCCTGCTGGGAGAGGATATATAAGGGGCAGACGCCATTGTTCAGGAGTACTGGTACCAGGGGACCTGTACCCGGAGGAGTGTGCCCCTCTAAGTGGGGGTGCGCCCAACTTTGACTAAGGAGTCTCGGCACCTTCGGCCCGAGGCTGCGGAGTTCCAGGTAGGCTCAGTACCTTCAACTGGGTCTACAAGCCAGAAAGGAAACCCAGGGAGCCCAGGTGAGGGTGACCGCTCTGACTAGAGGAAACCGGGGGAGGATCGGTCCCATAGAGGAGACGAGTATTACAAGATTGCTGTTTCGGGAGAAGCCTGGTGACCTGTCGGAGAGAAGTATTCCTTTCTTCGCAGATTGCCCTTGTGTAGTGTTGTTATTTAAGGAGGGATCTCCTTGACTTTGTCCCTGGACGGGACTAAATCACTGTTCGAGCTTCATGCCGGCTGCTAGTGCTATTGAGTGACTATCCGGGTGAGCTGTACCCACTCGGGACCGATCGACAACGAAGCCAAGAGTGTGCCTGAATCCATCCTATTTTGCTAACCCCTTTCTTCTCTTCAACTTTCTGGTTACTTAAGCAAAGAGAGAAAATAAACTCTTCTTGGTGTTGAAGTGTTGTGTGGACATTGACCTTCTTTGGGAAAGGTAAAGACTTGCCTCTAAAATCTAGAGGGAAGAACCAGTGAAAGGAAGCAACTCGCTGAGGGACCCAAATACATAACACCGCCCGACCTCTAATCCAGAGGATGCGGGCATGTGGCATGGTGTGTCTGATCCCCCTAAAGGGAAGGTAAGGGGGAAAAGGATCTGTGTGCTACACGTGGGGGCTCGTCTGGAATTCTGCAGCTGTTTCTGGGAGTTGGACTTTACTTTTCCTGCATGGCTCTTTGGAGGTTGGCCATTTTCGAAAAATTGGACTGCGCCACAAGTGAGAGAAAGGGAAGTACAGGCCTGGCAGTATTTCCAGCTGCGTAGTTCGTGGGCGTGTCTCAAAGTCTGGAAAAGCCAGCGAGTTGCGTGCAGCAAGGAAAGGATGGGAGGAGCCCCCGCCAAGTGTGTGTTCCACGTGGTGCGGCTAGCGCCAAAGAGACAGTGCTGATTGAACCATTGACAAGGGGACATGTCTACTGCTCTATGGATCTCTGTTTCACCGGGATATCGTGTTCCTTTGCCCGGCTCAACCATGGACGTTGCCCCTGTTATGGCCTCCCTGACGGATACAGGGATTCGGCTGAAGCCTCGAGGTCGCTTTGCCCTCTATACGTGCAGAGATGCAGAGGCCTTGGGCATGATCTGTTTGAAGTGCCAGAGACTGGTCGTACAGCTTCGCCCTTTCGGGAGATGTACCCGCTGTGGGGAGTTCCTCTTTGAGGTAGAACAGCCAACGGAGATGACGAAAGTCTACCGTGTGAACTGTATCTCAGGTGCTGTCGCTTCTGAGGAGGAAATATGTGCTCCCACAGCCATGCCCACGCGCACTACCGCGGAGATAGTGGATGTACAAACTGAAGTTCCGGCCATTAAGGAGCTTGAGGCAGAAAACCCAGCTGATGCTGCTTCTGTTGCAACGGGATCCTCCTTTCCGCCTGCTAAAAGGAAGGTGGGATACGTAAAGGCTTCTCGCGGCCGCGGTCCACCCCAGTGCCTGCCTGAACCGGATCGTCCAGTCGGAGGGATCTCCAAGCGATCCACGGAGAGGGAGGGTAAGGAAGCTGGGGACACTTCAGTAAAAAGTTTGCCGGGGAAAGGAAAGAACTCAGTGTCCGTTCCATATGGGATAATTGGGTACCTGACCCGCGGGAACTTTTAAAAGAGAAAGAGTCAGTGTTGACCAGGAACTATCTGCCAGCAGAGGAGTGTGACACTTCGGACATAGACTCTTCCTCTGACATTGGTGATGACTTTGAAATAGATGAAATGTTTGTCAGCAAGGGATGGGACAAAATCCTGTTGTCCGCACCCCGAAGCATAAAAGAGGGATCACCCATGGACTCTGGGGAAACCACACCCCGGGTGGAAGCCCCTGTTCTTGTTGGAGAAGTTCTTCCTGTGCCCGCTTTGCATGCTCCGGTGTCTTCGGTGCCTGCTGTTCCGGAGGCCCGTTCCCCATTGAGGCCGCCTATGCCACAGTCAGAGCCCGTGCGCCCCCGGAGATCTCCGGATGCAGTTGTTCTACCAGGAGCTGGAGATCGGGCGACTATGCCGCCTTTGGCCCGATTGCAACGGCTCTTGCATCGGAAGGTTGCTATGGACTATGGTTGGGAGTATCCGTACGTTCCAAAGAACTTGTTGTTCGAGATTGAAGCCTCCCGGGAACGTTGGTACATTGACTTTGTTTGAGACCACTTGGAGGTAAAGAAAGGCCATAGATACTTTAAATGTTCGGCCGTGATGACGAGAGATATAAAGGATGCCGGAAAGATTGGACTCTCGGTCGGCACATATACAGAGATCGGGTCGTGATCTGTAGCAAAGACAGAGACAATGTGATCTATTCAATAGAGACTTTGGATAAGGACTGGATGTCTCTTGTTCTCCCTGACCCCCATTTTTACCTCTGAAGTGGAACTTGTGTTTTCTTTATTACCACTTCAGGGACAATGCCTTGAACTGCTGTGCTTGACTCTATGCCCAGGGAGTTTACTCTCTGGAGGTTTGAAGGACAATTTTTTTTTTGTTTCCTTCCCTCTTTTAAAAAAAAAAGAGAGCTGAACTTTGGGGTAGAGTTAGTCAGGGCCAAGCTGGAAGCCGCCGTGATCAACAAAAGAGATTCTTGTGTTGTGGTGCGCCTATGCGCACTTAAGTTAGGTAGTGATGTGTGCTGCCACTAGGTGGTGGTGGTTTACCAAACCCTTTCATACTCTTACATTGAAAAAAAAAAAGTGATTATATAGGTTAGGTTTAGTGTATGCAGCTTTAGAGGAAGGAAGTTATCTTTTCTCAGAGAGATAGCTCGCTTCTGAATATACTGATAGGATGTTTATTGTGTGCTGTGTTTTCTTTCCAATGCAGGAAGACCATCAAGCAACTACACCGGAGAATGGGTGGGATACAGTTGTGATAGGATGATGGGAGGGATTGTTAAATGATGTGTATTGAAAGCTGTTTCTGTCCTTCTTCCCTTTTCTATAATTCCAGGCTTTGATTCAGGCACCAAATTCATTGTATATAGTTCCAGGAATAAATTTGCGCTTGCTCAGGATTGAGTGTGCAGATTTATTTCAGACACTGGGGACAGTGTCTCTTTAAGGGAGGGGTGTATGTAGCGAGGTCCCTACCTAGGGGGGGTCGGTATGCTTAGATTTAGGGGTGACCTGAGCGGTAGTTGGCTCGGGTCTTCTAATTGTTTGGACTCTGCCTTGCTGCTGTGTCACCTGGCGTGCAGTTCCCCTTTAGGCATATAGGTGGTGCTGTCTCTTATACCCGGGGTTGAACCACAGGTGATGGAGTGGCTATTGGATGTCCTCTCTCGGCTGCCGTGCGGTGGGTGGTTCCGGCCTACTGTGCATGCCAGGAGAGGATATATAAGGGGCAGACGCCATTGTTCAGGAGTAGTAGTACCCGGGGACCTGTACCCGGAGGAGTGTGCCCCTTTAAGGGGGGATGCGCCCAACGTTGACTAAGGAGTCTCGGGCACCTTCGGCCCGAGGCTGCGGAGTTCCAGGTAGGCCCAGTACCTTCAACTGGGTCTACAAGCCAGAAAGGAAACCCAGGGAGCCCAGGTGAGGGTGACCGCTCTGACTAGAGGAAACCGGGGGAGGATCGGTCCCATAGAGGAGACGAGTAATACAAGATTGCTGTCTCGGGAGAGGCCTGGTGACCTGTCGGAGAGAAGGATTCCTTTCTTCGCAGACTGCCCTTGCGGAGTGTTTTTATTTAAGGAGGGATCTCCTTGACTTTGTCCCTGGACGGAACTAAGTCACTGTTCGAGCTTCATGCCGGCTGTTAGTGCTATTAAGTGACTATCTGGGTGAGCTGTACCCACTCGGGACCGAGTGGCGACGAAGCCAAGAGTGTGCCTGAATCCATCCTATTTTGCTAACCCCTTTCTTCTCTTCAACTTTCTGGTTACTGAAGCAAAGAGAGAAAATAAACTCTTGTTGGAGTTGAAGTGTTGTGTGGACATTGACCTTCTTTGGGAAAGGTAAAGACTTGCTTCTAAAGGGAAGAACCAGTGAAAGGAATCAACTCGCTGCGGGACCCAAATGCATAACACCGCCCGACCTCTAATCCAGAGGATGCGGGCATGTGGCATGGTGTGTCTGATCCCCCTAAAGGGAAGGTAAGGGGGGAAAAGGATCTGTGTGCTACACAATGATCTGTAATGCAAAGGGAACATACACTCATTGCCCACTTTATTAGGTACACCTGTTCAATTGCTTGGTAGCACAAATTGCTAATCAGCCAATCACATGGCAGCAAACTCAATGCATTTAGGCATCTAGATGTGGTGAAGACGACTTGCTGAAGTTCAAACTGAGCATCAGAATGGGGAAGAGGGGGGATTTAAGTCACTTTGAACGTAGCATGGCTGTTGGTGCCAGACGGGCTGGTCTGAGTATTTCAAAAACTGCTGATCTACTGGGATTTTCATGCACAACCATCTCTAGAGTTTACAGAGTATGGTCCGAAAAAGAGAAAATATCCAGTGAGCGGCATTTGTGTAGACGAAAATGCCTTGTTGATGTTGGAGGTCAAAGGAGAATGAGCAGAGATGATAGAAAGGCAACAGTAACTCAAATGGCCACTTGTTGCAACCAAGGTATGCAGAATACCATCTCTGAATGCACAACATATCGAACCTTGAAGAAGATGGGCTACAGCAGCAGAATGCCACACCAGGTGCCACACCTGTAAGCTAAGAACAGGAAACTGAGGCTGCCTTTTCGCACAGGCTCACCAAAATTGGACAATAGAAGATTGGAAAAACGTTGCCTGGTCTGATGAATTTAGATTACAGCTGCGAAATTCAGATGGTAGGGTCAGAATTTGGCGTAAACAACATGAAAGTATGGATCCATCCTGCCTTGTATAAACGGTTCAGGCTGGTGGTGGTGGTGTCGGGGATATTTTCTTGCCACATTTTAGACCCCTTAGTACCAATTGAGCACTGTTTAAATGCCACAGCCTGAGTATTGTTGCTGACCATATGCATCCCTTTATGACTACAGTGTACGCATCTTCTGATGGCTACTTCCAGCAGGATACTGCACCATGTCACAAAGCTTAAATCATCTCAAACTGGTTTCTTGAACATGATAATGAGGTCACTGTACTCCAATGGCCTCCACAGTTACCAGGTCTCAATCCAATAGCGCATCTTTGGGATATGGTGGAACGGTAGATTTGCATCATGGATGTGCAGCCAGCAAATTTGCAGAAACTGCATGATGCTATCATGTCAATATGGACCAAAATCTCTGAGGAATGTTTCCAACACCTTGTTAAATCTATGCCATGAAGATTTAAGGCAGTTCTGAAGGCAAAAGGGTATCTAACCCGGTACTAGTAAGGTGTACCTAATAAAGTGGCCGGTGAGTGTATAATATAAGTAAAATAGGAGCTGCCATTTTATTAGGCAGTAAAGAAAACATTGAAGGTTGCACCTTTAAAAAACATTGAGTAATGGTAGTTATCCAAATGAATTCTCCTTAAATAAAATTGGAGCAACCTAGTATTGGACTAAAAAGGAACTAAGACTGATATGAACCAGTATACTGACCGAACAGATTTCTTATAAATGAAGGAGGACACAACCAGTCCACTTTGCTTAAAGTGATTGTAAAGTCTATTTTTTATCCCTATAAAAATAACAAACATGTTATACTTACAGTATATCCTCTGTGTAGTGGATTTGCACAGAGCAGCCCTGATCCTCTTCTCGGGTGCCTCTTCTGTGATCCTGGCCCCTCCCTCCTGTTCAGTGCCCCCACAGCAAACAGCTTGCTATGGGGGCACTTGAGCCGAGTCACAGCTCCCTGTGTCTCCCTATTCAGACATGGAGCCCCGACCCGGCCCCACCCCCTCTCTCCCCTAATTGGCTAGCTGACTTTAATTGACAGCAGCGACAGCCAATGGCGCCGCTGCTGTGTCTCAGCCAATCAGGAGGGAGAATCTTGGAAGGCTGAGATACTCGTGGACATCGCTGGACAGAGAGGGACTTCAGGTAAGTGTTAGGGGGCTGAGAGGGGCTGCTGCACACAGAAGGCTTAATGTATAGAATGCATTAAGATAAAAAACCTTCTGTCTTTTAACCACTTAATTAGTCATTGTTCCAGAGAGATAAGCCCCACTCTCTACAAAAACTATAGGAATACTATATCCCAAGCTAATGGTTTATAGAAAATATGGTTAAATTCTTTGAGAATTATGTGTTTAACTTGTACCTCATGTAAAGGAAATGCAGCTTCATAGGTGCAGTTTGAAAGCAAGCGGTTCAAACCTGAGAAAAAAGGACAACAGGTTATAGTTATTAACCATTATAATTATTGCTATACAACTATAATAAAGGAGCAAGTAAGGTAAACTTGACAGCAAGTTCATTTTCTTGATCATCTTTATGAATTCAGCAAAATTTCATGTGTCTGTATTTACCCAAAAATGAAAATAAGGAGTTCAACTGTAAAAAGTCAAACAGGATGTGTTTCAATTCGGATGCAAATTTTTAACATTAAATTTGTGTGCTCTAGTTTGAGTTATTGCCTAATAAGTAACACATTCATACTCTGGATACTGATTACAAGACTGTGTTTAACCAGATAGAAGCATGGGATCACATGTATCATGCATACTGCAAACATGCATAGAGCAAATAAAACCCGGAAACATATATATCTTTAGAACCAGAATTTATTTCATATTGAACATACAAACTCTCAAAAGGTTGTAGAAATTATTTTATTTTTTTTGGATTATTATTGGCCACGGCCTGATCCATTGGTTTTAACAAAAAATATATTTAATAATACACCAATATTTTATATTCCAAACATATAGCATTCATCAAAATATTTACCAATAACCATACTCAACCCAGCCACTGAGACTCGAGCCGATTATCAATTAAAATTAAACTTCCTTATTCTCCCCTCCGCCAGATCGCCAGAGGGAGCCTACCACATGGATCGGACGCGACAGGAAAAAGGGGGGGGGGGGTAGGGCGGGGAGCTCCTCCTGCTGGAATATTCAGGTACTGCAGCACTGACCTAAACGCAGCTGTTCTTTAAATAGGCCAAAACCAGCTTCCAGAATCTTCCCAACTGACACCTATTTTGCTAGCCAATCCCTGACTACTTCCCAAACCTTCCAGAACCCTCTAAAGCAGCTGACCTGCCTAACCAATCCCTACTGTCCTAGCTACTTCACCTTCTCCTGATCCATCCTGAACTATTGACCTCTCCTGGCCCTATGGCCATCACTGTCATTTTTTTTTTTTTTTTATCTACCACCTAATACCTTGCAGACACAGTGATCCCATGAGGAAAGGGGAGCCTAAATGGCTACTCCCTTTCATTCCCCATTCTTTGATTGTCCTAACCAAGCTTCATTTACAGCCCCAGTAACTTTATTATCATAATAAAATCAAGGAGCATGAAAGAGAAGAATGCTATCTTAATCACTTGAGTAATGCATAATGATTGGGCACACATATTTGCTGAGACAATCAAATCAAACCAACTAGAAAAGTCACCTACCGTGTTTCGCCGAAAATAAGCCTGGGTCTTATATTAATTTTGGCAACAAAAGACACAGTAGGGCTTATTTTCGGGGTAGGTCTTACCATATAATGTACTGTCTTCTCTCCCTTTCTCTCTCCATGTCTGAAAGGAATCCCCAGTGTGAGCCGAGTTAAAATGCTTGTAAAATCCTATAATCCACTCTATTACCATAGTATATAATGTACAATGTGTGTGTTTCTGTAATATAATTGTGCCAAATACCTTCGCTCTGCGCTTCTGTGACCCGCTGGAGCTCTCTTCCCCGCAATTATATTACAGAAACACACACATTGTACATTATATAATACTGTAATAGATTGGATTATAAAATTTTACAAGCTTTTTAAACTAGGGCTTATTTTCGAGGTAGGGCTTATATTGCAGCCTTCCTGGAAAAAAACGCTAGGTCTTATTGTCGGGGTAGGTCTTATTTTTGGGGAAACACGGTATGTCTTAATTTGGAACGATCATCTACAGTCAATGACCTAACTGGAGAGGATGCAGGAGTAACCATTCTTGGTTACGTAAGGTCAAGAGGCCGACGAGGACTGTTCCTTGTGTGCAGTGTTCTCACATTACATTTTGTACATAATACTGTAAATCAGCATTTCTTGTTTTGCCCCGTAATTATCTTAGATTGTTAAATGCAATGTACAGTTATTTAATGTTTAATTGTTTAACTGGCAAATAAAATAGATCTGTTTGATGCCAATAATATTATCAAGATAAATTAGATTAGGTTTTAGAAACCTTTTTTTATGTAAAACTTATGTACAGTACATAGGGGCAGAAATATTTACTGTATTTATCGGCGTATAACACGCACAGGCGTATAACACCCACCTACATTTTAAGAGGGAAGTTTCAGGAAAAAAAATATTTTTTAAAGAAACAACTTTGAATTAAAATAAGGGTCAGTGCCCATCAATGCAGCCTGTTTAGTGCCCATCTGCAGCCTCAATGCAGCCTGATCAATGCCCATCTGCAGCACATCTCACCAATGCAGCCTGATCAATGCACATCTGCAGCACATCTCACCAATGCAGCCTAATCAATTCCCATCTGCATCACATCTCACCAATGCAGCCTGATCAATGCCCATCTGCAGCACATCTCATCAATGCAGCCTGATCAATGCAGCCTGATCAATGCCCATCTCATCAATGCAGCCTGATCAATGCCCACCTTATCACTGCAGCCTTATCAATGCAGCCTGATCAATGCCCATCTCATCAATGCAGCCTGATCAATGCCCATCTCATCACTGCAGCCTTATCAATGCAGCCTGATCAGTGCCCATCTCATCAATGCAGCCTGATCAATGCCCCCTTTTAGCCTGAATGCTCATCTGCAGCCTCACCATCAATGCAGCCTGGACAGTGCAGGAAATCACCGAGCCGTCATCTCCTGTTCGGCTCTCACTTGGCAGTCACACACACACACAGTCCCGCCTCCACCATCGGCATTGGACCAGCTCCTGTGATAGACAGAACACTGGTCCAATGCCAGTGGCGGAGGCGGGACTGTGTGTGTGACGTGAGAGCCGAGTGAGAGCCGAACAGGAGATTACGGCTCGTGAATTCCGGCTGTGTTCGTCCCCCTTCTTCCCTTCAAAAGGTACACTATCCCCGTATAACACACACCCGCGATTTGCCCCCTATTTTCAAGGGAAAAAAGTGTGTCTTATACGCCGATAAATACGGTACTTAATATAGATACATTCTCTGGTTCTTCCTTTGCAGTGCTTACACAGTGACTGGGCTTTATGGCTAATTCTCACAATGTGACCCTATAGCTTACCATACACGTGATTTGATTCCATTTAAATACCATTGCAATTAAAATTTTAAGCATCGAAAGGTGCTTTTGTGCAATACAAGCCCAGTTTGTCTTTACCATAGACTGAATATTGGTGATCAGCAGAATCTATTGTGACAGCAGGAAGGTAAAGTCACCTGGTTGCATCCAGGGGGGTAGATATATTTCTCCCAGATTCAGGCTTTATGCTGACTTATACAACTAGGGTGGAGAGTTGTATAAGCCCAGCTGAGGCTAGTAGGCTCATGGATGACTCATACCTCTAGGGAGAGTGTGGGGCGTCGTACAGACAGGGAGTTGATGAGGCCAGCTGAAGCTTGTCAGCTCATTTAGGCCTCTATAAGAACTCCCAGATTCATTAGGTGTTAGCTCATGCCTGGAACCAGACCTGTGTGGACTGTCTAGGGAGAGTGAACCCCTGTGCGGTGAGAAAAAGCCTGTGTGGCTATTTGCTTGGACATTTAAAACCAGGGACTTAGGGACTAGGACAGCACTAGGCTGATCCCAGTTGTTAGTTAGGAAACCTGTATGTTTAGTCAGAGGTCAAGTTGACCAGGATTTAATTTGTTTATGTTTCTTTTGGCTTTGCTGTGTTTTGTCACTGTAAATAGAAAATAAACCGCACCTTTTTTGATTTTGAAAACCACAACCTCCGTTTGCTGGGCCTGTTTTGTGTGGGGAGCCCATCCCGGGGGTCACACACACCCGCTGCCGAGCTAACCCCCTCACAGTTGGTGGAGAATGTGGGCAGTTTTGTTTTAAGCCAGCATGGAGGAGATACTGAAGCAGCTGGCTCTAGCAAATGCCAATCAACAGCAGACAAATGCAGGTTTGCAAAAGAGCCTTGCAGCTCAACAACAGAACTTCGCAGCCCAGCAGCAAGCTCATCAACAGAGCCTTGCAGCTCAGCAACAAGCCCAGCAGCAATCTGAGGCCCGCTTCATAGACCTGTTACAGAAGCAAGAGCAGAGACTACAACAAATGGAAGCAGTAATGCAGCAACGTCCGCAGACCAGTGAGGAAAGCCGTCCCACTAATACCGCGTCCTTTGGGGTGAGTCGTTTATTGACAAAAATGACTGGAGAGGATGATCCAGAGGTATTTTTGACCACATTTGAAAGGACTGCTGAAAGAGAAAAGTGGCCTGAGGAGCAGTGGGCTGGACTGGTGGCTCCTCTGTTAACTGGTGAATCGCAGAAGGCTTACTATGACCTAGAGCCTGACCAAGCAAAAGACTATGTGATGCTAAAAGCTGAAATATTGGCAAGGCTGGGTGTCACCCAGGCTGTCCGGGCTCAGCGTGTGCATAACTGGACTTTCCAGCTTGGAAAACCCCCCAGGTCTCAAATGTATGATCTCATTCACCTAAGCAGAAAGTGGCTACAGCCAGAGACTTTGTCCGCACCAAAGATTGTGGAACGTGTTGTAATGGATCGGTTTTTGAGAGCTCTTCCTACTGCCATCCAAAAGTGGGTAAGCCATGGAGACCCAGAGACGGCCGATGGTCTTGTGGATCGTGTGGAGAAATACTTGGCTACAGAGAACCTGACGGCCTCTTCCAGAGACACTCGGACTTTCCACCCTAAGACCAGACCATCCCCAGGGGCGGATAAGAGGATTCCAAGGGGTGAGGGTGGAGAGAGTGAGAGGGTGGGAGCTCTACCCCAAGTTTGGCGAGAACAGCCTGGGAAATCAGCGGCTCAAGAGGCGGCAAGAAGGATCGTTTGCTACCGCTGCCGGCAAGCGGGACATATTGCAGCCAATTGCCCGGTTGTGGAGGAACCCATGCAGTGTGACTTTCTGATGGGCAGACGTCAGTCGCTGTGTGCGACAGTCGCATGCACTGCCATTCGAGGAACTGAGAAACATTTATGCAAAATGTGTGTTAATGGTAGAAATGTTGTGGTATTGCTGGATTCAGGTAGCCTTGTGACCCTGATAAAGGCTGAGTTAGTTAAAACAGAGGTCTCTGGGAATAGCAAGGTAGCTGTTATTTGTGTGCATGGGGACACCCGAGAGTATCCAGTGACTACAGTGTGTTTCGAGACCCCCAAAGGTACCCTCTCTCATCCAGTGGGCTTAGTATCTCAGTTACCGCATGACGCCATTGTGGGAAGGGATTTTCCGAAGTTCTGGGAACTGTGGGATGATCCTGAGCCCCCCACTGGTGCCCCTATGTACCAGGAATGGGATAGCCAGAACTCCCCTGAGAGTGGTGAGGACTCTCCGGAATTTCCCTTATCAGTATTGGCAGGGGAGACTCAAGAAACTGGAGAGGAGCCCACCTCCTCAGACGAAAACCTACCGTCTGTGGAGTTTTCTGATCTTGAGGTTCACAGGGAAAACTTTGCCACAGAACAGTTGAAAGACCCCGCCCTAATAAATGCACGGGAGAACGTAGTGAAAATAGATGGCGAGTTAGTGAACCCAGATAATACCTGCACTTACCCATACTTCAGCGTAGAGAAGGACCTACTGTATCGGGTGGCAAAAAGGGCAGAAGAAACCGTTGAGCAGCTTGTGGTGCCCAAACCTTACAGGAAGTTGGTGTTGGAGTTGGCCCATGGGCACATTCTTGGAGGTCATCTGGGGACAGAGAAAACCCGAGAGAGGGTATTACAGAGATTCTATTGGCCGGGGGTGATAAAGGACATAGAAAATTATTGTTCCTCCTGCCCTGTGTGTCAGAGGTCGGCCCCGATGCCACATTTCCGTAGCCCGCTGGTCCCTCTACCCATCATTGAGGTCCCGTTTGAGAGGATCGCCATGGATTTGGTAGGTCCTATAATCAAGTCCGCTAGGGGGCACCAGTACATATTAGTTATAATGGACTATGCCACCCGTTATCCAGAAGCGATCCCTCTCCGAAATACCTCGGCCAAAACCATAGCCAAAGAGCTATCTCTTGTGTTTAGCCGGGTGGGTATTTGTAGAGAACTGCTTACGGACCAAGGTACACCCTTTATGTCCCGGGTTATGAAGGAGCTGTGTAAATTGTTCAAAGTGACGCAATTACGTACATCTGTGTATCACCCCCAAACCGATGGGCTGGTTGAAAGATTCAACAAAACCCTAAAGCAAATGTTGAAGAAAGTGGTGGATAGAGATGGAAAGGATTGGGACTGTCTACTTCCTTATCTGATGTTTGCTATTAGGGAGGTGCCCCAATCCTCTACGGGATTCTCCCCCTTTGAGTTACTGTATGGGAGACACCCAAGAGGGCTGTTGGATATTGCCAAGGAAACTTGGGAAAGTGAGAGTTCTCCCCACAGGAGTGTGATTGAGCATGTCGCCCTGATGCAAGACCGAATTGCACAGGTAATGCCCATCGTGAAGGAACATTTGGCCCAAGCGCAGTTAGCACAGCAGAGAGTGTACAACCGTGGAGCCAAGACCCGTACCTTTTCCCCGGGGGATAGGATACTGGTACTTGTCCCTACGGTTGAAAGTAAATTCCTTGCCAAATGGCAAGGCCCCTATGAGATAATGGAAAAAGTGAGCGAAGTGAATTACAAGGTCAGACAACCAGGAAGGCGAAAGCCCGAACAGATCTATCACGTTAATCTGTTGAAAGCCTGGAGGGATAGAGAGTCCCTAGTCGCAGACACTTGGTCACCAGCTCAAACTGGTTGCGTGATTCCTGAGGTTGGAATAGCAGCCACCTTGTCACAACCCCAACAACAGGAGGTTAAGGAGTTTGTGCTTCGCAACAAGGAGGTATTCTCTGAGCTGCCGGGACAAACATCTGGGGTAGAGCATGACATCATTACCCCGCCCGGTGAAAGGGTGAAGTTAAAACCCTATCGGATCCCAGAGGCCCGACGGGAGGCAATACGGGAGGAAGTACAGAAAATGCTGAACTTAGGGGTGATAGAGGAGTCCCAAAGTGATTGGTCTAGTCCCATTGTGTTGGTGCCTAAACCGGATGGGAGCTGGCGATTTTGTAACGATTTTCGTCAGTTGAACAAAGTTACAAAATTTGACACCTACCCCATGCCACGTATAGATGAGTTGATCGACCGGCTGGGAACAGCCCGATACATGACGACTCTTGACCTCACAAAAGGGTATTGGCAAATCCCCCTGGCCAAATTGGCCAAAGAGAAAACCGCATTTGTAACCCCAGACGGGGCGTTCCAATATAAAAGAATGCCGTTCGGGTTACAGAATGCGCCGGCCACGTTCCAGCGGAAAATGGACCAGATGCTGAGGCCCCATCGGAAGTATGCTGCGGCTTACCTGGATGACGTAATTGTCCATAGCACAGATTGGGCCTCACATCTGCCAAAAGTGCAAGCAGTCCTGGACTCTGTTCGGGAAGCGGGGTTTACGGCTAACCCCAAGAAGTGTACCATTGGGCAGGAGGAGGCCAAATATCTTGGGTACACCATTGGGAGGGGAGTAATAAAACCCCAACTCAACAAAGTCGAGGCCATCCAGAGTTGGCCACGTCCCAACAGCAAGAAACAGGTACGAGCCTTTCTGGGAATCGCTGGGTATTATCGGCGATTCATTCCCCACTAGGGATGAGCTTCGTGTTCGAGTCGAACATACGTTCGACTCGAACATCGGCTGTTCGATCGTTCGACGAAGATCGAACGATTTGGGCCGTTCGCGCCAAATTCGAGTGACGCGAACGGCCCACAATGCACTACGCCATCGCAGTGTCATCCAGGCGCTGTGATTGGCCAAGCATGCACTGTGACCCCGCATGCTTGGCCAATCACAGCGCCGGCAGCGAGGAGAGCAATGATTGGCCACAGGCAGGATGCCTGTGGCCAATTATTGCTGAGGGTGTTTAGTACACGCCCCACACTATAAAAGGCCGCCAGCACGGCGGCCTAGTGTAGTGTGTTCCGGAGCAGGGATAGAGCAGCATAGGCAGGGACAGTGACTGTTATTTCTTTCTTGCTTAACCTGGATTCCTTTAGTTTAGGGAAAGAGAAGGATAGGTAGGGAGAGTGTCAGTGTGTTTTGTGCTTGTGCTATAGTGTGCTTAAAAAAAACATTTATTCTAGGGACAGAAAACTGTAGGTAGGGACAGTGTCAGTTTCTTTCACTCTGCAAGTCCTTGTTTCCAGGGACCTGGAAGGACAGTGAGTGAATTGTCCTTGTGCTATATTGTGCTTAAAAAAACATTTATTCTAGGGACAGAAAACTGTAGGTAGGGAGAGTGTCAGTTTCTTTCACTCTGCAAGTCCTTGTTTCCAGGGACCTGTAAGGACAGTGAGTGAATTGTCCTTGTGCTATATTGTGCTTAAAAAAAACATTTATTCTAGGGACAGAAAACTGTAGGTAGGGAGAGTGTCAGTTTATTTCACTCTGCAAGTCCTTGTTTCCAGGGACCTGGAAGGACAGTGAGTGAATTCTCCTTGTGCTATATTGTGCTTAAAAAAAACATTTATTCTAGGGACAGAAAACTGTAGGTAGGGACAGTGTCAGTTTCTTTCACTCTGCAAGTCCTTGTTTCCAGGGACCTGTAAGGACAGTGAGTGAATTGTCCTTGTGCTATATTGTGATTAAAAAAAACATTTTTTCTAGGGACAGAAAACTGTAGGTAGGGAGAGTGTTTTTTTTCTTTCACTCTGCAAGTCCTTGTTTCCAGGGACCTGTAAGGACAGTGAGTGAATTGTCCTTGTGCTATATTGTGCTTAAAAAAAACATTTTTTCTAGGGACAGAAAACTGTAGGTAGGGAGAGTGTTTTTTTTCTTTCACTCTGCAAGTCCTTGTTTCCAGGGACCTGTAAGGACAGTGAGTGAATTGTCCTTGTGCTATATTGTGCTTAAAAAAAACATTTATTCTAGGGACAGAAAACTGTAGGTAGGGAGAGTGTCAGTTTATTTCACTCTGCAAGTCCTTGTTTCCAGGGACCTGGAAGGACAGTGACTGAATTGTCCTTGTGCTATATTGTGATTAAAAAAAACATTTATTCTAGGGACAGAAAACTGTAGGTAGGGAGAGTGTCAGTTTATTTCACTCTGCAAGTCCTTGTTTCCAGGGACCTGTAAGGACAGTGAGTGAATTGTCCTTGTGCTATATTGTGATTAAAAAAAACATTTTTTCTAGGGACAGAAAACTGTAGGTAGGGAGAGTGTTTTTTTTCTTTCACTCTGCAAGTCCTTGTTTCCAGGGACCTGTAAGGACAGTGAGTGAATTGTCCTTGTGCTATATTGTGCTTAAAAAAAACATTTATTCTAGGGACAGAAAACTGTAGGTAGGGAGAGTGTCAGTTTATTTCACTCTGCAAGTCCTTGTTTCCAGGGACCTGGAAGGACAGTGAGTGAATTGTCCTTGTGTTATATTGTGATTAAAAAAAACATTTTTTCTAGGGACAGAAAACTGTAGGTAGGGAGAGTGTTTTTTTTCTTTCACTCTGCAAGTCCTTGTTTCCAGGGACCTGTAAGGACAGTGAGTGAATTGTCCTTGTGCTATATTGTGATTAAAAAAAACATTTTTTCTAGGGACAGAAAACTGTAGGTAGGGAGAGTGTTTTTTTTCTTTCACTCTGCAAGTCCTTGTTTCCAGGGACCTGTAAGGACAGTGAGTGAATTGTCCTTGTGCTATATTGTGCTTAAAAAAAACATTTATTCTAGGGACAGAAAACTGTAGGTAGGGAGAGTGTCAGTTTATTTCACTCTGCAAGTCCTTGTTTCCAGGGACCTGGAAGGACAGTGAGTGAATTGTCCTTGTGTTATATTGTGATTAAAAAAAACATTTTTTCTAGGGACAGAAAACTGTAGGTAGGGAGAGTGTTTTTTTTCTTTCACTCTGCAAGTCCTTGTTTCCAGGGACCTGTAAGGACAGTGAGTGAATTGTCCTTGTGCTATATTGTGCTTAAAAAAAACATTTATTCTAGGGACAGAAAACTGTAGGTAGGGAGAGTGTCAGTTTATTTCACTCTGCAAGTCCTTGTTTCCAGGGACCTGGAAGGACAGTGACTGAATTGTCCTTGTGCTATATTGTGATTAAAAAAAACATTTATTCTAGGGACAGAAAACTGTAGGTAGGGAGAGTGTCAGTTTATTTCACTCTGCAAGTCCTTGTTTCCAGGGACCTGTAAGGACAGTGAGTGAATTGTCCTTGTGCTATATTGTGATTAAAACAAACATTTTTTCTAGGGACAGAAAACTGTAGGTAGGGAGAGTGTTTTTTTTCTTTCACTCTGCAAGTCCTTGTTTCCAGGGACCTGTAAGGACAGTGAGTGAATTGTCCTTGTGCTATATTGTGCTTAAAAAAAACATTTATTCTAGGGACAGAAAACTGTAGGTAGGGAGAGTGTCAGTTTATTTCACTCTGCAAGTCCTTGTTTCCAGGGACCTGGAAGGACAGTGAGTGAATTGTCCTTGTGTTATATTGTGATTAAAAAAAACATTTTTTCTAGGGACAGAAAACTGTAGGTAGGGAGAGTGTTTTTTTTCTTTCACTCTGCAAGTCCTTGTTTCCAGGGACCTGTAAGGACAGTGAGTGAATTGTCCTTGTGCTATATTGTGCTTAAAAAAAACATTTATTCTAGGGACAGAAAACTGTAGGTAGGGAGAGTGTCAGTTTATTTCACTCTGCAAGTCCTTGTTTCCAGGGACCTGGAAGGACAGTGAGTGAATTGTCCTTGTGCTATATTGTGATTAAAAAAAACATTTTTTCTAGGGACAGAAAACTGTAGGTAGGGAGAGTGTTTTTTTTCTTTCACTCTGCAAGTCCTTGTTTCCAGGGACCTGTAAGGACAGTGAGTGAATTGTCCTTGTGCTATATTGTGCTTAAAAAAAACATTTTTTCTAGGGACAGAAAACTGTAGGTAGGGAGAGTGTTTTTTTTCTTTCACTCTGCAAGTCCTTGTTTCCAGGGACCTGTAAGGACAGTGAGTGAATTGTCCTTGTGCTATATTGTGCTTAAAAAAAACATTTATTCTAGGGACAGAAAACTGTAGGTAGGGAGAGTGTCAGTTTATTTCACTCTGCAAGTCCTTGTTTCCAGGGACCTGGAAGGACAGTGACTGAATTGTCCTTGTGCTATATTGTGATTAAAAAAAACATTTATTCTAGGGACAGAAAACTGTAGGTAGGGAGAGTGTCAGTTTATTTCACTCTGCAAGTCCTTGTTTCCAGGGACCTGTAAGGACAGTGAGTGAATTGTCCTTGTGCTATATTGTGATTAAAAAAAACATTTTTTCTAGGGACAGAAAACTGTAGGTAGGGAGAGTGTTTTTTTTCTTTCACTCTGCAAGTCCTTGTTTCCAGGGACCTGTAAGGACAGTGAGTGAATTGTCCTTGTGCTATATTGTGCTTAAAAAAAACATTTATTCTAGGGACAGAAAACTGTAGGTAGGGAGAGTGTCAGTTTATTTCACTCTGCAAGTCCTTGTTTCCAGGGACCTGGAAGGACAGTGAGTGAATTGTCCTTGTGTTATATTGTGATTAAAAAAAACATTTTTTCTAGGGACAGAAAACTGTAGGTAGGGAGAGTGTTTTTTTTCTTTCACTCTGCAAGTCCTTGTTTCCAGGGACCTGTAAGGACAGTGAGTGAATTGTCCTTGTGCTATATTGTGATTAAAAAAAACATTTTTTCTAGGGACAGAAAACTGTAGGTAGGGAGAGTGTTTTTTTTCTTTCACTCTGCAAGTCCTTGTTTCCAGGGACCTGTAAGGACAGTGAGTGAATTGTCCTTGTGCTATATTGTGCTTAAAAAAAACATTTATTCTAGGGACAGAAAACTGTAGGTAGGGAGAGTGTCAGTTTATTTCACTCTGCAAGTCCTTGTTTCCAGGGACCTGGAAGGACAGTGAGTGAATTGTCCTTGTGTTATATTGTGATTAAAAAAAACATTTTTTCTAGGGACAGAAAACTGTAGGTAGGGAGAGTGTTTTTTTTCTTTCACTCTGCAAGTCCTTGTTTCCAGGGACCTGTAAGGACAGTGAGTGAATTGTCCTTGTGCTATATTGTGCTTAAAAAAAACATTTATTCTAGGGACAGAAAACTGTAGGTAGGGAGAGTGTCAGTTTATTTCACTCTGCAAGTCCTTGTTTCCAGGGACCTGGAAGGACAGTGACTGAATTGTCCTTGTGCTATATTGTGATTAAAAAAAACATTTATTCTAGGGACAGAAAACTGTAGGTAGGGAGAGTGTCAGTTTATTTCACTCTGCAAGTCCTTGTTTCCAGGGACCTGTAAGGACAGTGAGTGAATTGTCCTTGTGCTATATTGTGATTAAAACAAACATTTTTTCTAGGGACAGAAAACTGTAGGTAGGGAGAGTGTTTTTTTTCTTTCACTCTGCAAGTCCTTGTTTCCAGGGACCTGTAAGGACAGTGAGTGAATTGTCCTTGTGCTATATTGTGCTTAAAAAAAACATTTATTCTAGGGACAGAAAACTGTAGGTAGGGAGAGTGTCAGTTTATTTCACTCTGCAAGTCCTTGTTTCCAGGGACCTGGAAGGACAGTGAGTGAATTGTCCTTGTGTTATATTGTGATTAAAAAAAACATTTTTTCTAGGGACAGAAAACTGTAGGTAGGGAGAGTGTTTTTTTTCTTTCACTCTGCAAGTCCTTGTTTCCAGGGACCTGTAAGGACAGTGAGTGAATTGTCCTTGTGCTATATTGTGCTTAAAAAAAACATTTATTCTAGGGACAGAAAACTGTAGGTAGGGAGAGTGTCAGTTTATTTCACTCCGCAAGTCCTTGTTTCCAGGGACCTGGAAGGACAGTGAGTGAATTGTCCTTGTGCTATATTGTGATTAAAAAAAACATTTTTTCTAGGGACAGAAAACTGTAGGTAGGGAGAGTGTTTTTTTTCTTTCACTCTGCAAGTCCTTGTTTCCAGGGACCTGTAAGGACAGTGAGTGAATTGTCCTTGTGCTATATTGTGATTAAAAAAAACATTTTTTCTAGGGACAGAAAACTGTAGGTAGGGAGAGTGTTTTTTTTCTTTCACTCTGCAAGTCCTTGTTTCCAGGGACCTGTAAGGACAGTGAGTGAATTGTCCTTGTGCTATATTGTGCTTAAAAAAAACATTTATTCTAGGGACAGAAAACTGTAGGTAGGGAGAGTGTCAGTTTATTTCACTCTGCAAGTCCTTGTTTCCAGGGACCTGGAAGGACAGTGAGTGAATTGTCCTTGTGCTATATTGTGATTAAAAAAAACATTTTTTCTAGGGACAGAAAACTGTAGGTAGGGAGAGTGTTTTTTTTCTTTCACTCTGCAAGTCCTTGTTTCCAGGGACCTGGAAGGACAGTGAGTGAATTCTCCTTGTGCTATATTGTGCTTAAAAAAAAACATTTATTCTAGGGACAGAAAACTGTAGGTAGGGAGAGTGTCAGTTTATTTCACTCTGCAAGTCCTTGTTTCCAGGGACCTGGAAGGACAGTGAGTGAATTGTCCTTGTGCTATATTGTGATTAAAAAAAACTTTTTTTCTAGGGACAGAAAACTGTAGGTAGGGAGAGTGTTTTTTTTCTTTCACTCTGCAAGTCCTTGTTTCCAGGGACCTGTAAGGACAGTGAGTGAATTGTCCTTGTGCTATATTGTGATTAAAAAAAACATTTTTTCTAGGGACAGAAAACTGTAGGTAGGGAGAGTGTCAGTTTCTTTCACTGTGAAAGTCCTTGTTTCAAGGGACAGAGAAGGACACCTGAAGGTAGCCCTTATTGCTTTTTTCCCATCTCCCTGCAGGCCATCTATTAGAATGTCTGGAAGGCAAACAAGGAGAGGCAGACAGTCAGGAGGCAATAAAAGAGGGCAAGCAGGCTCTGTGTCTGGGGGCAACAGTGCTGGTCGTGGACGCGGTGCATTGTCATCAGCACATGGCCATGGGACACGCTTGTCCTTCTTTTCGGCAGCTGGACATGTTGAGCCACATCATGCCGAAGACTTGGTAGAGTGGATGACCAAGCCCTCCTCCTCCTCCTCATCCTCTCTCACCCAGGCTCAGGGTACTGGAAAAGCAGCTGCCAAAGCGTCGTCTTCCCTGGTATCAATGTCAGACAAATCATCAGTCACTCCTTCCCTAGACCCACCATGTCCTCCTCCTGAGGAGTCCCCCGAACTGTTTCAGCACAGTGTTGGGTACATGCTCCAGGAGGATGCCCAGCGTTTCGAAGGGTCTGATGATGAAACCCAGCTAGAGGAAGGCAGTAGCGTGAGAGCAGACAGAGGGGATGCTCAAGAAGGACACCAATCTGGCAGTCATGTTCCAGCAGCTGCAGCATACTGCCAGATTGGCTCCAGTGATGAGGAGGGAGGGGATGATGAGGTCACTGACTCCACGTGGGTGCCTAATAGGAGAGAGGAGGAGGAGGAGGATGAGGAGGAGGCACATCTCCAACGAGGCAGGATGCCCTTTGGTGGCCAGCGTAAGGGCAGTACACCGACGGAATCACACCGCAGAGCTCCGCCTGTGCAGGGCGCTGCCTCTGCCCGTCATTCAAAAAGTTCTTTGGTGTGGGCCTTTTTTGAGGCTAGTGCATCAGATCGCACAGCTGCTGTTTGCAACATATGTCTCAAGCGTATATCGCGTGGCCAAAACATCAGCCGCTTGGGTACCACATGCCTGACCAGACATATGTTGACCTGCCATGCAGCTCGTTGGCAAGCCTACCTCAAAGACCCACACCAAAGAACAAAGCGGACCTCTCCTTGCACCGCATCAGCTGGGATCTCCAACCCCACTATAACTTCAGTCCTCTCTGAAACATGCACTGAGAGGAATGAAGGTGTAGAATTAGGTGTGTCACAGCCAAGTACTTGCGCCCACTCTGCTAGCAGTACACCGACGTCCGATTCTAGCAGGCAAATTTCCCTGCCCCAGCTGCTGGACCGTCGAAAGAAGTTCACTCCCAGCCATCCACATGCCCAGCGGTTGAATGCTAGCTTGGCTAAATTGCTAGCGCTTCAACTGCTGCCTTTTCAGTTGGTAGACTCGGCCCCCTTCCGTGAGTTTGTGCAATGTGCAGTTCCTCAGTGGCAGGTTCCCAAACGCCACTTTTTCTCACGGAAGGCTATTCCGGCTCTCTACCGGCATGTGGAAGGCAATGTCTTGGCCTCGCTGGACAGGGCGGTCAGCGGTAAGGTGCATATTACCGCTGACTCATGGTCCAGCAGGCATGGACAGGGACGTTACCTTTCTTTCACGGCCCATTGGGTCACTCTTTTGGCAGCTGGGAAGGATTCAGGACAAGGTGCAGTAGTGTTGGAGGTTGTCCCACCGCCACGCCTCCAAAATGCTACTACTGGTTGTGACACACCTCTCTCCTCCACCCCCTCCTCTTCTTCTTCCTCCATGGCCTCTTCCTGTGGTTTGTCCTATGAACCAGCGGTGCTCCGTAGCCGTTCACGGGGCTACGCAAGTACGCAGGCAAAAAGATGCCATGCCGTGCTTGCGCTGGTGTGTTTGGGGGACAGAAGCCACACTGGGGCAGAGGTCCTGTCTGCTCTGCAGGGCCAGGCCGAGAGGTGGTTGACGCCACGCCAGCTTAAGCCAGGAATGGTGGTTTGCGACAATGGCACCAACCTCCTCTCCGCCCTCCGACAGGGACAACTGACCCATGTGCCCTGTGTGGCTCACGTCCTTAACCTGGTGGTGCAGCGCTTCTTGGGCAGGTACCCGGGCTTACAGGATGTCCTGAGGCAGGCCAGGAAAGTCTGTGTGCATTTCCGCAGATCTTATAATGCCAGTGCTCGCCTGGCTGAGCTGCAAAAGGAGTTGAACCTGCCCAAGAACCGCCTTATATGTGACATGCCCACCAGGTGGAACTCAACGTTGGCCATGCTGCAGCGGCTGCACACGCAGCAGAGGGCCATCAATGAGTACCTGTGCGACTACGGCACCAGGACAGGGTCAGGGGAGCTTGGTTTTTTTTCTCCACGCCAGTGGGGCATGATCAGGGATGCATGCACTGTCCTGGCACCATTTGAGGAGGCCACGAGGATGGTGAGCAGTGACAGTGCATGCATCAGTGACACTGTACCTCTTGTCCACCTGTTGGAGCACACGCTGCGTGGAATAATGGACAGGGCACTTGAGGCAGAACAGAGGCAGGAAGAGGAGGACTTCCTTGCCTCTCAAGGCCCCCTTTACCCAGACAGTGTTCCTTCTGTCCCACCCATCGCACAGGAAGAGGAGGAGGAGGAGGAGGAGGATTGTGTCAGCATGGAGGTGGAGGCTGGCACTCAGCATCATCAGCAGCAGTCTTTTAGGGATGATTTACAGTCCCAAGAAACCAGTGGACTTGTACGTGGCTGGGAGGAGGTGGCTGCGGATCATGTCGTCCTTAGTGACCCAGAGGACTCCGGAGCGAATGCCTCAGCAAACCTACGCTGCATGGCCTCCCTGATCCTGCAAAGTCTGCGGAAGGATCCTCGTATTCTTCGGATCAAGGAGAGGGACCATTACTGGCTGGCCACTCTCCTTGATCCACGGTACAAGGGTAAGGTTGCGGACCTTATGTTACCGTCGCAGAGGGAGCAGAGGATGAGACAACTCCGGGAGGCCTTGCAGAAAGGTCTGTGCAACGCGTTCCCAGAGACTGGGAGGTTGCAAACTCCTGGTCCTGGACAACGAGTTGCTGAGGCTTCGGCCAGTCAAAGAAGGAGCGGTGGGGAAGGTGGCCGTCTGACCGATGCGTTCAGACAATTCTTTAGTCCGCAGCCCCAAAGTATGATCGGTTCCAGCAACCATCGCCAGCGTCTGATAAACATGGTGCAGGAATATCTAGGGGCAAGGTCAGACTTGGACACCTTCCCCACCGAAAATCCTCTGGCTTACTGGGTCTTGAGGATGGATCACTGGCCAGAGCTTGCACAGTATGCAATTGAGCTACTGGCCTGTCCTGCATCCAGCGTTCTTTCGGAACGCACATTCAGTGCTGCTGGAGGATTTGTCACGGATCACAGGGTGCGCCTGTCCACCGACTCGGTTGATCGACTGACTTTCATCAAGATGAACCAGTCTTGGATCACCACCAGCTACCACACACCTGATGCTGATATAACAGACTAATTGATTTTAACATGTCACATCCCTTCAAGACTGATGCTGATGCTGAGTGCCTGTGCTGTTATGTTGACTGGCTATCCTCCTCCTCCGAGTCCTCAATGATACGATTGATGATGATAGCTTGTAAGATCATTTTTGTTTATGGGTGCCGCCACCAGTGCCTAACGCCCAATTTTTCAGCCCCTGTTTAACAGGGGCGTGTAATTACAATTTTTGAAGCAATACTTTGCAACAGGGCTCATTGCTGTGCTCCAAGTACAGTATCTGTGAGGAGTTGCAGTGTTGTGCCACCAGTGCCTAAGGCCCAATTTTTCAGCCCCTGTTTAACAGGGGCGTGTCATTACAATTTTTGAAGCAATACTTTGCAACAGGGCTCATTGGTGTGCTCCAAGTACAGTATCTGTGAGGAGTTGCAGTGTTGTGCCACCAGTGCCTAAGGCCCAATTTTTCAGCCCCTGTTTAACAGGGGCGTGTCATTACAATTTTTGAAGCAATACTTTGCAACAGGGCTCATTGCTGTGCTCCAAGTACAGTATCTGTGAGGGGTTGCAGTGTTGTGCCACCAGTGCCTAAGGCCCAATTTTTCAGCCCCTGTTCAACAGGGGCATGTAATTACAATTCTTGATCTAATAATTCACAGCAGGGCCCATTGCTGCACCCACCAAGAGTAACTGTCAGGGCTTACAGTGTTGTGGCACCAGCACCACCATCAAAGGCCCAATTTTTACTACCACTGTTCAACAATTATATGTAATTAAAATTCCTGATATAATAGTTGACAGCAGGGCGTTCCAGCACCAACCAAGAGTAACTGTGAGTGCTTACAGTGTTGTGCCAACACCAACAACTAAGGGGCCTATTTCTGCAGAGTATATACGGCAGGTCCCTACTTTCAAACATCCAACTTACAAACGACTCCTACTTGCAAACGCAAGAAGACAACAGGAAGTGAGAGGAAATCTACCACTAGGAAGGAAAATTCTCTCCTGTAAGAATAAATATGGGAGAAAGGTGTCTCCTCTGTACTGATGCTTTATCAGCAATCCTTGTTTCAAGAAAAACACCACATTTCAAAAACAGTTGTCATTGGGACGGAAAGTGAGGTGAAATGTTCTGAACAGGGGCACAGACAGCAAAACAAATGTTACAGGGGTGATAACCCTTACCTATGTTTTCCAAAAAGTTTAAAAATAGATTTTTGGTCTGGAGCTACACTTCAACAATGTACCTGTTCAAAATTACAAACAGACTCTACATAAGAACAAACCTACAGTCCCTGTCTTGTATGCACCGCCTGTATAGGGCTGTTCAGAGTATATAGGGCCTTTTTTATTTTATGTGCGGGGTTCCCCTTAATATCCATACAAGACCCAAAGGGGCTGGTAATGGGCTGGGGTAGGGGGGGGGGGTCATGGGGTAGCTATGCCATTTTTCTTAAAGAATTTCATCCATATTACCGGGACCAGACATTACATTAAAGCCGCAAGCAGTTTTAAATGGCTTTTTTTTCCTTTAGAAGTGTCATTTTGTGCAGGGACAGTTCTAAACACGGGAAACACGTGGCACTTCACAGGCATACTTTAGACACCCCCCAGGTACGATATTTAAAGGAATATTTGACTTTTTTTTTTTCACTTTATGCATCATTAAAATGACTGCTCCCGAAAAACGACCGTTTTTAAAACTTCTTTTTGCATTGATACATGTCCCCTGGTGCAGAACCCGGGTTCCCAAACCCTTTTTAGGACAATAACATGCATAATAGTTGTTATAATTAGCACTTTAGAATTCGAACGTTCGCATCCATTGTATTTAATAGGGTTCTAATGTTCGTTCAAACTTTCGGTCCGTTCGCGGGTTCTGGTGCGAACCGAACCCGGGGGTGTTCGGCTCATCACTATTCCCCACTTTGCCTCTAAGGCTGTGCCCCTAACCAACCTAACGAAGGGGAAAGGGTCGGTCATGATTAAATGGACCCCCGAGGCTGAGGCAGCATTCCAATTCTTGAAACAAGCCTTATGTAGCCAGCCAGTGTTGTACTCACCCGACTTCTCTAAAGACTTTGTCGTACAAAGTGATGCGTCAGATGTGGGGTTAGGAGCAGTATTGTCCCAGGTCTGGAACGGGGAAGAGCACCCAGTCATTTACCTCAGCAGGAAGTTGAAGTCCCATGAGGTAAATTACGCCACCGTTGAAAAGGAGTGTTTAGCGGTGAAGTGGGCTCTAGATTCCCTTCGGTACTACCTGCTAGGTAGGCACTTTGACATGGTTACGGATCACGCTCCGTTAAAGTGGATGGCTCAAAACAAGGAAACAAATAGAAGAGTGAATAGGTGGTTCCTGGCCCTCCAGGAATTCAACTTCACAGTAAAGCATCGCCCTGGCGTTCAAATGGGGAATGTGGATGCTTTGTCTCGAGTACATGAATGCCTGATTGCTGGTGTTCCAACCCCGAGGTTAAAACAAGAGGGGGGGGTATGTGACAGCAGGAAGGTAAAGTCACCTGGTTGCATCCAGGGGGGTAGATATATTTCTCCCAGATTCAGGCTTTATGCTGACTTATACAACTAGGGTGGAGAGTTGTATAAGCCCAGCTGAGGCTAGTAGGCTCATGGATGACTCATACCTCTAGGGAGAGTGTGGGGCGTCGTACAGACAGGGAGTTGATGAGGCCAGCTGAAGCTTGTCAGCTCATTTAGGCCTCTATAAGAACTCCCAGATTCATTAGGTGTTAGCTCATGCCTGGAACCAGACCTGTGTGGACTGTCTAGGGAGAGTGAACCCCTGTGCGGTGAGAAAAAGCCTGTGTGGCTATTTGCTTGGACATTTAAAACCAGGGACTTAGGGACTAGGACAGCACTAGGCTGATCCCAGTTGTTAGTTAGGAAACCTGTATGTTTAGTCAGAGGTCAAGTTGACCAGGATTTAATTTGTTTATGTTTCTTTTGGCTTTGCTGTGTTTTGTCACTGTAAATAGAAAATAAACCGCACCTTTTTTTGATTTTGAAAACCACAACCTCCGTTTTTGCTGGGCCTGTTTTGTGTGGGGAGCCCATCCCGGGGGTCACACACACCCGCTGCCGAGCTAACCCCCTCACACTATATATATATATATATATATATATATATATATATATATACACACACATATTATATGTTTTCATGTGACAACACTGAAGAAATTACACTTTGCTACAATGTAAAGTAGTGAGAGTACAACTTGTATAACATTGTAAAATTTGCTGTCCCCTCAAAATAACTCAACACACAGCCATTAATGTCTAAACCGCTGGCAATAAAAGTGAGTACACCCCTAAGTGAAAATGTCCAATTTGGGCCCAAAGTGTCATAATTTTGTGTGGCCACCATTTTTTTCTAGCACTGTCTTAACCCTCTTGGGCATGGAGTTCACCAGAGCTTCACAGGTTGCCACTGGAGTCCTCTTCCACTCCTCCATGATGACATCATGGAGCTGGTGGATGTTAGAGACCTTCCGCTCCTCCACTTTCCGTTTGAGGATGCCCCACAGATGCTTAATAGGGTTTAGGTCTGGAGACATGCTTGGCCAGTCAATTACCTTTACCCTGAGCTTCTTTAGCAAGGCAGTGGTCGTCTTGAAGGTGTGTTTGGGGTCGTTATGTTGGAATACTGCCCTGCGACCCAGTCTCCAAAGTGAGTGGATCATGCTCTGCTTCAGTATGTCACAGTACATGTTGGCAATCATGGTTCCCTCAATGAATTGTAGCTCCCCAGTGCCGCTAGCACTCATTCAGCCCCAGGCCATGACACTCTCACCACCATGCTTGACTGTAGGTGGGACACACTTGTCTTTGTACTCCTCACCAGGTTGCCGCCACACACGCTTGACACCATCTAAACCAAATTATTTTATCTTGGTCTCATCAGACCGCAGGACATGGTTCCAGTAATCCATGTCCTTAGTCTGCTTGCCATAAGCAAACTGTTGGCGGGCTTTTTTGCGCATCCTTCTGGATGACAGCCATGCAGAACAATTTGATGCAGTCGGCGGCGTATGGTCTGAGCACTGACAGGCTGACCCCACCCCTTCAACCCCTGCAGAAATGCTTGCAGCACTCATACGTCTATTTCCCAAAGACAACCTCTGCATATGACGCTGAGCACGTGCACTCAACTTCTTTGGTCGACCATGACGAGGCCTGTTCTGGGTGGAACCTGTCCTATTAAACCGCAGTATGGTCTTGGTCACCGTGCTGCAGCTCATTTTCAGGGTCTTGGCAATCTTCTTATAGACTAGGCCATCTTTATGTAGAGCAACAATTATTTTTTTCTGATCCTCAGAGAGTTCATTGTCATGAGATGCCATGTTGAACTTCCAGTGACCAGTATGAGAGCGTGAGAGCGATAACACCAAGTTTAACACACCTGCTCCCCATTCACACCTGAGACCTTGTAACAGGTGAGTTACAGTGAGGAGGGAGAGTCCCCGGAGAGCTGAGGCACTGGTGCACATAGCTGGATCAAGATGGGGCTCAGGTAAGGATACGTGGGGGGCTGGGAGGTCTTCTGCACACAAAAGGTTAATTAATTAAAATGTATTAAGGTAAAAAAAAAAACTTCTGCTAGATATTGTGCAGGAAAAAAAAAAGATCCGCTGTCTACAAGTGCAAAAAAAATACGGTAATATAATTTACAAGGTATACAGTATATGACCATCTATATACAATATAATGAGTCCCAAGATAAAGAATGTTTGATTGTTTATGAAATTGTATTTACTAAGTGTATATTATTCCCATAAACAAATCTCTAGGGAATATCTACATGCTCTACCACATATGTATTTATGAATTGGTATAATCTATAATATATAGATTCTTGGAATATTGCATTTTGCTAAATTATCTTGTATAATTATTTGCATTTTGTTTGTTGTTTTTTTTTTATGTCAGTCACAATACATATTATATCTTTGCACCCTTGCAGTTATAGTACAGGAAAAAAAAAAAAAGAAAAGTATCTTGTACAATTCAGAGGCATGCTTGTGATGGTGACCAATCAGCTGTCTCTAATTTATCAAAATATTTCATAGGGTTTTGTGCATGTTTGTGACCCATGTTGAAGAACACAATTGGACAGTCAACATGTCCTTAGCCTTTATGTCACATGCCTGACGAAGGGGCCCTGCGTGTCTCTGAAACGTTGCACTATCCCTTGTGATGTGATCCTTTTCATTAAAAACTTTTTGGACAGAAGTTGTCGATCCATGGTGCGCTGGCGAATATGTACGCTTCTTAGCCTTTATGTGTCTGTACTCTGGGATTAGCCTCTTGTATTGTCTAGTGAAGTTCTTGTCTGACTTTATTAGTGCTCTCCTTACCTGTGCCTTCTATCAGCAATACTTGAAGCCACTCCAGCTGCCTGGAGCAAATGAAAAACCTGATTGTGCTATGAGGCACTAGAGTCGTATGTTACACAGGACTATTGAGACCCTGTATGACAGCGCTGACAGCTCACAATTCCAAAAAGTCAATTTAGTATAACATTAAAGCAATATTTCTCTTATCATCCATGGACTGACACCGTGTCTCTTTACACTTTACACGTGGGTTATGTCCCTGCTTGCAGGAGAAGACCTAGGCAGAATGTGAGATGTTATACATACATTCTAAAAGCCAGAGCTGAACAGCCCCACCCAGGGGGCGGTCCCTCCGGACATAACCCTCCCACTACAGTCAGCAGACTTCAGTTTTTTTCTGCCTAGCAGAAGGAGAAGACGTGGCTCTCCCAGGAGCCAGTCTCCTGACCTATTTTTATTCCTTTTCTGGAATTCTTTTTTATTTTATTTTTGAGAATCTTCTATCAACTGTCGGCTGGCCAACAGGTTGGGTACAAGATATTCTCGTAGTCTTCCCTGTCCGACCATCGAGCGTGCTGATCCTCGCCTTGTGTGCGTGAGACACAGTTCACGACAGGCCCCATGACTCCAGGGGTGGCCGGGTTTGCTTTCATGCTCCCACGGTCCTCTCAAGACTGAACAGTTCCTGACTGACTGTATCTTTTGAGGTGGACCGGGCCGACAGCTACTCAGTACTGCACTGTGATAGTCCTGTCAGAAACACACCAGTGGGTCCCTCAGGGGACGGGTAAGTAGTCTCTCCTGCCTGCAGGTGAGTACAAAAAAGCTGTGTGTTTCTCTGTGGGGGATTTTCCCTGTCTCCCCCTGTATTTCATTGTCACTCTCTGTCACCATTGCTGGCGCTGTGCTGTGTGGGGTGCCTGGGGGTCACACTGTTCTTGGAGAGGGCTCATGCTGGTCTGCAGATATGCTTGGGGCCTTTTTTTGTGTGTTTTGGGGCCTGAGTGGCGCTGTGTGTGTGCTGTTTTTTCACTTTAGCTGCGTCATGGCGGCCATCTTGCCGCAGATCGCCTCAGTGAAGTGCGGAGGCCATTTTCTTGTAGCCCGCGCGCTCTTCAGCACTAGTTTTGGCCTCTAGCGCTGCTGTAACAGCGCAAATCTCCTCACAATCTCCTCACAGCTCACCAGCGCTGACACAGCGCGGTACAGACAGCGGAACTGAGCGGTCCCTGGTCCGGTTTGGTGAGTCCCCTGGGCGCCCCCTCCTCAGTCAGCACAGCCTGTGGGTGGACTTTTTATCTGAGGAGTCTCAGAGGGGGGCAATATGGAGTCTCTGTCACCAGCTTCCCCTAAATGTCAGTGGACAACAGGCAGTGCTTCAGCACCTGCGGTCCCTAGGGACCAGTTGTGGACAGTCCTGGAATCATTTCTGACCAGGATGGGAGCTGTGTGCAAGCGCAAGGGAGCAAAAAAGCGCCCTCTCCCCACTTTACTACATGAGGGCAGTGCGCTGATTCAGATATGGGCCTAGCCACTACCGCTCAGGACCCTAGTTCTGAATGTATTGGATGGTTTTGAACAGGACATTCCTTATGAGGAAAACTCCAGTTCTGAGTCAGTAAATGACAGGGCGCTTGTTAGTGTACTCATGACTGCGGTGGGGGACACTCTCAAGCTAAAATGCTGCGGATGCAGAACCTCAGGCGGATACAGTCTCCTTTGTTTTTTTTAAGGCCAGGCCTTCTGAAGAGGTTTTTCCATATGTACTTTCTTTGACCAGCTCATTGATAAGGTCTGGGAAAAGCCGCAGAAGAATTTTTTTATGGTCCCGCTGCGTTTGTCTACCCCTTGAAGATGCCCTACTTAAAAAGTGGGCTTCTCCCCCAGTGGTCGACCCTCCAGTCGCCCGGTTGAACAAGGCCATCACTCTCCCGATGGAGGGGACTCCTGCATTTGAGGACCCCACTGACAGGAGGTCAGAAGTGGTGAGCAGAGCCATGTTTGCCTTGTTGGGATCCGCCCTACGGCCTGTGGTAGCGGCGACCCTTGTGTCTTAAACACTTACAGGTTGGGCAAAAATGTTGCACCTAGCTGTACAGGAGCATAATCTTCCTCCAGACACAGTTGCTCTGGCCCACCAACTGGTTCAGGGCCTGGTTTATGTGTGCGACGCCACGTTGGACGCGGACCCTTTAATATCCAGGGCCTCTGTCTCGGCGGTGGTATTGCATCGTCTTATCTGGTTGAAATGCTGGTCTGCTGACCTAGCCTTAGGAAGCTCCTGACGGATCTACCATTTAAAGGTGGTAGACCTTTCGGTGCTGCTCTGGATGACATCGTCATGGATGTCACGGGAGGTAAAAGCACTCTTCTTCCTTAGACTAGCAAGGGTGAGGAGGCCCGCCGCAAACAGGGGCCTTCCTTTCCAGCAAAACGGGGTTTTTTCATCAGTCAGAGTCCACGGGTAGGCCCTCTCAGACTGACGGCAGTGCGGCTGGTGGGCACAAGTGCCCCTGGGTGCGCAAGCCGAACAAGCGGCTCCCAAGCCCGCCTCCGCGTGAAGTCTTGCCTCCGCCCGACTCTGGGGTGGGGGGACGACTTCGCAGGTCACGAATCGGTGGTCCTCCCAAATCTCCGACTGGTGGGTGTGCGAGGTGGTCACCTCAGGATACAGGATAGTATTCTGATCCTGGCCCCCAGACAGATTCTTTCCCTCGAATCTTCCTCTCCTTCCTACCTGTCGGGCAGCCCTCTTTGGGGCTGTACAGGATTTGATCAGGTCCGGAGTGATTGTGCCGGTTCCGTCACAGGAGAGTTTTCAGGGATTCTACTCGAATCTGTTTGTCGTCCCAAAAATAGGACGTGGTTCGACCTATCCTGGACCTCAAGGCCCTAAATGCCTTTGAGAAGGTGCAGAAATTCCGCATGGAATCCATTCGCACGGTGATCGCTACACTCCACCTAAGGGATTTTCTTCTGGCGTCCTTGGACTTCAAGGACGCCTACTTGCATGTTCCGACCTGCGCAAGTCACCAGAAGTTTCTGCGCTTTGCGATCAGCGAAGTCCACTATCGATTGTGGCTCTTCCTTTCGGCCTAGCCTCGGCACCAAGGGTGTTCACCAAGGTGCTTGCCCCGGTTCTAGCCTTCTGTTACAGCGAGGTATTGCTGTCGTGGGCTATCTGGACGATCTTCTGCTAAGAGCAGAAAGTGGCTCAGACTTAGAGGAAAGGTGACTATCGTCAATTAGACCCTCAGGGACTCGGGTGGTTCCTGAACATTCAGGAGTCAGTCCAGGTCCCGACTCAGTGTCTGGAGTATCTAGTTCTGATTCTGGACTCCTTGGAGGCAAAGGTATCCTACCTCTGGACACTTCAGTCTGCGGTGCGGGTGCTGACATCCCGAAAATGGTTGTCAATCCGTTTTTTGCATGAGAGTCCCGGGACTCGTGGTGGCCTCCTTCGCGCCCGTTCCGTATGCCCAATCACACACCAGGGCATTGCAGAAGGAGATCTTGTCTACCTGGGACAAATCCCCGTTGTCCTTGGATCTTCAGATCCAGGTGATTCACCTGGTCAGGGCGCCCCTGACATGGTGGTTGAGATCCTCGGCTCTTTGGTCCGGAAAGTCGTTCCCCTCCCATCCAATGGACGGTACTCACGACGGACACCAGCCTAACGGGCTGGGGTGGAGTCTGGGGAGTCCTGTCGGCTCAGGCCTTGGACTCCGGACGAGCCCGTTTACCAATCACTGTTCTGGAAATACGGGCCATCGGACTGTGTCTCTCCTCAGGTCGGAGAGAGTACGGGGTCGCTCCATCAGGAGCCAGTCGGACAACGCCACGGCGGTGGCGTATGTAAACCATCAAGGGGGGACTCGGAGCTCAGCTGCGGCTTCCGAGGTAGTCCGTATCCTGGAGTGGGCCGGAAGAAACGTGCCGGCTCTGTAGGCCATTTACATTCTGGGCATAGACAATGGGTAGGCGGACTGAGTCGCCAATCGCCAGACGCCGGACCAAGAAGAGTGGTCCTTGCATATTTCAACTCATTTGCCGACGGTGGGGCACGCCGGATGTGGACCTGATGGCCTCTCGACTCAATCGCAAGGGTCGAGGTTGTGGCCAGATCCAGGGATCCTTGGGCGATGCCTCGGATGCGTTGGTGGCCCCATAGGGTCCTTATCGCCTGATATAAACTCCGGTGATCCTAATTGTTCCAGGTTGGCCTCAGCGTCACTGGCACGCTGATCTGGTACGTCTCGTCGCGGACGTTCCCTGGCGGTTGCCGATGAGGGATGACCTTCAGTCTCAAGGTCCTATGTTTCATCCGGCTTACAGTCTCTGGCTTTAACGGCAGGGCTGTTGAAAGCCAGGTGTTGAGGGACCGAGGTCTCTCGGACTCGGTCATTTTGACCATGTTAAGGACACGGAAGTCTTCCTCCAGGCAGATCTATCACCGTGCCTGGAAAGCTTATATCGCCATATGCGAAGCGCTGGACTGGCGTCCTCGGACGTATTCCGTCCCCAGAATCCTGCGTCCTCTGCAGTGTGGAGTGACCCAAAAGCTTGCTTTGAGTACCATCAAGGATCAGATTTCGGCCTTGGCCGTCTTCTTTTAGCGACCTCTAGCAGGTCATTTCTTGGTTAACCACTTTGTGTTGGGGGTTCGCCATGTGCTCCCTCCTGTCAAGCCTCCTCTCCCACCGTGGGATCTGAATTTGGTGCTCTCGGTTCTCCAGGAACCTCCTTTTGGGAATATCCGGGATATTACCCTCTTGTCTTGTCTCAGAAGGTGGCCTTTTAGTGGCAATCACTTCTGTTTGACGGGTGTCTGAGTTGGCGGCTTTGTCCTGCAAGTCACCATATTTAGTCATCCATAAGGATAAGGCGGTGTTGCATCCGCGACCTTCCTTTTTTGCCAAAGGTGGTGTCGACCTTTCACCTACATGAGGACATTGTCCTCCCATCCTTGTGTCCTCACCCATCGCATCCCAGAGAGTTTGCGCTGCACATATTGGATGTGGTACGAGCCTTACGGGTGTACCTGTCTGCTACTGCTTCTATTCGGAAGTCCGACTCACTGTTTGTGACTGTCTCTGGTCCATAACAGGGCCAAGCGGTTTCGTCTGCCATCATTTCTAGGGGAATCAGACAAACCGTCATTCAAGCCTATGCTCTCAAAGGGCGGGCGCCTCCCTTTCCGGTTACGGCGCATTCCACCAGGGCAATTGGTGCTTCCTGGGTTTTCGGACATCAAGCGTCGGTTGCACAAGTGTGCAAGGTGGCGACCTGGTCATCTGTTCATGCCTTTTAAGTTTTATAAGGTTAATGTGGCTGCATCTTCGGATGCTTCCTTCGGCCGCAGGCCGCTGTTTTAAGTTGCGACTCCTCCATTGAGGAGCTCTGCCTTCTTGGAGTGAAGTTTTTGGTTTTTCCATTTATACTGCTCCCATCCCTCTTGACACTGCTTTGGAACATCCCACGTATAAAGTGTAAAGAGACACCGTGTCAGTCCATGGATGATAAGAGAAAATAGGATTTTTTGTACTCACCGTAAAATCCTTTTCTCTGACATCCATGGACTGACACGGCACCCACCCTTCCTTTTTAAGTTTGTACTGCTTTGTTACGAACTGAAGTCTGCTGACTGTAGTGGGAGGGTTATGTCCGGAGGGACCGCCCCCTGGGTGGGGCTGTTCAGCTCTGGTTGTTTAGAATGTATGTATAACATCTCACATTCTGCCTAGGTCTTCTCCTGCAAGCAGGGACATAACCCACGTGTAAAGTGTAAAGAGACACCGTGTCAGTCCATGGATGTCAGAGAAAAGGATTTTACGGTGAGTACAAAAAATCCTATTTTTTTTGAATTTTGAAAACAGTAGGGCATGCCTTATTTTTTGCCATCTGTGTCCCATTAGGGAGATTTATTTTCAGTTCCTGTTCTGTAAATACAACAGAAAATTAGAGAAAATATGTCCTAAGCGTTGGAAATTCTCTTTCTTAGGCCCCTTTCACACTACTGCAACTTCAAAGTCGATTTTGCTGCGATTCTACCGCGATTTCGCAGCCACGATTTTTACGCGATTTCAGGGAGACTTGAGGTCTATGAACCTGAACTTGCATCAAAGTCGGACCAAAGTAGTCATGGGACTACTTTGAAGTCAGCACGACTTGAAGTCATACTAATATGAATGGTTGTCATTGGAAATCATGGGGAACGACTTGTCGTGCGACTTTGCAGTCCCAAGTTGTAGGACAAGTCTAATACCCCATACACACGATCGTTTTTCATGCCATTAAAAATGCCATTTTTAAAAATGGGCATTAAAACCGATCGTGTGTATGCTCCAGAGCATTTTTAACAATGTGAAAAACGGCCATTAAAAATTTTGAACATGCTCTATTTTTTCACGTCGTTTTTCATGCCGTTTTTTTTTTAACGACGTGAAAAACGATAGTGTGTATGCTTTTACGAGGTGAAAAAAAACGCGCATGCTCAGAATCAAGTATGAGACGGGAGCGCTCGTTCTGGTAAAACTAGCGTTCGTAATGGAGATAGCACATTCGTCACGCTGTAACGGACTGAAAAGCATGAGGCTGAAAAGCGCGAATCGTCGCTCAACAAACTTTACTAACATGAAGGGTGGCGCCATCCGAACGGAACTTCCCCTTTATAGTGCCGTCGTACGTGTTGTACGTCACTGCGCTTTGCTTGAACGTTTTTTTAAATGATCGTGTGTACGCAAGACAGGCTTGAGAGGAAACATGAAAAAAAACGACGGAAAAACGTTGGTTTAAAAAATGGCATGAAAAACGATTGTGTGTACGCCGCATTACAAGTGTGAAAGGGGCCTAAGACAGTATTCCCTTTGATAGATGTTCCTTCCCTTCCTGTTCTGGAGACAACTCAAGTTTGTGGATATTCCTTTACGTCAGCTTGGGTATGGGGTCACCAGCACCTAAAAACCTAAAAGAAGTTCTATACCTCTCCCCACTCTATCCAACCCATAAAAACATCCTGGCTTTGGATACATATTAACATTTGCAATCTGAGTTATAGGACTTACCTATTTTATTTTTCCCTTCTTCGTATTTAACTCTTTGTAAAATATGATGTACGATCCGACTTCTTGTGGCATTGTTGAAAAAGGTGTCTTTGTTGTTTATGATAAAACTGTGGAATAATAAAAAAGGAATTTTGTAATTGAAAAGAAAAGATACTTGTACTGAACCTACCATATGAGGACTCCTTCCTTCACACCAAATTATTCCCTAAAATGTGAGTCTGAGAGAACACATGCTGAGCCACAGCATGTAAAAGTAGTTCCATGTCAAAGTATTACAAAATTATATTATGTTTAAAAAAAAAAAACATTATAAATATACAACAGTATACAGATAACATTGATTATCTCGTGACAGTGGCATCTGAAAGTGGGTGGGATACATTGGGCAGCAAATGAACATGTTCTCCCTGAAGTTTAAAGTAGAAAAAATGAGCAAGCATAAGGATTTGAGCAGCTTTGACAAGGCCCAAATTGTAATGGAGAGTCGACTGGGTCAGCGCAGCTCTTGTGGAATGTTCCTGGTCTGCAGTGGTCAGGACATAACAAATATGATCCAAGGAAGACTGGCAAACCACAAATATGGTCAAGGAAGGCCAAGGTACACTGATGCGTGTGGGGAGCAAAGGTTGCTCGTGTAATCTGAGCCAATAAAAGAGCTACTGTAGCTCAAATTGCTATTTTTTTTTTTTATGCTGGTTCCAATAAAGCATTGTCAGAATACAGAGTGCACCACAATGTGTTGCGTATGGGGCTGTGTAGCTGTAGACTGGTCAGGGTGCCCATGCTGACATACCATGTCCACAGCCAAAAGCACCTACAAAGGGCACTATGGAGAAATTTAAGGGGATCTGGTCTGAATAATCACATTTTTCTTTTACATTATGTGGATGGCTAGGTACGTGTGCATCGCTTACCTGGGGAAGAGCTGGTACCAGGATGCACTATGGGAAAAAGGCAAGCTGGCAGAGGTAGTTTGCTGCTTTGGCTAGTGGAGTCCATGCCTTGATGGGTTAGGGCTAGACTTGTGCACAACAGAAAAATTTGTTCCGTTTCGGTTCGTTTCTTTCCGGTCCTGTTGATTCGTAATCATTCGTAATTTTGCTAGACAGGATTTTTCGTGTTCGGACTCATTCGTATTTTTGCAAGCGACATTTTTCGTTGAATTTTTTGTTGCTTTATAATTCGTACTTTCGGTAGAGTACGTTGTTTTTCGTTGATTCTGGACACAACTCCTACTTTCGTAACTTTTTTTGGGTTCGTACTTTCGGTAGAGTACGTTGTTTTTCGTTGATTCTGGACACAACTCCTACTTTCGTAACTTTTTTTGGGTTCGTTGATTCGTAATTTTCCGTGTCTCTCTCACAACGACGCTGCCTATTATGCCTAATGTGCTTCGAATGGATTTGTACTTTTCTAAATACATTGCGGTTATTTGTAACGATTCGAAATCTCGTATTTTACTTTCGTTTTTTACATGCGGCTATAGCCTCTGCCCCTGTACACCATTTTGAGAGGGTTCAGCACGGTGAGGGAGAAGCAGAGAGCAGAGCAGAGTGTTATTGTGCTTCGAATGGATTCGAAATCTCGTATTTTACTTTCGTTTTTTACATGCGGCTATAACCTCCGCCCCTGTACACCATTTTGAGAGGGAGTTCAGCACGGTGTGGGAGAAGCAGAGAGCAGAGCAGAGTGAGTGTTATTGTGCTTCGTATGGATTCGTACATTCGTAACTTTTTCATAACGAATTATGCCGAAGACATTCGGGCATTCGCTATTTGCGGTATAATTTATTTCGGATTCGGTCTTATTCGTAATTGCTTTGTTCGGAAATTCGAATGCTTCCGAATGTCCGAAAGTTGCTAAATTCGGACGAATTTCAATTCGTTACGAAACGAATTGCACAAGCCTAGTTAGGGCTGTTTTAGCGGCAAAAGGGGGACCTACTCAGTTTTAGGTTGGTTGTCATAATGTTATAGTGGGTTGTCAAAATGTTATAGTTGATCGATGTATGTTAAATACCATCTTTCAGAAAACATAACCCATCAAATAAAAAACAAAACAAAAAAAAAACCGTAATAATTAACCACTTGCCGACCAGCGCACAACGATATACGTCGACACAATGGCACGGCTGGGCAGATGGGCGTACAGGTACGTCCCCTTTAAGATGTGGCATTGTAGGTGCGCGCCCGTCGCAAGCTCCGTGAGTTCGACTGCGGGTCCCGCGGATTCGATGGCCGCGGGGATACCCGCGATTGTCTCACGGAGAGGAAGAACGGGGAAATGCTGATGTAAATAAGCATTTCCCCATTCTTCCTAGTGACAGGACACTGATCACAGCTCCCTGTAATCAGGAGCGGTGATCAATGTCGTGTCACACGTAGCCCATCCCCCCTACAGTTAGAACACATCCCTAGGACACACTTAACCCCTTCAGCACCCCCTACTAGTTAACCCCTTCACTGCCAGTGTCATTTTTACAGTAATCAGTGAATTTTTATAGCACTGATCTCTGTATCAATGACAATGGTCCCAAAATGGCGTCAAAAGTGTCCGATGTGTCCGTTGCAATGTCGAGGTCACGATAAAAATCGCTGATCACCACCATTACTAGTAAAAAAAAAATTTATAAAAATGCCATAAAACTATCTCCTATTTTGTAGACACTATAAATTTTGCGCAAACCAATCAATAAACGCTTATTGCGATTTTTTTTAACAAAAATATGTAAAAGAATACATATCGACCTAAACTGAGGAAAAAAAAAATTAATATATTTTTTGGGGATATTTATTATAGCAAAAAGTAAAAAATATAGATTTTTTTTAAAATTTGTCGCTCTATTTTTGTTTATAGCGCAAAAAATAAAAACCGCAGAGGTGATCAAATACCACCAAAAGAAAGCTCTATTTGTGGGAAAAAAAAGGACGTCAATTTTGTTTGGGAGCTGAATTGTCAGTTAAAGTGACGCAGTGCCGAATCGCAAAAAGTGCTCTGGTCTTTGGCCAGCCAAATGGTCTGGGGCTTAAGTGGAAAAATAAATCTCTACTGAGAGAGTTGACATTGCTGGCTTAAGCCCTTCTGAAAAATGTTGCTTATCTGGCTGTCTCTAGCTTCATACTGAGTCACTGACCTGGATTTGGGGTTAGCTGTTAAAATGTGGAATGGACAAATGGAACTAGGTCTAGTCAACTCTGTAGATTGTTTGAAAAAAAAGCGTTTCTAGATGCACAGAATCTGTCTATTAACATTTGCATTGGGTGATTAGGAAGGAAATGTTTTCTCCCTGTTGGAGTAAATTGGACAATGATTTATAGATGTTTTGCACATTCCTCAAGATCAACTGAGGATTTAGCCATCTGAGCATGCAGATTTTAAATGTGTTTATTTATTTATGTTGGTTGAACTTGATGGACATGTGTATTACTAGTTATGTAACTACAAACGAACATGCAGCCACTGAAGTCAGAGAAAAGTATTGGAAGTATTGTAACTATACTGCATCACAAACCAAAAACACTATTTAATTCTTGACAGTTTTAATAAATCTCCACATTTTTAATATTCAAACAAACTCACTTATCCATCCATGTCTCCATGATTTATTTTGCTGAGAAATCACTTTGAAAAACACCCCCCTAGCATTTCTGGCCATGGCCATCTTGATTAAGGGCAAATGATTCATGCAGCATTTACTTCCTGGAATCCATCTGCCATTAGCTCAGACATGCAAGGTGCACTTAGCTGGGAAAGCCCCTGCTCCCCTCCTGAGATGTATGACATAATTTACCTAGGCCTGGAAAAAAGTAAGTAACTGAAGAAATTCAAAATTCAAAATAGTCAATGCTGATTGATAGAGTGAAATTCTGCTTTAATGTGCATACCTGCTGTGGGTCAGCAACTCAGAAAGTATTAATACTGTTGGATTCATATGACAGCCAGGCATTTAGAACTGTCAGAAGGTAATCATCAATGGCAGACTATATTTCTCCCAGGTAATGTTTCCATTAAAAAAAATCAAATTGGTTACATTTCTTCCCCAAACCCTTAATTTAACTTTTTTTTTTTTATTATTCAAAAGCAAAGGCTTATTTTTTTTTTTTTTGTATTTAAAAGCCAAAAGCTCATTGGTTAGTTCAGACTCATATTTGACTGTCGAATGGTGGGGACAGAACCTAAAAAGTCAAAGTGTTTAGAAATTAACTAAAGGTACTGTACTTGAAGACACCAAATGCACTAATATATCTGAGATTTGATATCTTAAAGTACAACTTATTGCAGAATTCCTTCACATTTACCTTCACAGGATTCAAACAGGCAAAACATCTTGTTTTTTGGGGAGAACATCCCTGTCATCTGGACATACTTCTACACCCTGCTAATCGGTTAATTTACAAGCCAGAGGAAGTACAGCTGGAACTGTACTTCCTGGCCGCTCTGGCTGTAAGCACTGCAGATCTCACAGTCCCCAGTGCTGAAGTTGCATCTTGGCCCACCTTTCTCCTGGCCATTCACAAAATAGAGCCTGGAGCTATGTGTTTTATAAATAGTAGATGAGGGAAGAGATGCAACTGTGGTGCTGGCTACTGTGAGATCCGTAGTGCTTACAGCCAGAGCAGCAAGGAAGTTCTTTGGGAACTGGACTTCCTACAGCATGTAAACTGACTGATTTGTAGGACATAGAAGTATGCCTACATGATAGCAAGGTTCTCCTAAGGAACGAGAATGCCTGCTTGAAACCTGTAAAGGGTATTCTGCCCGGCCTTAATATTACAAAATCATTTATTAAGATAGCAATTAATAATATGACAATAACTATATTAACCACTTTACAACCGGCCCATAGCCGAATGACGGGTACAGGGCGGTTCAATAACTCTGGGAGGGTGTACATTGACGTCCTCCCAGAATCGCGCTCCCGCATCTGTGACCGCCGGGTACGCATCACGGATCACAGTAAATGGCCGCTGACAGTGGCCGTTTACGACGTGAACGCTCTGTCAAATGACGGAGAGATCACATGTAAACAAACCGGTGTGATGTCCGGTTCCTCTCTCCCCTCTCTTGTACCAATCTGTACAGTGTGAGCGGAGAGGGGAGAGAACGGGTGCAGCAGCGCTGTGGGCTGGATGTGTAGTGCCCACAGCGCTGATCTGTGCCCATTGCAGCCTCATCCAGCCATCCATCCATCCATGATCAGCCCCATCCATACCCAGGCATCCATACCCAGGCATCCATACCCAGGCATCCATACTCAGCCATCCATACTCAGCCATCCATACTCAGCCATCCATACTCAGCCGTCCATACTCAGCCGTCCATACTCAGCCGTCCATACCCAGCCGTCCATACCCAGCCGTCCATACCCAGCCGTCCATACTCAGCCATCCATACTCAGCCATCCATACCCATCCATCCATACCCAGACATCCATACTCAGACATCCATACTCAGACATCCATACTCAGACATCCATACTCAGACATCCATACTCAGACATCCATACTCAGACATCCATACTCAGACATCCATACTCAGACATCCATACTCAGACATCCATACTCAGCCATCAATACTCAGCCATCAATACTCAGCCATCAATACTCAGCCATCAATACTCAGCCATCAATACTCAGCCATCAATACTCAGCCATCAATACTCAGCCATCCATGCTCAGCCATCCATGCTCAGCCATACCCAGCCATAATCAGCCATACTCAGCCATACCCAGCCATACCCAGCCGTCCCCATTCATGCTCATCCATGCCACTACAATGCCCATCAGTGCCACTACAGTGCCCAGCAGTGTCTCATAAAAGTGTAATAGGTAGTCAAATTAGATTCGACATTTATGCCCCTAGAACACCTGATGGTGTTCCCTGCATTTTGGGCCTGTGTATGTAGCCAGGCTGTGGAAAAGTCTCTCACATGTGGTATTGCCGTACTTGGGAGGAGTAGGAGAATCTATTTTGGGGTGTAATTTTTTGTATGTACATGCTATGTGTTAGAAATATTGTATAAAATGGACAACTTTGTGTAAAAAAAATGCGTTTTCATTTTCTTTCCACATTTTCCAAAAACTTGTAGAAAAAAATGACATGTTCAAAAGACTCAAAATGGGGTAATTTTTGGGGTGTTTCCATTGTCCTGGTGCTCCAGGGCCTTAAAAAGTGGAAGAGGTAGTCAAGAAATTAGATGTGTAATTTATGCTCCTGATGGTAATTTATGCTCCTGATGGTGCTTCCTGCATGTTGGGCCTCTGTACGTGACCAGGCTGTGTAAAAGTCTCCCACATGTGGTATCGCCATACTCAGGAGGAGTAGTAGAATGTGTTTTGGGGTGTAATTTGTGATATGCATATGCTGTGTGTGTGAAATAACCTGCTAATATGACAATTTTGTTAAAAAAAAAAAGGGAAAAAAATCTAGATTTTTCAGGAGAATTGTGGGAAAAAATTACAACTTCAAAAACTCACCATGCCTCTTACTAAATACCTTGGAATATCTACTTTCCAAAAGGGGGTAATTTGGGGGGTATTTCTGGCTTGTTAGGGTCTCAAGAAATGAGATAGGCCGTCAGTACTCCAGGTGTGATCAATTTTCAGAGATTGGCACCATAGCTTGTGGACTCTATAACTTTCACAAAGACCAAATAATATACACCGATTTGGGTTATTTTTAGCAAAGATATGTAGCAGTATAAATTTTGGCCACAATTTATGAAAAAAAAATACTAATTCGCAAAAATTTTATAACAGAAACTAACATAAATGCATTTTTTTACAGAGTTTTCAGTCTTTTTTCTTTTATAGCGCAAAAAATAAAAAACCCAGAGGTGATTAAATACCACCAAAATAAAGCTCTATTTGTGTGGAAAAAAGAGGACAAAAATTTCATATGGGTACAGTGCTGCATGACTGAGTAATTGTCATTCAAAATGTGAGAGCACCGAAAGCTGAAATTGGTCTGGTTAGGAAGGGTTTTCAGGGATCGTCTAAAGATGGATAGATTAGGGGACAGTCGGACAGATTGGGGTATGGAGTTCCAAAGGATGGGAGAAGCTTTGGAGAAATCCTGGAGGCGAGCATGGGAGGAGGTGACAAGGGAGCTAGAGAGCAGGAGGTCTTGGGAGGACCGAAGAGAGCGGCTTGGTTGGCATTTTGGGACTAGGTTAGTGATGTACCTGGGGGCCGAGTTGTGGATGGCTTTGTAAACTATTGTTAGTACTTTGAATTTTATTCGTTGGGAGAGTGGAAGCCATGATGGACTGAAGGGGGATAGTCTATGTAAAGGTAATCCAATGAGAAGAGAGTTGCAGTAGTTGAGGCGAGAGATAACCAAGGAGTGAATTAGAAGCTTGGTGGTGTCATTAGTTAAAAAGGGGCGTATTATAGAAATGTTGAGGAGGCTAAGGCGGCATGATTTGGACAGGGATTGGATGTGGGCCTAAAAAGGACAGTTCAGAGTCTAGGGTTACCCCTAGCACCCGGGCATGTGGGGACGGACTGATAGATGTGCCATGATAGAGAAGTCAGGGGAAGGGGCACGTGGAGGAGGAAATATTAAGAGCTCAGTTTTAGATAGATTCAGTTTGAGGAAGTGGTTTGACATCTAGGCTGATATGTCTGTTAGTAAATCAGTGATGCGTGAGGAGATTGATGGGGTGAGCTGAGGGGCAGAGAGATAGATTTGGGTGTCATCAGCATAGAGATGGTATTGGAAGCCATGGGAGGCTATCAGCTGACCCAGGGAGGAGGTGTAGATTGAGAATAGTAGAAGTCCAAGGACAGAACCTTGGGGGACCCCAACAGTAAGAGGAGTTGGAGAGGAGGAAGTGGAGTTGTAAGTGACACTGAAGGTGCGATGAGATAGGTAAGATTCGACCCAACGGAGAGTGCAGCCATGGAGACCAAGCAAATTGAGTTTTTTGAGGAGAAGGGGGTGGTCAACTGTATCAAAGGCAGCGGAAAGGTCCAAGAGTAGGAGTACAGAATAATGACCGTTGGTTTTGGCTGTTAGTAAGTTGTTTGTGAGTTTTAGGAGGGCAGTTTCTGTTGAGTGTTGTGGGCGAAATCCAGACTGAAGGGGATCAAGAAGGTTATGCTCAATGAGGTGGCCGCTCAGTCGGTTGTAGACTAAACGTTCAAGGAGTTTAGAGGCAAAAGGGAGTAAAGAGATGGGTCTAAGGTTGTTAAGATTGGTGGGGTCTAATGAGGCCTTTTTTTGTATAGGAGTGACTAGCGCATGTTTAAGAGGGTTGGGGAAGATGCCAGTAGAGAGTGAGAGGTTGAAGATATGAGTTAAAGAGTGTAGGATAGAGTCAGATGGTGACCGTAGTATTTAAAGAAGGATTAGGGTCCAGGGGGCAGGAGGTTAGGTGGGCGTTAGAAAAAAGTTTAGAGACTTCCTCTATAGTAGCTGGGTTAAACAAGGGAAGTATTGATTTTGAAGGAGGACAAGGAGTGTAAAGTGAGGGAGATATCTGTAGAGCGGAGATCTCAAGACGATTTGTCTCAATCTTATTTTTAAAGTGATTAGCAATCTCCTGGGCAGTTAGTAGGTGGAGGTAATGGAGGACGAAGTAGAGTGGTAAAGGTAGAAAAGAGTTGACCGAGATTGCTTGGTAACACAAATTGCTAATCAGCTAATCACATGGCAGCAATTCGATGCATTTAGGCATCTAGACGTGGGGAAGACAATTTGCTGAAGATCAAACAGAGCATCAGAATGGGGAAGAAAGGGAATTTTGGTGGTTGTTGGTGCCAGATGGGCTGGTCTGAGTATTTCAAAAACTGCTGATCTACTGGGATTTTCACACACAGCCATCTCTAGAGTTTACAGAAAATGGTCAGAAAAAGAGAAAATATCCAGTGAGTGGCAGTTGTGTGGACGAAAATGTCTTGCTAATGTCAGAAGTCAGAAGAGAATGGGCAGGTTCGAAGCAATGGAAATTGAACAGTAACTCAAATAACCACTTGTTGCAACCAAGGTAAGCAGAATACCATCTCTGAACACACAACACATCGAACCTTGAAGCAGATGGGCTACAGCAGCAGAAGACCACACCGCGTGCCACTCCTGTTAGCTAAGAACAGGAAACTGTCACCAAAATTGGACAATAGAAGAATGGAAAAATGTTGCCTGGTCTGATGAGTCTTAATTTCAGCTGCGACATTCAGATGGTAGGGTCAGAATTTGGCGTAAACAACATGAAAGCATGGATCCATCCTGCCTTGTATCAACGGTTCAGGCTGGTGGTGTAATAGTGTGGGGTATATTTTCCTGGCACACTTTGGGACCCTTAGTACCAATTGAGCATCATTTAAATGCCACAGTCTACCTGAGCATTGTTGCTTACCATGTCCATCCCTTTATGACTACAGTTAGGGATGGGCCGAACACCCCCCGGTTCGGTTCGCACCAGAACACCTGGAACAGGCAAAAAGTTCTAGCGAACATGCGAACCCTATTAAAGTCTATGAGACACGAACATGAAAAATCAAAAGTACTAATTTTAAAGGCTTATATGCAAGTTATTGCCATAAAAAGTATATGGGGACCCGGGTACTACTCTAGGGTCTTTAAAACAACCGTTTTTTCAGGATTAGTGACTTTAATAACGCTTAAAATTAAACAATAAAAATGAAATATTCCTTTAAATATCATGCCTGGGGGGTCCCCTTAGGCCCCTTTCACACATTCTTGTCCATTTTCACGGACTCCGTTTGCGCAGCGCCAGCGGGGATCGCTAACAGGTCCGTCTCTGCTCACTGTGGAGAGATGGACCTGTCAGATCTCCACTCTCCGCTATGGGGGATCCACCTGTCCATTTTCATCTGATCCAATCTGAATTTAGGAGAGCGGATCGAATGTCAGCGAACATGTCACCGCTGACATCTGTCACTTCATAGAACTGTATGAAGCGTCCGTTCAGGTCCGCCTAAAAAACTGACAGGAGAACCTGAACGGTCCGCATGTGTGAAAGGGGCCTAAGTCTGCCTGTAAAGTGGCGCATCTGTGCGATGTGTAGAACAGTGCCGCAGCAATAATGAAATTTCTAAAGGAAAACATTTAATTTAAACTTGCTTGTGACTGTAATGTATTGTCAATATAGATGAAAAATCAAGGAAAAAAAATGGTGTGTGGTCCTCCCCCCCAGTCCATGCCAGGCCCTTCAGGTCTGGTATGGATTTTAAGGTAAACTCCACAGCAAAATAAAAAAAAAAATTGGCGCGGGGTCCCCCCCAAAATCCTTACCAGACCCTTATCCGGGCATGCAGCCTGAAGGTCAGGATGGGGGATGGGACGGGTCGAGCCCCCCTCCTGAACCGTACCAGGCCACATGTCCTCAACAAGGGGACTTTGGGGCAGGGGGGCTCAGTTTTTGACAATTCCTTTATTAAAAAAGAAAAAAAAAAGTGTCCCACGATGTACATCCATCGTCAATCACGCCACCCGATGGACCCGAAAAATAGAAAAAACAAAAAACTCCCAACTTTGACAGCTCTTACAGTATCTCACAAAAGTGAGTACACCTCTCACATTTTTGTAAATATATTATTCTATCTTTTCATGTGACAACACTGAAGAAATTACACTTTGCTACAATGTAAAGTAGTGAGTGTACATCTTGTAAATTTGCTGTCCCTTCAAAATAACTCAAGACACAGCCATTAAAGAGGAACTGCAGTCTACTCACATAATTTGTTATTAAAACATCTTTGCCATTCTGTAGCTTCCCTTCAACCGCTTTGCATATTATTTTATATATACTGTCATTCTGTACTTGCCAAATACGCTGCAGAAATTTCCCTCCACTGAGTTTGGGTGCAATCATTTTAACTGTGGGCAGCTGAAGCTGCTGCCTGTTCACTTCCTGGATTTCTGTGCTGCTGGCTACTCAATATGCACTTCCTAGTCTCGTGCAATAAGCAAACTGTGGTGCACATTTAGGGTTGCCACCTGTCTGGTTTTGACACGGACAATACGGGTTTAGGAGGCTGTGCTCGGGTTTCCCTCTGCCTCACACCCGGACACCATTTCCAGCTGACAGGGGGTACCATGGGGCCTCCTTTTACGAGCCCCGGCACACAGCGGGACCCGGACAGCAGGGGGATCGGAGAGGCGGGCGGGGGGAGCATTTACAGAGCAATCAAAACAAAGGGAGAGAGAGGCGACAGGCAGCTGCTGGTACGGAAGTTTTTATTGAAATAAATGTTTAAAAACAATCAACTCATTCACACATGTCAGAGCTGTAGGTATGTTGGTCTGTAAACTCCGCTGTCCCATTCTCCCCCTCCGATCCACACTGCTGTTTCACTGAATCGCTGGAGGAAGCCTAGGACACAGAGCTGCAGGGAATCTGCAGTGAGCTGTCAGCCTGGGACGCTGTGACCATTCAGAACGTTCCGGAGGCTTAACCACGCCTCCATCATCAGAGGCTGATAATTCACACGAGTTTCCCGCTGCTCTGTTGCCTCCAGTGATAACAGCAGTGTGGATCAGAGGGGAGAATGGGACAGCCGACTTCACAAACTGACATGCCTACAGCTCTGACATGAAGAGTGAGTGGATTGTTTTTAAGCATTTATTTTATTAAATACTTCTGCACCAGCCTGTTACCTCTCTCTCTACCTTATGTTTTGACTCCTCTGTGTTTGCCCCCCCCTCTGTATTTTCACCCCCTCCTCTGTAATTACCCCCTCCTCTGTATTTGCACCCACCTCCTCTGTAATTGCCCCCCAATCTCTGTAATTGTCTCCCTCCTCTGTAATTGCCCCCCCAATCTCTGTAATTGTCCCCCTTCCTCTGTAATTGTCCCCATCTCTAATTCCCCCCCAATCTCTGTAATTGTCCCCCCCCCCTCTGTAATTGTCCCCCCTCCCCTGTAATTGCCCCCCCTCCTCTGTAATTACCCCCCTCCTCTGTATTTGCACCCCTCCTCTGTAATTGCCCCCCCCAATCTATGTAATTGCCCCCCACGCCTGCCGCTCCGAACTCCCTGCTGTCCCCCTGTGTGCTGGGGCCCCGTGATACCCCCTGTCGGCTGCTATGGGGGTATTGGAGGGAGGAGAATTTGTGCTGGTAGGAGAAGAAAATTTGTAATAGGAGGGGATGGGGATAATGGCACCCCAATCGCGAAGCAAAACTTATTTTAGGTATCAGGCATCCCACAATTCTGTTTACGTGATTTTGCCGCCATTTGTCGGGTGACAATCACGGCAAAATCGCACAGTGGTTGGGGTGCCATGCCCCACGCCAATTTGTTTTTTAAATTTTGGCATGGAGTTCCTCTTTAAATCTATGCCAGACCCAAAGGGCCTGGTATGGATTTTGGGGGGGCCCCATGCTGTTTTTATTAAAATTTTGTCATAGAGTTCCTCTTAAAAACTATGCCAGACCCGAAGGGTCTGGTATGGATTTTTGGGGGGACCTCACGCTGTTTTTTTTTCAAAGTTTGGCATGGAGTTCCCCTTAAAATCTATACCGGACCCAAAGGGTCCGGTATAGATTTTGGGGGGGGACCCCATGTTGTTTTATTTCTTAATTCTGTCATAGGATTCCCTTGAACTACTTCAATACACTGTATTATATACTCTGCACTGCACTATATACTCTGCACTGTATTATATATACTGCACTGACTGCACTATATACTCTGCAATGTATTATATATACTACACTGATGGCACTATATACTGTCCACTGTATTATATACTACACTGACTGCACTATATACTGTTGTGCTCAAAAGTTTGCATATCCTGGCAGAAATTGAAAATTTGGCATTTATATTGAAAATATGAGTAATCATGCCAAAAAACTGTCTTTATTCAAGGATAGTGATGACATGAAGCCATTTATTATCACATCTTTTGGCTCCTTTTAAAATCATAATAACAGAAATCACCCAAATGGCCCTGATGAAAAGTTTACATCCCCTGGAATGTTTGGCCTTGGTACAAACACAAAAGGTGGCAAACACAGGTTAAAATGGCTATTAAAAGTTAATTTCCCACATTTGTGGCTCTTTAAATCAGAATTAGTGTCTGCGTATAAATAGTCAATGAGTTTGTTAGCTCTCACATGGATGCACTAAGCAGGCTAGATACTAAGCCATGGGGATCAGAAAAGAACAGTCAAAAGACCTGCGTAACAAGGTAAATAAACTTTACAAAGATGGAAAAGGATATAAAAAGATAACCAAAGCCTTGAATATGCCAGTCAGTACTGTTCAATCATTTAATAAGAAATTACCAAGCCAAGGTCAGGTAGATCAAGAAAGATTTCAGCCACAACTGCCACAGGAATTATTCGGGATACAAAGAAAAACCCACAGGTAACCTCGTGAGAAATACAGGCTGCTCTGGAAAATGATTGTGTGGTTGTTTTTAAGGAGCACAATACGATGATACTTGAACAAAATAGAGCTGCATGGTCAAGTTGCCAGAAAGAAGCCTTTACTGCACAAGTTCCACAAAAAAGCCTGGTTACAATATGCCCGACAACACCTTGACATGCCTCATTGGGCTTTTTTGTGACATTGGCGCAGTAAAGGCTTCCTTCTGGCAGCTCAAGCATGCAGCTCTTTTTTGTTTAAGTATTGTTGAATTGTGCTCCTTAAAAACAACCACACCGTCTGTTTGGAGAGCGGCCTGTATTTCTCCTGCAGTTACCTGTGGGTTTTTCTTTGTATACTGGACAATTCTTCCGCCAGTTGTGGCTGCAATCTTTCTTGGTCTACCTGACCTTGGCTTGGTATCAAAAGAGCCCCTAATTTTCCACTTCTTAATAAGGGATTAAACCTTACAGACTGGCATATTCAAGGCTTTGGGTATCTTTTTATATCCTTTTCCATCTTTATAAAGTTCCATTACTTTGTTACGCAGGTCTTTTGCTTTATCTTTTCTACCTCCTCATGGCTCAGTGTCTAGCCTGCTTAGGGCATCCAAGTGAGAGCTAACAAACTCATTGACTATTTATACACAGACACTAATTGTTATTTAAAAAGCCACAAATGTGAGAAACCAACCTTTAATTGCCATTTTAACCTGTGTGTGCCACATTCTGTGTCTGTACCAAGGCCAAACATCCAGGGTATGTAAACTTTTTATCAGGGCCACTTGGGTGATTTCTGTTATCATTATGATTTTAAAAGGATCCAAAAAACTATGTAATAATAAATGGCTGTGTGATTGATGTGATCACTATCCTTGAATAAAAGACAGTTTTTTGGCATGATCAGTCATATTTTCAATATACAGTTGTGCTTATAAGTTTACATACCCTGGCAGAATTTATGATTTCTTGTACATTTTTCAGAGAATATGAATGATAACACAAAAACATTTCTTTCACTCATGGTTAGTGTTTGACTGAAGCCATTTAATATTAATCAACTGTGTTTACGTAATCTTTTTAAATCATAATGGCAACAGAAACTACCCAAATGACCCTGATCAAAAGTTTACATACCCTGGTGATTTTGGCCTTATAACATGCACACAAGTTGACACACAGGGGTTTGAATGGCTATTAAAGGTAACCATCCTCACCTGTGATCTGTTTGCTTGTAATTAGTGTGTGTGTATAAAAGGTCAATGTGTTTCTGGACTCCTGCTAGACCCTTGCATCTTTCATCCAGTGCTGCACTGACGTTTCTGCATTCTGAGTCACGGGAAAGCAAAAGAATTGTCAAAGGATCTGCGGGAAAAGGTAGTTGAACTGTATAAAACCAGAAAGGGATATAAAAAGATATCCAAGGAATTGAAAATGCCAATCAGTAGTGTTCAAACTCTAATCAAGAAGTGGAAAATTAGGGGTTCTATGGAAACCAAACCACGGTCAGTTAGACCAACTAAAATGTCAGCCACAACTGCCAGGAAAATTGTTAATGATTCAAAGAAAAACTCACAAATAACTTCAGGTGAAATACGGGACTCTCTGAAAACATGTGGTTGTGGCTGTTTCAAGATGCACAATAAGGAGGCACTTGAAGAAAGATGGGCAGCATGGTCAAGTCGCCAGAAGAAAGCCATTACCAAGTAAATGCCACTTACAATACGCCAAACAGCACAGAGATAAGCCTCAAACCTTCTGGCACAAAGTCATTTGGAGTGATGAGCCCAAAATTACGTTTTGGGGGATGTGTGAGGCTGTGAGCTACAAAGGCACAGGAAATTTGGTCAAAATAGTTGGCAAAATGATTGCAGTATGTTATCAAAAAATACTGGAGAAACATTTGCATTCATCAGCCAGGAAGCTGCGCATGGGACGTACTTGGACATTCCAACATGACAATGATCCAAAACATAAGGCCAAGTCGACCTGTCATTGGCTACAGCAGAATAAAGTGAAGGTTCTGGAGTGGCCATCTCAGTCTCCTGACCTCAATATCATTGAGCCACTCTGGGGAGATCTCAAACGCGCAGTTCATGCAAGACAGCCCAAGAATTTACAGGAACTGGAGGCTTTTTGCCAAGAGGAATGGGCAGCTTTATCATCTGAGAAGATAAAGAGCCTCATCCACAAATACCACAAAAGACTTCAAGCTGTCATTGATGTTAAAGGGGACAATACACGGTATTAAGAACTGGGGTATGTAAACTTTTGATCAGGGTCATTTTGGTCGTTTCTGTTGCCATTATGATTTAAAAAGATTAAACACAGTTAATTGATAATAAATGGCTTCAGCCAAACATCAACCATGAGTGAAAGAAAAGTTTTTGTGCAATCATTCATATTTTCAGAAAAATGGCCAAGAAATCAAACAATTCTGCCAGGGTACGTAAACTTATGAGCAAAACTGTAAATGCCAAAATTTCACAATTTCTGCCAGGGGTTGCAAACCTTTGAGCACAACTGTACTCTGAACTGTATTATATATATACTACACTATATACTCTGAACTGTATTATATATACTACATGGACTGCACTATATACTCTGAACTGTATTATATATATATATACTACACGGACTGGACTATATACTCCAAACTGTATTATATATAACACACAGACTGCACTATATAGTCTGAACTGTATTATATTTACTACACAGACTGCACTATATACTCTGAACTGTATTATATATACTACACCAGGTGTGCCCAACCAGTGGCCCGCGGAGCCCTCTGATGTGGCCCGCGACCTCCTGCTCTGGGATGGAATAGAATAGAATACTGTTATTAAAGGTCAGTTTATTACTAAAATCCCAGTGTATATATGGGCATATCTGTTCTGCAGTGGTTACTGGGCTGCTTTCAAACTGATCTGCAGGTGCAGAGCAGTTTACCTGCGGGTTACCTGCACTGAGCCATAGACTCCAGTTTATTACCTGCAAGTTTGGTGAGCTTTCTGAAAGTGCACCAAACATGCAAAATATAATAGAAGTCTATTGCAAAGTGCAGGAAAGCCAATGGTATACTGCGGTGCGGGTAAACTGCAGCGCATCAGTGTGAAAGCAGCCATGGGCCCCTTTCACACGGTCAGTCCGACAGTCCGACCAATTGCACCCTCCATTCACCTCTAAGTAGTGGCAGACATAAACCGACTTGTGTCCTACCTACTGCCCGATCTGCTAAAAAAAAAAAAAGAGTATAGTGGGCTGTGTCCGTGTCCGCTCTGCATATGCAGAGCAGACACGGACATGCCTTCAACCCGCTCCGCTCATTGTGGACCGCGATCGATTACCAAGTCGCTTAAGTGGCCCTCACTCTTCAAAAGGTTGGGCACCCCTGTACTACACTGACTGCACTATACACTCTGAACTGTATTATATGTACTACACGGACTGCACTATATAGTCTGAACTGTATTATATATACTAAATGGACTGCACTATATACACTCCACTGTATTATATATACTACACAGACTGCACTATATAGTCTGAACTGTATTATATACAGTATATTACATAGACTGCACTATATTCTCTGCACTGTATTATATATGCTACACTAACTGCACTATATACTCTGAACTGTATTATATATACTATATGGACTGCACTATATACTCTGAACTGTATTATATATACTACACGGACTGCACTATATACTCTGAACTGTTATATATACTACACGGACTACAATACATACTCTGAACTGTATTATATATACTACACAGACTGCACTATATACTCTGAACTGTATTATATATACACTGCACTGACTGACTGCACACTACACTAACTACCTGTCTAATCTCTATTCATTCCCTATACACGGCCGCCGTGTAAGCAGCAGCCTTATATAGTGTGGGGCGTGGACTAAGCACACTGGGCCATTATTGGCCAAAGGCACCCTGCCTTTGGCCAATCATGGCTCTCACAGCACATTGTGCTGTGATTGGCCAAAGCATACAGGTCAGGTGCATGCTTTGGCCAATCAGCAGCCATCAATGCATTGCGATCTCGCAGCGCATTATGGGACGCTCCTCTTCAGACGAACTTGCCGCGAGCGCCCCATATGTTTGTTTGTTCTACAAACAAACTAACAGCTGATGTTCGAGTTGAATTTACGTTTGACTCGAACATCAAGCCCATCCCTAACTACAGTGTACCCATCTTCTGATGGCCACTTCTAGCAGGATAATGCACCATGTCACAAAGCTCAAATTATCGCAAACTGGTTTCCTGAACATGACAATGAGGTCACTGTACTCCAATGGCCTCCACAGTCACCAGATCTCAATCCAATAGAACACCTTTTGGATGTGGTTGAATGGGAGATTCGCATCATGGATGTGCAGCTGACAAATCTGCAGCAACTGCATGATGCTATCATGTCAATATGGACCAAAATCTCTAAGGAATGTTTCCAACACCTTGTTGAATCTATGCCACAAAGAATTAAGGCAGTTCTCAAGGGAAAAGGGGGTCCAACCCGGTACTAGCAAGGTGTACCTAATAAAGTGAGTGTAGAGTGCAGCATGACTGCAGAGCAGGACTGAGAACAAGAAATCAGAGTAACCTTTACATTTTACTTTCTTTAACCTCTTCCCATCCTGCATATAGTCAAACGACGGCCGCAAGGTGGCTCTGCCATCCTGGGTGGCCGTCATATGACATCCTTGGCTTCCCGGTCGCTAGGGGGTGCGCCGCCGATGGCACACGCCGTCCGTGTCACTCGGGAGCCGATGCGCATGCCTGGTGGCTGCGATGTCCGCCAGGCACCCGCGGTTACCGGTTACAGAGCCAGGGACGTAGATCTGTGTGTGTAAACACACAGATCCACGTCCTGTCAGGGGAGAGGAGACAGATGGTGTCTTCCTTGTACATAGGGACACCGATCGGTCACCTCCCACAGTCAGTCCCCTTCCCCCACAGTTAGAATCACTCCCTAGGGAACACATTTAACCCCTTGATCGCCCCCTAGTGTTAACCCCTTCCCTGCCAATGACATTTATACAGTAATCAGTGCATATTTATAGCACTGTTCGCTGTATAAATGTCAATGGTCCCAAAATAGTGTCAAAACTGTCCGATCTGTCCGCCGCAATATCGCAGTCCTGACAAAAAGATAACAGGGGACGTCATCTCTGACGAAACGCTTAGGGAGAAGCGACGAGCTGACGTCACCCCGTGTTTTCTCATTCGTGTCCCGGAAGAATGGGTTTGTCTGGATGTGCGCCGGCCGGCACACCAGACTTAAGGCTATCTTTGAACATGGATGCTGTAAGTGCAATATGAATTTTATGTGAATAAATGTGTTTATGGTTTTACACTATATGGAGCTTCTATATCTTTTATGAAAACCATCCATAACATCTTGATGAGCGGGCAAGAGGCATCCTGGAGATAAATGCACAGCTGCGTTCCGGAGAAAGATCAAGGCTGTTGTTTTAGGCATTCTGCGACCCTCTTTAACGGGGGGTCTTGCAGATTTGGTAAGGAGACATCTTTATCATTTTGTTGGTGGAACTTGCACGCTGAAGATGGTGGATGGACTTTGTGAATAAGCTCATAGTTACAAGCGCTGGTGGACTTTTCAATATATGAACTTTTTTGACGTAGCGCGATTCTATTTTCTACTTACTTTGTTAATACTTGGTTAGCTGGAACCACATTGGATGGGAGATGGATATTGTTTAGTTATACATATTCTGGGCTACCTTTCCTTTGTAAACTGTCTATTTATTGGTATACATGAGCGTGGTGCAATAGAAAAATCATCATTTATGGCTTCCATCAGTGAAAACACAGAATCAAGCGGTAATCTGTGGCAGATACCTTCCCTGTTGTTCTCAGTCCTGGTCTGCAGTCACACTCTCTACAATTGAAGGTAGACTGCGAAAAGGCTTAACTTAGCTTTGCTCTAAACACAGTAATTTTTATAATGACATGGGCCTGTAATGACAGATCTCAAAGAACAAGGAAGTAAAAGGCCAATGTAAGCGGTTTTTATTTGCTTCACTGTCTCTAGATTATGGAAAGTACACCTTGACACATTTTATAAAATTTTGTAAATTGTGGTTGTGCCACCATTTTTACTATACAAACATGAAAAGTTTTGAGCTGCCAAATGACACCCTATACACTATTACTGCTCTTAAGCATATGTGAGGTAGCAATCTTCAATTTTCAGTTTACTTATATTGCTCATTAGCCGCAGCTTAACAGCATTTCTAATTGTCCTCCACCACTTCCTCTACAGTGCCCATCACATAAATAATAGCTTCATTAGACATGTACTGAACATGTTGTTATGAACTGCATGTTTCAGGTATAATCATGCCTGTAGGGACAGATTTTTACTAAATGCACAATCATTGCTGTTAAGGTAATAAGGGAATGGTGGGAATGGAATTATTTTTTATTCCAGTTATCTTAAAGGACTGAAGGAAAAACTTGTATTTTAAATAGAGTATGGGAGGCTTATAACCCCTGTCAGTTTTATTGCCATCTGCGCCCCATTGGGAAGATTTCTCCTAAATTCTTGTCCCAAAGCCAAAACAGGAAGTGAGAGTAAATCTCCCCAACGTGAAGAAATTCCTTTATCTGACCAGGGTCAACAAAAGCTACTGTTGAAAATCTAGTATTTTCTTTCACTTTTGGTAAAACAGTCACCAGGACAAATTGAGAGGGCAAGTCTCCCTAACGGGTTCACAGATAGTAGTAAACACCTGACAGGTGGTCGAATCCCCCTTAACTCTCTCCAAAACTAAAACAAACGTTTTGCATTCACATACATTAACCTCCCTGGTGGTTTTCCCGATTGTGGCTCGGGGTGAGATTTCAGTACAATTAGCGGTAACCCCGAGCCACACTCGGGATTGCATTGCAGGATCCTGGTGCAGGTTACTTACCTTGTTCCCAGGATCCTGCGATGTCCCCCCGCTGTGTCCGTGGGCTGTGTCCTCCGCCCGATGCCTCTGTGTGCCAGGCTCCGTTCCCTGCTAGTGTCGCAACGCCCAGGGGCGGAGCCTGGCGGCAAATTAAAAAATGACAAAATTCCTAACACATACAGTACACTATAATCTTACAGATTACATTACTGTATGAAATTATTTCATATCCCATTTGTCCCTAGTGCTTTGTCCAGTGCCCTGCATGCAGATTTATATTATATGTACTGTTCTTTCTGCCTGGAAACTTGAGATTGTCCATAGCAACCAAAAAGTGTCCCTGTTTATGTCAAAAGTGGTTTGAGACCAGCTAGAAAACAGCGATAGTAAATAAGAACACTTGCAGAATTGAGCGATAGTGATTAGTGGGGAAATACATTTTATTATAATTATTATATTATTATTATTTTTTTATTATTTATAGTTATTATATTATAATTTATGATTTCGTGTTTCAAACTTTATCATACCCGGGATGTCTACTAGACTCTTGTTTGTAATTAGAAATCAAAGAGCCCTATGGGGAAATTGACCGGTCAACCCGGTAAAAAAAAAATTAAAAGGTCCACAGTTCCTACACCTGTTTTAAAGGGGTTGTTATTAAGTGTGTTATTACTAAGAATTACAGGTCTAAAATATAAAACCCCAAATTTCCATGCAAACTAATGGTACCGCTTTCAGCATCAAAAATCTGACATAATCATACAGCCAGGGAGGCTACGAACATTGAAAAAGCAAATGGGTTTTAAAAGTTAGTTTATCCTTGAACTCTATTAATTTTTTTGCTTAAAAGACAAGTATGGGGTATGGCTTTTTTGCAGATTTATACTTACCTAGGTGGATGCAGCTTCGATCGGATGCTGCATCTGTCCCCCGACGCCTCTGCACTGAGAACCGTTCAATCGAACACCGCCGTTCACTTGGTTCTCACAGCTCCCCGAGCAGAGAGCTGGAGACTGTTAGTCACAGCTCTCTGCTCTGCCCTCTCCTCGCTCACTGGAGCTCTGAGCTGTGGAGGGGGTGGGAGCGGCTGGCTCAGCCTCTCAGTGGTTAGCTGAGAGGCTGAGCCAGGTGTCGGTCCAGGGATCTGGCGGATCCTGACTCGGTGGTCATGATGACAGGGGGCCTGAACCGACTTCTGTTATGTCAGCAGAGAGCAGACTTCAGACCACACTCTGCTGAAAACAGGTCACATGAGTGCAAAACAAACTGCACTCCTGTGATCCATAGGAAAAGTACAGCCAAACGAGCTTTGGCTGTACTTCTCCTTTAAGGTTATGCTACGATAACCATAGTTTTGAGAGAGTGTTCTTTTGATTTGACACAATCTGACTTCACATACAGTGAGTTAACTTTGTGTGGCACCTCAGAGAGTGCCCACTATTGTTAGAAGCAGCCAGCAGTCCATCTGCAGCCACCCATAGACATAGGATCATCACCTAATCCAGCACTGATGTCATGTCATGTCTACAAACACCATAAGATAATTTTTTGAAGATAAAAATATGTACCAGAAGGGGTCACTAAAAGCCTTTGCATATTCAATTATATGTGGCACTCAACGCACCTTCATCACCTTCAGGTAGCGAATATAACACATAGGTTGGGCCTTGGCTCTGCCACTACTGGTCCTCTATTATTTAACACAAGCTTACCGGTACATTAAATCCAAAATTCAATAAAGGATAGAGATAACATAATATAAATATAAACTAGACTCATATGTGATCATTTAACTGCAACTGTGATGTAGTGGAAAGAATGCATCATTCTGGGTAGATTTTAAATCACTATTGTTCTTCCAAGATGGGCACTTGCCAAAAAATCTGTTCAGCAGCATGATCTTCTAACCAAACCCATTATTTTATGCTTTTAAGCACAGTGGGGATGATTTACTAAAACTGGAGAGGGCAAAATCTGGTGCAGCTGTGCATGGTAGCCAATCAGATTCTAACTTCAGCTTCTTTTAATCAAGCTTTGACAAAAACCCTTGGAAGCTGATTGGTTTCCATGCAAAGCTCCACCAGATTTTGCACTCTCCAGTTTTAGTAAATCAACCCCAGTTTTATAATTAGAAATCAAAGAGCCCTATGGGGAAATTGACCGGTCAACCCGGTAAAAAAAAAATTAAAAGGTCCACAGTTCCTACACCTGTTTTAAAGGGGTTGTAAACATAAGTTTTTTTTATTTTAAAATAACAAACATGTTATACTTACCTCCACTGTGCAGCTCATTTTGTACAGAGTGGCCCCGATCCACGTCTTCTGGGGTCCATCAGCGGCTGTCTCGGCTCCTCCCCGCAAAAACTCACCACCTATATGCGAGCGAGCATGGTGGTGAGTTATTGCGGGCACGCTCCTGTGATACAGCCGGCGGCTATAGCCGCTCACTGTATCACTCGGCCCCGCCCCCCGGTGCGCCGCGTCATTGGATGTGATTGACAGCAGCGCAAGTCAATGGCTGCGCTGCTTTCAATCAACCAATGAATGAGCCGAGAAGCCGGCCGAGAAGCCTGCTCGTTCACAGCGTGAGACTTTTGAGGGGTCAGGTAAGTAAACGGGGGCTCGGGGGGGCAGCTAATGCACAGATGTTTTTTCACCTTAATGCATAGAATGCATTAAGGTGAAAAAACTTTTACCTTTACAACCCCTTTAAATTAACCTCCCTGGCGGTATTCCCGAGTCTGGCTCAGGGTAAGATTTCAGTACCAAAAGCGGTAACCCCGAGCCAGACTCAGGATCGCATTGCAGGATACAGGGAAAGTTACTTACCTTGTTCCCTGGATCCTGCGATGTCTCCCCGCTGTGTGTGCGAGCTGTCACCTAGGTTGATTCACACTGGTGACTGCTGAGTGCCGAGCTCCATTCCCTGCGACGTTGCGACTCACGGGGACGGAGTTCGGCGCCAAATTCAAAAAGTGAAAAAACACAATATACATATGTGTCAAATAGTTACACACCCCCTTTGTCCCTAGTGGTTTGTCCAGTGCCCTGCATGCAGTTTTATCTTATAAAAACTGTTTTTTCTGCCTGGAAACTGGAGATTGTCCATAGCAACCAAAGAGTGTCCCTTTACATCAAAAGTGATTTTAGACCAGCTAGAAAACAGCGATAATAAATTAGAATCACTTGCAGAATTGAGCAATAATGTTTTGTGGGGAAATTTGTCATCTAACACTAAAAGTAATGACAGCTTTTTTTGATTTGATTATGTAGCGGCTGCTCCTCACACTCCCCTCTTGGTCTCGTCTTTCTCTTGTCTAGGGGTATCTTAGAGGGGAGGGAGCAGAGACACTACGCCTAGCTTCCACCACAGATGTTAGTGCGGTATAAGCAACAGTTCTGTATTACCTTCGGGTCAGTGTTGTGCACCTGGATCCTCCCTCCAAGAGTCACCACGAACCATGTCTGTCAGAAATTGAGCTCCACACCATTAAAGTTCAACACTCCTTTATTCTCCTTGTCTGAACACAAACAGTTGAACTCCCTTGATAGAACAGAACAGAAAAGGAGGTGTGGATGCGATCAGGCCCAGACACAATGTAGCTACCACTTCCCTTCCTAGAAGTGTGTCCTGGTCTCCGCACGAGGGTAGATTAACTTCCAGGCCGTCTCCGACGAGAGACTCACTTGTTACCAGCAATATGCTGCACCGGGTCTTCAAATGAGGAGCTCCCCCCGGTCCATTGCGCCTACCGGATTTGGGTACCCAATCCCTGGGCACACTAGGATCTCCTTCCCTCGCGGAACTCAGTGTTCGGCACTGAACTCCGGACCTCCATCCAAGTACCTCACCCCAGGCCGAAGGTGCCTGGGATGGAACTCGACCTCCGCTGTCCTCTAGGCCTAAGCCACCCAGAGGAGCAACACGACCCACCGTCTGCAAGCTGAAGGTGCCTGGGACGTCCACCCCGTGACAAAGATGGCCGGCTCCCTTTATACCCTCTCCCAGCAAGCACGGCGGGTTCCCCGCCCCACCATACCGCTGCCGAGGGAGGACAAAAAGGAGGGCGGCTCACAGCGATGATTCAACCCCAGCCCAGGGCGACAGCGCCACCCACTGGGCTGCAGGGAATTACACATCACTGATGTCTCTGCCAAATTTAAAATTACACCCGGGAAAGTACATACCCGCTACACTCTCCCCTCGGTCCTTTGACACTGGTCCCCAGTGTCTGGAGTAAACCATGCCCCAAACAGCTGACATGATTCAGTCCAGAAACAGACTAACAATTAGATATACAAAAATATAAAAAAAACTTTGTAAAGCTACCTTATTAAAACATTGTGTCTGAGCCCTGTAAAGAAAGGGAATAAAGACAGAAGAGAAACAGTATTGATCCATAACTTTGAATCACATATTGACATATGACTTTCCCACCCATCCTGACTAAGACCCACCCCATCCTCAGTAAACTTGATGGGATGTTCTCCTGCAGAGGGAAAAGAAAAGAAAGGATTAACACACATAACCCTGACACCTGTATTCGTGTAATGGAAAAGAAACTTCTCCGAAAAGAAATCCCTTTTCTCCAAAGTGAGTGTGTGATAAGTGTTTAAACGTTGCGCAACACTGCCACCTGGTGACAGGATCGTGGTAACTGCACCCGTGGAACTTTCCTCTTTTCTTTCAGCCCTATCTACTCCAGAGTCAGTATTCTTTTTGTTGGAAAAGTGAAGAACAAACAGGAACAGTTTGTCATTCCTCTGGGCACAAAAGCAACGGGCCCCAGAAAGTTCAGCAGCATGATAAGAACGGAGTCTCTTTTCTCCTACAGGTAAAAGCGGGGATGCGGCAGAACAAGTGGTTTCAAGTGCTGATCCATGGTCTCCAGATGATACTCCACATCTTCTCCTTCCTTTCTTCGGATCAACACTCTATCTGCATGGATGTGTCGTCCTAACATCCATTCTGCCTTGCAGTCTTTGAATCGCTGGGAAGCCTTCGGAGAGCATGCCAGGTACCTGCGGGCGTGGGGAACCTGAAGGTGGGTCCACACGAAGTCATTGTACCAGCGCTCCCGGCACACTTCCACCTCGTAGAGTAAGTCCTTCGATAAGTATGGATACTCCCATCTGTACTCCGCAGCAACCTTCTGCCCAAAGAGGCGTTGTAATCTCGCCAGAGGCGGCATGGTAGCTTTGTCCCCTTCGCCAGGCAACACTATCGAGTCCGGGTGGCGAGGGACCTTGATCACATCTGATCGGGGCATAAGGGCCCTCAGCAATAGTCTCTTTTACCCGGCCTTCGGTACAGATGGCACCGGGGATGTAGCAGCAGACTGGGGACGGGACCTCTCTTCAGGCGCTGATGCCTCCACCCGGGGTGTGCTTTCCCCTGTTGACATGGGTGGATCTCTGATCCTCCGAGATGAAGCAAGCGGTACTTTGTCCCAGCCCTTCTCAGCAAACAAATCGTCTATTGCCACGTCGTCTCCCATGTCCGAGAGCGACTCCAGGTCGGAGGTGTCACACTCCTCCGCGGGTATGTAGCCGGTTGTAGAAACGGAGCCACCACCTCCCGCGGATTCGCTAGGCCATGACTTCCCGACACCTCCGCCCACACACCAAGTCTCTCCGCCTGGCTTACCTCGGCCTTTACTTGAAGCGGGACATCCGGAACTCTGGTCGACGGATTCATCCGAGCCGGGCGTAAGTGGGCGAGATGGTCCACCACAACCGCTGGTCGGGGCTACCATGCCGGTCTTCCTCTTCAGTGGTGGACGCTGCAAGACAGTGGTGACCGAGTCAGCATCCTCGGATTTCTCCCGTTGGGGTTTTACGACCTCCTCCGCGGTCGTTGCAGTGTGCGCAGGGGTGACTCTCACAGCAGTGATTCCTCCTCTCTGAGTGGTGGTGCCTGAAGCCCGGCCAGGGTAAATGGTCCTCGGCCTCTCCACCACCGGATCCACTTCGAACAGGAACTCCCCACAGGCCTCACAATGTCCGAACGGCTTCAACTGGCACACCAGTCCCGAACACCCGGGACAAATCACACCCAGGGCCTCAACGTCCATGCACGAGTACAGGGCGAATCGACCCCTTGGCTTTAGTCGGATCCCCGTATCCGTTACTGGAGCAGCAGCGGTCAAAGTCGTGGTGGAAGGATGAACTGGAATCCACGAGGTGTGTCCGAACATGGCGACCTGTTGCTGATCCATCGCACACTGCAAAGTTTTTGCGCCAACGTCCCACGTGTAGTCCTTCACACGTATTGGACTCCTCCCCTTTGCTCCAGTTCGCGGGCTTTTCTTCTTTTCTGTTTCCGAGTCACGCCCACGAACTAAGCGGTGGGGGTGTGCCTGGTGGCGCAGTGCAATAGAAGCCCCCACGTGTAGTACTTCACACGGCTGAACTTCCCCCTCTTTCCACTCTTCTGCGCGGGCCTTTCCCTTCATTGGGTCATGTCCACGACTTCGAGCAGGGATGCACTTCGGCCAATGAAGGCCTGCCTGTTCGCTTAACTCTTCCAACAGACACGTTCGATACTGTGGTGCACAAACACTATACCGGACCCGAGCCCCCACGTGTAGCAGCTGCTCCTCACACTCCCCTCTTGGTCTCGTCTTTCTCTTGTCTAGGGGTATCTTAGAGGGGAGGGAGTGGGGACACTACGCCTAGCTTCCACCACAGATGTTAGTGCGGTAAAAGCAACAGTTCTGTATTATCTTCGGGTCAGTGTTGTGCACCTGGATCCTCCCTCCAAGAGTCACCACGAACCATGTCTGTCAGAAATTGAGCTCCACACCATTAAAGTTCAACACTCCTTTATTCTCCTTGTCTGAACACAAACAGTTGAACTCCCTTGATAGAACAGAACAGAAAAGGAGGTGTGGATGTGAACAGGCCCAGACACAATGTAGCTACCACTTCCCTTCCTAGAAGTGTGTCCTGGTCTCCGCACGAGGGTAGATTTCCTTCCAGGCCGTCGCCGACGAGAGACTCACTTGTCACCGGCAATATGCTGCACCGGGTCTTCAAATGAGGAGCTCCCCCCGGTCCATTGCGCCTACCGGATTCGGGTACCCAATCCCTGGGCACCGTAGGATCTCCTTCCCTCGCGGAACTCAGTGTTGGGCACCGAATTCCGGACCTCCATCCAAGTACCTCACCCCAGGCCAAAGGTGCCTGGGATGGAACTCGACCTCCGCTGTCCTCTAGGCCTAAGCCACCCAGAGGAGCGACACGACCCACCGTCCGCAAGCTGAAGGTGCCTGGGACGTCCACCCCGTGACAAAGATGGCCGGCCCCTTTATACCCTCTCCCAGCAAGCACAGCGGGTTCCCCGCCCCACCATACCGCTGCCGAGGGAGGACAAAAAGGAGGACGGCTCACAGCGATGATTCAACCCCAGCCCAAGGCGACAGCGCCACCCACTGGGCTGCAGGGAATTACACATCACTGATGTCTCTGCCAAATTCAAAATTACACCCGGGAAAGTACATACCCGCTACAATTACATTATAGAATAATTTGTATTATTATTATATTATTGTAGCGACCTCACCCCTCTCACCCCTTCTCATTCACGGCTTGTCTGTCTCGTCTAGGGGTTAACACTTGGGGGAGGGATGAGATGTACCACGGCCCATGTCCTCCAACGAGTGTAGGTGAAAGCCAGAACTATTGGATTTTGTGTATGTGTCCCAGAGTCGAATCCTCTCCTCGGATTGACTCCCCTTTGCTCCTAGTGACCAGAGTTCCACACACTGAAAGGGTCCAACTCGTATTTATTCTCCTCAATGCATAGTCATACAGCACAGACAGGTTGAGACCCATATGCCACTTCAGTATTTGTGGGGAGTAGGCCAAGGCACAATTCTTGGCTAACCACTGTAGTTTCACCAGTTGCGAATAGTCATTGCCACTGACTATATTGAACAGAACGTGAATTACCTTCACTATCGTAGCCCCTATCAGGGGAAGGACATCCGTCCAAGACAGTTACCGGAGGCCTCTCCGTCACCAGCAATGCTGCGCTGGACTCTCCGGAGAAGTTCCGCTCACCGGCCTCCTCGTCTCAGACACGGGCACCCAAGGAGTTAGGGCCCCCTCGGATTCCTCCACCCTCGCGGAACTCAGTCGAAGGTACTGAGCTCCAGGCCTCCGCCATAGTACCTTACCCCAGGCTAAAGGTGCCTGAGATGGACTCCATCTCCCGTTCCGGCCAGGTCAAGGGTACCTGGGCCCGGAACTCCGGAACGCCAGCACCCAAGCTGAAGGTGCTTGGGCGCGGCTGCGTCCTCCGACTCTGAACCCCAAGGTCAGGGCGTCCACCCCTTTTATCTCCTCTCCCTTTGCGTCACAGCGGGTTCCCCGCCTCGCTGTACCAGCGCCAGGAAAGGACAAAAAGGGAAGCAGTCTTGCAGTGAGTGTTCAACTCCAGCCAGGTCAACAGCGCCACCTGCAGGCCGCAGGGAACCTCACACCACCAGAGTCCTCCAAGAACCATAAAAGGGTCTCAGATTCCCTAACAATCAATGCATCTGGGTTACACTACCACCCAGATGCCTCCCCTAAAATCAAACACCCGCTACATTATTATTTGTTATAATTATTTATAGTTATTTATTATATTATAATTTATAATTTTGTGTTTCAAACTTTATCATACCCGGGATGTCTACTAGACTCTTGTTTGGACAGATTTAAGTGAATTATTCCTAAGAATTGCAGGCCTACAATATAAAAAACGCCAAATTTCCATGCAAAATAATGGTACCGCTTTCAGCACCAAAAATCTGAAATAATCATACCGCCAGGGAGGTTAAGGTGAAAAAACACCTGGCAATGACGGCCCCCCCAGCCCCCCGTTTTACTTACCTGAGCCCGTTCACCTGCTGTCCGTGTCCCCGCCATCCTCTTCTCTACGGAGTCTGGCCGTTGATTGGCTAGATTGGATGGGTTGATAGCAGCGCAGCCATTGGCTCTCGCTGCTGTCAATCACATCCAATGACGCAGTGGCTATAGCCGCCGGCTGAATCACGGGAGCGCGCCCACAAGCTAACCCACTTGGGAGATCGCTTCCCATGAAGGGGGTTAGCTCTTGCGGGGAGGAGCCGAGACAGCCGGTGAGGGACCCCAGAAGACCAGGATCGGGGCCACTCTGTGCAAAACGAACATGTTTGTTATTTAAAAAAAACAAAAAACGAAACTTTACAACCCCTTTAATCCTCATCATTCCTCCCAAGACCTCCTGCTCTCTAGCTCCCTCGTCACCTTCTCCCATACTCGCCTCCAGGACTTCTCCCAAGCCTCTCCCATCCTTTGGAATTCCCTACCCCAATCTGTCCGACTATCTCCAACTCTATCTACTTTTAGACAATCCCTGAAAACTTTTTTCTTTAAATAAGCCTATCCTGCCTCCACCTAACAACTGTACCTTAATTTTCTTCATCAGCTTATCCCCCAAAGCTATTAGCTTTTGTATTACTTCTAGATTGTAAGCTCTAACGAGCAGGGCCCTCTGATTCCTCCTGTATTAAATTGTTTTGTAACTGTACTGTCTGCCCTCATGTTGTAAGGCGCTGTGCAAACTGTTGGCGCTATATAAATCCTGTATAATAATAATAATAATGTTCTTCCAAGATGGGCACTTGCCAGGAAGTCTGTTCGATAGCCTGATCTTTTAACCAAAACCATAATTTCATGCCTTTAAGCACAGTGCCATAATTAGAAATCAACGTGCCCCAAGGGGAAAATTTGATGGGTCAACCCATTAAAAAAATGTTTTAAAGTCCACAGCCCCTACACATGGAGGGTGCAGGTTCATGTGAAAGGGGACTAAAAGATATCCATGTATTAAACAGTAGTATCAGATACACAACATGCACAAGCTATGACAGGCAGATGCCTCTGTGGCTCAGGACTGGACAGGAAGATATTTGAGGGCAGCAGACAGTAGAGCTACTGGCACAACCTATCCTTGCTAGAAGTACTGGTATATTTATCTAGTTGAGATCTGACTAAAGTCCTGCTGTCCTTTTTCACACTCACCTCATTGGCCCCCTTGTCACCTGCCTAGTACTTGTATATTTCCTGAAGCAGCACTCTGGGTAATAGCTTATTTTTCTATGTGTCATCATCATTCAGTATGCAGCTGCTGGGGATCTTCTTTATCACAATGATTTAGGCTGGGTTCACACTAGTGCGAATTGGATGCAGGTTTACATGCATCCAATTTGCATGACAGGAGATTGTGACCGGCACTCTATGGAGCCGGTTCACATATCTCCGTTGCGGTTGCGAAGCCTCTTGCACAGGAGTTCTGTGCATCTTTGGCTCCATTTCAGGGCCGAATTCAGGCAAAAATTAAGCCCTGATTTGTCCCTGAAACGGAGAACAGGGACGCACCGGACCCCCTTCTGTGAGCTGCATCCGGCAACAGTGTGAACCCAGCCTAATGAGAGGATGAAGAGATGTGCCTTACTTCTGGGGCGTGACAGAGAACTAGTTGGTAACATTTATTGGTGTAGAACCAATTAATAAGGCAGGGGGTGACCCCTTTTAACCACTTCAATACCGGCACTTTTACACCCTTCCTGCCCAAGCCAATTTTCAGCTTTCAGCGCTGTCATACCTTGAATGACTATTGCGTGGTCATGCAACACTGTAACCGTAAGAAATTTTTATCATTTTTTTCACACTGAGTTTTCTTTTGCCAGTATTTAATCACCACTGGGTTAGAGATTTTTTGCTAAATAAAAAATAAATGAAAAAATTGTGAAAAAAAAACAACAATTTTTTCTTTGTTTCTGCTATAAAATTTTGCAAATAAATGATCTTTCTTCATAAATTTAGGTCAAAATGTATTCTGCTACATAACCCAAATCAGTGTATATTATTTAGTCTGTATGAAAGTGAAAAGTGTGGCGTGCATCTGTATTCAGTCAATACTTTGTAGAACTAGCTTTCGCTGCAAATACAGCTGCAAGTCTTTTTGGGGATGTCTCTTCCAGCTTTGAACAGTAGAGAGTGACATTTTTGCCCATTCTTCTTTGCAAAATAGCTCAAGCTCTGTCAGATTGTATGGAGAGCGTCTGTGAACAGCAATTTTCAAGTTTTGCCACAGATTCTCAATTGAACTTAGGTCTGGACTTTGACTGGGCCATTCTAACACATAATTATGCTTTGATCTAAACCATTCCATTGTAGCTCTGGCTGTATGTTTAGGGTCGTTGTCCTGATGGAAGGTGAACCTCCGCCACAGTCTCAAGTCTTTTGCAGACTTTAGCATGTTTTCTTCTAAGATTGCCCTGTATTTGACTCCATCCATCTTCCCATCAACTCTGACCAGCTTCCCTGTCCCTGCTGAAGAAAAGCATCCCCACAACATGATGCTGCCACCACCATGTTTCACGGTGGGAATGGAGTGTTCAGGGTGATGTGCAGTGTTAGTTTTCCGCCACAAAAAGCGTTTTGCTTTTAGGCCAAAAAGTTAAATTTTGGTCTCATCTGACCAGAGCACCTTCTTCCACATGTTTGCTGTGTCCCCCACATGGCTTCTCGCAAACTGTAAATGGGGACTTCTTATGGCTTTCTTTTAACAATGGCTTTCTTCTTGCTACTCTTCCATAAAGGCCAGATTTGTGGAGTGCACAACTAATAATATCCAGTGGACAGATTCTCCCACCTGAGCTGTGGATCTCTGCAGATTCCCCAGAGTTACCATGGGCCCTGTCTGCTTCTCTGATTAATGCTCTCCTTGCCCGGCCTGTCAGTTTAGGTGGACGGCCATGTCTTGGTAGGTTTGCAGTTGTGCCATACTCTTTCCATTTTCCAATGATGGATTGAACAATGCTCCGTGAGATGTTCAAAGTTTGGGATATTTTTTAGAACCTAACTTTAAACTTCTCCACACATTTATCCCTGACCTGTCTGGTGTGTTCCTTAGCCTTCATGATGCTGTTTGTTCACTAAAGTTCTCTAACAAACCTCTGAGGGCTTCACAGAACAGTTGTATTTATACTAAGATTAAATTACACACAGGTGGACTCTATTTATTAATTAGGTGACTTCTGGAGGCAATTGGTTCCACTAGATTTTAGTTAGGGGTATCAGAGTAAAGGGGATTGAATACAATTGAACGCCACACTTTTCAGATATTTATTTGTAAAAAAATTGAAAACCATTTTATCATTTTCCTACCACTTTGTGTTGGTCTATCACATAAAATCCCAATAAAATATATTTAGGTTTTTGGTTGTAACATGACAAAATATTGAAAATTTCAAGCGGTGTGAATACTTTTTCAGGCCTATCTCATGTCTTGAGACCTGTAAACGCCAGGACAGTACAAATACTCCCAAATTACCACTTTTTGGAAAGTAGACAGTCCAAGGTATTTAGTGAAAGGCATGGCAAGTTTTTTGAAGCTGTCATTTTTTGGAAAATGAAGAAATTAAAGTAATTTACATACTGAAACCAGTGCAGTACAGCACTATCATATAATGGGTGTAACAGTGATCAGGGACACTGACTGGTAACAGTATGTACACAAAATAATAATAATAATTGTTTTTCAATTGTTTTATTTTTTTACATATTTTGATTAAATTTACTGGTATAAGCAACCATTTTTACTGAACGAAACGTTATCATTCAGTGTCTTTTGTTGTGATTAACTGTGGTTGGCCAAAGTGAATCACATGGTACATATGGGCTGTGACTGGCACTGTCTGTACCATGTGATCACTGTGACCAATCACAGCTAGCAACACAATTGTATACAACTGATAGCATGAAAGGAAGCCATTCATTGTTTACAACTGTCATGTGATCTGGTGTAATTGGTCACAGTGATCATACTGGCAGCGGGTCGGAACAGTGATCAATACAATGATCGCACCACTGCTGGGCCCCAAGAGAGGCACGTCCTCCCAGGTCAACAGTTCTCCCGCCCGGCCGCCATTGTACTATAGGTCGGGAAGGAAGGTGTTAAGTTCCACCTCCACCCAACTGCACCCCTGGATCCCACAGGAGTCCTGTGGGCCGTTATAGTGATAACTATACTAACTAAGGAATTTTAGATAATCATATTGTCAAATCAACTACCAACAGAAAAAGTACATAAGTCAATATTGGTCTGTTCTTTTGTAACATAAACACTTGAAACTGGCTGATGTTGCTTCACCTGACATGTACGTTCTAGGTTATACTATAAATCTAACTTACTGGTGAATCCTCTGCTGGCTGAAGGGTGCAGTGTAACAGTCATTTTCTTCCAGGTCCGGAATTGTCTCCTTGTCCAATCTCATGGGCTTTTTAGGCAGCCATCCCCGAAACCTGCTCAGTTGCTTCTCCATCCTTCAAAAATCGGACAAAAGATTAGCCTTTACTCTCAAAAAATCTAAATTGTATCACATGTTTATAATTATTTGTTTGGTAATTTACAAACACTACTACAAACACTATTTTTCAAATACAAAAATGTTTTATATGAAATCTTCTGTCACACTAAATTAAGGCCCCATTCACCCTTGGTGGTTTGGAACTGCAGACAGAATCGCCACCCCAAATGCGATGGGATTTTGCTGTGATTGTAGTGCAACAGAATTGCGCTGCAATCGTGGTATAACATGCCTTTAAAGAATTGCGTGAAGCCTGTTGGCAAAAAAGGAGCGGGAACTTATTTTGGCTGACAAACATGCATATGGTAGCCAAATAAAATGAATGAGCTGTTCTATGTGCGACACACGGACTCACATGAAAATCACCCATACAAAAACGCGAGCAGGAACCCAAGTTCCCTCTATGCAAAGTATGAATGGGGCCTAAAGATCTAGAACAATGGTCTCCAAACTGCATCCCGGGGTCTTGATGTATCCCTTTGCTTGTCTTTATCTGGCCCTTGGGGCACTATTCCTCCCACTGATATGAAACACTATTCTGCCATCTGACACCAATAATAGGGCACTACTCGTCCCTATGATACCCACCACTATTCCTCCCCCTAGTACCAAATGTAGCAATGTTTACTCCTAGTGATGCCACAAAAATTTCTATTCCCGCTGGCCACAGTCTGTCCCTCCTAAAGTCTGAAGGACAATAAACCGGCCCTTTGTTTAGAAAGTTTGGAGACCCCTGATCTAGACATAAAACACAACATTTAACAACAAATAAACCAGAAGAATACCAGTTAACCTCTGTGCATTTGTTTTTTGGATGTACTGGTTGACAGAAAAACTAAATATATTTTCTGACACAACACCATACCACATCTTAGCCTTCTAATGATTTTCTACTCCACAGTGTTTCTATCTATATTAAAAACTACAATCCTGTGATCCTGGTCATACACAAACTGTGTCCTTTGACATACCCATACACAACAACATACTAAAATGATCAGTCTAGGGATTTCTACAGTTCATAATTAAAGGAAATCCTTCACGAGTGAAACCTGGAAGCTGCCATTGCTGTAAGGGCTCATTTACACTTACATTGCCCTCTAAAGAGTGATGTGCCACAGATTGCTCTTTAGAAAGGGTTTGACAGGCATTTGACAGGCAGTGACCTCACCACCTGATTAAAAAGCTACAAACGTTCACCTATGAGCCACAACCATGTGTATAGCACATGGTTGTGGCGAGATTGCAGTGCGGCCCCATTAAGATGAATGGTTTGCGTTCAGCGGGCGGTGCTGTAGGGTTGCCACCTCATCCCTTTAAGGCTCCATGCACACTGGAGCTTAAAAACTGCCATTTTGAACGCCGGATTGCTGGCAGGAAAACGCTGCTTTAAAAACTAGATTTTATCAGAGTTTTGCATTGTCGTCAATGCACGTTTAGCGGCTCTAGCTTTCAGCCGCGTTTCTCTGGCTCTATTCAAAATCAATGGTTCCCTATGGGAGCCCATTGATTTGAATAGAAGTCGCACCGCAAGTCGGATCATCGTGATCTGACTTGCGGTGCGACTTGCGTGCTGAGGATGAAGGGGAACCCCGCCAAAAAATGAAAAAAAAATTGGCGTGGGGTTTCCCCTCGGACGATACCATACCCTTCGGTCTGGTATGGATTTTAAGGGGAACCCCCTACGCCGAAAAAACGGCGTGGGTGTCCCCCCAAAATCCATACCAGACCCTTATCCGAGCACGCAGCCTGGTCGGTCAGGAAAGGGGGTGGGGACGAGTGAGCGCCCCCCCTCCTGAACCGTACAAGGCCGCATGCCCTCAACATGGGGGGTTGGTGGTTTGGGGCAAGGGGTCCCTGCGCCCCCCACCCCAAAGCACCTTGTCCCCATGTTGATGAGGACAAGGGCCTCTTCCCGACAACCCTGGCCGTTGGTTGTCGGGGTCTGAGGGCGGGGGGCTTATCGGAATCTGGGAGCCCCCTTTAACCACTTAACGACCGCCCACCGCCGATTTACGTCGGCAGAATGGCACGGACAGGCAGAATCACGTAGATCTACGTGATCGCCTTTGTGCAGTTGGGGGGTCCATTCGGACCCCCCTTCACTGCAGTGAGCGGCCGTTAAGTGTTCGGGAGCGATCAGGCATGAGGGGGCGGCCGCTCGATTCCGCCCCCCCCTCGCGATCGCTCCCGGCCAATGAAAATGCTTCCTCCGCCATGTGATGTAAACAAGGCTGGAGGAAGTGATGTCATCTCCCTCGCCGCGGTCTTTTCGTTCCCGGCGCCGAGGAGTGAAGACAGAGGTTAGTGCACCAACAGTCCACTGACACGTAGGTACACATAGGCACACAAATCACCCCCCAGTCACCACCAGATCACCCCCCAGGTCACCCCAAAGCCCCCAATCACAGTGTCACTGATTGCAGTGATCATTTATTTTACTGATCACTGCATTTAGTGTCATCTGTGATTGTAAAAAGTTGCAGGGCAGTTAGGATTAGGCCCCTTTAGGTCCAGGGTAGCCCCCTAACCCCCCCCTAATAAAGGTTTAACCCCTTGATCACCCCCCAGGTAACCCTTTCACCCCCTAACTTCAGCGTCACTAAGCGATTGTTTTTCCGATCGCTGTATTTGTGTCGCTGGTGTTTTAGATTATTAGTTATTTTTTTTTAGGTTCGCCGCAGGTTTTTATTAGTGTCAGGTACCCCCATATATTATTTTAACCCCCTGATTGCCCCTAGAGTTAACCCTTTCACCAGTGATCGCCGTATAAGCGTCACTGGTGTCACTGGTTAGCCAGTAAGTTATTTAGTTATTTAGGTTACCCGTCAGGTTTTTATATAGTGTCAGGTACCCCCATATTTAACCTAATAAAGGTTTTAACCCCCTGATTGCCCCTAGTTAACCCTTTCACCAGTGATCACCATATAAAGGTTACGGGTGACGCTGGTTGATTAGTTTGCTTTTTATAGCATCAGGGCACCCGCCGTATATAACCCAATAAAGGTTTAACCCCCCTGATCGCCCGGCGGGTGAGATCAATTAGGTTTTAGCGCCAGAGAGGGTCTGCGTCGCCCCAGGCAGTGTTAGGTTAGTGCCAGTAACGCTAACACCCACGCGCAAAGCATACACCCCCCTTAGTGGTATAGTATCTGATCAGATCTATACTAGCATCCCCAGCGGTTTAGGGTTCCCAAAAACGCAGTGTTAGCGGGATCAGCCCAGATACCTGCTAGCGCCTGTGTTTAGCCCCTCCGCCCAGCCCAGCCCAGCCCAGCCCACCCAAGTGCAGTATCGATCGATCACTGTCACTTACCAAACACAACACACATAACTGCAGCGTTCGCAGAGACAGGCCTGATCCATATCAACCAGTCCATAGCAAACGTCCATAGCAACCAGTCCATAGCAACCGTCCATAGCAACCATCCATAGCAACCAGTCTATAGCAACTGTCCATAGCAACCATCCATTGCAACCAGTCCATAGCAATCGTCCATAGCAACTGTCCATAGCAACCATCCATAGCAACTATCCATAGCATCCAGTCCATAGCAACTGTCCATGGCAACCAATCCATAGCAACCGTCCATAACAACCAATCCGTAGCAACCGTCCATAGCAACTGTCCATAGCAACCGTCCATAGCAACCAGTCCATAGCAACCATCAATATCAACCAGTCCAAGGTGAATGTTTTGAACGCTACCACTCAAAAGTGAAGTTTTAGCGTAGGGTACAGCATTTCACAGACAAGGACACACTTACACAGGGTCTCCCAAGATGCCATTACATTTTGAGAGACCCGAACCATTACAGTTGTAAAGTTACAAAAAAAGTGTAAAAAAGAAAAAAAAAACGTAAAAAACAAAACACAAAAAAATATAAAATAAAAAAAACAAAAATAGTTGTCGTTTTATTGTTCTCTCTCTCTCTATTTTCTCTCTATTGTTCTGCTCTTTTTTACTGTATTCTATTCTGCAATGTTTTATCATGCTTGCTTTTCAGGTATGTAATTTTTTGTTTTCAGGTGCGCCATTCAACTGCAGCGCGGAATTATTTATCTTGACAGCAACAGCGTTTGCTCCCACGATACATAAAGCCGTGACACCACAGTTAAAAAAAAGAGCATATATGCCGAAGCATGGGGGCAGCAGGGGCGGAGGAGCGATTTTGCTCCTAATGCCGCGTATATACGGTCGAAATTCCAACGGAGGCTTGCCCGTGGAAAAGTCCGACCATGTGTACGCGGCATAACCTTTTATGCCGCGTACATACGGTCGAAATTCCGACGAAGGCTTGACCGTGTGTACGCGGCATAACTTTTTTGCGGGAGGATGCCCCCATGCTTCGGCATATATGCCCATCATTAGAAGTGGGTGGATGAAGGGAGGTATTCTAATGGTGGGCATACCCACCAATCAATCTCTTTTTTTCGTTCAGCCAATAGGCTGTATGAAAAAAAAGATTACAATACATGTCCAACAAGGACCAGCAACGTACTGGTATGTTGCTGGAATTGAATGTTTATACCAGAATGATGCCTGCGGGTTTAGGTATCATCTTGGTATCATTCTTTTCAGCCAGCAGCCGGCTTTCATGTAAAAGCAATTCTAGCAGATAATTAGCCTCTAGACTGCTTTTACAAGCAGTGGGAGGGAATGTCCCCCCCCCGGATATAAAAAGCGCCATTGGGAAATTGGGAAAGCATTTTATCACACCGATCTTGGTGTGGTCAGATGCTTTGAGGGCAGAGGAAAGATCTAGGGTCTAACCCCCCAATTTTTTTCAAAAAAAGAGTACCTGTCACTACTTATTGCTATCATAGGGGATATTTACATTCCCTGAGATAACGATAAAAATGGTAAAAAAATAAAATATGGAAGGCACAGTTTAAAAATAAAATAAAAAAGCCAAATAATAAAAAAAAAAAAAAAAAAAGCACCGCTGTCCCCCCCTGCTCTTGCGCAAAGGCGAACGCAAGCGTCGGTCTAGCGTCATATGTAAACAGCAATTGCATCATGCATGTGAGGTATCACCGCGAAGGTCAGATCGAGGGCAGTCATTTTAGCAGTAGACCTCCTCTGTAAATCTAACGTGGTAACCTGTAAAGGCTTTTAAATGCTTTTAAAAATGAATGTAGTTTGTCGCCGCTGCGCGTTTGTGCGCAATTTTAAAGCATGTCGTGTTTGGTATCCATGTACTCGGCCTATGATCATCTTTTTTATTTCATCAAACATTTGGGCAATATAGTGTTTTTTAGTGCATTAAAAATAAAAAAAGTGTGTTTTTCCCCCAAAAAATGTGTTTGAAAAATCGCTGCGCAAATACTGTGTGGAAAAAAAAAATGCAACACCCACTATTTTAATCTGTAGGGCCTTTGCTTTAAAAAAATATATAATGTTTGGGGGTTCAACATAATTTTCTTGCAAAAAATTTTTTTTTCTCATGTAAACAAAAAGTGTCAGAAAGGGCTTTGTCTTCAAGTGGTTAGAAGAGTGGATGATGTGTGACATAAGCTTCCTAATGTTGTGCATAAAATGCCAGGACAGTTCAAAACCCCCCCAAATGACCCCATTTTGGAAAGTAGACACCCCAAGCTATTTGCTGAGAGGCATGTTGAGCCCATTGAATATTTTTTTTTTGTCCCAAGTGATTGAATAATGACCAAAAAAATAAAAATAAATAAAAATGTACAAAAAGTTGTCACTAAATTATATATTGCTCAAACATGCCATGGGCATATGTGGAATTACACCCCAAAATACATTCTGTTGCTTCTCCTGAGTACGGGGATACCACATGTGTGGGACTTTTTGGGAGCCTAGTCGCGTACGGGACCCCAAAAACCAAGCACCGCCTTCAGGATTTCTATGGGTGTAAATTTTTGATTTCACTCCTCACTGCCTATCACAGTTTCGGAGGCCATGGAATGCCCAGATGGCACAAAACCCCCCCAAATGACCCCATTTTGGAAAGTAGACACCCCAAGCTATTTGCTGAGAGGTATGTTGAGTATTTTGCAGATCTCGCTTTTTGTCACAAAGTTTTGAAAATGTAAAAAAAGAAAAAAAAAAAAGAAAAAAAAATGTCTTTCTTAATTTTCAAAAACAAATGAGAGCTGTAAAATACTCACCATGCCTCTCAGCAAATAGCTTGGGGTGTCTACTTTCCAAAATGGGGTCATTTGTGGGGGTTTTGGGCTATTTTGACATTTTATGGCCTTCAAAACTGTGATAGGTAGTGAGGAGTGAAATCAAAAATTTATGCCCTTAGAAACCTTGAAGGCGGTGCTTGGTTTTTGGGGTCCCGTACGCGGCTAGGCTCCCAAAAAGTCCCACACATGTGGTATCCCCGTACTCAGGAGAAGCAGCAGAATGTATTTTGGGGTGTAATTTCACATATAACCATGGCATGTGTGAGCAATATATCATTTAGTGACAACTTTTTGTACATTTTTTTTTTTTCTTTTTGTCATTATTCAATCATTTGGGACAAAAAAAAAAAAAATATTCAATGGGCTCAACATGCCTCTCAGCAAATAGCTTGGGGTGTCTACTTTCCAAAATGGGGTCATTTGGGGGGGTTTTGTGCCATCTTGGCATTTTATGGCCTTCAAAACTGTGATAGGTAGTGAGGAGCGAAATCAAAAATTTATGCCCTTAGAAACCTTGAAGGCGGTGCTTGGTTTTTGGGGTCCCGTACGCGGCTAGGCTCCCAAAAAGTCCCACACATGTGGTATCCCCGTACTCAGGAGAAGCAGCAGAATGTATTTTGGGGTGTAATTTCACATATGCCCATGGCATGTGTGAGCAATATATCATTTAGTGACAACTTTGTGCAAAAAAAAAAAAGTTTGTCATATTCCCGCAACCTGTGGCAAAATATAAAATATTCCATGGACTCAACATGCCTCTCAGCAAATAGCTTGGGGTGTCTACTTTCCAAAATGGGGTCATTTGGGGGGGTTTTGTGCTATTTTGGCATTTTATGGCCTTCGAAACTGTGATAGGTAGTGAGGAGTGAAATCAAAAATTTGCGCCCTTAGAAATCCTGAAGGCGGTGCTTGGTTTCCGGGGTCCCGTACGTGGCTAGGCTCCTAAAAAGTCCCACACATGTGGTATCCCCGTACTCAGGAGAAGCAGCAGAATGTATTTTGGGGTGCAATTCCACATATAACCATGGCATGTGTGAGCAATATATCATTTAGTGACAACTTTTTGTAATTTTTTTTTTTTTTGTCATTATTCAATCACTTGGGACAAAAAAAAAAAATATTCAATGGGCTCAACATGCCTCTCAGCAATTTCCTTGGGGTGTCTACTTTCCAAAATGGGGTCATTTGGGCGGGTTTTGTACTGCCCTGCCATTTTAGCACCTCAAGAAATGAGATAGGCAGTCATAAATTTAAAGCTGTGTAAATTTCAGAAAATGTACCCTAGTTTGTAAACGCTATAACTTTTGCGCAAACCAATAAATATACGCTTATTGACATTTTTTTTACTAAAGACATGTGGCTGAATACATTTTGGCCTAAATGTATGACTAAAATTGAGTTTATTCGATTTGTCTTATAACAAAAAGTAGAAAATATCATTTTTTTTTCAAAATTTTCGGTCTTTTTCCGTTTATATTGCAAAAAATAAAAATCGCAGAGGCAATCAAATACCATTAAAAGAAAGCTCTATTTGTGGGAAGAAAAGGACGCAAATTTCATTTGGGTACAACATTGCATGTCCGCACAATTTACAGTTAAAGCAGCGCAGTGCCGAATCCCAAAAACAGGCCTGGTCCTAATGGCCCGAAATGGTCCGGGGCTTAAGTGGTTAATAAGGGGGCCCCCAGATCCCGGACCCCCACCCTATGTGGATGAGTATGGGGTACATCATACCCCTACCCATTCACCTGTAAGGGGAAAAGTGTCAATAAAAAAAACCACACTTGACAGGTTTTTAAAGTAATTTATTAGGCAGCTCCGGGGGTCTTCGTCCGACTTCGGGGGTCTTCTTCCAACTTCGGGGCTCTCTTCCGACTCTCTGGCCTCTTCTCCCGCTGTCCGGTGCCTTCTCCACGCTGTCCGGTTCTCCTCCCACTCTCCGAAGCTTTCTGCCTTCTGCCGGGCTCCTCCACTATCTTCTGCCAGCTCTTTTGCTAGCGGTGGCCCGGTCTTCTTCGTCGTCTTCTTCCCTCTTCTCTTCTTGAGATGTTACACGATGATCTCTCCCGCTGTAATGCCGTGTGCGCGGTGCGCAATGATTTATATAGGCATGGGGCGTGGTCACCGGGTGATGTCACCCGGGGACCCCACCCCCTTATGACGTCAAAGTCCCAGCATGCCCCGGGACAGTGACGTCATACGGGGGTGGGGTCACCGGGTGACATCAGCCAGTGACCACGCCCCTTTCCTATATAAGTCGTTGCGCACACAGCATTACAGCGGGAGAGGGCATCGTGTCAACATCAGAAGAGAAGAGGGAAGAAGAAGACTGGGCCACCGCTAGCAAAAGAGCTGGCAGAAGATAGTGGAGGAGCCCGGCAGAAGGCAGAAAGCACCAGAGAGCGGGAGGAGAACCGGACAGCGCTGAGGAGGCACCAGAGAGCGGGAGAAGAGGCCGGACAGTCGGAAGAAGACCCCCGAAGTCGGAAGAGACCCCCGGAGCTGCCGAATAAATTACTTTAAAAACCTGTCTAGTGTGTTGGGGGGCCGGGATCTTGGGGCCCCCTTATTAAAGGGGGCTCCCAGATTCCGATAAGCCCCCCGTCCGCAGACCCCGGCAACCAGCGGCCAGGGTTGTTGGGAAGAGGCCCTTGTCCTCATCAACATGGGGACAAGGTGCATGGGGACAAGGGACAAGGTGCACCTACCCCCCATGTTGAGGGCATGCGGCCTGGTACGATTCAGGAGGGGGGCGCTCTCTCGTCCCCACCCCCTTTCCTGACCGACCAGGCTGCGAGCTCGGATAAGGGTCTGGTATGGATTTTGGGGGGACCCCCACGCCGCTTTTTCACCGGTATCGTCCAAGGGGGAACCCCACGGCAAATTTGTTTTGAATTTTTTTGGCGGGGTTCCTCTTCATCCTCAGCACGCAAGTCACACCGCAAGTCGGATCAGGATGATCTGACTTGCGGTGCGACTTCTATTCAAATCAATGGGCTCCCATAGGGAACCATTGATTTTGAATAGAGCCAGAGAAACGCCTAACGCTACTTAGCAGCCGTTTATGCGCGTTTATGTGAGTTTATTGGCGTTAGGCTTTTTTTTGCCATTTTTTCCCGCCGGAATACGGCACTTTGAACGTGAATTTCTTGCGTTCAGAAAAAACAAACAAAAACTCCACTGCTCATTAAACCGGAGCTCCACCCTAAAGTGGAACTTCCGCTCATCAGAACCCTCCCCCCCTCCGGTGTCACATTTGGCACCTTTCAGGGGGGAGGGGGTGCAGATACCTGTCTAAGACAGGTATTTGCACCCACTTCCGTGCATACAGTCTGCGGATAGACTGCGGGTAGTGCGTCACTTCCTGGTCCTGCCGTTGTGTTCTGGGAAACACACGGCTCCCAGAACACAACGGTGACCAATGAAAGACGCACAGCGCTGCTCGCGCATGCGCAGTAGGGAACCGGGAAGTGAAGCCGCAACGCTTCACTTCCTGATTCCCTCACCCATGATGGCGCTAGGGTAGCCGAGAGACGAGCAATCGCTCATCTTCTGCTACCGACGACGCTGGACTCCAGGACAGGTAAGTGTCCTAATATTAAAAGTCAGCAGTATTTGCAGTTGCTGGCTTTTAATATTTTTTTTTATGGCGGAGCTCTGCTATAGGGCCCCTTTCACATGGGACGGATCCGTGATGATCCGCCCCGTGAACCTCCGCTTGCTCAGTGGGGATCGCTCCGTTGATCCCCGCTGAGCCGGCGGAGGACAGGGCGGTCCCCGCACACTGTGCAGGGACCACCCTGTCAGATCTCCGCTCTCCCCTATGGGGGGATCGGATGAACACGGACCGTCTGTCCGTGTTCATCTGATCCGCTCCGCAGATGGATAGAAAAATAGTAATTTTTCTATCCAGAAAAACGGAGCATTGCGGACACGGATGAGATCGGGTGTCAGCGGGAGTTTCATCCGCTGACACCCGCGATCTCATAGGGACCAATGTATGTCCCTTTTTCATCCGTAAACAGATGGATGAAAAAGCGGACATACGGTCCGTACGTGTGAAAGGGGCCTAACGCTAAAAAACGTCAATGTGTGCATGGACACATAGGCTAACATAGAGTGCAGTTTATGGGCTTTTTAAAAAAACGCCCAAACGCCAATAAACTGCAGTTTATGAGCTTCAGTGTGCATGGAGCCTTAACCTGAACACATATGAATTACACAGGTTCTGAGGCTAATTTAATTCAGATAAGGCACCAAGTGAGTTGATTACACAGGTTCTGTGGCTGATTAAGGTGGTAATTAATATGTGTTCAGTATTAAATGGATGAGGTGGCAACCCTACGGTACTGCCTGTCAAGTGAGATATGGGGGGGGGTAATTTTTGCCACATGTGTACACCCCCGTCCGCTGCCTTTACAGCTTAAGAGGGAGCAGTTGGGGAGCTCAAAGTATAAAGTGTAAATGAGGCCTAACAGTGCATACTTGTGCTGGGATAGTGCCTTAGAAAGTACTGAAGCCATTAGATCAGCCTGACAACCAGGAAACTAGAGTTTTCAAATGAAAGGTCAGACTTGATTTTTTTTAAATACCTCTAATTGTTGTCTATGAAGTATAATATTAGAAATATGGCAAAGAGAAATATGTAAAGCGTTAAAGCCTCAGCAAGATTTACTTTAACATATACATTAAAAAACTAAAAATAAGTGCTCACCAAAAATACATAGTTTTTCTTCATTGTGAACCTGTTTAATTGAGATATTTAAAATATAACAGCATCATTCAGCATTATATTTGAATTATCTGGAATTATGAATGCACTGACACACATATAAAAATAAAATCTATTGATCTATTTACTTGAATTTTTCTTGGCTTATAAAAGACAGTGTACAATTTTTTCCTACATAAATGTAGGAACAAATAGCTGCCTGTGGAATGATTAAATCGGAGTTACATTTGACAGGATTTCCCAGATAAATTTTTACCACTTTTAAATGTTCTGCACAATAAACATCAGCCAAGATGAAAATCTGATTTGTGTCATACTGACCTGCTCATGAACTTGTATCGTCTGTGCAGGTAATAGATTTTTCTCCTGGAAGAACAGCAAAAATGAAGCCAGTCGAGAAGAAAACCCATCGACAGTTACAGTATGAACTAACAAGAAAGCAAAGGAGATTGAAGACAGAAGCCTGTAAGAGGTGGAGGAAGAGACTAGAGAGATTAACACACACACCAGTCAGCAGGAGACTGTTGTGTCATCATTGCTATACACATCTAATGTCCTCTACACCTTGGTCACCTTATGTAGATTCCTTACTACCAACACCAAGAACATATATGTTAGGCTTCTGTACACTAACACACCTTGTCTGATCATTGTTTTCAGCCATTTAGTTGAACACATACAAATGTCGAACAAATGCCTGTTTCGTAAAGGAAAAATAATATTACTGTTATTATCACACGTTATGTTATCTACTAATATCTGAAAGAGTACTATCATTTTCACATACAGGGCCTAAATACACAGTGCAATGAGCAATGATGTGCAGTAACCTAGCAGTGTAACTATATTCCTCTGGACCCTGATGCAAAATGTGGACTAAATAATATCTACCTATTATTAACAGCACCTACCATAGGCAACATAGTAACACACATGCATGAAGAAAACAAGGACTACTGAATCAGACATGGAGCTGTCCTCTATGGACTATGGGTTCAGTAATAGATGGTACTCCACTGACAGAATTTAGAAACTGCTTTTAAGCTGCCTACATACCCCTTCGCTGACAAAATGTAATTACTGTTCAGCTGCCATTAATTACGGCACCAAACTACCAGACTTTATGGGTGCCACTGGAGACAACTGTGATTGTGGCACATTATTTTTTTCCTTTTTTATTAAAGGGATTTGTTGTGTGGTTACATCTTTTGTTTGTTTCCAAATTAGGCTCGGTCTTTATATACCTACTGACATTGTTCCACTATTCATATTTTGAATGTAAGCTAATTGGGTTAGTTTACTAAAGGCAAAAAAGGTTGTTCACTTTACAAGAGCAATTGCACTGTGCAAGAACATTTTTCCCCGAGCTGGTGAAATTTCATTTTGCAAAGAATACTCAATCATGTGCAAGAGAATAAAGAAAAAAAAAAACAATAACAGCAGAGCCTCACCTACTTCACATATCTCTGGGGAAAATTCCCTTGCAATGTGCAGTTTGCCTTATAGTGAACAGTTTGGTTGCCTTTAGTAAATCGAGCCCAATGTCCTCAGTTAAAGGGAGTAATAAAAAAGGGGATTTAGAACTGCATTTTAGCCTTTTGTCTAGGAAAAGTGTTGTGTGGTATAGAAAGATAGGATAAGGGAAAAGGCATTTAAAATCTGCAATTGCATATGGAACTGCCGTGTCTTTGACTCATTGGGGGAGATTTTCCCAACACATTCTGTCCCTGTGACACCAGGACCAGAAATGTGGAAAAAGGATGCCATTGGGGAAGAAAGGCAACAACAGCAATGGAAAGTTCCCATGGGCTCTACCCTTCCTCACTCTACTTAGGGGTTTTTGTGTCTGTTTCTGACCCCATTTCTGTCTCTCCTTGTTCCTCTCACCGCCTGTTTGCTATACAGAAAGTGAAAGGAAATATCCTCATTGAGAACAAACTGTAGACAGAAATAGGTTTTCCCACTATATATAAAAAAAAAGTTTTGTCAGAAATTGGAGAAGTTGTGATCATATGCATTTTAAATAAGCTTAACACATGTGTGTGTGTGTGTGTGTGTGTGTGTATGATTTCCACTCCTTAAATCTGAAATGAATGCCCCCCCTTGTCAGTATCCACAAATAAATGTGTTTTGTACCTGCTGCTTGCCCATAGTTAAGATCAAATTTGGTCTAATAAAAGGTTTCCTTCACCATTTTCTCCCCATAGTAGCATTGCGGAGACTACCACACTGAGCTAAATTAGAGCACAAAAGCAGTACATTTAGCGTTATGTACCATGAGCCTAGTACCATGTTATATAGAATATATAAAATATATACTGTATATGTGGATGTATACAGTGGGTACGGAAAGTATTCAGACCCCCTTAAACTTTTCACTCTTTGTTATATTGCAGCCATTTGGTAAAATCATTTAAGTTCATTTTTTTTCCTCATTAATGTACACACAGCACCCCATATTGACAGAAAACCACAGAATTGTTGACATTTTTTGCAGATTTATTAAAAAAGAAAAACTGAAATATCACATGATCCTAAGTATTCAGACCCTTTGCTCAGTATTTAGTAGAAGCACCCTTTTGATCTAATACAGCCATGAGTCTTTTTGGGAAAGATGCAGAGCCGATCCGCCCTATACGCTCACTACGCAAGCTGTGTAGGGCCCCACAAATTACTCAAGGCCCGCCTCCCCAGGGGCGGGGCAGCGCCAGGTGGGTGTGCTCAAGCCTCCCCAAAAATTATTTAAGCACCCCCAAAATTCACATGGTAGTATTTGCAGATGTTAGTGTTTTTTTTGTTTTTTTTTCCTTGCCTGCATCTTCTCTACTGCTGCCTGGAAGCTGGGACTCTTTTTTTTCTTGTGGAAGAATACAGCAGCTACGGCCGCAGAAGCCGATGATCTTTAGCTAGACCCGGCACAGGCTAATTTCAGAGGTGGATGGATATCCACCTCTCTGCTGCCTCCTCAGCCAATGGTGAAGACTGTATCCGCTCCCCTTCCCCCAGCCCGCCTTCTTTGATTTCTGAGAAGAGGAGATGTCGGCACTCCAGAGCTGGAGAGAAAAGGTAGGGAGGAGAGAACACAGCCTGCTATGGCTGGGGACACATAACTCAGCCCCAGCACTAAGTAAGAAACAGTGAGTTGTGTTTGCCTGCACTGCTGCCAGCATGGAGAGAACAAGCTGCTTTCTAAAGTGTGGGAAGGTTACCAGAGAACAAGATGGTTTATCTATCCTGTAATCTGACACCTGCATTCCTCTCTGCCAGCACAAGTCATATGATTCTTACAGAGACTCTGACAGGGAGAAAATACAGGATTTATGAGTTATCTATCTATCTATCTATCTATCTATCTATCTATCTATCTATCTATCTATCTATCTATCTATCTATCTATCTATCTATCTATCTATCTATCTATCTATCTATCTATCTATCCATCCATCCATCCATCTATCTGCTCATCTATCCATCTATATATCTATCCATCCATCTATCTGCTCATTCATCCATCTATATATCTCATACCTCCCAACTTTGTAAAGTCCCATCGCGGGACATTCCGATGTCCCCTCTCCCCCCTGCCAACCAGAGTTGTTGAGCGGGGGGGGGAGGGGAGGGGGGGTTGGTGGTGATGGTTGCCGCCGGAAAAAAAAAAGAAGACATGTGCAAAAAATAAAAAGTTGTTGAGCAGGGGGGGGGGGTCGCGGGCCGCCGATCGGGGGGGGGGCATACTAGTCCGCCGATCGCGGGTGGGGGGCTCTTACCTGCTGCTCCTCTTCTTCTGTTCATGTTTCCTGCTGTGCGGGAAACATGATAGTCTCGCGGGAGTGCGGGAAGGAGTTGGGAGGTATGATATCTATCCATCCATCTACTCATCCATCCATCTATATATCTGCTCATCCATCCATCCATCTATCCATCCACCCATCCATCTATCTGCTCATCCATCCATCTATATATCTATCCATCCATCTACTCATCCATCCATCAATATATCTACTCATCCATCCATCTATATATCTATCCATCCACCCATCCATCTATCTGCTCATCCATCCATCTATATATCTATCCATCCATCCATCTATCTATATATCTATCCATCCATCTATATATCTATCCATCCATCTATCTACTCATCCATCCATCTATCTATCCATCCATCCATCTATCTACTCATCCATCCATCTATCTATCTATCCATCCATCTATCTACTCATCCATCCATCTATCTATCTATTCATCCATCTATCTATCTACTCATTCATCCATCTATCTATCTCTATATTCATTCACTCATCTATCTCATCTATCTATCTATCTATCTATCTATCAATCCATCCATCTATCCATCTATCTCTGTCTATCTATCCATGCACTCATTCATCCATCTGTCTATTCATTCATTCATTCATCCATCCAGCCATTCATTCATCCATCCATCCATCCTACCATCCATTCATTATTGCTGGTGTCACAATACAAGAAGAATGGATTGAAAAATTAAAGGATATTCTGATGCCATTATACTAACCCTATGTTTCCCACACTTTAGTAACAAGCCAGAGCTCTTGTACATAGCGCACTCCTGAACCCTGCATTGTATGTGTGTAGCGCACACCATAACCCTGCACTTTGTGTGTAGCACAAGCCTGAATCCTGCACTCTGTAAATTCCTGTAAATAGCGCACCCCTCAGCTCTGCACTCTTAACGTGACGCACTCCATGCATCCCCATACACCCCCTATGCTTGCTGCACACTCAATGCATTGCCCATACACCCCCTATACTCGTTGCATATTGCACTTTATATGTATGCGCAGATTACACTTTTATCGTTTTTATCAAATATTTAATTTATATATTATTTTTTGAAATTTGTATGCTTTTACTGCTTTCTTTGAATTATTGTGGCGTACATTGTGGTGATAATTAGCTTTAGCACAGTTTGTAGTTTTTTGGGGTATGGGACAACGTGCCCGACTGCATGGCCCGTTTTCAATGTGTGACTGAGTTTTTGGATGGTTCTCTGGCTTCTTTGTGGCTGTTACTGTAACTTTTTATATTTAACTACCCCACTGATTTGAGGTTATTGCTGGCCCTGACATATGCTGGTGGCTATGATTATTGGCTTTGATGAAACTTATTTTACTTCACAATCTCTTCAGTGTACCTCCAGGCTCTTTTTGGCCTATACAAAGAGGGAAAGGTGGCACACTACAAGCTATAGATTGGGAAGAATCACTCACATTTGGCCACACCCATTTTAGCCACACCCACATTTTAGGCACGCCCACACATGTAAAATTTCACTTATTCTTCCTGCACAGCACCCCCAAAAAATTTGGGCTGGAGCCGCCCCTCCGCATCCCCCTCGTGTCATAACGCGTCACCTAATATTTACAACATCCATGACAAAATGAAGCAAAACTATCCTTCTGGTCACAAAAAGAGGAAAAAAAACACCACGAGAGTGAATTGCGGGAACAACAATCAGGTAAACTTGTGTTCTCTCCTCTCCAAGTTTGATGTCGGCACAGTAGAGTTATGTTTATATGCATTTCTATTGTGTTTTTTTCGGTCTTGCTAACCTAGCTGGGCAGGCAGGCAGGCAGTGCATCTCTTGGTCTGTGTCTAGCTGCTAATGCCAGTCACTTCCAGGGCTGTGTTTTGTGACTTTGTGCCTGACAAAAGTGAGAGTAAAACACAATTATTTATTAAGTTTGATAAACGACAAACTGCAACAGTGTTTGTTTACTGAAGCTCGGAAAAGATAACCGCGTCGGGTGTGTTATCATGTGTTAGGCGCGTGCACGAAATGAAACGCACATCTTTTTTAAGCAGAAATATATGTGAAGACCAGGTAGAAGGCCCCTTAGCAGAATTTTGCTTAGGGCCCCAGGGAGGTCAGGATCGGCACTGGAAAGATGCAACAAGTTTTTCACACCTGGATTTGGGGATCCTCTGCCATTCCTCCTTGCAGATCCTCTCGTGTTCTGTCAGGTTGGATGGTAAACGTTGGTGGACAGCCATTTTTAGGACTCTCCAGAGATGTTCAATTGGGTTTAAGTCAGGGCTCTGGCTGGGCCACCATTCAAGAACAGTCACAGAGTTGTTGTGAAGCCACTCCTTTGTTATTTTAGCTGTGTGCTTAGGGTCATTGTCTTGTTGGAAGGTAAACCTTCGGCCCAGTCTGAGGTCCTGAGCACTCCGGAGAAGGTTTTCGTCCAGGATATCCCTGTACTTGGCCGCATTCATCTTTCCCTCGATTGCAACCAGTCGTCCTGTCCCTGCAGCTGAAAAACACCCCCACAGCATGATGCTGCCACCACCATGCTTCACTGTTGGGACTGTATTTGACAGGTGATGAGCAGTGTCTGGTTTTCTCCACACATACCGCTTAGAATTAAGGCCAAAAAGTTCTATCTTGGTCTCATCAGATCAGAGAATCTTATTTCTCACCATCTTGGAGTCCTTCAGGTGTTTTTTTTAGCAAACTCCATGCGGGCTTTCATGTGTCTTGCACTGAGGAGAGGCTTCCGTCGGGCCACTCTGCCATAAAGCCCCGACTGGTGGAGGGCTGCAGTGATGGTTGACTTTCTACAACTTTCTCCCATCTCCCGACTGCATCTCTGGAGCTCAGCCACAGTGATCTTTGGGTTCTTCTTTACCTTTCTCACCAAGGCTCTTCTCCCCCGATAGCTCAGTTTGGCCAGATGGCCAGCTCTAGGAAGGGTTCTGATCGTCCCAAACGTCTTCCATTTAAGGATTATGGAGGCCACTGTGCTCTTAGGAACCTTAAGTGCAGCAGAATTTTTTTTTTAACCTTGGCCAGATCTGTGCCTTGCCACAATCCTGTCTCTGAGCTCTTCATGCAGTGCCTTTGACCTCATGATTATCATTTGCTCTGACATGCACTGTGAGCTGTAAGGTCTTATATAGACAGGTGTGTGGCTTTCCTAATCAAGTCCAATCGGTATAATCAAACACAGCTGGACCCAAATGAAGGTGTACAACCATCTCAAGGATGATCAGAAGAAATGGACAGCACCTGAGTTAAATATATGAGTGTCACAGCAAAGGGTCTGAATACTTAGGACCATGTGATATTTCAGTTTTTCTTTTTTAATAAATCTGCAAAAATGTCAACAATTCTGTGTTTTTCTGTCAATATGGGGTGCTGTGTGTACATTAATGAGGAAAAAAATTAACTTAAAATGATTTTAGCAAATGGCTGCAATATAACAAAGAGTGAAAAATTTAAGAGGGTCTGAATACTTTCCGTACCCACTCTATATATACAGTCATGGATGAAATTGTTGGCACCACAGAAATTTTTCCAGAAAATCAAGTATTTCTCACAGAAAAGTATTGCAGTAACACATGTTTTGCTAGACATGTGTTTATTCCATTTGTGTGTATTGGAACAAAACAAAAAAGGGAGGAAAGAAAGCAAATTGGAAATAATGTCACACAAAACTCCAAAAATGGGCTGGTCAAAATTCTAGGCACAATTAACTTAATAAACAAGAGGTGAGAGTTCTTGGAGACTGGTTGTGGATTTATCTTTGGATTCATTGTCCTGATTGTGGAAGACCCCCAAGGGATATCCTCCAAGGGAATTATCTCACCAATTTAGAGCGTCACCTGCCCCATAGGAGGATCATTCTACTATCTAGGACTATTACCTTATAGGATTTATTTCCTAGGACTATCCATTCATTCATCTAAAACTATTTTACACTTTGTATATATGTAGCGACCTCACCTCTGCCTCCCTCCCGCACCACCAGCTCGTATCCTCTTGTGTGCAGAGGGGTGAGCTATAACCTTTTACCTTCGGGCCTGTGCCCCTGTCCAGAGCCAAAACTTCCCTTGAGAATGACCCTTTAACTCCCAGAAAGTCAAGTTTCACACCACTGAAAGACCAACACTTATTTATTATTCAGAGCAATAAATAGTCCTTTGAGAGCGACTGGTTAGACATAGAACAGAACACAGTGGAGAGGAGGTCCAGGCACAAACTTGGTGCACAGTCGCTGCCACCGACCGTGAGGGGGTCTCTGCCACAGACCAGATGAATAAGGCCTTTGCCCCAGACCTGGTTGATAGGTCTCTGCCACTGACCTGATTCACGATGGGTCCCTGCCACAGACCATGAGAACGTGGACTACCTTCTATAGGAAATGGCCCCTGTCAGAGAGAGGACATCCATCCGAACAGTTACCAGAGGCCCCACCGTCACCAGCAAATGCTGCACTGGGTCTTCGGAAGGGTCACCTCCCTGGCCTCCTCGTCCCATATTCAGGTGTCCAACACCGGAGGACACCCTAGGAGCCCTCTATCCGGCCCCAGACCTCCAGAGAGTACCTCACCCCAGACTAAAGGTGTCTGGGGTGGAACCGCAACTCCGTCCCGGGCCTAGGGCACCCGGGACAACACGCACATGCACCCAGGCTGAAGGTGCCTGGGCGCGGACCTCGTGCGGAAGATGTCTGCCCTCTTTATACCCTCTCCCAGCATGCACAGCGGGTTCCCCGCCCCGCTGTACTACTGTCGCGAGAGGACACAAAGGGCACAGCCCTCCAATGGTGGTTCAACCCCAGCCTATGGCAACAGTGCCACCTATAGGCCGCAGGGAACTAGACACCATTGATATCCTCCACTGACATAAATTGGTCCAGGAATCCTAACAATTGCTGCATCTGAGCCTGATATCACTCAGATGCCTCCCCTAAATATAACCACCCGCTACATATACATAAGTATATTTTTGATGGACCTATTTTTTGTTTATTATCCATCTCATTTTATTCACTCATTTATTGCAAGTGGTTTTTACACCTTTGATTAGGTATTGTTTGTAGTGATTTTTCTTTAGCGCTTGATCATTTTTTGATTTATTTATTGCATTTGTGTACGGAGAACACTGACAGATTTTGCAGCTTTTGAACACGTTTTCACATATCGTACATTTAGGATATTCACATTCATTATTTACTCACTAGTGGCGCGAAAGACTTCCACATATTTTACCCTTAACTTAATATTTGGTTGCACACCCTTTGGAAAAAATAACTGAAATCAGTCGCTTCCTATAACCATCAATAAGCTTCTTGCACCTCTCACCCGGAATTTTGGACCACTCTTCCTTTGCAAACTGCTCCAGGTCTCTCTTATTGGAAGGGCGCCTTTTCCCAACAGCAATTTTAAGATCTCTCCACAGGTGTTCAATGGGATTTAGATCTGGACTCATTGCTGGCCACTTTAGAATTCTCCAGCGCTTTGTTGCCATCCATTTCTGGGTGGTTTTTGACGTATGTTTGGGGTCATTGTCCTGCTGCAAGACCCAAGATCTCGGACGCAAACCCAGCTTTCTGACACTGGGCTCTACAGTGTGACCCAAAATCCGTTGGTAATCCTCAGATTTCATGAGGCCTTGCACACATTCAAGGCACCCAGTGCCAGAGGCAGCAAAACAACCCCAAAACATCATTGAACCTCCACCATATTTCACTGTAGGTACTGTGTTATTTTCTTTGTAGGCCTCATTCCGTTTTCGGTAAACAGTAGAATGATTTGCTTTACCAAAAAGCTCTATCTTGGTCTCATCTGTCCACAATACATTTTCCCAGAAGGATTTTGGCTTACTCAAGTACATTTTGGCAAACTGTAGTCTTGCTTTTTTATGTCTCTGTGTCAGCAGTGGGGTCCTCCTGTGTCTCCTGCCATAGCGTTTCATTTAATTTAAATGTCGACAGATAGTTCGCGCTGACACTGATGCTTACTGAGCCTGCAGGACAGCTTGAATTTCTTTAGAACTTGCTTGGGGCTGCTTATCCACCATCCGGACTATCCTGCGTTACAACCTTTCATAAATTTTTCTCTTACGTCCACGCCCAGAGAGATTAGCTACAGTGCCATGGGCTGCAAACTTCTTGATAATGTTGCGCACTGTGGACAAAGGCAAATCTAGATCTCTGGAGATGGACTTGTAACCTTGAGATTGTTGATATTTTTCCACAATTTTGGTTCTCAAGTCCTCAGACAGTTCTCTTCTCCTCTTTCTGTTGTCCATGCTTAGTGTGGCACACACAGACACACAATACAAAGACTAAGTGAACTTCTCTACTTTTTATCTGCTTTCAGGTGTGATTTATTTTTATATTGCCCACACTTGTTACTTGCCCCAGGTGAGTTTAAAGGAACATCACATGCTTGAAACAATCTTATTTATCCACAATTTTAAAAGGGTGCCAAGAATTTTGACCAGCCCATTTTTAGAGTTTTCTGTGACATTATCTCCAATTTGCTTTTTTTCCTCCCTTTTTTTTTTTTTTGTTCCAATACACACAAAGGGAATAAACATGTGTACAGCAAAACATGTGTTACTGCAATACTTTTCTGTGAGAAATACTTGATTTTTCTGAAAAATTTCTGGGGTGCCTACAATTTCGGCCATGACTGTATTTATCCCATAGTGTCCAAAATGCAACAGTTCCTTCCCGGGGTAGATATAAATTTTTTCCAGACTCTCAACACCTGGTGCCCAATGGCCATTCTTGATCAGTTGTTAGCTCATCTGTCCGACCTGTCGGAGGCTAGCCCATTGCTACCTTTCCCTACTAACCCTCTAAGTCAGTGTTTCTCAACTCCAGTCCTCATGGTGCCCCAACAGGTCATGTTTTCAGGATTTCCCTCAGATGAAACTGCTGTGGTAATTACTAAGGCAGTGAAATTGATCAAATCACCTGTGCAAAATAATGGAAAACCTGAAAACATGACCTGTTGGGGTGCCTTGAGGACTCGAGTTGAGAAACACTGCTCTAAGTGGTAGCCAGTTCACCAGACACATTAGGATCCTCTTGCGCAACCTAGGCCTTGACCCCGGCCGATATTCTCGACATTCCTTCCGGACCGGTGCAGCATCAGCAGCATCATAAACGGGGTTCAAGAAGATGGGCAGGTGGAAATCCGCTTGCTTCGCCTGATACAACCCCAATCCACAAGCAGAAGTGTTACAAGCCTTCAGCAAGCTGGCCCAGTAGTACCTTGTCAGCTCAAATAAAGAAATTACCTCCCTAACCAAGTGTTTTGCCCCCTTCTCTTGGCATACCGTCCAGCAGACCAGGGCACACTTCAGGTCTATTTTATGTTGTTAGTCTTGTGACGTGTTTATGTGGTTCACATCTCTCCCGGTCATAGGGCTCCGACCATAAATATATATATATAAATATATATATATATATATATATATATATATATATATATTGTGACAGCAGGAAGGTAAAGTCACCTGGTTGCATCCAGGGGGGTAGATATATTTCTCCCAGATTCAGGCTTTATGCCAACTTATACAACTAGGGAGGGAGTTGATGAAGCCCAGCTGAGGCTAGTGGGCTCATGGATGATTCATATCTCTAGGGAGAGTGCTGGGCGTCGTGCAGGCAGGGAGTTGATGAGACCAGCTGAAGCTTTTCAGCTCGTTTAAGGCCTCTATAAAAACTCCCAGCTTCATTAGGTGTTAGCGCATGCCTGGAACCAGACCTGTGTGGACTGTCTAGGGAGAGTGAACCCCTGTGCGGTGAGACAAAGCCTGTGTGGCTATTTGTTTGGACATTTACTAAACCAGGGACTTAGGGACTAGGACAGCACCAGGCTGATCCCAGTTGTTAGTTAGGAAACCTGCATGTTTAGTCAGAGGTCAAGCTGACCAGGGTTTATTTTGTTTATGTTTCTTTTTGCTTTGCTGTGTTTTTTTGTCACTGTAAATAGAGAAATAAACCGCACCTTTTTGATCTTGAAAACCACAACCTCCGTCTGCTGGGCCTGTTTTTGTGTGGGGAGCCCATCCAGGGGATCACACACACCCGCTGCCGAGCTAACCCCCCCACAGTTGGTGGAGAACCAGTGGCAGTTTTTTTTTAAGCCAGCATGGAGGAGATACTGAAACAGCTGGCTCTAGCAAATGCCAATCAACAGCAGACAAATGCAGGTTTGCAAAAGAGCCTTGCAGCTCAACAACAGAGCTTCGCAGCCCAGCAGCAAGCTCATCAACAGAGCCTTGCAGCCCAGCAGCAAGCTCACCAACAGAGTCTGGAAGCTCAGCAACAAGCCCAGCAGCAATCTGAGGCCCGCTTCATAGACCTGTTACAGAAGCAAGAGCAGAGACTACAACAAATGGAAGCAGTAATGCAGCAACGTCCGCAGACCAGTGAGGAAAGCCGTCCCACTAATACCGCGTCCTTTGGGTGAGTCGTTTATTGACAAAAATGACTGGAGAGGATGATCCAGAGGTATTTTTGACCACATTTGAAAGGACTGCTGAAAGAGAAAAGTGGCCTGAGGAGCAGTGGGCTGGACTGGTGGCTCCTCTGTTAACTGGTGAATCGCAGAAGGCTTACTATGACCTAGAGCCTGACCAAGCAAAAGACTATGTGATGCTAAAAGCTGAAATATTGGCAAGGCTGGGTGTCACCCTGGCTGTCCGGGCTCAGCGTGTGCATAACTGGACTTTCCAGCTTGGAAAACCCCCCAGGTCTCAAATGTATGATCTCATTCACCTGAGCAGGAAGTGGCTACAGCCAGAGACTTTGTCCGCACCAGAGATTGTGGAACGTGTTGTAATGGATCGGTTTTTGAGAGCTCTTCCTACTGCCATCCAAAAGTGGGTAAGCCATGGAGACCCAGAGACGGCCGGTGGTCTTGTGGATCGTGTAGAGAAATACTTGGCTACAGAGAACCTGACGGCCTCTTCCAGAGACTCTCGGACTTTCCACCCTAAGACCAGACCATCCCCAGGGGCGGATAAGAGGATTCCAAGGGGTGAGGGTGGAGAGAGTGAGAGGGTGGGAGCTCTACCCAAAGTTTGGCGAGAACAGCCTGGGAAGTCAGGGGCTCAAGAGGCAGCCAAATGGATTGTTTGCTACCGCTGCCGGCAAGCGGGACATATTGCAGCAAATTGCCCGGTTGTGGAGGAACCCATGCAATGTGACTTTCTGACGGACAGACGTCAGTCGCTGTGTGCGACAGTCGCATGCACTGCCATTCGGGGAACTGAGAAACATTTATGCAAAATGTGTATTAATGGTAGAAATGTTGTGGTATTACTGGATTCAGGTAGCCTTGTGACCCTGATAAAGGCTAAATTAGTTAAAACAGAGGTCTCTGGGAATAGCAAGGTAGCTGTGATTTGTGTGCATGGGGACACCCGAGAGTATCCAGTGACTACAGTGTGTTTCAAGACCCCCAAAGGTACCCTCTCTCATCCAGTGGGGTTAGTATCTCAATTACCGCATGATGCCATTGTGGGAAGGGATTTTCCGAAGTTCTGGGAACTGTGGGATGATCCTGAGCCCCCCACTGGTGCCCCTATGTACCAGGAAGGTGATAGCCAGAACTCCTCTGAGAGTGGTGAGGACTCTCCAGAATTTCCCTTGTCAGTATTGGCAGGCGAGACTCAAGAAACTGGAGAGGAGCCCACCTCCTCAGACGAAAACCTACCGTCTGTGGAGTTTTCTGATCTTGAGGTTCACAGGGAAAATTTTGCCACAGAACAGTTAAAAGACCCCGCCCTAATAAAGGCACGGGAAAACGTAGTGGAAATAGATGGCGAGTTAGTGAACCCAGATAATACCTGCACTTACCCATACTTCAGCGTAGAGAAGGACCTACTGTATCGGGTGGCAAAAAGGGCAGAAGAAACCGTGGAGCAGCTTGTGGTGCCCAAACCTTACAGGAAGTTGGTGTTGGAGTTGGCCCATGGGCACATTCTTGGAGGTCATCTGGGGACAGAGAAAACCCGAGAGAGGGTATTACAGAGATTCTATTGGCCTGGGGTGATGAAGGACATAGAAAACTATTGTTCCTCCTGCCCTGTGTGTCAGAGGTCGGCCCCGATGCCACATTTCCGTAGCCCGCTGGTCCCTCTACCCATCATTGAGGTCCCGTTTGAGAGGGTCGCAATGGATTTGGTAGGTCCTATAATCAAGTCCGCTAGGGGGCACCAGTACATATTAGTTATAATGGACTATGCCACCCGTTATCCAGAAGCGATCCCTCTCCGAAATACCTCGGCCAAAACCATAGCCAAAGAGCTATCTCTTGTTTTTAGCCGGGTGGGTATTTGTAAAGAACTGCTTACGGACCAAGGTACACCCTTTATGTCCCGGGTTATGAAAGAGCTGTGTAAATTGTTCAAAGTGACGCAATTGCGTACGTCTGTGTATCACCCCCAAACCGATGGGCTGGTTGAAAGATTCAACAAAACCCTAAAACAAATGTTGAAGAAAGTGGTGGATAGAGATGGAAAGGATTGGGACTGTCTACTTCCTTATTTGATGTTTGCTATTAGGGAGGTGCCCCAATCCTCTACGGGATTCTCCCCCTTTGAGTTACTGTATGGGAGACACCCAAGAGGACTGTTGGATATTGCCAAGGAAACTTGTGAAAGTGAGAGTTCTCCCCACAGGAGTGTGATTGAGCATGTCGCCCTGATGCAAGATCGAATTGCACAGGTAATGCCCATCGTGAAGGAACATTTGGCCCAAGCGCAGTTGGCACAGCAGAGAGTGTACAACCGTGGAGCCAAGACCCGTACCTTTTCCCCGGGGGATAGGATATTGGTACTTGTCCCTACGGTTGAAAGTAAATTCCTTGCCAAATGGCAAGGCCCCTACGAGATAATGGAAAAAGTGAGCGAAGTGAATTACAAGGTCAGACAACCAGGAAGGCGAAAGCCCGAACAGATCTATCACGTAAATCTGTTGAAAGCCTGGAGGGATAGAGAGTCCCTAGTCGCAGAAACTTGGTCACCAGCTCAAACTGGTTGCGTGATTCCGGAGGTTGGAATAGCAGCCACCTTGTCACAACCCCAACAACAGGAGGTGAAGGAGTTTGTGCTTCGCAACAAGGAGGTGTTCTCTGAGCTGCCGGGACAAACATCTGGGGTAGAGCATGATATTATTACCCCGCCCGGTGAAAGGGTGAAGTTAAAACCCTATCGGATCCCAGAGGCCCGACGGGAGGCAATACGGGAGGAAGTACAGAAAATGCTGAACTTAGGGGTGATAGAGGAGTCCCAAAGTGATTGGTCTAGTCCCATTGTGTTGGTGCCTAAACCGGATGGGAGCTGGCGATTTTGTAACGATTTTCGTCAGTTGAACAAAGTTACAAAATTTGACACCTACCCCATGCCACGTATAGATGAGTTGATCGACCGGCTGGGAACAGCCCGATACATGACGACTCTTGACCTCACAAAAGGGTATTGGCAAATTCCCCTGGCCAAGTCGGCCAAAGAGAAAACCGCATTTGTAACCCCAGACGGTGCGTTCCAATATAAGAGAATGCCGTTCGGGTTACAGAATGCGCCGGCCACATTCCAGCGGAAAATGGACCAGATACTGAGGCCCCATCGGAAGTATGCTGCGGCTTACCTGGATGACGTAATTGTCCATAGCACAGATTGGGCCTCACATCTGCCAAAAGTGCAAGCAGTCCTAGACTCTATCCGGGAAGCGGGGTTTACGGCTAACCCCAAGAAGTGTACCATTGGGCAGGAGGAGGCCAAATATCTTGGGTACACCATTGGCAGGGGAGTAATAAAACCCCAACTCAACAAAGTCGAGGCCATCCAGAGTTGGCCACGTCCCAACAGCAAGAAGCAGGTACGGGCCTTTCTGGGAATCGCGGGTTATTATCGGCGCTTCATTCCCCACTTTGCTTCTAAGGCTGTGCCCCTAACCAACCTGACGAAAGGGAAAGGGTCGGTCATGATTAAATGGACCCCCGAGGCTGAGGCAGCATTCCAATTCTTGAAACAAGCCTTATGTAGCCAGCCAGTGTTGTACTCACCCGACTTCTCTAAAGACTTTGTCGTACAAAGTGATGCGTCAGATGTGGGGTTAGGAGCAGTATTGTCCCAGGTCTGGAACGGGGAAGAGCACCCAGTCATTTACCTCAGCAGGAAGTTGAAGTCCCATGAGGTAAATTACGCCACGGTTGAAAAGGAGTGTTTAGCGGTGAAGTGGGCTCTAGATTCCCTTCGGTACTATCTGCTAGGTAGGCACTTTGACATGGTTACGGATCACGCTCCGTTAAAGTGGATGGCTCAAAACAAGGAGACAAATAGAAGAGTGAATAGGTGGTTCCTGGCCCTACAGGAATTCAACTTCACAGTAAAGCATCGCCCTGGCGTTCAAATGGGGAATGTGGATGCTTTGTCTCGAGTACATGAATGCCTGATTGCTGGTGTTCCAACCCCAAGGTTAAAACAAGAGGGGGGGGGTATGTGACAGCAGGAAGGTAAAGTCACCTGGTTGCATCCAGGGGGGTAGATATATTTCTCCCAGATTCAGGCTTTATGCCAACTTATACAACTAGGGAGGGAGTTGATGAAGCCCAGCTGAGGCTAGTGGGCTCATGGATGATTCATATCTCTAGGGAGAGTGCTGGGCGTCGTGCAGGCAGGGAGTTGATGAGACCAGCTGAAGCTTGTCAGCTCGTTTAAGGCCTCTATAAAAACTCCCAGCTTCATTAGGTGTTAGCGCATGCCTGGAACCAGACCTGTGTGGACTGTCTAGGGAGAGTGAACCCCTGTGCGGTGAGACAAAGCCTGTGTGGCTATTTGTTTGGACATTTACTAAACCAGGGACTTAGGGACTAGGACAGCACCAGGCTGATCCCAGTTGTTAGTTAGGAAACCTGCATGTTTAGTCAGAGGTCAAGCTGACCAGGGTTTATTTTGTTTATGTTTCTTTTTGCTTTGCTGTGTTTTTTTGTCACTGTAAATAGAGAAATAAACCGCACCTTTTTGATCTTGAAAACCACAACCTCCGTCTGCTGGGCCTGTTTTTGTGTGGGGAGCCCATCCAGGGGATCACACACACCCGCTGCCGAGCTAACCCCCCCACAATATATACACACATACATACACAAAAAATGCATCTATAAATTTACTTTACAAGAGCAGGTCATTGTTATTGACATGTGCTTTGCTGGTAAAAAAAAAACATGTTTAGGTCTTTAAAAAGCTGCACATATATTATCTCTGTGCACCACTGCTTTCATTTTCGTATGTAGGCGGCTGATGCTCTTCTGTTCTGTGGCTCACTTAATAGCATTGCGATAAACTAAGACATGAATTATAAATTATGTATACATAATTTATTTGTACTTGTCCCCAATAACCTCTAGTGAGCCATTAAAAGATTAATTCCACTAGCTGTGTGATTATGTGTGTGTGTATGAGACAGCGTTTGCTGATTGTCTGGGTGGCAGTTCATTACGTATCTCTGGAACAATGACAGCTGTATACACTCTACGCAACTGACACCCATCAGGGCATCATCCTCACTGACATACAGCTTATTTCTTCACTCTAAATTAATTCTTCTCCCTATGTTTTTATACTGAATAAATATTTACACTCTATACTATGGAGAAAACTTTTTTTTTTTCATTGCAACTGTCAAGGAAACCTGTACCGGGAACACCATATGTCCTCTAAATGCTGACCTCTCTCTGAAAAATGCCAGTTGCCCAGCAGTCTTGTGAATCCTTCAATATTTTTTGAGTCACTGACTTAGAACGTGCATGAAGCAAGTAAAACTATAGTGACATTAAACTTGATCTCCATAATTACTCTGGGTCAGTGACTGCAGGTATTAGATTACTGGGGTTGACTTACTAAAACTGGAGAGTGCAAAATCTGGTGCAGTTCCGCGTAGAAACCAATCAGCTTCCAGTTTTTTTTTAACTTAGTTTAGCTTAATTAAACAAGCTGACGTTAGAAGCTGATTGGCTACCATGCATAGCTGCACCAGATTTTGCACTCTACAGTTTTAGTAACTCAACCTCACTGTGACAGCAAGGTAATTAGCAGCTTCAGAGTTTTTCAATGGCAGACTCCTCTCAGCACAGGTTTTCTATACTATTCACAACATTCTAAAATACTCATAATATTAAAATTTGGCAACTGCTCCCTTGAACATGCTCTATACTTTCTCACAGTGGCGGCCACTCCATTAGGGGCGCCACCCCCCTAATCCATGTGCCCGGTCCCTATTCTGCATGCAGGACGCCAAATGCATAGATTTTAATGGGTTTTTTTTAAGCATATAATTAGAGCCTGAAGCTCTAATTGGCTTTAAAAAGGGTGTGCTCACCAGTTGTGTGACAATAGCGAATTAATAATAACGATTGTTTTCCTGCTTCCTGCCCGATTGGCCGAGAGGAGAAGCGTCCGTTTTGGCCGCTGAGGAGATGCAGGGGAAGCTGCTGAGGAATAGAAGCAGGAGGAAGCCGCCGAAGGTGCCCACAACCTAGATGGGGTAAATGCAGGGCTGGTGGGTGGACGGGCGAGCGACGGGGGGAGGTATCTGGTTTGCTGATCGACTGAGCAACGGGGGGGTTTGACTGACCGACCGCCCATTCAGGGGAGGGTGGGGGTCTGACTAATGGATGGACGGACTGAACGGGGGGTAGCCAGTGGTTTGTTTGCTCCCCAAAAATGGAGTACCAGCCGCCACTGCTTTCTCTGTATCTCATTTTGTCTCTGAGAGCTGCTATGTTAATTAATTAATCACACACATAGGTTGGAGTTGATTGACTTTTTTCAACCTCACCTACTATGTATTGAAGAAAAGAAATTACCGCTGACAAGCTGCTGTGTCCATGTGATACTCCCGCCCCACTCTGAATGCAAACAGGTGCTGGCTCTGCACAATGTAGGTGATAGGGAAAAAAAGATTTTCTGGACGGCCGCACTCTGCAAAAAGATGCTGGTTTTTTTTGTTGTATTCCATGGATTTTATTTAATAAACCAGCATCTTTTTGCAGAGTGCGGCCGTCCAGAAAATCTTTTTTTCCCTCTCACCTACTATGTAACTATGTTTCCATCTATAATACAGTTATGATCTCTGTAGATCTCTGGATCCTTGGCTAGCAACCAGCTTGCGTCTGCTATAACTCAATGTTTAAAACTGATAATTCAGAGTTTTTATAACTTATTTGTTTTTGTTTCTTGTGTCAGTACTGATTATATATCCACAGAAATGTTTCTGGTTATGTTGGTACAGAAATCATGGTGTCACTGGTGATGTTAGTACGGTACTGATTCTGTATATACAGGCATGTTTCTGGGTTTGTTGGTACAGAAATGATTGTGTCTCTGCAGCATATTTCTGGTGATGTTAGTAAGGTATTGTTTCTGTCTATACAGGCATGTTTCTGATTTTGTTGGTAAATACATGATTGTGTCTCTGAGGCATATTTCTGGTGATTTTAGCACTGTACTGATTCTGTCTATACAGGCATATTTCGGGTTTTGTTGGTACAGAAATGATCGTGTCTCTGTGGCATATTACTGGTGATATTAGCACGGTACTGTTTCTGTCTATACAGGGATGTTTCTGGCTGCTAATATGTTACTGATTGTGACTGTTGGTTGTAATAGTATGGTGCTCGTTGAATCTCACTGTCAATCGCATGTTTAATGAATTGTAGACATATTTGTTAATTAGGGAAAAATAAAATGGGCCGTGTGTACCTACCTGAAAGGCATCCTAACATTCATAAGTTCGGCATATCTTCCCAGGACCTCCCAGGGTGCGTGCACTTTTACAAACATGATGTCACTGTTGGTAATAGATGACTGTAACAAAACCACAGGAAGGAGCAATGAGAGTGTGGTGTCCAGAAATTATTGCTTAAGCTGACCATACACTAGTTTGAAAATTTTAATTTTCCTTTTTTTTTGATTTTCTAAACTTTAGTGGGGTCAGATCGACATTTGCTTTCAAAGAGATGAGAAAATTCAAAGGAGAAAGATGGAAAATGTTTCTGGAAAGAACAAATTTCCATCAGTGAATGTGGTCTTCCTACAGAAATGTCCATTCACAAGTGTTAAAAGCAAACTTTTTTTTTAAGGAACAAAATTCTTCAAGTCACTGATGATTATTTTCATACAAATGTTCATAAGAAAGATCGTTTGAAAATCTACTAGTGTATGACCAACTTAAGTCAACATTAGTTACTGTTTGCATACCTCAAAAACATGTATCTTAATGGCATTGTATTTCAGTAATCACACACTGTCTTTTATATTACAAAATAGATGAAAAAAAAAATGCTACTTATTCTTTATTCTCTTTGAAACATGCATTTAGAAATCTTCTACCCACACAAGTACTGTTTGTTGTACTTGTGTCACTTTGTTTTATATTATAACAGAGCATTCTTGTAATTATATTACAAGAGCACTCAATTCACTTGAAGCTCTTCTATTGTTGGTGCACTGCTACTCCACACACTTGAGTCTCTCTCTTGTATTGCTTGAACACTAGTACTTCTCTAATTACAGATTAAGGAGTGCCTACAAGATCTGCAGTATGCTGTTGGTCTTTCACTCACATTTATTGTTAGCCTAGTAGTTCTGCACACACGTATGCCTTTTAGATTGTTAGAATTAGAATTCTGTTCATTAAACAGTCAAAACATGTGTCTCTAAGGGCATGCATTAGCGCATGCTTAGTTTGCACACTCTATTGTGTGGTTTTAAATTGTATTAGCAAACCGCCTTGTTCTCACATCAGTACTACGTAGGGCAACACTTCCCAATGCAGCCCAATGCTGCTAATACTGTTGGGTGAATGGTTTAAGCCGAGCAAAAGTTCGGCCCAAACATCGGCTGTTTGCCCGTTCAATAAATACCCGAAACTGAGCACCCCAAAATGCACTGCACGCTTCACAATGCATTCTAGGGCCCTAATTGGATGAAGCCTAGCACGCAACTGCTGGTCAGGTGAAAGGCTTTGCCAATTAGGGCACAGAGCACTATCAGAGCCCTGATTAGAAAAAGTGATGATGAATTTCTTCCATCATGGCTCAGTGCTCATAGTCTCACCCCACACTATGCAAGGTTCCTTCGCATAGGAAGCTTTTACAGTTTGTTGGAGTGGAGATAGATAGAGCAGGGCTCAGTTTGCTACTAGAGAGTTAGTGTGTTCACTTATTAACCAGTTGCCGACCGGGCCATAGCTGAATGACGGCTATAGCGCAGTCGGATAAACTCTGGGAGGGCGTACAATGACGTCCTCCCATAATACCGCTCACGTCACAGATGGGGGAAAGGGCCGCTGACAGCGGCCCTTTACCACACCCATCCAATAATGGAGCGATCTGTTGTAAACAGACCGGAGCATGTCCGGTTCAGCTCCTCCCCTCTCCTCGCACTGATCGGTACAGTGTGCGAGGAGAGAAAGGAGCCGGGTGCAGCAGCGTTGTGGGCTGGAAAGGGAAATGCCCACAGTGCTGATCTCTGCTCCATCTCCATCCATGCTCCAGCCATGATCATCCATGCTCTAACCATGATCATTCATGCTCCAGCCATGATCATCCATGTCCAGCCATGATCATCCATGCTCCAGCCATGATCATTCATGCTCCAGCCATGATCATCCATGCCCAGCCATGCACATCCATGCCCAGCCATGCTCATCCATAATTCATCCATACCCAGCCATGGTCATTCATGCCCAGCCATGCTCATCCATGCCCAGCCATGCCCAGCCATGCTCATCCATGCTCATCCATGCCCAGCCATGCTCATCCATGCTCAGCCATGCCCATCCATGCTAAGCCATGCTCATCCATGCCCAGCCATGGTCATCTATGCCCAGCCATGCTCATCCATGCCCAGCCATGCTCAGCCATGCTCATTCATGCCCAGCCATTCTCATCCATACTCATGCTAAGCCATGCTCATCCATGCCCAGCCATGGTCATCTATGCCCAGCCATGCTCATCCATGCCCAGCCATGCTCATCCATGCCCATTCATGGCTCATCCATGCTCATCCATGCTCATCCATGCCCAGCCATGCTCATCCATGCCCAGCTATGCCCAGCCATGCTCATCTGTGGCTCATCCATCCCCATCCATGTCCAGCCATGCTCATCTGTGCCCATCCATGGCTCATCCGTGCCCATCTGTGCTTATCCATTGCTCATCTGTACCCATCCATAGCTCATCTGTGCCTATCCATGGCTCATTCATGCTCATCTGTGCCACATCAATGCCACATCAGTGCTCATCCGTGCCACATTCATGCCACATCAGAACTCATCCATGCCACATCCATGCCACATCAGTACTCATTTGTGCCAAATTCATGCCACATCAGTACTCATCCGTGCCACATCCATGCCACATCAGTTCTCATCCATGCCAGCCATGCTCAGCCATGCTCATTCATGCCCAGCCATTCTCATCCATACTCATGCTAAGCCATGCTCATCCATGCCCAGCCATGGTCATCTATGCCCAGCCATGCTCATCCATGCCCAGCCATGCTCATCCATGCCCATTCATGGCTCATCCATGCTCATCCATGCTCATCCATGCTCATCCATGCCCAGCTATGCCCAGCCATGCTCATCTGTGGCTCATCCATCCCCATCCATGTCCAGCCATGCTCATCTGTGCCCATCTGTGCTCATCCATTGCTCATCTGTACCCATCCATAGCTTATCTGTGCCTATCCATGGCTCATTCATGCTCATCTGTGCCACATCAATGCCACATCAGTATTCATCTGTGTCACATTCATGCCACATCAGTATTTATCCATGCCACATCAGTGCTCATCCGTGCCACATTCATGCCACATCAGAACTCATCCATGCCACATCCATGCCACATCAGTACTCATTTGTGCCAAATTCATGCCACATCAGTACTCATCCGTGCCACATCCATGCCACATCAGTTCTCATCCGTGCCACATCCATGCCACTACAATGTCTCACAAAAGTGTAATAGGTAGTCAAATTATATGTGTAATTTATGCTCCTAGAACACCTGATGGTACTCCCTGTATGTTGGGCCTCTGTATGAACTCATCCTGCACAGGATGAAGTATTTTGAGGACACCTTACAGAGGAGTTTTTGTAGAACCTGTCAAGACTTTGGTAGGTTACAGTCTCATGGAAAAGCTAGTTTTGATGCCTCTGTTGGTCAAATGAGGAGCGGTGGAGAAGAGGTCTGCCTCGGTAATGCATTTAAAAAAATGTAGTCCTCGGCGCCCAGGGCTGTCAGCTTTAAGATCCGATCGGCAGCGTCTGCATCATATGGTGGAAGATTATCTAGGGACAAAAACCGACATGGAGAGTTTACCAGTAGATGATCCACTGGGTTTCTGGGTCATGAGAATAGACTGGCCAGAACTTGCCTAGTATGCAATTAAGCTGCGGGGCTGCCCTGCATCCAGTGTACTTTCCAAATGGGCATTCGGGGCTGCCGGAGGTTTTGTAACAGAAAAAAGAGTGCGTCTGTCCACAGACTCAGTTGACCGGCTGACATTTGTCAAAATGAATCAGTCCAAGAATAGCAGCCGCTATCAATCCCCTGATGCCGAAGCCGCTGATTAAGTGGGATCTTGAATCTCTGTAAGAATGTCTAGGCTGCCGAGCTTTGTGGGTGTTGATTTTATCTTGAAGTAATTTTTTGATATAGGTTTCATCAGCACAATTAACACTCAAGGCCCAATATTTTCACACCTGTTTGGCAGGTGCATCAAATTTAAAATTCTTGGTTTCATCAAGAGTACCTGTAGAAGGTTACAAGGTGAAGGCACCACCAACACCCAAAGACTAATTTGTCCGCAACTGTGTGACGGGGCGTCAAATTGTATTTTTTTACAGCAAGACCAATTCTTGATTTCATCAAGAGTATCCCTAGAACAGTGGTTCTCAACCTTTCTAGTGCTGTGACCCCTTGATAAAATTTCCCAAGTTGTGGGGACCCCTAACCATAAAATTATTTGTGTAGCGTGGGTTGTCAGCACCAAAGGCAAGACAATTAATTTGTGCCCCTAACCCACAGACATTTAACGCTCCCGGAGTCCCTTCCACTCATACAGTATTAGAACCCCTTATGGTGCATTGTAGGATGTGCTACTCTTTATCTTTATTCTCTTTTCTTTCCCTTTTATCTCTCGCTATCCTAATTTCTTGTGTTTTCCCCATCCCTCTCTCTAGCCGTATTTCTTGTTCTTTCTCTTATTTCTTTATCTACCTTTTTCTTTGTTCATCTCCATCTTTTCCTTTCCCTTCCATGTATTCTCTATTTTTATTCCTTCTCTTAATCCTTGGTGGGGGGGGGATGGAATGAGTGGCAGTGCTGGCAGCGAGTTGGGATGAGTGGCAGTGCTGATGGGTGGTGGGATCAGTGGCAGTGCTGGGGGGGAGTTCTGATCAGCCAATTTAGGTGCTCTTGATCAAGGTCATCTACTGATCGGGGACTTTTAATGGCTCTAACCTAACTCTAATCACAGGTAGTGTTATGCCTCGTACACACGATCGGATTTTCAGTCGGGATAAACTCTGACGGATTTTTCCGACGGAATTCCGTTCAGGCTGTCTTGCATACACACTTTCACACCAAATTCTGACCGTCAAGAACGCGGTGACGTACAACACTACGACGAGCTGAGAAAAATTAAGTTCAATGCTTCTGAGCATGCGTCGACTTGATTCTGAGCATGTGTGTTTTTTTCTCCATTGGAGTTCCCTACAGACAAACAGAATTTCCGATTCTGTCTAAAAAAAGAGAACGTTCTCTTTCTAAATTCCGATGGAAAACGTCCGATGGGGCACACACACGGTCGGAATATCCGATGAAAAAATTCCATCTGACTTTTTCCATCAGAAATTCCGATCGTGTGTACAAGGCATAACTCACTGTCTCCGGCTTCACTGTGTCTCCAGCTCTGTGGTGTCTCGCAGCAGTGACACCTATGCCGAAATCAGGAGATAGGGTCTCCTCCAGCCCCTCCCACTTCACATTCCTCACCAGTCAGCTGACCTCTAGTCTCTGCCCCCCACCTATGCCGTAAATTGAATGGGCGGCTGCGAAGAGGCTGAGTGAGCGGCCGCAGGCTCCAGGAACAGCACAGCTGGGCAGCCGTGAAAAGGCTGGGAGATCGGTGCGGGCTTCAAGAACAGTGTGACAGGGGGGTCACTTTGGACACAGGGTGAGCCAGGAAACCATGAACATTAAGAATATGGCTTGGATTGCTTGAAATTGAAATAGTAATATTAGTCCACAATATGTACTGATTATTTTATTCTGAACTCAACAGGTTAATTGAGAGATGTGTTACCTGCCAGTTGTGATGTAAATGAATCTAAAAGGGCGTCTGAAGACCCTTTTAGTGTGAATAGGGATAATTAATTCTATACTAGTGTGGATTGTACTCAGACAGACAGGCTACAAATCCTTTCATTGTGAGATGTGTATTGAAGGTTGTTAGGTTTCTATTGTGTAAAGTCTTTTGATTGGGAGACAAAAGCTAGCCTAACAAGTCATTTAGTAATTTAAACTAAAAGGGGATTAGAACCTGTTGTCTCCTAACAGGTGTCAAAATAATGTGTATTGGGTCTGGTTATGTTGTGGGTGGAGCTGGACCATTGTTCATTTTAGGTTAATGCAGTATTGGATGTGTATAAAAAGTACAATGTTTTTCTTAATAAAGTCAGTCTATCCCTGAAAGATACAGAGTGCGTCTCGTTCTTTCAGAAGGATTAATTCCTATGGGAAGTGGTCGTTTGGCAGTGGAGGATCGACAGTGAATTTGTGTCCAGGAGAGGGAAGATATCTAAACGGCGTTTTACCCCCTTTCGTATTTGGGGTGTCCTTACATTGGTTGGCAGCAGCGGGATTTTCCCTCCAGTTCCTGGGACACTACAAACCACCACAGTGAACGACCAGCTATGCAGCCGGCAGGAAAGCCACGCTGAAAGACCTACTTGAGAGCCATGGAGGGACCAGTGGGACAAAGAACGGGGCCACCTTGATCAGGGAGCTGGCCGAGATGGACCAGAGGGATGGTGATGCAAGACCCCGGTCAATTGAAGATTTGTTTCAGCAACAAGTTCGAGAGCGGTTGGCATTATATGGTGCTAACCCATCAGAGACCGCCATACAGGAAGCCATTAGAGGCATCCAGCTGCAGGATGAGCGACAAGAGAAAAAACTACAGCGACAAAAGAGAGAACTAGAGCGACAAGAGAGAGAATGAGAGCGACAAAAGAGAGAACTAGAGCGACAAAAGAGAGAACTAGAGCGACAAAAGAGAGAACTAGAGCGACAAAAGAGAGAACTAGAGCGGCAACATGAGCGGAGAACGGTGGAGATACGGCAATCGGAGATCGCCTACAGACAGCTGCTAGAATCTGCTCAGCAGCAGGGTGGTGCTACCTTTGCCTGGGACTATCAGGAAATACCAGTGGACAACTCTGAAATCCTGGCTGAAGAATCGGCAGTGGAAAATCTGAAGATTGCCATCCCTAAAGCCGAAGTGGATGATATGGAGTTCCAGGGAGCTAGCCTGGCTGAAGAATCGGCAGTGGAAAATCTGAAGATTACCATCCCTAAAGCCCAAGTGGATGATATGGAGTTCCAGGGAGCTAGGGCAGTTGGCTCATCTCCCCAGCCACAGATTACAGAAAGTATAGACTTAAGGGACTGTTCATAGGATGTTATGGATTATGCATCGCCTGCTCAAGTACTGGCAGCAGGACAAAGTACTGCAGACCCATGCTCTACACCCGTGGCAGTTTTGGAGGCCCGAGGTGAGAAGGTGATGGTTCCTCTTTCCCAGGGGATTTCAGAGATGCAGGGAGGAGAAGCAGCCCTTTTCCCTCCCCAACAGTTAGCCAGAGCAGATGGAGTGGAGTCCCCAGCAGAAGTGCTGGCAACAGGTCAGAGGGATAGCAACCTCTGCCCAGCACCGGAAACAACTGTGGAGTTTCAGGGAGTCGGGGCAGTTGGCCCCTCTCTCCAGCAACAAGCTGAGGTGGTAAAGCTTTTACCCCCAGCTGAATCACTGGCAGCAGGGCAGAATGCTACTGGCCTCTGCACACAACTGCAACTTGAGCTGATATCGGTGGATGGGACTGCGGTCTCCACTCACAGCAACCCAGCAGAAGAGCTGGCAACAGAGCAGAGTGCCACGGGCCTCTGCTCTCAACTAACAGAAGAGGGAGTTCCTGTGGTACTGGATGGGACTTCGGTCTTCACTGACCCAACCCCAGAAAATGGTGTGACACTGAGACAGGAGGATGTCAGCCTTGCTTTGCAAGCACTGGGGGATTTTCACCTACCACAAGTGGATGGGACTTCAGTCTCCACTTGTATACCCCAGGGATGCTGGGCAGTCGGCCCAGATCCCCAACAGCATGATGGACTGAGCCCAGTCACCCTGTCTTCTCCCCAGCGGCGGGTATGTTCTCTGAGAGAGGCAGAGGTTGGCTGGGTAAGTAATGCTCTGTTTGGAGCAATATATTGGAGGTACTGTGTGGATACCAGCATTAGAAGAATGGACCTATGGACTAACTTCGGAGTCAACCCGTCTGTGGTCACCTCCTGTGTTAGTCTCCTGCCGAAAGGGGAGATGTGTGACAGGGGGGTCACTTTGGACACAGGGTGAGCCAGGAAACCATGGACATTAAGAATATGGCTTGGATTGCTTGAAATTGAAATAGTAATATTAGTCCACAATATGTACTGATTATTTTATTCTGAACTCAACAGGTTAATTGAGAGATGTGTTACCTGCCAGTTGTGATGTAAATGAATCTAAAAGGGCGTCTGAAGACCCTTTTAGTGTGAATAGGATAATTAATTCTATACTTGTGTGGATTGTACTCAGACAGACAGGCTACAAATCCTTTCATTGTGAGATGTGTATTGAAGGTCGTTAGGTTTCTATTGTGTAAAGTCTTTTGATTGGGAGACAAAAGCTAGCCTAACAAGTCATTTAGTCATTTAAACTAAAAGGGGATTAGAACCTGTTGTCTCCTAACAGGTGTCAAAATAATGTGTATTGGGTCTGGTTATGTTGTGGGTGGAGCTGGACCATTGTTCATTTTAGGTTAATGCAGTATTGGATGTGTATAAAAAGTACAATGTTTTTCTTAATAAAGTCAGTCTATCCCTGAAAGATACAGAGTGCGCCTCGTTCTTTCAGAAGGATTAATTCCTATGGGAAGGGGTCAGCTGGCTGTGGAGGATCGACAGTGAATTTGTGTCCAGGAGGGGGAATATCTTTAAACGGCGTTAAACCTCTTTGATATTTGGGGTGTCGTTACAAACAGCCCAGGATTCGGTGACCCCTGGCAAATCGTCATTCGACCCCTGAGGGGGTTCCGACCCCAGGTTGAGAACCACTGCTCTAGAAGGTTACAGGTTGAAGGCAGCACCCAAAGACCAATTGTTCCGCAAACTGTGTGACAGGGGCGTCAATTAATTTTTTTTTACAGCAAGGCCAATTCTTGATTTCATCAAGAGTACCTGTAGAAGGTTACAGGGTGAAGGCACCACCAACACCCAAAGACCAATTTTTCTGCAACTGTGTGACAGGGGCATCAAATAATTTTTTGCAGCAAGACCAATTATTGATTTCATCAAGAGTACCTGTAGAAGGTTACAGAGTGAAGGCACCACCAACACCCAAAGGCCAATTTTTTTGCAACTGTGTGACAGGGGCATCAAATGTTTTTTTTTTTACAGCAAGGCCAATTCTTGCTTTCAACAAGAGTATCTCTAGAAGGTTAAGGGTTGAATGCACCACCAACAAACACCCAAAGATCAATTTTTCCACAACTGTGTGACAGGGGCGTCAAATATTTTTTTACAGCAAGACTAATTCTTTCTTTAATCAAGAGTACCTCTAGAAGGTTACAGGTTGAAGGCACCACCAGCACCCAAAGACCAATTTTTCTGCGACGGGGCGTCAAATTTTTACAGCTAGGCCAATTCTTGCTTTCATCAAGAGTACCTCTGATTGACAGAACACTGGCTCAATGCCGGTGGCGGAGGCAGGGCTGTGTGTGACTGCAAGAGCTGAGTGAGAGCCGAGTACAGGAGATGACAGCTCCAGTGAATTCTGGCGACGCTCGTCCCCACCCTTTCCCTCCGAGGTAACATATCGGTGCACCTGTGATTTACCCCCTATTAGGGGGAAAATGGCATGTTATACGCCGATAAAAACTGTATTCATTTCTCTTTTTTCCAGAAAATTTGGACAAAGAATTACAACTTCACAAAACTTGCCACGCCTCCTACTAAATACCTAGGACTGTCTATTTTCCAAAAAAGGGGTGATTTGGAGGGTATTTGTACTGACCTGGCATTTTAGGGCCTCAGGAAATGGGATAGGAAGTCAGTACATCAGGATTGATCAATTTTTAAATATAGATACCATAGTTTGTAGACTCTAATTTTCACACAGAGTAAATAATATACACTGTTTTTTTTTTACAGACAGTCCCTGGATTACAAACAAGGTTCTGTAGGTTTGTTCTTAAGTTGAATTTGTATGTAAGTTGGAGCAGGTACATTTTTTAAGTGTAACTCCAGCCCAAAACATTTTTTTTTCCTTTTTTGGATAACATAGGGTTATTGTAATGTTTGTTTTGTTGTCTGTGCCCCTGTTCACTTTCTGTCCCAGTGACAATTGGATTTTTAAAATTTTGGGTTGTCGTGGAAACAAGGATTGGTGATAATGTTTCAGGGGAGGCCCCTTTTCCCATGAAACTCTTACAGGAGTGAATTTCCCATCCTAGGGGTAGATTTCTGATCACTTACTGTTGTCTTCCTTCTTTTGTAAGTATGAGTCGTATGTAAGTCAGATGTATGTAACTCGGGGATTGCCTGTAGCAGATTATTTACTTGCAAAGTTTTATAATAGAAACTAAGAAAAACCTTATTTTTTTACAAAATTTTCAGTATTTCTGTATTTTTTCAATTATATAACAAAAAAAAAAGTGGCGATTAAATACCACCAAAAGAAAGCTCTATCTGTCTCAAATATGTTATAAATTTAATTTGAGTACAGTGTTGCATAACTGAGTAACTGTCATTCAAAGTGTGACAGCGCTAAAATCTGAAAATCTGAAAATTGGCTTGAGGAGGAAAGGGCTGAAACAAATCGTTAAGAAAAAAATATATAATGCATTACTCCATAACTAATGATTTACAGAGAAAATAATTAAGCACACATTTTTTTCACAGGAGCATTTACAACAAAGTATTTCATCCTACCTTATACCCATTTTAATTTTAAGTTAATTATTAGGCTTGTGCAATTCGTTTCGTAACGAATTGAAATTCGTCCGAATTTAGCAACTTTCGGACATTCGGAAGCATTCGAATTTCCGAACAAAGCAATTACGAATAAGACCGAATCCGAAATAAATTATACCGCAAATAGCGAATGCCCGAATGTCTTCGGCATAATTCGTTATGAAAAAGTTACGAATGTACGAATCCATACGAAGCACAATAACACTCACTCTGCTCTGCTCTCTCACACCGTGCTGAACTCCCTCTCAAAATGGTGTACAGGGGCGGAGGTTATAGCCGCATGTAAAAAACGAAAGTAAAATACGAGATTTCGAATCCATTCGAAGCACAATAACACTCACTCTGCTCTGCTCTCTGCTTCTCCCTCACCGTGCTGAACCCTCTCAAAATGGTGTACAGGGGCGGAGCCTATAGCCGCATGTTAAAAACGAAAGTAAAATACGAGATTTCGAATCGTTACAAATAACCGCAATGTATTTAGAAAAGTACAAATCCATTCGAAGCACATTAGGCATAATAGGCAGCGTCGTTGTGAGAGAGACACGGAAAATTACGAATCAACGAACCCAAAAAAAGTTACGAAAGTAGGAGTTGTGTCCAGAATCAACGAAAAACAACGTACTCTACCGAAAGTACGAACCCAAAAAAAGTTACGAAAGTAGGAGTTGTGTCCAGAATCAACGAAAAACAACGTACTCTACCGAAAGTACGAATTATAAAGCAACAAAAAATTCAACGAAAAATGTCGCTTGCAAAAATACGAATGAGTCCGAACACGAAAAATCCCGTCTAGCAAAATTACGAATGATTACGAATCAACAGGACCGGAAAGAAACGAACCGAAACGGAACGAATTTTTCCGTTGTGCACAAGTCTATTAATTATCTTTAAAGCAAAAAATGTATTGTATCCTTCACATAATAATTTCACACGAAGCAATTTTATGACGAAAATTTAATTTACATACTTATTTTAATTGAAACTACGCTGTAAAAAATACCTCTTTTTCTATCTGCAACCCTTCTGCTCTAATATTCCGTTCAAAAATTTCTCTTTTCTCTGATTGGGGGCTTGATTTTCTGTATACCAATATATAGTCGATGCGGCACTTTCCATCATTAAAAAATAACCCATTGGTTTTCTTCTTTTCTGGCACATTTGGAATCTGAAAAAAAGAAAACAATAAACATGTTGTTATTGGTATGATGAAGCACTGCAATTAAAAATGTCACAATAGGTCACACAGTGTTTTAGTAATTGTGGATACATTTGGGAAGGGTCTCGGTGCTATAGTTGGGGAGATCCAACCTCACCATTTGTCCTAGGTAGCATTGGGCTCCATTCACAAAAGCATCTCACATGCGGTATTTAGGTGTCTGGACACATGTTCCCTAAAAGACACATGCGATCCTGAAACTGTCAATCCACCATACCATTTTTCGGTATTTACTGCAAAACACTGAAAACGCTAGGTAAATACTGTACTGCTTGAAAAGGTGTTAAAGTAAATTCACAGCATGAAATTAATAATTAGATGCATATGGTAATCAAGTAGTGGTCCAGGCATGTGGTATTTAACCACTTAACGACCGCCCACCGCCGATTTACGTTGGCAGAATGGCACCGACAGGCAGAATCACGTAGATCTACGTGATCGCCTTTGTGCAGTTGGGGGGTCCATCCGGACCCCCCTTCACTGCAGTGAGCGGCCGTTAAGTGTTCGGGAGCGATCAGGCATGAGGGGGCGGCCGCTCGATTCCGCCCCCCCCCCTCGCGATCGCTCCCGGCAAATGAAATTGCTTCCTCCTGCCTGAAATGTAAACACAGGCTGGAGGAAGTGATGTCATCTCCCTCGCCGCGGTCTTTTCGTTCCCGGCGCCGAGATGAGAAGAAGCAGGTTAGTGCACCAACAGTCCACTGACACGTAGGTACACATAGGCACACAAATCACCCCCCAGTCACCCCCAGATCACCCCCCAGGTCACCCCAAAGCCCCCAATCACAGTGTCACTGATTGCAGTGATCATTTATTTTACTGATCACTGCATTTAGTGTCATCTGTGATTGTAAAAAGTTGCAGGGCAGTTAGGATTAGGCCCCTTTAGGTCCAGGGTAGCCCCCTAACCCCCCCCTAATAAAGGTTTAACCCCTTGATCACCCCCCAGGTAACCCTTTCACCCCCTAACTTCAGCGTCACTAAGCGATTGGAATGTAGAAAAATATAATAGCCAATTTTGAGTAGTCTCTGCCTTTTTGGATCAGTTCTCTCAACAGTTATGCATAGAAACCTAAATATGGAAATATGGAAATCATTGGGGTTGATTTACTTAAAGTATAAGAAAAAGTGTGTAGCGCCAAAAGTAAATGAACAGCGATGAGATGAGAATACTGTGTTATAAAAGGACAGCACATTGAAATAAAGTAAAAAAAAAGTATTAAAGTGAAAAAATGCTTTTGGATGGAAATCAACAATAAAAAAACAATGTAGTGAAAAATATAGACTTAAATGCAAAGTTCCATGATAGGATCAGCAATATAAACTTATTGGTGAAAACACAATAGTTCAGTGCAAAGATGTGCACAAAAATTTGGTGGTGACTTAAAAAGTGAGGAGGTGATCCAGTACAGTGCTCCAGAATCATCCACTGCACCCCTGTGAAATGGACACTCTCCAGAAAAGCTGGCTGCCACTACAGCAGCAAACATGCACTCAGTGTAGATCTGCCATCTGTTCTGGGGAAGGCTGTTCAGCAACTCGCACCATCCAGATGTAGCTGTAGTAAAAAAAAGCTTACCGGGAGCCAGATGAAGTCTCCAAAGTGCAGTATTTTTTGGAATTGTATGTTAAAAGCCAAAATAAAATGAATCCTACAAACATATTGTCAGGTCTATAGGGGTTAAAAGAATATATATAAGACCTGTATATTGTATGTTTTTCATATATATGCTATGAGCAAACCCGAAGCCATCTTGTTAAAGAAAAAAAAAGAAAAAAGGTTTCAAAAGTTGAAACTAAATTCAATTTTTCTTTCATAATATTTTCATAATGTATTGTTTGGATATTCATAAAACCCATTAATGCATATATATATTATTATGATAAAGGTTGCAAACATGGTATCCTATTAATGAGACTGCTCATGAATAACTGTTATGCTTATCGTTAGAATCATGACTTCATTTTCATGGCATTTACAACCCCAGCTAATTGTGTGGGTATATTGTTCTTAAAGTGATAAATATTTTAAGGGCTCCACAATGTCTGAAGTGGTTTGACAGTTTTTGAGAGTTTGTGGTGTTTTACTAAGCCTTGGTCAGAAGGTCATGAAAATAACATTTAACAGTAATTTCTTATACAATACTGCCCCTAGAGGGGAAAATATTAAGAATTCATGGTAACATACAAACAGCCCATCATTTTACACCATCCATTACGTAGTAGTGACACACACACACACACTTTTTGGGTGGGATAAAAGTAGTTACAGCAGAAAGAGGAGGCTAGAATGCAAGACTAGAAGGGTAGATGTGAGGCTAAGAATCTAAGATCTAAAGAAAAGCTGGAGAGAGTCTTCTAATACGGGAGGAGGAGGAGGAGATAACGCAGAGATGTAGGCATATTAGAAGAAGTCCTTTGGGGACTCATAACCTGATACTTCTCAAAACCAAAGTTTCATAGACCATCTGTAAAGTATTAATTTTCTATATTAATCTTTTCATGTGTACCTTTTTGGCAATTAAATAGTTTTTGCATATACATTACTAAAACCATTTAAATATATGGCAGAGCAAATTGGAGTTGTATTATTATTTTTTTAATATAATTCTTTATTCAAAGATTTTTTTTTTTACAGTTATAACAAACCGTATAAACAATATAAACCATATCAAGAGAAGGAGTAATTCTGTAATACAGTGAGAAAACAAAACTAGCCATCCGATCAGATAGAAAAAGTAGATACAAACAATAATTAGGACCCGCAGCATATCAAATTAAACCTTCATAGGATTAGGAATATAAACCCGAAAAACAAAGGAAATAAAAAAATGTGCCTAGTTAAGAATATTACCACTATTATTAACCTAAGGTACTTTCCCTGCCTATTTCTACCTAAATCCTTCCTGAATTTTACCTTCCATTCTCTTGGTTAAAACAAAACCCAAAAGAAAGAAAAATAGAAAGAAAAAAAAAAAGGATACTATCTTACTTAAAGGTTTATACGGATACCCCCCCTCTCTCCCCCCGGGACAGCCCCGCCCAACCAAGGCCTTCCGCACTCAAAATGATTGAAAGCTAAGCAAAAAAAAAAAACATCATATTGAAGTGTACAGGTAAAGGTCATCCATGGTCGCCAGGTTTCCATACATTATTGTATTATTTTTAACTGCAGTATGAAATAATTACTATCAGCGTATAACACGCACAGGCGAATAACACGCACCCTAACTTTAAGAGAGAAGTCTAAGGAAAAAAACTTTCCACAGCCCCCTGCGTATAACACGCAGGCACAGTTTACCCTCTATTTTCAGGGTAAAAAAGTGAGTGTTATACGCCAATAAATACAGTATATTCCAAATATTAAGAGACATACACATTTTTGTCTGTCTCTAAAAAGCTATTTTGTCTGTGCATTTTAAAGTGTGAGTTTGAAGGTCTATTTTTTTTGAGAAGTCACAAATGTCATAGTAAACATCTAGGTGTTTACACAAGTCCGTGAAGCCACGGAAAGCTATTCACTAAGGGTTACCAAGTCTAAAATTTACCAAGTTATCATTCAAGTATTGAAATGTGGTATTTTGTAATAAGAGCTTGTAGAAATGTGAATATCATCTGTATCATCATAATTCATTGATATTTAAAAGTATATCCATTTTTTTGTATTATCACAAAATATACCTGATTAATTTTACACTGTATTTTTAGTTAATAAAATATATATTTTTAGCATATCATTTGTGTCACTTGTCTTCAAAATAGCACGGATAAACAAACTTGAATTACTTGGTTGTAATTGTGGAAAAATGTAAAATCTCCCAAAACAAAGATTTGCATAATTTCACAAATACAATACTGTTTTAATATTTCAGTGTAAACATTCTGACAATATGACAATGGATGCCACTGCCGACCCGGTATCGGACAGTGGCCTGACGTCAGCACTAGTGTCTGCTCCTCAAACATACCCGATACTGGGTCGACAGTGTCACCCATTGTCATATTGTTGTCTATTGTTTTTATGATTTATTTTATTTTGGCTTTTAACCACTTAAGGATCGCCGCCTATATATTTTCGTCAGCAGAATGTCACGGACAGGCATAAGGGCGTACAGGTATGTCCCCTTAAGATGCCGCCTTCTCCGTGAGTCTGACAGCGGGTCCCGCGGATTCGATCGCTGCGAGGATACCCGCGATCGTCTCACAGAGAGATAGAGCGGGGAGATGCTTATGTAAACAAGCATCTCCCCGCTTTGCCTAGTGACAACAACAGTGATCACCGCTACCTGTAATCGGAAGCGGTGATCACTGTCTTGTCACACACAGCCCACCACCCCTACAGTTAGAAGCACTCATCAGGGCACACTTAACCCCTACAGCGCCACCTATTGGTTAACCCCTTCACTGCCAGTGTCATTTTCAAAGTAATCAGTGCATTTTTATAGCACTGATCGCTGTAAAAATGACAATGGTCCCAAAAATGTGTCAAAAGTGTCCAATGTGTCCGTCATAATGTCGCAGTCATGATAAAAATCGCTGATCGCCGCCATTACTAGTAAAAAAAAAAATATTAATATAAATGCCATAAAATGCCCTATTTTGTAGACGCTATAACTTTTGCGCAAACCAATCAATAAACGCTTATTGTGATTTTTTTTTACCAAAAATATGTAGAATACGTATCGGCCTAAGCTGAGGGAATTTTTTTTTATATATAGATTTTTGGGGATATTTATTATAGCAAAAAGTAAAAAACATAGAATTTTTTTCAAAATCGTCGCTCTACTTTTGTTTATAGCGCAAAAAATAAAAACTGCAGAGGTGATCAAATACCACCAAAAGAAAGCTCCATTTGTGGGGAAAAAAGGACGTTAATTTTGTTTTGGAGCCACGTCGCACGACCGCGCAATTGTCAGTTAAAGCAACGCAGAGCAGAATCGCAAAAAGTGGCCTGGTCTTTGACCAGCAAAATGGTCCAGGGCTGAAGTGGTTAACATACAATTCCAAGAAATACTGCACTATGGAGACTTCATCTGGCTCCCGGTGGGCTTTATTTACTAGACAGCATAAATTTTTGGTCTGAGAGCCAGTGCAACTTTGTGCGGTTTCATACGAATTGGGGTTACTCTAGGGTCTAATTTGAAAGAAACAGGAGGACCTTTATACATGCCAAGGCCTTCTTCAAAAACTGGACCAAAGTCCTCTATCACCTTCTCTAGAGTAACTGGAGATACATTATGAACTCCCGATAATGAAATTCCAAGGGGTTCAAACCACTCTCTACCCAGCAAACTTGCTCTTTGTCCCTTAGTAATTATTAAGCGTAAGCATTCTCTGAAATTTCCATATTTTACTGGGACAAAGCAAGCACCCTTAACTTCCACAACTTGTTTGTTGTAGTCTACCGACTGCATATCACAGGGTGCTATTGAAGGAGCATTGTGAGTCCATAATGTGCTAAACGTTTCTTCTGAAATCAGGGAATATGCACACCCTGAATCTACTTACATTTTGCATGGAACATCTTGTAACACAATCTCAGTGTAAATCTTCAGTCCTGATGAAGAGGTTTCCACTTTATACACATAGTGTCATGTACCTGGGTGTATTTGAACCGGGATCTTCCTGGTCCCACAGCTGCAGCCTTACCTGTTGTGCTACAGAGGAGATCTGGACTTTTGGAAATGTCCTCTCAGTATTAAGCATTACCTTGCTTAGACTCACTAGTCCCACCTTCTGCCAGCTGTGGACAATTTTCAATCAAAGCAGCCCATAAAAAGGAAGTGATGCTATCTCTCAGCGCCCGTTTGTGTGGAATAGCTCCCTGGGTGTTGTGACTGCTTTTTGATCTTGATTTTTGTGTTGCACTTCTGCCTGAATTCCTGACTACTCTCTAGCCTGCTGATTTTGTACTTCACCGACAGCTCGTGTATGACCTTTGCCTGCCTGGCCACTCTCTGGATTTCAATCATGTACCGTTTTGCCTGATCTGTTGCCAACCTAATCTGCCTGACTACGTTTTTGCCTGAATCCTCAGCACACAAGTTCCATTTCGGACACTACCTATCACAGGTACCTTACATTACAAACGGGCCACAATGACAGTGGACCCTGCTGAGATTGTTAAGGCGATTTCACGTCAGGGACAATTGATTAGAGTTCATGAACAGCATCTTTTATCCCTAGACGCCAAGTTAGATGAACGTTGTACTATGCTTAAATCTTGTTTGCCTGGTTCCTCTGCAACGGTCCAGACTCCAGATCCTACTCCTGCTACGATCCAACTCGCCTCTTCTGTGCCACCCAAACTTCCCTTGCCTGACAAATTTGGTGGTAATACTGAGGACTGCAGAGGCTTTTTAAATGTTTGCCGTTTGCATTTCTGCAACAACCCTGGGACCTTTAGCACTTCATCTGCCTAAGTGACTTTTGTAATTTCCTTGTTAAAGGGGAAGGCCCTGGCCTGGGTCTCTCCTTATCTGGAACGCAATGATCCTGTGCTGCAAGACGCTGACAAATTTCTGGCTTCTCTCCAGACTGTATTTGATAAGCCAGATAGAGCTTCTGCAGCTGAGTACTCACTCTTGGACATGCAACAAGGCACCAGGTCTGTGGCACAATATGCTATTGAGTTTCATACCCTTGCTGCTGAGACTAATTGGGACTCAAGGGCATTACGTGCAGCCTTCCAAAAAGGTCTTGCAGATTGCATCAAAGACGAATTAGTCTATAAGGATTCCCCAGAAGACCTAGAGAAATTCATAGAGCTCTGTGTTCGTCTGGATGTCCGGTATCATGAAAGGTGCCAAGAGAGACTTAGAACTCGCAAGTTTTCTAGGCCAGTTTACCGTTTGGCCCCTAACTTCCAAGCACCACCTCAGCCAGAACCTGAAATCTCAGTTGAACCCCAGGCACCTGTGGAACCCATGGATGTAAGCCGTCTCCACCTAACTGAGTCGGAGAAACAAAGGAGGCGTGCATTGGGCCTATTCCTATACTGTGGACTTAAAGGACATTTATTATCTGTCTGCCCTTCCCGTCCAGTAAAAGGCAGGATCTAACCAGTGTTGGAGGAGCTGGCTTAGACCTTACAGGTATTTCCTCCAAGACCAAGATTACTGTTTCTGCAATTATCCATTTACCCTCTAAACTTGTCTCCTGTGAGGCTTTTGTGGATTCTGGAGCTGCTGGCATATTCTTGGACTACACTTTTGCTAAAGAAAATAATATCCCATTTGTTCCAAAATCTAGACCCCTGAACATTACCACCGTGAATGGACAACCCTTGGGAGATGGCATTGTAAAATTTGAGACTATGACAATCACCCTTCAGATAGGCATACTCCACAAAGAGGAAGTTGTCTTGTCTCTTATTGATTCTCCACTTCTACCCGTTATCCTTGGTTACCCATGGTTACAACAACACAACCCTTCTTTTGATTGGGAAAATGAGGGAACTAACCTCTTGGGGGTCGTTCTGTCATTCAAACTGTTTGTCTCAACCCAAAAGACTTTATGCTTGTATGTTGGCTTCCGTGGCCATCCCACCTACCTTGCCTCATAAATACCATGCGTTTGCAGATGTATTTTGCAAGCAAAAGGCAGAGGTTTTACCTCCACATCGTTCTTTTGACTGTGCAATTAAATTGATTTCTGGGGGGCGGAGCTTGACGGCGACCGAGATGGCCGCATGAGAACGGAGCTCCAGGCAAAACAGGGACAAAGCGGCACTTAGCATCCACAGAACGGCGATCGAGTTACACAATCTCAGCGATCGCTCTCCGCTGTTACCGACCATCATGCCGGGCAAGCGAAGGGGGGGCCAGAGACCCCAGAAGCTGACAGAATTCTTTACATGGGAGCAGAGGCAAGATGGCGCTGGATCTCCTAGGCCCCCCCCGGCAAGCACTCCTCATCTCACACACAAGACTGATAAAACTAATAAAAGGAACTCACCATCAAATAAGGAGAACTCCCCTACACCTTCCTCAGCTTCTGGGAGTCCCGAGAAGTCAAGATTCAAGCGGGATGGCACGGATGCATCTCATGAGGTGAGCGCAGGCCTAGATTCAGGGGATGACACCAGGCAGCTCCCTGACTCCATAGACCGCTTCCCTACCAGCAATCAGCATGTCTTAGACACAACTTTAAAAGACATGTTAGTCTCTCTAAGAAGCTCACTTCATCAAGATATGATGGCATGTGTCCACAAGTTTGGAAAAGATATACAAACAGTGACTGATAGGGTGGAACATGTTGAAACCAAGATGGGGGAATTTGCTTCCACTATCAATACTTTAGTTGATGCGCATGATGCCAGGGATGAGGAGATGGAGTCAGTTAAAGCTAAGATCGCAGATATCGAGGACCGTTCCAGAAGGAACAACCTCAAGCTGAGAGGGGTCCCCGAATCTGTGCAGCAGTCAGATCTGCGCAGCTATGCCACCCAGGTGTTCACCTCCATCTTACCAGACCTTACTGAAATTGATGCCACTATTGATCGGATCCACAGGCTTCCAAAACCCTCCTATCTCCCTGATAAAGTACCCAGAGACATTATATTACGTTTGCACTTTTTCCATGTAAAAGAACGCTTGATGTCTGCGGTGTGCAATAAGGATCTCCTGCCGGCGCAATACAAAGACTTGCAGTTCTTCTCAGATTTGTCTCAATTTACTTTACAAAAACAGAGGAGCCTGAACACTATCTCAAAAACTTTGCGCAATCACAAAATCGCATATCGCTGGGGGTTCCCAACTAAACTTATCATCACCAATGATGGGAAAGAACATGCAGTTGACACCCTGGCCAGAGGCCTTGAATTGCTCAAAACGTGGCATATTATCCCAGATGAACCTCCTCCTGGCTCCAACAACCGAAACCCTGTCCACAACACAGAAGAATGGAACCTGGTTACCTCCAAAAATGCTTGTTCGCACCGTTGAAGTGGCTTACGGGCTATTCAAAGCCCCTATGTTGTTTTATGTCCCTGTTCTGGAGACATCCTGTTAAGCTAAGACTTCTTACCCCTTTAAACTAGAGTAGCTATCCGCTACAGTTCGGCTCTCATGACCACCAAGTTTTTTTTGTGCTCTCTTTTTTTTTTTTTTTCCTGACTTTAATTTGTTTCAGTGTTTCTCATCTGCAGTCGGCTGTACAGCTACCTTCCTTTCTACTGATTGTCACTTGAATAGTCATCTACAATCCCAGACGCGTGGGACCATCGTCTACCTACTTGTACCGGTGTGGGGACCCATACCACCCAATGTAAGTGCTCTGCACATAATGTTCATATGCTGGAGACTGTACACCATCCATAATGACTGTCACTTTTTTGACCATTAATGCCAAAGTCCTTAATCATCCGGTAAAGAGGAAGTCATTATGGAATGAAGCAAACCAACACAAATGCGATATTCTCTGTATCCAAGAGACTCACTTTCATATCCATAAACCGCCCAAATGCACCTATCCTAAATTCCTGCATGTTTTTACAGCAAGTACTTCCGCTAAAAAGAGGGGAGTCATGACCGCAATTAAGGACACAGTTACGTTTAAACTTCACAGCGAATATGCGGACCCCTAGGGCCGCTATCACATTTTGGTCTGTGATAATAATTCTATTACATATACAGTGGTCAATGTGTATGCACCCAACAAGCACCAACCACGCTTCTTAAATCAGGTTCTCAAGAAAGTTAGGAAGGTGCAAAAAGGTTTTCTTTTGATATGTGGAGATTTTAATTTGCCACCTTACCCCCACATGGATTCCACAACCACTTCCAATAGATATCAACCTTCGCTTCAAGCGACATTACACACGCAAGAACTCTATGACACATGGAGATGCCTACATGGCACTGAAAGGGACTACTCTTTTTTCTCCGTTAGCCATAAGGTTTACACAAGACTGGATCTTTTCCTCGCGGACAAATGGCTTACAACTAAAATAACTAGCTCCAGGATAAATGACATCACATGGTCGGATCATGCCTCAGTGACGCTTTCGGTTGAAGATTCGCCAAGCGTTAATACTACATTCATTTGGCGATCCAACCCAAGACTGTTCCAGGATGATCCTTCCAAAACCAGGCTACGGGAAGAGTTGTCTGAATTTTTCTCCAATAATGTTGATTCTGTGTCTGATCCAATGGTTGTATGGAATACCATAAGGCTTTTATAAGAGGAGCTTTGATAAAATTGGGGGCAGGGGTTAAGAGAAAGAGGAGACAGCATATCCAAGACCTCATTACCAAAATTCAATCTCTAGAAGCCCACAACAAACAACCACCTTGCAAATGTCGGAACAACTAACGCAACTCCGACATGACCTTCGCCTAACATTATTAGATGACTTTGAAAAATCCTCTAAACGCCTCAAGATGACTTATTATGTGAGCGGCAATAAAGCCGGAAAGCTCTTGGCCAATCGCCTCAGAGGCCAGAGGCTCAAGACGAAAATCCCTTATATCCTCCACCCTGTCAAAATGCAAATGCATTTAGCTGTTACTACAGCTCTCTCTATAATTTGAGAGATGACCCCTCTACAGCCCAACTAACAGAATCCATTATTATGTTTTTTTTAGATAAAATTAATCTCCCTCAAGTGTCATCAACCCAGCTAGAAAACCTCAACTCCCCCTTCTCTGAAGTGGAAATAGCTAAAGCTATTGACTCCCTTCCTCAGAACAAATCGCCTGGTCCGGATGGTTTTACAGGGGAGTATTATAAAACTTTCAAACTGGAGCTACTCCCACATCTCACAAAAATTTTCAATACCGCTGTCTCTTCTTCATCTTTTCCCTCGGAGATGCTTAGGGCATTGATAGTGGATATGCCAAAGCCGCGGAAGGAACCTAATACACCGCAAAATTTCAGACCTATCTTGTTGCTGAACTGTGATCTGAAATTGTACGCTAAGCTCCTTGCCAACAGATTGGTGGATCTTTTGCCCTCCCTGATACACCTGGACCAATCAGGGTTAACAAAAGGCCGACAAATAGCTGATGCGACGAGACGCCTTATTAATATAATACATTTTGCTAATAAAACCAATACGCCTTCTCTGCTCCTAGCTTTGGGCGTGGAGAAGGCGTTTGATAGAATCCATTGGGAGTACTTAGCTAGGGTGCTCACCAAATTTGGATTTGTGGGCCAGATCCACTTGGCTATTATGGCATTGTACACTACCCCATCGGCCCAGGTGTACACATTGGGAATGCTTTCTACACCGTTCATGATATCGAATGGAACCAGACAGGGGTGCCTACTTTCTCCACTCATTTTCAACCTCCTCATGGAACCCTCGGCAACCTTTATCCGTTCCCACCCCCATATAGAGGGATTTAAAATCAGAGACACGACTCACACCATCAGCCTCTTTGCGGATGATATCCTTCTTATGCTCACCAATGTTGAAAGGTCTTTGACTTTAGTACATCGAGCACTACAAACTTTCACAGAGGTGTCCTACTATAAGGTTAATGATACCAAATCATATGTTTTGGGCTTAGGGATTCCAGTCAAACTTAAAAACACCCTTAGTAACAGATATCCATACATCTGGAAGGACACGGGAATTTCATATCTTGGTATAACACTCACCCCAAACTCCTCAGACCTAGTTAAAGAAAACTATACCCCAATGCTTCAATTACTCCACTCTAAACTTAACAAATTGGCGAAATTTGAACTATCTTGGTCGGGAAGATTGGCGGCCTTTAAAATGCAAATTCTCCCACAACTAATATATATCTTTAGAACCCTCCCTATTCCAGTCCCTCCCTCCTTCTTTTCCTCTGCACAATCCATCATTAATACATTTGGGGGGAAAGAGGGCCCGCTGTGCATTTAGCAAACTTATTAAACTCAGGAAGATGGGAGGCATAGGACATGTATACATTAGAGACTATTACACGGCTGCTATATTAGACCAACTAAAAAACTGGTTCTGTCCCTTTACACCCACCTTATGGACTCTTATTGAACAACATTAGATTCCCAGTCGAAACCTATACAACTTTCTCTTAGCCAGCTCCTTCATGCCTTCATACCCTAACGATGTGGGACCAACCATACAAGCCTCTCTTGAAGCATGGCGGTCACTGACGACACATAATTTCCCCGGTACAAAACTTACTCCACTGAAATTTCCTATATCTGCTATATCCCATCTAATCCCTGATAACTCTCTGACACATTGGAGTTCCAAAACTGACCTAGCAGTGGACGACTTTTTGATAGGGCCTGCCCTCAAGACCTTTCGAGCCCTACAACTGGAATTTGATATTCCTCCAACTGATTATTACCAATACCTTCAGATTGCACACTTATTAAAACAACCAAACAGTCTATCTACCTCCCTCCCATGGCAAATAGCCCAATACTTCCTGTCCAATACCACCAACGTTAAAGGTATATCACTGTTCTACTCATACCTCCAAAATAAAATACTGTTTATTAAATCTATCGATATGCAGACCTGGGAGAAAGATTTTAGAAGAGTATATTCTGAGGATCAATGGCAAATGGCTTTGACTACGACATATAACTCTACCAAAAGTGCTAACCTGGGGGAACTCTTCCAAAAAATATTACTAAAATGGTACCTCACTCCATATAGATTGTCCAAATTTACACAGGGAGTAATGCCCCAATGTTGGAGACAGTGTGGTGGAATAGGTACACTGTACCATGTATTATGGTCATGCCCTAAAGTAACAGATTATTGGCAATTGATTTTTAACCTCGTCTTACAGACACTTAAGGTTCAGATTGCACCCACTCCTGGAATGGCATTGCTCTCTCTAGGGATAGAGTTATTACCTCCTCACCTGAGACCTCTATTATCCCATATTCTCTTGGTAGCCAGGCTGGCTTTGGTTAGACACTGGAAGGACACTATTCATTCTACTCTCTCTGAAGTAATACAAATAATTAATACACATGGCACTTATGAATCACTTTTCGCCTCTGGGGTTGGTAAAAACTTCATTACCAATAGGATATGGGAACCTTGGAACAAATGGTATGACAATTGGGCCAAGGATGGCTTTACTTGTGCTCAAATTCGCTATATATGAAGAATAACAGTTCAATAAGTATATAATTTCAACAGCATGACTGCATTGTTCCTGTTTTTATTTATTTTTATTTTATTTAATTATTATTATTACATTTTTTGTTATATTTGTTTCTTTATGTTTCTGTCTCACTTATATAAGTTGTGTCCTACCGTTATTTCTGTGGTAAACATTACAGAAGCTGACATATCCAGACTTTGGTGATGCACGGAACATGGCCTTTTGGGTCTTCCTAGAAATTTTGTAACCTGTACGATGGGATTATTGGAAATTCTGGGGGTCCGTGGCCTTCTCCTTAGCGTTACAGTGAGTTCCCTTTAGGGGTGCGCGGGGAGGGGGCAGGGACCTCCTTGAGTTGAAACAAGGGTCCCATGACAGAGTAATGGGTACATAGGTTATGTATACCAGAAAGGCATGTGCTACTATTCTTGCAGAATTAACCAGAATAGACAAGTATAGTACTATCAGGATTGAATACATAGACAATGTCAATTATCTGTTTACAGTGCCTTAAGTATTTTGTTTATTTTAATTTTTTTTATCTTTGTTTTTTCACTGCTCTAACTTTGTATGTGAAAAATCTTCTAATAAAAATTATTGAAATTAAATTGATTTCCGGAGCACCTCTTCCCAAAGGAAGGACCTATCCCCTGTCTTTGCCTGAACAAAAATCCATGGAGGAATACGTAAAAGACAACTTGAAAAGAGGTTTTATCCGACCCTCTTCTTCTCCAGTAGGGGCAGGTTTTTTCTTTGTTGAAAAAAAAGATGGGGGTCTTCGACCATGCATAGACTATCGAGGGTTAAATCAAATCACTGTAAAAGACTCCTACCCTTTGCCTCTCATTCTTGAACTGTTTGATGTACTTAAGGGCGCTGTTATCTTCTCCAAGCTAGACCTACGAGGGGCTTATAATCTGATATGAATTAAAGCCGGGGACGAGTGGAAGACAGCATTCAACACTCGTAATGGACATTTTGAATATCTGGTTATGCCATTTGGGTTGTGTAACGCCCCTGCTGTCTTCCAACGCTTCATTAATGAAATTTTTTATGATTTCAGCAACAGTTTTGTGATCATCTACTTGGACGACATTTTAATTAGGGTTGTCCCGATACCGATACTAGTATCGGTATCGGGACCGATACCAAGCATTTGCGCAAGTACTTGTACTCGCGCAAATGCTCCCGATGCCCAGTCCGATACTTTGAGAGAGTGGGAGTGGGTGGAGAGCGGGGCGGGGATCGGGGCGGAGACCAGAGCGGGGAGGATAGCGAGGCGGAGACCAGAGCCGGGAGCATAGCGAGGCGGAGACCAGAGCCGGGAGCATAGCGAGGCGGAGACCAGAGCAGAGCGGAGAGCAGAGGATTCTACAGGCGGGCAAGTACATTTTTAAATTTAATTGGTGACAGTTGCAACTTGCACACAAATGCTCCCGAATGAGTCCGACTGATGAGAGAGGGGGTGGAGAGCGGGCGGAGAGCGGGGCAGGGGGCGGAGAGTGGGGTGACAAACACACACTTCTTTTCTTTCCTCCCTCCCCTGTTACGATCCAAAGGTCTCCTTGCCTGCCTTTGTGCTGGTCAGTGGTCACCCTCCTATTTTGCTGGATGTGCCCTGACTCTGTGCTCTGTGTCCTGTGCCCTGACTCTCCTGCCTGTTTTTTCGATGTTGGAGGGGGGGAGTTTAGATAAGCCATTAATTAACCACTAAGAATGGCGGCGGGGGGGTGGGGGGGCTCTCTAATGAATAAGAACTAACTATTCAGGTGGGCAGGATGTGAGCTCATCTTGGGCGGAGGGGGGGGGGTCTTCTTCCCTGGAATCACCTGAACTGCAGTGCCACCCACTGACAGCTATTCTGTATTGCACCTATAGTGCTTAAAGGGGAGTTCCAGCCTTTATGTTTAATAAAAGTCAGCAGCTACAAAAAGTGTAGCTGCTGGCTTTTAATAAATATACACTTACCTGTTCCACTGTCCAGCGATTCGCCGCTCCTCTCCCCCCTTCTCCGCCGGCGCCTCCATTCATAGTGTGGGCACCCGGCTGTGACAGCTTTCGGCTTCATGGCCGGGCACTCACTGCGCATTGGCGAACGGCACAGCGCTCTCTGAGTGGAAAGGCGATCGCCTGGGACCTGTCACGTCCCAGGTGATCACCTACAGGGAGGGGCCGCCACAGGGCGATATGACGTATCGCCTAGGCGACCACAGGGCGGAAAGAGGAAGTGGGACAGGAAGTCCCACTCCGACTGAAGACACCACTCCCCCCCAAAAAAAAAAGACATGCCAAATGTGGCATGTAAGGGGGCGAGGAGTGGATAAAGCGGAAGTTCCAAATTTGGGAGGAACTCCGCTTTAATAGAACTGTAAAATCCAGTCATTTAATGTGAAAAAATAGAGGTTCCTCAAGGTTGCCGGGTGTTTCTTCAGCAGTGATTAAATTCCAACTCGCAGATAATAAAATAGGAGCATTCTTCCCGCTGACCACCAATGTAAGGGACATTCTTCTCACTGACCACCAATGTAAGGAGCATTCTTCCCACTGATCATCAATGTAAGGACTAGAGCATTCTTCCTTCTGACCACCAATGTAAGGGGCATTCTTCCTTCTGACCACCAATGTAAGGAGCATTCTTCCTTCTGACCACCAATGTAAGGAGCAATCTTCCTTCTGACCACCAATGTAAGGGGCATTCTACCCACTGACCACCAATGTAAGGGGCATTCTTCCTTCTGACCACCAATGTAAGGGGCATTCTTCCTTCTGACCACCAATGTAAGGAGCATTCTTCCTTCTGACCACCAATGTAAGGAGCATTTTTCACACTGACCACCAATGTAAGGAGCATTCTTCCCACTGATCATCAATGTAAGGACTGGAGCATTCTTCCTTCTGACCACCAATGTAAGGGGCATTCTACCCACTGACCACCAATGTAAGGGGCATTCTTCCTTCTGACCACCAATGTGAGGAGCATTTTTCACACTGACCACCAATGTAAGGAGCATTTTTCACACTGACCACCAATGTAAGGAGCATTCTTCCCACTGATCATCAATGTAAGGACTGGAGCATTCTTCCTTCTGACCACCAATGTAAGGGGCATTCTACCCACTGACCACCAATGTAAGGGGCATTCTTCCTTCTGACCACCAATGTAAGGAGCATTTTTCACACTGACCACCGATGTAAGGAGCATTCTTCCCACTGATCATCAATGTAAGGACTGGAGCATTCTTCCTTCTGACCACCAATGTAAGGGGCATTATACCCACTGACTACCAATGTAAGGGGCATTCTTCCTTCTGACCACCAATGTAAGGAGCATTTTTCACACTGACCACCAATGTAAGGAGCATTCTTCCCACTGATCATCAATGTAAGGACTGGAGCATTCTTCCTTCTGACCACCAATGTAAGGGGCATTCTTCCCACTGACCACCAATGTAAGGAACATTCTTCCCACTGATCTCCAATGTAAAGGACATGGAGTCACTGTGGTGCCATTTAAGGAGGACTGGTTCTTCATATGGACTATTTATTTGCTCAGCCTCAAACCTTCATCATATACTTAATCTTTCATTTACTTGGCGCAGCTTTCCCCTTTTCCTGGAACCTAAGAAAGGCTTTTTTTTTTGTTTTGTTAACAAACATTATACCAAATAAAAGTACGGTGTAGCATGACTGCGCATTGCGCAATTGTCACTCAAAGTGTGACAAAGCTGAAAGCTGAAAATTGGCCTGGGCAGGAAGAGGGGGTGAGAGTGCCCGATATAGAAGTAATTAAACAATGGATGCTTAATTTTTTATTTTGCTTTTTTCACCCAAGGTCGCGCAAATTATCAGAGTTTTTCAGTGCACACTGCACAGACACCAGCAGAATGTCAGCTGTGTGGAAGTATTTTAAAATTAATGAGGACAACCCACGGATGGCAGACTGCAAACTTTGTTCTGCAAAATTATCCAGAGGAGGTACAAAAATCAGCTCTTACAATACCAGTAATCTGATAAAACATTTGAAGCTAAAACATAAAATTGAACATGGAGAATTTACCGCCAGCACGAGCAGTAATACTCAGCACTCAGTAATGAGTCAGCAGCCAACTTTGCAGCAAACTTTTGCCAGAAGAGAAAAGCTGTCAAGAGACAACCCCAGAGCTGTAAAGATAACAGAGGCGCTCACCCAATTTATTATTCTGGATGATCAACCGCTTTCAATTGTTGAGAACATGGGTTTGAAGAGATTTCTTAATGTGTTGGAGCCTAAGTTTTCCCAGTCGCCATTACATTACAGACGTCCTCTTACCAAAGATCCACAGCACGGTTAAAACGCACATTACTATCATGTTGCAGAAGGACATAAAGGCAATTAGCTTCACCACAGACATCTGGAGCAGTAGTGTGAGTCCTCTCTCTCTCATCAGTTTAACGGCGCAGTGGATAGATGGCGAATTCTCGTTGCATCAGGTCATGCTCCATGCTACGAAATTTGAAGGCTCCCACACCGGTCAAGCAATAGCGAACATTCTTGAGGAAATGCTTCAGACTTGGGCGATTCCCAAAAGTTCTGTTCATGTTGTGGTCCGGGACAATTCTAAAAACATGGTAAAAGGTATGGAAGATGCTGGACTTCCTAGTATCTCATGTGTTGCACATACACTGCAGCTTGCTGTCTCAGAGGGACTTTTATCACAGCGCAGCATTGCAGATGCTGTGGGAGTCGGGCGCAGAATAATTGGCCACTTCAAGCACTCTAACCTGGCATACTCTCGGCTGCAGGACATCCAAATACAGCTTGGTCAGCCAGTAAGAAGACTCCAGCAAGACGTGCAGACTCGTTGGAACAGCACATTTTACATGCTGAAGTCTCTATTTGAGCAGAAACGGGCCCTTGGAGTGTATGTGTCTGAACATGAGCTCCCTGCCACCATTACTGCAAACCAGTGGAATCTGATAGAAAAGTTGATCAATATCTTGGCTCCCTTTGAAGAGATGACTCGCCAAGTGAGTTGTTCAGATGCGTTTGCCTCTGATGTCATTCCTGCAGTCACAGTGTTGCAGAAAGTGTTATCAAAAGTGGATGACGACCATGGTATCAAAACAATGAAGAGCACTTTGCTTGCTGCTTTGCGGAAGCGCTTCTCTGATACTGAGCGAAACCCACTTTACTGTATCGCAACTTTACTCGATCCAAGGTAATGTTAATTTTTCTGCTACAAAATGTAAATTTTTTCTTCACATAACGAATATGCTGCATTGATTTGATTCATGGTTTATTTTTTTCTTAATTCTAGGTATAAAGATAGATTTTTTTGTAATTCAGACACTTCCAGGGAGGCAAAAGAAATGTTAATACTGGAACTGCAGCAAAACATTTCTGAAGAGACAATTGTGTCTGAGGAACCAGCTTCCAAAAGACCTCACCGTGACCAGCCAGGTACCAGTCTGGACAGTGTATTTGCTGAAATTGCTGGTGAAGGTTCAGCTACGTCTGAGAGCAGTGCTCCAAAAGCTGCTACTATACAGCTGGAAGCTTACCTGGGAGAGATCACTGTACCTCGTTCAGAGAAACCCCTGAAGTACTGGGCAGTTCATAAAGTCAGATTTCCAACTCTGGCTAAAATGGCCCAAAAATGTCTTTCTGCCCCATGCAGTAGTGTGGAAAGTGAAAGACTGTTCAGCTTAGCGTCTAACATCCTTACTGATAGCAGAAACAGGCTTATGGCTGAACATGCAGAGATGCTTTTATTCCTTAAAAAGAACTTGCCACTAACTTTTGAGAAATAATAATTCTATTAGCTATATTGCCTTTAATCCAACCCATACTGTTCCCCATGATTAACAATGCACTGTTATGGTTGTTTACTGTTTTGCACTTTTGGTTGGTTGGTTTTACATTTGTTATTTATTGTTGTTATTAATATATTTTGATGTTGTAAAATATATATTTTTTGTATTTATCAACATGTTCTGTGAAAATTCTTTGAGTTTTTTTTTATTACTGCGTGACAAGCAAATAAAACAGTTTTTTATTCTTTTATAATGTCTTGAGTTAGAGTTCTTCATAATTATAAAGAAGATATCATTAGTCTGTATTGTGGTTTGAAAACTGTCACATGACATTAAAAAAAAAGTATCGGTAATCGGTATCGGCGAGTACATGAAAAAAAGTATCGGTACTTGTACTCGGTCCTAAAAAAGTGGTATCGGGACAACCCTAATTTTAATCTTTTCCAAGATTCATCTAGAGCACATCTCGCATGTAAAGCAGGTATTGCAACGACTGAGAGAAAAACATCTTTACGCGAAGATGGAGAAATGCAGTTTCCATCAAAGCTGTATTCCTTTCCTTGGATACATTATAAGTGCTGTCGGTTTCCAAATGGAAACCGACCACTTTAAGAGGGCTCCAAAGCTTTCTAGGGTTCGCAAATTACTACAGACGTTTTATCAAAAGGTTTTGCCTCCATTGTGGCCCCCCTTACTGCTATGACTAAGAAAGGTACAAATTGCAAGGTGTGGTCCTCAGAAGCAGAATCGGCTTTCCAGCAATTAAAAGACATGTTCAGCAAAGCTCCAATTCTTCAGCATCCAAATCCCGATCTCCAGTACATAGTTGAGGTTGATGCCTCTGAGGTAGGAGCAGGTGCCGTGCTCTCCCAGAGACAGCCTAAGTCCGGTAGAATCCATCCAGTAGCATTTTTTTCTAGAAAGTTTTCTCCAGCGGAGATGAATTACGATGTTGGGAATCGAGAACTACTGGCCATCAAACTGGCATTGTCTGAATGGCGACATCTTCTGGAAGGGGCTCCCAAATCTTTTTCTACCCTCACTGACCATAAAAACCTACTGTATCTTCAGACTGCAAGATGTTTGAACTCATGTCAGGCTCGATGGGCTCTGTTTTTCTCCCATTTTAATTTTGTTCTTTCTTATGTTCCTGGGCATAAAAACAAGAAAGCCGATGCTCTTTCCAGACAGTTCGCTACCTCTGAAGAAGACCAACCTACCGAGCAGTATATAATCCCACCTCACAAAATTGTCGCACAGATCTCTACGGCTCTTTCCCAACAGTTACAAGAAACCCAGAATCGTGTTCCCCAAAGGTTGAAGATACCACCAGGTCGCCTGTTCGTAGCCCCTAGCCTCAGAAAATCTGTACTCCTCTGGGCACATGATGGTGTGTTATCTGGTCATCATGGTGTCACCATCACTCTTAAGACCTTGCAGCGTCATGTCTGGTGGCCTCATATGAAAAGGGATGTTACTGACTATGTGGCTGCCTGTCCAACTTGTTCTGCTAATAAAGTACCCCATACATTGCCTACTGAACTGTTACAACCACTTTCGGCACCTCGTCAGCCTTGGACCCATTTGACTATGGACTTCATTACAGACTTACCCAAGTCCGAGGGCATGACTGCTATATGGGTCATAGTGGATCGCTTTTCCAAAATGTCTCATTTTGCTCTCGGGATTACCTACAGCGGAAGCACTGTCTACTCTCTTCCTTTCCCATATTGTGAGATATCATGGCATACCTACCAATGTCGTCTAAGACCGCGGATCCCAGTTTGTTTCCCGATTCTGGAGAGCGTTCTGCAAGAAACTGGGAGTAACGCTTTCACTCTCTACCTCACATCACCCTCAAACAGATGGTCAAACCGAACGCATGAACCAGACCCTAGAAACCTATCTTCGACAATATGTCAATGCCTTACACTTCAACTGGTCTGAGTATTTGCCTTTAGCTGAGTTCGCCATTAATTCCCGTTGGCACAGTGCTCTTCATACCACACCATTCTACGCAGCCCTAGGCTATCACCCTCAGACTTGTCCCCTACTTCAGCCTTCTTCTGGTGTACCAGCAGCAGATCAGCGGGTGAAAAATATTCTGCTACATTGGAAAAAGATTTGCTTATTACTACGGAAGTCAGCAGGCAAGTATGCACTTTTTCCCAACAAACAAAGATGCCATATACCTCCATATGTGATGGGGGACAGAGTTTGGCTATCAACCAAATATGTAAGACTAAAACAACCTTCTACCAAATTGGGCCCTTGATTCATTGGTCCTTACAGAATTATTGCTTGAGTCGGGCCAGTCTCCTATCGGTTGAAATTACCCTCCTCTCTCCGGATTCATCCTGTGTTCCACGTTTCCCTCCTCAAAAAAGCAATTTTCAATCACAACTCCAGAACGCAACAGCTACCTCCTCCTGTTCTTGTTGATGGACAAAATGAGTTTGAAGTCTCCAATATTCTTGATTCTAGAAGATAGGATCGTGGCCTTCGGTATCTGGTTCATTGGAAGGGATATCCCGTCACAGACCGTTCCTGGGTTCCATCCAAAGATCTGCATGCCCCTTCTCTTATTCAAGACTTCCATGCCTCCTTTCCTACTAAGCCCCGCGAGGGGTCCAATGGGGGGGGCCCTGTCATGTACCTGGGTGTCTTTGAACCGGGATCTTCCTGGTCCCACAGCTGCAGCCTTACCTATTGTGCTACGGAGGAGATCTGGACTTTTGGAAATGTCCTCTCAGTATTAAGCATTACCTTGCTTGGACTCACTAGCCCCACCTGCTGCCAGCTGTGGACAATTTTCAATCAAAGCAGCTCATAAAAAGGAAGTGATGCTATCTCTCAGCGCCCGTTTGTGTGGAATAGCTCCCTGGGTGTTGTGACTGCTTTTTGATCTTGATTTTCGTGTTGAACTTCTGCCTGAATTCCTGACTACTCTCTAGCCTGTTGATTTTGTACTTCACCGACAGCTCGTGTATGACCTTTGCCTGCCTCACCACTCTCTGGATTTCGATCGTGTACCGTTTTGCCTGATCTGTTGCCAACCTAATCTGCCTGAATCCTCAGCACACAAGTTCCACTTCGGACATTACCTATCACAGGTACCTTACACATAGTCATTTGTATAAACACCTGTAGCGGTTTCATCATTCGGAACAACATTTGGCGCATTAATGGAGTGTGCTGCTGTTGGTATTGTATTCACATTTATAGACTGATCTTTTTTTTTTTTTTAACAAGAGAATAGACTGATCTTCAGTCTGACAGATTGTCTGTAAGTGACCTCTACATTTGCACGTGTGACAAACTGCATTTCTAAAACCACATGTATTACCCACCACAGCTGTAACACTTCCCTGTAAATGGAACTGCGACATCAGTGTGTGGTGGAATATCATTTGATTTAACATTTGTCTTTGCCACTTGATTATTATCCGGTGAATTATCTTTGCTGGAGGAAGATTACGTTTCTTTTGAATGAAGGTATGCAGCCTCATATGCAAGCGCTTCCTCTTGTGCAGTAATAAAAGTTAAGTTCTGTCTGGCTAGAAATCTCCTCTGCAGTGCCTCATCTTGTACTTCACACACTAGCCTGTCCCTTAGCAAGGATTCTAAACTGGCGCCTAAATTGCAATTTTCAGATAGCTTGCACAGTTCTGCAATATAGGCTGCAATGCTCTCACCCAGTTGTTGGTTTCATCTGTTGAAATGGAAACGCCTCACTGTTTTAGATGCAGTGGGTGAATTTTTTTTTTTTTTAACAGTGCCAGTATTTCCTCATATGGGCAGTCTTTTGGTTTACCAGCAGATATCAGTGAGCGGAAAATATCAAAAGTCTTAGATCCAATAACAGTCAGTAACACAGCTCTTTTCTGCACAGCATTAGCCACCGTATTAGCTACTAGGAAAAACTCTAACCTGTGTCAGCATATGAGTCCCATGAGGATGGATTAGTCACATCAAGTTCCTCCATGTGTCCTAGAGAAGCCATGCTTAAGATATTTAACCACTTCCATACAGGGCACTTCCTGCCCAGACCAATTTTCAGCTTTTTGCGCTGTTGCACTTTGAATGACAATTGCGCGGTCATGCTACACTGTACCCAAACAAAATTTTTATAATTTTTTCCCCACAAATAGAGCTTTCTTTTGGTGGTATTTGATCACCTCTGGAATTTTTATTTTCTGCTAAAAAAAATAAAAAAAGACCCAAAATTTTGAAAAAAAAAGTATTTTTTTTGTTTAAGTTACAAAACTTTTTAAATAAGTACGTTTTCTCCTTCACTGATGGGGCTGCACTGACGGGCACCGATGAGGTGGCACCAATGAGGTGGCACTGATGAGGTGGCATTGATGGGCACTGATGATGGGCACTAATATGCGGCACTGATAGGTGGAACGGATAATCGGCACGGATAGGCGGCACAGATGGGCACGGATAGGCGGCACAGATGGGCAAAGATAGGCGGCACGGATGGGCACTGATAGGCGGCACGGATGGGCACTAATAGGCGGCATGGATGGGCACTGATAGGCGGCACGGATGGGCACTGATAGGCGGCACGGATGGGCATGGATGGGCACTGATAGGTGGCACGGATGTGCATGGATGGGCACTGATAGGTGGCACGGGTGGGCACTGATAGACGGCACTGATGTACTGTAATGGATGCCAATCAGTGCCAAACAATAATGCCTGCCAATCAGTGATGCCCATTGTGGGCACTGATTGGCATCCATTGTGGGCACTGATTGGCATCCATTAGGGGGCACTAACTGGCATCCCTGGTGGTCTAGGGTGGCATACCTGGTGCTGGCATCCCTGGTGGTCCAGTGGCATCCCTGGTGGTCCAGTGTGGGCATCCTCGGGGGGGCTGTGCTGATAATCTATCAGCACAACCCCCCTGTCAGAGGAGCAGCCGATCGGCTCTCCTCTACTCGCGTCTGACAGACGCGAGTGAGGAAAAGCCGATGACCGGCTTTTCCTGTTTACACTGTGATCAGCTGTGATTGGACACAGCTGATCACGTGGTAAAGAGTCTCCGTCGGAGACTCTTTACCTAGATCGGTGTTGCGGGGTGTCAGACTGACACCCCGCAGCAACGATCGCCGCGATGCGCGCCCCCCGGGGCGCGCAGCGGCTCAAAATCCCGAGGACGTCATATGACGTCCTGTCAGGATTTTGAAACCACTTTGCCGCCGTCAATCCGCTATAGGGCGGGCGGCAAGTGGTTAAAGATGTGTTTCTAAAACACAATTTGCGATTCTTCACTGATTTTATGTGTTTCTGCAGTGTCCATTCACTGAAATTCCATCCTCGTCACCAGTTTTGTGTATTTAAAATGAATTTGAGCCATAGACATGAACAGGTATTCACAGAACTTCTTTACCTAATCCAACACAGACATACAGGAACCATAGATGCTAAAAATACATAGCTATACCAGACAATAAAGAAGTGAACATATTTACAATGCTTCCCCCTACTGGATGTAGAGCACACTTTTTCTTAAGATTATTTATACGTTTGGTATATTACTTATCTGTGTCAGCTGCTGCCCCACCACAGCGCAAAGATATATCTTTTTTATTTCTGTTACTTAAAGCAGCGGTCCCCAACCTTTTTGGCACCAAGGACCGGTTTTGTGGAAGAATATTTTTCCAAGGCCCGGTAGGAGGGGGGGAGGAATCACGACGTGTGGGTCGGTTCACACTGCTGCGGTGCGGGAACCCTGCGAATCCACTGCAGGTTCCCGCATCGCAAGTTTTCCGGTGGCAGTTCACATTGCCCTATGCGAACTGCTGGGAGTGTCAGTTAAAAGTTAACGACACCCCCAAATCAGTTCGTATATCTCAGTGCGATCTGCAAACTCTGACAGGAATCGGATCGCATGGGTGTGAACACCCATGCGATCCGATTCTGCTGCGGACAAAAAAAAGGGTCCTGTGTGAGTTTGATGCGTGTGAGTTTGATGCAAATTCAGCCATACGATTTGTATGGCTGAAATCGCACAGAGATCGCATGTGATGTGCACTGCAGTGCAGTGTGGTGCGAATCACATCCGAACTCTGACATCGCTGCAGTGTGAACCGGCCCTAAATGTCCCAGTGTAAAAATATTATTAAATGTCCCAGTATAAAAATATTATTAAATGTCCCAGTATAAAAAAAATCATTAAATGTCCCAGTATACAAAAATCATTAAATGTCCCAGTATACAAAAATCATTAAATGTCCCAGTATACAAAAATCATTAAATGTCCCAGTATACAAAAATCATTAAATGTCCCAGTATACAAAAATCATTAAATGTCCCAGTATAAAAAGTCTCTCTGCAGTGCCCACTGTACTTACAGTCTCAGCACGGGAAAGTCAGGGGGAGCCGTTGGAGATTGCGGGAATGTATTGAGCTGGTACATAGCGAGGGTGGGCGGAGAGATGATGTCATTCTCTCTCTCTCTCATTGGCCGGCCGCGCCTCTGTGTAGCGTAGCCTTGCAGCGCCGTATGTTAGGGCGGGACAGCGGCGTGCCTCTGCGTAGCACAGAGAGATGGTGTCATCTCTCTGCTCGGGCAGCTGCATCGCTGATGGTCTCCTCTGTGGCCCGGCTATAGCGGCGGTACGGCACGGACAGTGTCATTCACGTTGCGGCCCGGCTAGAGAGGCGGTACGGCCCGGCTTTGGGCCACGGACCGGGGGTTGATGACCTCTGACTTAAAGAATAACTAAACAAAATTTTGTTTTGGTTTGTTTTGGATAGAGTGGAGAACACCTGTTTTTTATTATTGTCTGTGCCCTAACATTAGATTCACTCTCTCTAATTTTTCTGTTTACCATTATCATTGAAAGTGAAAGTAAAAGAAAATCCACCCCAGAATTTTAGAGATTTTTGTTTGCGTGTATCTATATATATATATATATATATACTCACAGTACAAGCATATACTGTACATTCCAATCACTTCAAACATAAAACAATGTACATGCATATCACAATGGTCTAATCTATTGTTAGATTGTGTAATATGTAGTTGGGATATTTTACTTTTTTACAATTATTTTTAGAGATATCTTCCCACTGACAATTTCCCACTAATACCATTGATCTTTTTTAGCTATCTATAAGGGGTAATTCTTCCCAGTGACCACTAGTCTACGGTGCATTCTTCCCACTGATCATCACACTAAGGCCCCTTTCACACTGGGGCGGTAGCGGCGGTGGCGGTAAAGCGCTGCTATTCTTAGCGGCGCTTTACCTCTAATTTTGCGGCGGTATTCGGCTGCTAACGGGGCGGTTTTACCCCCCGTTAGCACCCAATAAAGCGTTAAAAACTACGGCAAAGCTCCTCTGCAGAGGCGCATTGCCAGCGGTATAGCCGCGGTTTCCCATTGCTTTCAATGGGAAGGAGCAGGGGAGAAGTGGTAAATACACCGCTCCTTCACCGCTCCAAAGATGCTGCTAGCAGGACTTTTGGAGCGGTCCCTCGGGCTTTCACACTGGAGAAACAGCAGCCGCTGTTTCAGGTCGGTTTGCAGCCGCTATTTTTAGCGCAAGAGCGCCTGCAAACCACCCCAGTGTAAAAGGGGTCTAAGTGTATCAGGAGTTATATAGATAGATTCAGTCATTTTTAGCAGGGGTTTCCTGGGACTGGAAAAATATTTAAAGGATTCCTCTGTGTCGAAAATGTTGAGAAAGGCTGCTTGAAAGTGTAAATAAAGGCAAAACTTTCATTTTCATTTTGGATAGAGCAATGGAGTGTTATAACCCCTGCCCCCTTTGTTTCTTGTCCCATTGTCAAAACCGGAGGTGAGAGGAAATCCCTGCAGATTAAGGGAATTCCTTGAGGTCCCCCAGGTCACCAGAACTAGTGTCCCCATTGAAAAATTTCCCCGCTATTACTTTTCTGGAGATAACCCAAAATTTGGGATTTTCTTTTAATTTAACTTTTAATGATAATGGTAAACAGGACAAATAGAGAGGGCGAATCTCCCTAATGGGTGCACAGACAGCAATAAAAATTGTGTTTAGTTACTGTAAATAAATACAAAATATCTTTATAAATGTCACATATTGAAAGAAAATAGTAACAAAAATGACACACATATATAAATACTCTTCTTCCACCAATAAAAAAAGACAACGTTATATTTTTTTATTGGTGGAAGAAGTGTATTATATATGTGTGGAATTTTATATTATTTTTATTCAGTATTTGACATTTATAATGGATATTGCATGAGATAAAATACCACATGGCTTCATGAGATTAAAACCACATATTTTGGAAAAATACCACATGCAGTATTTTAAAAGGTTTTTTTTTCGTGAATGTCAAAGTTATTTTTGAAAAACACTGAGCAGTATTTCACTGCATTTTTTAAAGTGGTAGATACTGCTTCGTGAGTGGAGCCCATTGTCACTGGGAGAGTATATTAGGGAAAAATCCAAAAAGTTATGGTTGTTATCAGAATAGGAGTAGATGGGATTTCTTTCAATGGGGACTAGACATGTGCAGAATGGAAACATTTGTTTTTTTTCAGATAGATTCATTATGTTACTAATTTTGTTTCATTGATTTGTTTCAGAATTTGTTTAGTCTTTAGTTTTGTTTTGTTTTGTTTATTCATTTTCTAACGAATTCCAAATTTTCAGAACTATTAGAATTAGAATCAATTGAAAATTGATCGACTGCTCTGAATTCCGTATGAAGAATATCTGGTTGTTAAGGAGCGGGTTGGCAAGCCAGCCTCCGCATCCTTAACAACCAATGATTTATCAGCTATTCGCAGGTTTCCCGCTGACAGCTGAATATAAACAAAAGAACAAAAAAACAGCGTGGAGGTTCCCCCACCCTTTAGGTTTGGTATGGATTTTAAAAGGAACCCCGTGCCAACATTTCTTAAAAAATGGCGTGGGCCCCCCAAATCCATACCAGACCCTTATCCGAGCATGCAGCCCGATAGGTCGTGTTTTTTAATAAATAAAGGACTTGTCAAAAACTGTTGTTGTGCTTTTACTCACTTTTACTTTTTTTAGTGGATGAGTAGGAGTTACTTTTTAAAAAAACTAAAATGTTTTGGCTTGAGTTAAAGTTAGGACCCATTATTCTAACTAATGGAATGCACTTAATGCCTTAACTGAGTTGAATATTTGTATATAGTGCCTATTCAATTACTTTTTTTTTAATGTATAACACCACTGAAATTAATTGCTGGAACTTTTCAGGGGCTACAAAGATATATTACACATATTACTTTACAAAAAACTATCTTTTTATAGTTGCAATTAGGGATGAGCTTCGTGTTCGAGTCGAACATACGTTCGACTCGAACATCGGCTGTTCGATCGTTCGACGAAGATCGAACGATTTGGGCCGTTCGCGCCAAATTCGAGTGACGCGAACGGCCCACAATGCACTACGCCATCGCAGTGTCATCCAGGCGCTGTGATTGGCCAAGCATGCACTGTGACCCCGCATGCTTGGCCAATCACAGCGCCGGCAGCGAGGAGAGCAATGATTGGCCACAAACAGGATGCCTGTGGCCAATTATTGCTGAGGGTGTTTAGTACACGCCCCACACTATAAAAGGCCGCCAGCACGGCGGCCTAGTGTAGTGTGTTCCGGAGCAGGGAAAGAGCAGCATAGGCAGGGACAGTGACTTTTATTTCTTTCTTGCTTAACCTGGATTCCTTTAGTTTAGGGAAAGAGAAGGATAGGTAGGGAGAGTGTCAGTGTGTTTTGTGCTTGTGCTATAGTGTGCTTAAAAAAAACATTTTTTCTAGGGACAGAAAACTGTAGGTAGGGAGAGTGTCAGTTTCTTTCACTGTGCAAGTCCTTGTTTCTAGGTACTGGGAAGGACAGTGAGTGAATTCTCCTTGTGCTATAGTGTGCTTAAAAAAAACATTTTTTCTAGGGACAGAAAACTGTAGGTAGGGAGAGTGTCAGTTTCTTTCACTGTGCAAGTCCTTGTTTCTAGGGACTGGGAAGGACAGTGAGTGAATTCTCCTTGTGCTATAGTGTGCTTAAAAAAAACATTTTTTCTAGGGACAGAAAACTGTAGGTAGGTAGAGTGTCAGTTTCTTTCACTGTGCAAGTCCTTGTTTCTAGGGACTGGGAAGGACAGTGAGTGAATTCTCCTTGTGCTATAGTGTGCTTAAAAAAAACATTTTTTCTAGGGACAGAAAACTGTAGGTAGGGAGAGTGTCAGTTTCTTTCACTGTGCAAGTCCTTGTTTCTAGGGACTGGGAAGGACAGTGAGTGAATTCTCCTTGTGCTATAGTGTGCTTAAAAAAAACATTTTTTCTAGGGACAGAAAACTGTAGGTAGGGAGAGTGTCAGTTTCTTTCACTGTGCAAGTCCTTGTTTCTAGGGACTGGGAAGGACAGTGAGTGAATTCTCCTTGTGCTATAGTGTGCTTAAAAAAAACATTTTTTCTAGGGACAGAAAACTGTAGGTAGGGAGAGTGTCAGTTTCTTTCACTGTGCAAGTCCTTGTTTCTAGGGACTGGGAAGGACAGTGAGTGAATTCTCCTTGTGCTATAGTGTGCTTAAAAAAAACATTTTTTCTAGGGACAGAAAACTGTAGGTAGGGAGAGTGTCAGTTTCTTTCACTGTGCAAGTCCTTGTTTCTAGGGACTGGGAAGGACAGTGAGTGAATTCTCCTTGTGCTATAGTGTGCTTAAAAAAAACATTTTTTCTAGGGACAGAAAACTGTAGGTAGGGAGAGTGTCAGTTTCTTTCACTGTGCAAGTCCTTGTTTCTAGGGACTGGGAAGGACAGTGAGTGAATTCTCCTTGTGCTATAGTGTGCTTAAAAAAAACATTTTTTCTAGGGACAGAAAACTGTAGGTAGGGAGAGTGTCAGTTTCTTTCACTGTGCAAGTCCTTGTTTCTAGGGACTGGGAAGGACAGTGAGTGAATTCTCCTTGTGCTATAGTGTGCTTAAAAAAAACATTTTTTCTAGGGACAGAAAACTGTAGGTAGGGAGAGTGTCAGTTTCTTTCACTGTGCAAGTCCTTGTTTCTAGGGACTGGGAAGGACAGTGAGTGAATTCTCCTTGTGCTATAGTGTGCTTAAAAAAAACATTTTTTCTAGGGACAGAAAACTGTAGGTAGGGAGAGTGTCAGTTTCTTTCACTGTGCAAGTCCTTGTTTCTAGGGACTGGGAAGGACAGTGAGTGAATTCTCCTTGTGCTATAGTGTGCTTAAAAAAAACATTTTTTCTAGGGACAGAAAACTGTAGGTAGGGAGAGTGTCAGTTTCTTTCACTGTGCAAGTCCTTGTTTCTAGGGACTGGGAAGGACAGTGAGTGAATTCTCCTTGTGCTATAGTGTGCTTAAAAAAAACATTTTTTCTAGGGACAGAAAACTGTAGGTAGGGAGAGTGTCAGTTTCTTTCACTGTGCAAGTCCTTGTTTCTAGGGACTGGGAAGGACAGTGAGTGAATTCTCCTTGTGCTATAGTGTGCTTAAAAAAAACATTTTTTCTAGGGACAGAAAACTGTAGGTAGGGAGAGTGTCAGTTTCTTTCACTGTGCAAGTCCTTGTTTCTAGGGACTGGGAAGGACAGTGAGTGAATTCTCCTTGTGCTATAGTGTGCTTAAAAAAAACATTTTTTCTAGGGACAGAAAACTGTAGGTAGGGAGAGTGTCAGTTTCTTTCACTGTGCAAGTCCTTGTTTCTAGGGACTGGGAAGGACAGTGAGTGAATTCTCCTTGTGCTATAGTGTGCTTAAAAAAAACATTTTTTCTAGGGACAGAAAACTGTAGGTAGGGAGAGTGTCAGTTTCTTTCACTGTGCAAGTCCTTGTTTCTAGGGACTGGGAAGGACAGTGAGTGAATTCTCCTTGTGCTATAGTGTGCTAAAGCATTCCTCATCAACCATCTTTGAAATCCTTGTTTTTTGGACAGTCAGGGAAATTGTCGTTGTGCTATTCTGTGCAAAAGCAATCATCCTGAACCATATTTAGAAATCCTTAAGTAAAGGGACAGAGAAGGACACCTGAAGGTAGCCCTTATTGCTTTTTTCCCATCTCCCTGCAGGCCATCTATTAGAATGTCTGGAAGGAAAACAAGGAGAGGCAGACAGTCAGGAGGCAATAAAAGAGGGCAAGCAGGCTCTGTGTCTGGGGGCAACAGTGCTGGTCGTGGACGCGGTGCATTGTCATCAGCACATGGCCATGGGACACGCTTGTCCTTCTTTTCGGCAGCTGGACATGTTGAGCCACATCATGCCGAAGACTTGGTAGAGTGGATGACCAAGCCCTCCTCCTCCTCCTCATCCTCTCTCACCCAGGCTCAGGGTACTGGCAAAGCAGCTGCCAAAGCGTCCTCTTCCCTGGTATCAATGTCAGACTCATCATCAGTCACTCCTTCCCTAGACCCACCATGTCCTCCTCCTGAGGAGTCCCCCGAACTGTTTGAGCACAGTGTTGGGTACATGCTCCAGGAGGATGCCCAGCGTTTCGAAGGGTCTGATGATGAAACCCAGCTACAGGAAGGCAGTAGGGTGAGAGCAGACAGAGGGGATGCTCAAGAAGGACACCAATCTGGCAGTCATGTTCCAGCAGCTGCAGCATACTGCCAGATTGGCTCCAGTGATGAGGAGGGAGGGGATGATGAGGTCACTGACTCCACATGGGTGCCTAATAGGAGAGAGGAGGAGGAGGAGGATGAGGAGGAGGCACATCTCCAACGAGGCAGGATGCCCTTTGGTGGCCAGCGTAAGGGCAGTACACCGACGGAATCACACCGCAGAGCTCCGCCTGTGCAGGGCGCTGCCTCTGCCCGTCATTCAAAAAGTTCCTTGGTGTGGGCCTTTTTTGAGGCTAGTGCATCAGATCGCACAGCTGCTGTTTGCAACATATGTCTCAAGCGTATATCGCGTGGCCAAAACATCAGCCGCTTGGGTACCACATGCCTGACCAGACATATGTTGACCTGCCATGCAGCTCGTTGGCAAGCCTACCTCAAAGACCCACACCAAAGAACAAAGCGGACCTCTCCTTGCACCGCATCAGCTGGGATCTCCAACCCCACTATAACTTCAGTCCTCTCTGAAACATGCACTGAGAGGAATGAAGGTGTAGAATTAGGTGTGTCACAGCCAAGTACTTGCGGCCACTCTGCTAGCAGTACACCGACGTCCGATTCTAGCAGGCAAATTTCCCTGCCCCAGCTGCTGGACCGTCGAAAGAAGTTCACTCCCAGCCATCCACATGCCCAGCGGTTGAATGCTAGCTTGGCTAAATTGCTAGCGCTTCAACTGCTGCCTTTTCAGTTGGTAGACTCGGCCCCCTTCCGTGAGTTTGTGCAATGTGCGGTTCCTCAGTGGCAGGTTCCCAAACGCCACTTTTTCTCACGGAAGGCTATTCCGGCTCTCTACCGGCATGTGGAAGGCAATGTCTTGGCCTCGCTGGACAGGGCGGTCAGCGGTAAGGTGCATATTACCGCTGACTCATGGTCCAGCAGGCATGGACAGGGACGTTACCTTTCTTTCACGGCCCATTGGGTCACTCTTTTGGCAGCTGGGAAGGATGCAGGACAAGGTGCAGTAGTGTTGGAGGTTGTCCCACCGCCACGCCTCCAAAATGCTACTACTGGTTGTGACACACCTCTCTCCTCCACCCCCTCCTCTTCTTCTTCCTCCATGGCCTCTTCCTGTGGTTTGTCCTATGAACCAGCGGTGCTCCGTAGCCGTTCACGGGGCTACGCAAGTACGCAGGCAAAAAGATCCCATGCCGTGCTTGCGCTGGTGTGTTTGGGGGACAGAAGCCACACTGGGGCAGAGGTCCTGTCTGCTCTGCAGGGCCAGGCCGAGAGGTGGTTGACGCCACGCCATCTTAAGCCAGGAATGGTGGTTTGCGACAATGGCACCAACCTCCTCTCCGCCCTTCGACAGGGACAACTGACCCATGTGCCCTGTGTGGCTCACGTCCTTAACCTGGTGGTGCAGCGTTTCTTGGGCAGGTACCCGGGCTTACAGGATGTCCTGAGGCAGGCCAGGAAAGTCTGTGTGCATTTCCGCAGATCTTATAATGCCAGTGCTCGCCTGGCTGAGCTGCAAAAGGAGTTGAACCTGCCCAAGAACCGCCTTATATGTGACATGCCCACCAGGTGGAACTCAACGTTGGCCATGCTGCAGCGGCTGCACACGCAGCAGAGGGCCATCAATGAGTACCTGTGCGACTACGGCACCAGGACAGGGTCAGGGGAGCTTGGTTTTTTTTCTCCACGCCAGTGGGGCATGATCAGGGATGCATGCACTGTCCTGGCACCATTTGAGGAGGCCACGAGGATGGTGAGCAGTGACAGTGCATGCATCAGTGACACTGTACCTCTTGTCCACCTGTTGGAGCACACGCTGCGTGGAATAATGGACAGGGCACTTGAGGCAGAACAGAGGCAGGAAGAGGAGGACTTCCTTGCCTCTCAAGGCCCCCTTTACCCAGACAGTGTTCCTTCTGTCCCACCCATCGCACAGGAAGAGGAGGAGGAGGAGGAGGAGGAGGAGGAGGAGGATTGTGTCAGCATGGAGGTGGAGGCTGGCACTCAGCATCATCAGCAGCAGTCTTTTAGGGATGATTTACAGTCCCAAGAAACCAGTGGACTTGTACGTGGCTGGGAGGAGGTGACTGCGGATCATGTCGTCCTTAGTGACCCAGAGGACTCCGGAGCGAATGCCTCAGCAAACCTACGCTGCATGGCCTCCCTGATCCTGCAAAGTCTGCGGAAGGATCCTCGTATTCTTCGGATCAAGGAGAGGGACCATTACTGGCTGGCCACTCTCCTTGATCCACGGTACAAGGGTAAGGTTGCGGACCTTATGTTACCATCGCAGAGGGAGCAGAGGATGAGACAACTCCGGGAGGCCTTGCAGAAAGGTCTGTGCAACGCGTTCCCAGAGACTGGGAGGTTACAAACTCCTGGTCCTGGACAACGAGTTGCTGAGGCTTCGGCCAGTCAAAGAAGGAGCGGTGGGGAAGGTGGCCGTCTGACCGATGCGTTCAGACAATTCTTTAGTCCGCAGCCCCAAAGTATGATCGGTTCCAGCAACCATCGCCAGCGTCTGATAAACATGGTGCAGGAATATCTAGGGGCAAGGTCAGACTTGGACACCTTCCCCACCGAAAATCCTCTGGCTTACTGGGTCTTGAGGATGGATCACTGGCCAGAGCTTGCACAGTATGCAATTGAGCTACTGGCCTGTCCTGCATCCAGCGTTCTTTCGGAACGCACATTCAGTGCTGCTGGAGGATTTGTCACGGATCACAGGGTGCGCCTGTCCACCGACTCGGTTGATCGACTGACTTTCATCAAGATGAACCAGTCTTGGATCACCACCAGCTACCACACACCTGATGCTGATATAACAGACTAATTGATTTTAACATGTCACATCCCTTCAAGACTGATGCTGATGCTGAGTGCCTGTGCTGTTATGTTGACTGGCTATCCTCCTCCTCCGAGTCCTCAATGATACGATTGATGATGATAGCTTGGAAGATCATTTTTGTTTATGGGTGCCGCCACCAGTGGCTAAGGCCCAATTTTTCAGCCCCTGTTTAACAGGGGCGTGTAATTACAATTTTTGAAGCAATACTTTGCAACAGGGCTCATTGCTGTGCTCCAAGTACAGTATCTGTGAGGGGTTGCAGTGTTGTGCCACCAGTGCCTAAGGCCCAATTTTTCAGCCCCTGTTCAACAGGGGCATGTAATTACAATTATTGATCTAATAATTCACAGCAGGGCCCATTCCTGCACCCACCAAGCAAGAGTAACTCTGAGGGCTTACAGTGTTGTGGCAACACCACCACCACCACCACCACCACGAAAGGCCCAATTTTTCAGCCCCTGTTCAACAGGGGCATGCAATTACAATTCTTGATCTAATAATTCACAGCAGGGCCCATTGCTGCACCCACCAAGAGTAACTGTCAGGGCTTACAGTGTTGTGGCACCAGCACCACCATCAAAGGCCCAATTTTTACTACCACTGTTCAACAATTATATGTAATTACAATTCCTGATATAATAGTTGACAGCAGGGCGTTCCAGCACCAACCAAGAGTAACTGTGAGTGCTTACAGTGTTGTGCCAACACCAACTAAGGGGCCTATTTCTGCAGATTATATACGGCAGGTCCCTACTTTCAAACATCCAACTTACAAACGACTCCTACTTGCAAACGCAAGAAGACAACAGGAAGTGAGAGGAAATCTACCCCTAGGAAGGAAAATTCTCTCCTGTAAGAATTAATATGGGAGAAAGGTGTCTCCTCTGTACTGATGCTTTATCAGCAATCCTTGTTTCAAGAAAAACACCACATTTCAAAAACAGTTGTCATTGGGACGGAAAGTGAGGTGAAATGTTCTGAACAGGGGCACAGACAGCAAAACAAATGTTACAGGGGTGATAACCCTTACCTATGTTTCCCAAAAAGTTTAAAAATAGATTTTTGGGCTGGAGCTACACTTAAACAATGTACCTGTTCAAAATTACAAACACATTCTACATAAGAACAAACATACAGTCCCTGTCTTGTATGCACCGCCTGTATACGGCTGTTCAGAGTATATAGGGCCTTTTTTATTTTATGTGCGGGGTTCCCCTTAATATCCATACAAGACCCAAAGGGGCTGGTAATGGGCTGGGGTAGGGGGGGGGGGGGTCATGGGGTAGCTATGCCATTTTTCTTAAAGATTTTCATCCATATTACCGGGACCAGACATTACATTAAAGCCGCAAGCAGTTTTAAATGGCTTTTTTTTCCTTTAGAAGTGTCATTTTGTGCAGGGACAGTTCTAAACACGGGAAACACGTGGCACTTCACAGGCATACTTTAGACACCCCCAGGTACGATATTTAAAGGAATATTTGACTTTTTTTTTTCACTTTATGCATCATTAAAATGACTGCTCCCGAAAAACGACCGTTTTTAAAACTTCTTTTTGCATTGATACATGTCCCCTGGTGCAGAACCCGGGTTCCCAAACCCTTTTTAGGACAATAACATGCATAATAGTTGTTATAATTAGCACTTTAGAATTCGAACGTTCGCATCCATTGTATTTAATAGGGTTCTAATGTTCGTACGAACTTTCGGTCCGTTCGCGGGTTCTGGTGCGAACCGAACCCGGGGGTGTTCGGCTCATCACTAGTTGCAATTATGCATATCTAAAACAAATGTTTAAAAAAAAATGACAGCAAGGCAGAGACTGACATGCCATTAACAATTATTGTTAAGTGTTTCACAATAAATGATAGCAATTAAAGTTTCCACATAAATGCCCTCAATACCACACTTTTCAGCACTTTACATATCAGAAAAAAGGTAGTTCAAATATCTCAAGCTGATTATGATGATGGTGCTAGGGTGGCATTTGACATCTTTCTCAGATCTCCTAAACTGCTTCATCAGGATCTGTGCAAGCCGTATATACTGTATGTGTTAAAATTTGCATCAGATAGGTCAAGTGTCCAAGCTCAATAAACTCTCAGAAGGAAATAATATGGGGTAAAGAAGAGTGTTGTAATATTAATATGTGTGTAGTGTGTTTTGTATATATATATATATATATATATATATATGTGTATGTATTTTATATATAGTGTTATATGTAGGCATTCTAGGACAAGTCCATTGTGCAGGCCACATTGGTATCTATTAATCTAATTGCACATATCAAAGGGGACTTGTTGATGTTAATATGCAAGAATACAAATTAGGCATGTAGGCATTCCAGGACAAGTCCATTTTACACATCAAAAGGGTGTTAAAGGTTGTACAGGCCACATTGGTATCTGTTAATCTAATTGCACATATCAAAGGGGACTTGTTGATGTTAATATGCAAAAATGCAAATTAGGGCTGGGGGTCATTATCTGTCACTCTGAAAGACAGAGGGTAGATCAAAGACTTAATGGAGGCGACCAATCAAATTGCTCAGCCATTCAGTGTACAGTATAGGGAATATAATCTGGAGCTCTGTCTAGTCATACTCCATGATTATAAAGGCACAGATCTAGGAAAGATGGGACTCTGAGTTATATTTACTCTGTTGGATTTTTGTCATCTGTTGCAAGTATTGGACTTTGTTCTGTGTTGGAAGTCAATAAATTGCACTCTCTGGAAGAATTGGGTTGCTGCTGGAAAATTACTTACATCATTATAATACCTAAATATTAATTATCTAACCGGACTATATTACATCACTACATTGGTGCCGTTCAAGTGACCAGAAGAGCATTTTCAGGACTTAGTAACAGAAGTCGTGGTGACAACAATCCTGTGAGGTGGACAGAAGTCTGATGGAGACCCAAGAGCTGTGCTGTGACCCTAATGTCTGGTTGTGACATAGGAGAGTCTGATCTACAAAATTAAACAAGTTTGGAACCCCAGAATTATTCTCTGGAGAACGGAAACTGAACGAAAAAAGAGACTGTCGTGTACCAGAAAACCTGAGCTGGAAGCTGAAAAAAGAACTAATGCGGTGAGTAAAATATTTCCTTTTTTTTAATTATTAGTAATATAGTCAAAATGCTTACTCAGTGTGAAGCTAGTGTCAGTTCTGATAAAGTTAACAGATGGGTATTAAAATGTATTAAGCGTCATGGCGGTCCTTATGAAATTCCAGAAAAATGTAAGCAGACGTGGACTATGATGAAGGAATTTTTAGAGAAAAGTGTTTTTGATAGCAAAATTTCAGAAAGTAAAAGTAAAGGTTGTATTGTGCAGGGCTTATTATCCTGCTGTTTACCAATGGAAAGTTCTTTAAAGGGTAATGCCGCGTACACACGACCGTTTTTCATGACGAGAAAACTAAATTTTTTTAGATTGGTCGTGAAAACCGGTCGTGTGTATGCTCCATAGCAAAAAAAATAGAACCTGCTCTATTTTTTCTCGTCGTTTTTCCCGTTGTTCTTTTTCTCTTTGCGCAAACCACTCGTGTGTATGCTTTTCCGAGGGGAAAAAAACCTGTATGCTCAGAATCAAGTATGAGACGGGAGCGCTCGTTCTCGTAAAACTAGCGTTTGTAATGGAGATAGCACATTCGTCGCGCTGTAACGGACTGAATAGCACAAGGCTGAAAAGCGCAAATCGTCTCTCACCAAACTTTAACACGAGATCAGCAAAAGCAGCCCAAAGGGTGGCTCCATTCGAATGGAACTTCCCCTTTATAGTGCCGTCGTACGTGTTGTCGTACGTGTTGTACGTCACCGCGCTTTGCTCAAGCGTTGTTTTTCCTGAACGTGTGTATGCACGGCAGGCTTGAGAGGAATCACGACGAATCACGTCGAGAAAAACGTTGTTTTTTTTAGCATGACAGGAAAAACGGTCATGTACGCGGCATAAGGTTGAGGAAATTGTGCAGTTACAGAATGCAGTTGCAAATAGCAACAATGTTTGTGAGAGGGTAAAAAAACAATCAGAAACTGAGACTGTAAATTTAAAATTGCATGCAGTTACCATAGGGGGAGCTTTGCTTGAGAAATCTAAACGTTGTGATGAATTATCAGAGGAAAATGAGAGATTAAAATTAAGAATTATGGAATTAGAGAAGAGATCTCAGGAATGCAGATATGCATCAAATCTTGGATTAAGCAATCTGCAGCAAAATACAATCTCAAACTTTCTATCAAATGAAACAGAACCTCAACTTAAATCTGATAATTAATTGCCAGCCGCACCCACTGTGACCACCACAGTTTACAACAATAATAATAATAATACAGGTGAAGTACAGCCTTTGAAACCAAAAGAATTAGACGCAATTCTTAAAGAAATAGGAATGGTTCCCTGACATGATTTAAACAGATTTTTAAAATGGTTTTGCCACTTACAGAATGTCAGAGATATGTACAGTCTAAACCCATCTGATTTAGAAAGAGTTTTGCAACATTCTATAGGAAATGGTCTTTGGATGAGAATTAAACAGATCTGTATTCAGCCTCTGAGGACAAGGAACATATTACTGGAATTATTATGTGATTTGTATGGTGTACGTTCTGATGTTGCTATTCATGGGAAGATCCAACAAATGCAAAGTGAATCTCCCTATGAATTGTCACACAGGATAGCAACATAGGTTCGACTCGAACATCGGCTGTTCGCGCGTTCGGCGAACAACGAACGATTTGGGCCGTTCGCGCCAAATTCGAGTGACGCGAACGGCCCACAATACACTGCGCCATCGCAGTGTAATCCCGGCGCTGTGATTGGCCAAGCATGCACTGTGACCCTGCATGCTTGGCCAATCACAGCGCCGGCAGCGAGGAGAGCAATGATTGGCCACAGGCAGGATGCCTGTGGCCAATTATAGCTGAGGGGGTTTAGTACACGCCCCACACTATAAAAGGCCGCCAGCGCGGCGGCCTTGTGTAGTGTGTTCCGGAGCAGGGAAAGTGAAGGATAGGCAGGGACAGTGTCAAATCTTGTCAAATCTATTCTTTGCTAAACCTTGTGTGTAGGGACAGAGAAGGATAGGCAGGGAGAGTGTCAGTGCCATATTCTTTGCTAAACCTTGTGTGTAGGGAGAGAGAAGGATAGGCAGGGAGAGTGTCAGTGTCATATACTTTGATAAACCTTGTGTACAGGGAGAGAGAAGGATAGGCAGGGGACAGTGTCAGTGTCATATTCTTTGCTAAACCTTGTGTGCAGGGAGAGAGAAGGATAGGCAGGGAGAGTGTCAGTGTCATATACTTTGATAAACCTTGTGTGCAGGGAGAGAGAAGGATAGGCAGGGGACAGTGTCAGTGTCATTGTTGCTAAGCCTCCTGCACATTATACACCTGAAATTAGCCCGTATTGCTGCTTTTTCCTGGTGTGTTACACAAACAGGATTTTGCGGCACTTACAGCGGGCAGAGTGTGCCTCCTGACCATATTACACCTTAACTTAGCCTGTATTGCTGCTTTTTCCTGGTGTGTTACACAAACAGGATTTTGCGGCACTTACAGCGGGTGGAGTGTGCCTCCTGACCATATTACACCTTAACTTAGCCTGTATTGCTGCTTTTTCCTGGTGTGTTACACAAACAGGATTTTGCGGCACTTACAGCGGGCGGAGTGTGCCTCCTGACCATATTACACCTTAACTTAGCCTGTATTGCTGCTTTTTCCTGGTGTGTTACACAAACAGGATTTTGCGGCACTTACAGCGGGCGGAGTGTGCCTCCTGACCATATTACACCTTAATTTAGCCTGTATTGCTGCTTTTTCCTGGTGTGTTACACAAACAGGATTTTAAGGCACTTACAGCGGGCGGAGTGTGCCTCCTGACCATATTACACCTTAACTTAGCCTGTATTGCTGCTTTTTCCTGGTGTGTTACACAAACAGGATTTTGCGGCACTTACAGCGGGCGGAGTGTGCCTCCTGACCATATTACACCTTAACTTAGCCTGTATTGCTGCTTTTTCCTGGTGTGTTACACAAACAGGATTTTGCGGCACTTACAGTGGGCGGAGTGTGCCTCCTGACCATATTACACCTTAACTTAGCCTGTATTGCTGCTTTTTCCTGGTGTGTTACACAAACAGGATTTTGCGGCACTTACAGCGGGCGGGGTGTGCCTCCTGACCATATTACAACTTAACTTAGCCTGTATTGCTGCTTTTCCCATTTCCCTGCAGGCCATTAGAATGTCTGGAAGGCAAACAAGGAGAGGCAGACAGTCAGGAGCCAAAAAAAGAGGGCAAGCAGGCTCTGTGTCTAGAGACAACAGTGCTGGTCGTGGATGCGGTGCATCGCCATCAGCACGTGGCCATGGGACACGCTTGTCCTTCTTTTCGGCAGCTGAACGTGTTGAGCCGCATCATGCCGAAGACTTGGTAGAGTGGATGACCAAGCCCTCCTCATCCTCCTCATCCTCTCACCCAGGCTCAGGGTACTGGCAAAGCAGCTGCCAAAGCGTCCTCTTCCCTGGTATCAATGTCATCATCAGTCACTCCTTCCCTAGACCAACCATGTCCTCCTGAGGAGTCCCCCGAACTGTTTGAGCACAGTGTTGGGTACATGCTCCAGGAGGATGCCCAGCGTTTCGAAGGGTCTGATGATGATACCCAGCTAGAGGAAGGCAGTAGCGTGAGAGCAGAGAGAGGGGATGCTCAAGAAGGACACCAATCTGGCAGTCATGTTCCAGCAGCTGCAGCATACTGCCAGATTGGCTCCAGTGATGAGGAGGGAGGGGATGATGAGGTCACTGACTCCACGTGGGTGCCTAATAGGAGAGAGGAGGAGGAGGAGGAGGAGGATGAGGAGGAGGCACATCTCCAACAAGGCAGGATGCCCTCGGGGGGCCAGCATAAGGGCAGCACACCGACGGAATCACACCGCAGAGCTCCGCCTGTGCAAGGTGCTGCCTCTGCCCGTTATTCAAAAAGTTCTTTGGTGTGGGCCTTTTTTGAGTCGAGTGCATCAGATCGCACAGCTGCTGTTTGCAACATATGTCTCAAGCGTATATCGCGTGGCCAAAACATCACCCGCTTGGGCACCACATGCTTGACCAGACATATGTTGACCTGCCATGCAGCTCGTTGGCAAGCCTACCTTAAAGACCCACACCAAAGAACAAAGCGGACCTCTTCTTGCACCGCATCAGCTGGGATCTCCAACCCCACTATACCTTCAGTCCTCTCTGAAACCTGCTCTGAGAGAAATGAAGGTGTAGAATTAGGTGTGTCACAGCCAAGTACTTGCGGGCACTCTGCTAGCAGTACACCAACGTCCGATTCTAGCAGGCAAATTTCCCTGCCCCAGCTGCTGGACCGTCGAAAGAAGTTCACTCCCAGCCATCCACATGCCCAGCGGTTGAATGCTAGCTTGGCTAAATTGCTAGCGCTTCAACTGCTGCCTTTTCAGTTGGTAGACTCGGCCCCCTTCCGTGAGTTTGTGCAATGTGCGGTTCCTCAGTGGCAGGTTCCCAAACGCCACTTTTTCTCACGGAAGGCGATTCCGGCTCTCTACCGGCATGTGGAAGGCAATGTCTTGGCCTCACTGGACAGGGCGGTCAGCGGTAAGGTGCATATTACCGCTGACTCATGGTCCAGCAGGCATGGACAGGGACGTTACCTTTCTTTCACGGCCCATTGGGTCACTCTTTTGGCAGCTGGGAAGGATGCAGGACAAGGTGCAGTAGTGTTGGAGGTTGTTCCGCCGCCACGCCTCCAAAATGCTACTACTGGTTGTGACACCTCTTTTCTCCACCCCCTCCTCTTCTTCTTCCTCCATGGCCTCTTCCTGTGCTTTGTCCTCGGAACCAGCGGTGCTCCGTAGGCGTTCAAGGGGCTACGCAAGTACGCAGGCAAAAAGATGCCATGCCGTGCTTGCGCTGGTGTGTTTGGGGGACAGGAGCCACACTGGGGCAGAGGTTCTGTCTGCTCTGCAGGGGCAGGCCGAGAGGTGGTTGACGCCACGCCAGCGTAAGCCAGGAATGGTAGTTTGCGACAATGGCACCAACCTCCTCTCCGCTCTCCGACAGGGACAACTGACCCATGTGCCCTGTGTGGCTCACGTCCTTAACCTGGTGGTGCAGCGGTTCTTGGGCAGGTACCCGGGCTTACAGGATGTCCTGAGGCAGGCCAGGAAAGTCTGTGTGCATTTCCGCAGATCTTATAATGCCAGTGCTCGCCTGGCTGAGCTGCAAAAGGAGTTGAACCTGCCCAAGAACCGCCTTATATGTGACATGCCCACCAGGTGGAACTCAACGTTGGCCATGCTGCAGCGGCTGCACACGCAGCAGAGGGCCATCAATGAGTACCTGTGCGACTACGGCACCAGGACAGGGTCAGGGGAGCTCGGGTTTTTTTCACCACACCAGTGGGGCATGATCAGGGATGCATGCACTGTCCTGGCACCATTTGAGGAGGCCACAAAGATGGTGAGCAGTGACAGTGCATGCATCAGTGACACTGTACCTCTTGTCCACCTGTTGGAACATACGCTGCGTGGAATAATGGACAGGGCACTTGAGGCAGAACAGAGGCAGGAAGAGGAGGACTTCCTTGCCTCTCAAGGCCCCCTTTACCCAGACAGTGTTCCTTCTGTCCCACCCATCGCACAGGAAGAAGAGGAGGAGGAGGAGGATTGTGTCAGCATGGAGGTGGAGCCTGGCACTCAGCATCATCAGCAGCAGTCTTTTAGGGATGATTTACAGTCCCAAGAAACCAGTGGACTTGTACGTGGCTGGGAGAAGGTGGCTGCGGATCATGTCGTCCTTAGTGACCCAGAGGACTCCGGACTGAATGCCTCAGCTAACCTACGCTGCATGGCCTCCCTCATCCCGCAAAGTCTGCGGAAGGATCCTCGTATTCTTCGGATCAAGGAGAGGGACCATTACTGGCTGGCCACTCTCCTTAATCCACGGTACAAGGGTAAGGTTGCGGACCTTATCTTACCGTCGCAGAGGGAGCAGAGGATGAGACAACTCCGGGAGGCCTTGCAGAAAGGTCTGTGCAATGCGTTCCCAGAGACAGGGAGGTTACAAACTCCTGGTCTTGGACAACGAGTTGCTGAGGCTTCGGTCAGTCAAAGAAGGAGCGGTGGGGAAGGTGGCCGTCTGACCGAAGCGTTCAGACAATTCTTTAGTCCGCAGCCCCAAGGTATGATCGGTTCCAGCAACCATCGCCAGCGTCTGATATACATGGTGCAGGAATACCTAGGGGCAAGGTCAGACTTGGACACCTTCCCCACCGAAAATCCTCTGGCTTACTGGGTCTTGAGGATGGATCACTGGCCAGAGCTTGCACAGTATGCAATTGAGCTACTGGCCTGTCCTGCATCCAGCGTTCTTTCAGAACGCACATTCAGTGCTGCTGGAGGATTTGTCACGGATCACAGGCTGCGCCTGTCCACCGACTCTGTTGATCGACTGACCTTCATAAAGATGAACCAGTCTTGGATCACCACCAGCTACCAAACACCTGAAGCTGATATAACAGACTAATTTATTTTCAAATGTCACATCCCTTCAAGACTGATGCTGATGCTGAGAGTTTGTCCTGTTATGTTGACTGACTATCCTCCTCCTCCTCAATGATCCGATTGACGATGATAGCTTGGAAGAACGATTTTGTTTCTGGGTGCCGCCACCAGTGGCTAAGGCCCAATTTTTCAGCCCCTGTTTAACAGGGGTGTGTTATTACAATTTTTTATGCAATGCTTTGCAGCAGGGCTCATTCCTGCACTCCAACTAGAGTATCTGGGAGTGGTTGCAGTGTCGTGGCACCAGCACCAGTGGCTAAGGCCCAATTTTCCAGCCCCTGTTTAACAGGGGCGTGTAATTACAATTTTTGATGCAATACTTTGCAACAGGGCTCATTGCTGTGCTCCAAGTACAGTATCTGTGAGGGGTTGCAGTGTTGTGGCACCAGTGCCTAAGGCTCAATTTTTCTGACCCTGTTTAACAGGGGCATGTAATTACAATTCTTGATCTAATAATTCACAGCAGGGCCCATTCCTGCGCCCACCAAGACTAACTGTGAGGCCTTACAGTGTTGTGTCAACACCACCACCACCACCACCACCAAAGGCCCAATTTTTCAGCCCCTGTTCAACAGGGGCATGCAATTACAATTCTTGATCTAATAATTCACAGCAGGGCCCATTCATGCGCCCACCAAGAGTAACTGTGAGGGCTCACAGTGTTGTGGCAACACCAACATGTAAGGGGCAAATTTCAGCTGAGTATATACGGCAGGCCCCTACTTTCAAACATCCAACTTACAAACGACTCCTCCTTGCAAACGGAAGGATACAACAGGAAGTGAGAGGAAATCTACCCCTAGGAAGGCAAATTCTCTCCTGAAAGAGTTAATATGGGAAAAAAAGTGTCTCCTCTCCACTGATTCTTTATCACCAATTCTTGTTTCAATAAAAACCCCAAATTTAAAAAAAACATTTGTCATTAGGACAGAAAGTGAGGTGAACTGTTCTGAACAGGTGCACACTGCACAGACAGCAAAACAAATGTTACAGGGGTGATAACCCTTCCCTATGTTTTCCAAAAAGCTTAAAAATATATTTTTTGGCTGGAGCTACACTTAAACAATGTACCTGTTCAAAATTACAAACAGATTCTACATAAGAACAAACCTACAGTCCCTGTCTTGATTGCACCGCCTGTATACGGCTGTTCAGAGTATATAGGGCCTTTTTTATTTTGTGTGCGGGGTTCCCCTTAATATCCATACAAGACCCAAAGGGGCTCGTAATGGGCTGGGGTAGGGGGGGGGGGGTGATGGGGTAGCTATGCCATTTTTCTTAAAGATTTTCATCCATATTACCGGGACCAGACATTACATTAAAGCCGCAAGCAGTTTTAAATGGCTTTTTTTCCTTTAGAAATGTAATTTTGTGCAGGGACAGTTCTAAACACAGGAAACACGTGGCACTTCACAGGCATACTTTAGACACCCCCAGGTACGATATTTAAATATTTGACTTTTTTTTTTTCACTTTATGCATCATTAAAATGACTGCTCCCGAAAAACGGCCGTTTTTAAAACTTATTTTTGCATTGATACATGTCCCCTGGTGCAGAACCCGGGTTCCCAAACCCTTTTTAGGACAATAACATGCATAATAGTCGTTATAATTAGCACTTTAGATTTCGAACGTTCGCATCCATTGTATTTAATAGGGTTCTAAAGTTCGTGCGAACTTTCGGTCCGTTCGCGGGTTCTGGTGCGAACCGAACCCGGGGGGTGTTCGGCTCATCACTAGTCAGCAATAATCTTGCATTTGAGCGTGGAGGCTCGATACATATGAGTATGGTCCTAGATGCTTTGCATGAAGATATCAAACAAAATATTTTACTAGTTACCCCGAATCCTCATGATTTAAAAGACATTGTGTTGAGAGCAGACCATTTATGGAGAAAGTCAAATGAGCAGGCTGTCAAAATTGATTTAGACACATTGTTTAGGACAAATGCTGAACATAAAGATCAAAAGATACTATCTTATGATAACACCTAGAGAGGAGACACCGGGTCAAACATAGGTGATATTAATATGAAAAACAGAGCTGACCAAAATAATAATAAGAAAAGGACCTGGATACCGTTTTTTCAGTTAAAACAGAAATATGACCACCTGAAGTTTCAGTATGATAAGATGAGAACAGAACATTACACATTATTGGAACAGCTGAAATGCAGATGTACATTCTCCAGATCTGTTTTTGAATGCAAATGACGCTTCTCTCTAGCAGTGGGGGTGAATTAGCTTCAAACTGCAAACGTGGAAATAGTACTTTGTTATAACTTCAAACAATGTTTAAGGACTTTGCTAATGAGTTTTGTCTGAGAGTTTTTTGTCTTTCAGATATTGCCGGAGATACTCGTTCGAATGTGAATAGCAGAAGCACAGCATAATTGACATTGCTCGCTAGTGGGGGAGAAATGCTGGATAGACAATATATCACTGTACAAGGAATTATAAAGAATTCATGGACTCTCTCAATATTCATCAAGCAATGGACTTTTTTTTGAACATTCAAATTTATTTTTTTCATTTTTTTCTTTTCTTTTCAATGGACTTTTGTTCCCCAACGCCCTATTTTTTATTTTAATTTTTCTCCCTTTCCCAGATATATTTTGCTTTTAATTTTTTATTTTCATTATGTTTATTTCTTGAACTTTAAACCAAAAAGAAGCATTTAAACCTAAAATTATTTTCATAACATCTGTACATATTACATAATGCGTATTGATCAATATATTTGACGTCTAAGGTGAGATGCTGCACAATGGCTTGGCATAGCATAAATTATAGTATGTTGGGTGGTTTTCCTAAATTTATAAGAGGGGTGAGTGAAATTTATCACTCTAGTCATGATTTAAACTTTGTTGAATCAGTTGTTTATAATATGCTGAAGGCTATGACATATATGGATGTAAAGAAATTTCTACCTTTCATGGCAAAAATACTGGCAAGAATTTCCACTGCTGCTTTGTCTGGATAAAAGATCTGATAAACACTGATGTCAATCTGATTCTATCTGAACCATTGTGTGGGAGTATATGGTGGTATACCATTAAGGTGTAATTATGGACTAAATTATCCAAGTAACTGCTCTATTGAAGGCAATGAGGGGTCGGCCTACAGCAAATTACAAAAGCAAATTGTGGCTTGCAATACAGGTACACGAGGTCATCATTGCTCAAATGGGAAATGGAAAGAAGCAGGCGTGAATTGTAAGAGGCTTGCAAGATGGACTAGAGAATATTGAGGGTTTGATGTTAAAAGAACCTAGTGTCCTGATTGGTGGATTGATGATTGAAGGTGGAGCTCATGAGTGTCAAGTGCAAGGAAATAGTTTGCAGCACAGAGTTTTTACTGCCGTATCCAAACCTTTTGACCTTGAAAGTGAGCGCTGGTACATTGATGGTTCTTCTTACTATAAAGATGGAAGTAGAATTTCAGGATTTGCTGGTGTTTGTGTAAAAGCATCTTTAAAAATGAAAACTTTGAGCCTGGAGATGAGAGAATCCTGGATTTATGTGGATTGGAGCTCCCAGGGCATACCAAGTTTACTTTCAGTGAGATGGTTAGAGATGTGATGAAGTCAGATCGAAGAATGAACTGTGACATGAGCTTGTTTTTGCGCAATATTCAAGATCTTGATGTGATATACTCGAGAAAGAACACATTTTGAAATAAGGCCTAACAGCTATACAGGTCACTGATGTTTACCGAATCCTTTTCCAGTCATGGTCTAAAGTTATATTATCTAATGCCGTGTACACACGATCGATTTTCTCGATGGTGAAAACACCGCCGAGAAATTCGACATGAAAAACGAGGACCGGCTTGGTCCCTTACACACGGCCGGTTTTCATGTCATCTTTTCTCTTGGTCGAGAAAACCGACCATGTGTCGGCTCCCTGGCAGTGTTTCCCTATGGGAAAACTGCCGCGGAAAAAAATGAATCACGACGAGAAAAATTAGAGCATGTTCTAATTTTTCTCGTCGTGATTCTTGCCGTTTTTCTCGTCTTGAAAAGTGCTGGAAAGCCCACACACGGGTGTTTTTCTCATCAAAGAGAAAAAATGAAATTTTTCCCGACGAGGAAAATGGTCATGTGTACGCGGCATCATAACTGTTTTATGGGGATATTTTAGAGGCTGGTGTAGAGAGATGCAACCAGTTTCAAATTCATATTTTATATGAGCCATTGTAAAGCATACAGTACCTCAAATCATAATGATATGTTTGTTGCTTGATTTATGGGTCAGTTCTAGTAGTTAGAACCGATCCAAGTGGGGGTATATGTTGTAATATTAATATATATGTTGCGTGTTTTGTATATGTATATATATTGTAAGATTATGGGTTGTTAGCTCTCGCGGTAGATGCGTTTTTCCAGTGATTCAAGCCAGTCAAAACTATGTTTAAGGGCATGGTAGCCCACTTTTATACTCCACAGTTTAGCCTCCTGGCTTTACATTCTTGCCATCCGGCTGTTTCAGGCCTTTAGCCCAGGCCTGCTCCTCAGACCCAAACAGTTTCCTGGAGTTAAGCTCTCTCCTAGCTTACTCCTGATCAGCACCTTATTGCTTAATTCACCAATGACATCTGCCTCCTGCAGACATGCTTGCTCTGGCTGCACCCATGCAGCGTCTGACTCCTCTCAAAGGGATGGGAGTCCACTTGACTCCCATGCACAGACTTCCTGTCTGTTGGGTGGAGTCCTGAGCCATAATCAGGTCAGAACTAAATAGCCTAATACACAGCTGTTTAATTAACGTGTCTTTCTCTACAAAATCTTGCGTAAACCAACACTCTTTAAGGTCGCACAGGGTCCCACCGTCACAATATATTTATATATATATATATGTATGTATTTTATATATAGTGTTATATATAGGCATTCTAGGACAAGTCAATTATGCAGGCCACATTGGTATCTGTTAATCTAATTGCACATATCAAAGGGGACTTGTTGATGTTAATGCACGAATGCAAATTAGGGATGTAGGCATTCAAGGACAAGTCCATTTTACACATCAAAAGGGTGTTAAAGGTTGTACAGGCCACATTGGTATCTGTTAATCTAATTACACATATCAAAGGGGACTTGTTGATGTTGATATGCAAGAATGCAAATTAGGGCAGTTGATGACTGCAGCTGTTTCCGGCTGGGGGTCATTATCTGTCACTCTGAAAGACAGAGGGTAGATTAAAAACCTAATGGAGATGGCCAATCAAATTGCTTAGCCATTCAGTGTATAGGGAATATAATCTGGAGTTCTGTCTAGTCATACTCCATGATTATGAAGGCACAGATCTAGGAAAGATGGGACTCTGAGTTATATTTACTCTGTTGGATTTTTGTCATCTGTTGCAAGTATTGGACTTTGTTCTGTGTTGGAAGTCAATAAATTGCACTCTCTGGAAGAATCGGGTTGCTGCGGAAGATTACTTAAGATATCACTACAGGGAGGAGGGGTCCAAAGGCTATCAGGGTTGCTCTGGGATAAGGGATATCTTAAAACTGAGATAATGTGAGATAATGGAAAATACAATATTTCAAAATAGTGCTCCAAAAAGTTAAAGGTGTATTTTGCAATGTAATTGTCCTAATGTACCAAGGAATACCAGTTTGCTCAGAAAAGTCTGTGACACGTACTATTAGTTCACCATAATTTTTATTCTATATGAATGTGTACAAATTGATCAAGATACTAAAACATCATGACTGTAATGCCTCATACACATGACCATTTTTCCCGGCAGGAAAAAAACAGAAATTTTTCCTGCCGGGATTCCTGTCAGTCCTGCCTTGCATACACACGTTCAGGCCAAATACCGCTGAACTTTTGAATTTCAAGAACGCTGTGACGTCAAAGACTCCAACGAGCCGACAAAATGACGTTCATGCGTCAAATTGTTTACGACCATGCGCTGTATTTTTCCCCTCAGGAAACCATACAGACGACGGTTTTCTCGGCCGGTATTTTTTCTCACAGTAAAATAGAGAACAAGTTCACATTATTTTTCCCGCAGTTTTCCTGCCAGAAAAACTGCCATGGAGCATACACACGGATATTTTTCCTGCCGAAAAGCTGTCATGGCAGTTTTACTGCTAGGAAAACCGGTCGTTTTTACGAGGCATAAGTCTTAATCACTTAATCCAAAAGGCCATATTAATAGGACCCCTTTGTAGCAGGGGGAGAGAAGGAACTCCCAGGATGCCAACGTAAAGTATAACTTCAGACAAAACTTTTTTTCTTATGCATGCAGAGGGAAAAGATTAGAGCCAGTTTGGTGTTTTTCCCTGTGTGTCTTCTTCACTTCCTACTTTAGTGGACACTTTCATGTAGTATTTCCACCTTATAGTACTGTTATTTTTGCAATTTTTTATTTTATATCCAAAAGTCCTGCCTCAAGAACACTGCAAATAGAAATAAAATATTCCAGCAAATCAGCAAAGGAGACATGATGTCCATGTTTCCAAGCAAACTTCATCAACATCAGGCACCTGACGTCTTCAGAACTTCAAAGTTTTCCCAGCTGCTATCTATGAATGCTAGAGAGTTGTGCCACTAGGTGAGAAAGGAGGAAATAAAAAGCCTACAACAGCTGTGATGAACAGGTACTATTAAGATAAAATAGCCAGAGGAGTGGCATGGGTCACTTTAAAAATAGGGGGGAAAAGAAATGTATGATGCCGCATACACACGGCCGTTTTTCTCGTCAAGAAAAACAAAATGTTTCCCATTCGACGAGAAAAACGATAGTCTGTGGGCTTTCTGTCGTTTTTTTCGACGAGAAAAACAGCATTAAAAACGACGAGAAAAATTAGAACATGTTCTAATTTTTCTCGTCGTTTTTTTCGACATGTTTTCTGCGGCAGTGTTTCCCATAGGAACACTGCCGCGGAGCCCACAGACGGTCGTTTTTCTCGACAAGAGAAAAAACGACGTGAAAAATGACCGTGTGTGGGGAACACGCCGTTCCCTCGTTTTTAATGACATTATTCACAGCGTTTTTTTAACCGCCGTGAATAATGATCGTGTGTACGCGGCATAAGAATCTGTTGTTGTGCAAGTCATGAAACGTTACATTTATTTTAGTAACTTATGGAGATGCCACTAAGACAAAAATTGTAGCTGATGCTAAACTTGATAGAAATGTACCTTCTGACAGTGCTGTTATTACCATAGCTTAAAGAGGCAATGGGGTTGATTTAATAAAACTGGAGAGTGCAAAATCTGATGCAGCTCTGCTCGGTAGTCAATCAGCTTCTAACTTCAGCTTTTTCAATTAAGCTTTGACAAAACAAACTGAAAGCTGATTGGTTTCTAAGCAGAGCTCCACCAGGTTTTGCACTCTCCCATTTTAGTAAATCAATGTCAATAGGTGTAGGTAATGAATGATGATGTCTTTGATAACTGCTTTCTTTGAAATATGCATGTAGAAAATGAGAAGTGAGGATACTCTCCAATGACACAAACAACAAAGAAGCAGAAGGAGTTGAAGAACGGTCACACAATCATCTAATGATAAACTATCAACACAAGTAATGTCCATTCATTAAATGCCAGGAGCAAACCAAATGTCCTAAACCAACATGTTTGTCGGATTTTTTTTATTCTCTACACTTATGAAAAATGTTGAATGAAATTACACTTTTTCTCTGAGTGTTCTCAAGTCCAAGCCATGAGGGTAGCAGAAGGAGTTGTCTACTGCTTTTGGAATGTATGCATGTAAAAGAAAAAAAAAAATTGACATATAATAAATACACTGTTCATGGCAATGTATATCATTACTATTATATAAACTTGGAGGGGAAAAATCCATATCAATTATTTGTCTCTTTAAAACCCATAGCAACATCAGCCTTAAACATCTCTATAAGTGGAGAAAGCACACGAAACGACAAAATCCCTGTGTTCAAAATCCCATTACACTATAATCCATATTAGATCTGTAACAGACTTTGAAGTTCACCTGCCTGAAACGCTCTCGCTTTCTATAATAGTTTTATGTTCAACCCCAGTTAAAAGTATAAGTTGGCAGATTCCTTAAAATAACATTGCTTTGTGCTGTTCCTGGAAAATTCACTGAAGCTCAGAGTCATGTAAAAATAATGAGCACAGTCCAAAGAAGCCAAATAAAGGACCACAAAATATATTATATTTCTGAGATTTGTTTTTCTAAAATAAATGTGAGAAGGCATACTGATGGTCACAAAACAGATCACTGCTTTGATGGGGATGCTTCCAACAGTTAAAAAAGATTTTCTTACATCATTTACCTTTAATTATCACCTTATATACATTTTCCAAAATGCTAAATAAAAGAGAAGAGGATGTGCAGCTGCTAATTGAACTGCTGTCTTACAGAAATAAATCAACTAAGAATACATTTTTTAAACAAAATAAAAGACTGCAAAACAACACAAATATACATGAATGGATTCAAGAGACATGATAGCAATATGTCTATACGTTAAAAAGATTTAAGAAGAATTAAAGGGTGTGATGTCCTCCCAGCAGGAACTTTGCAGTTTAACCAAGTGTTGGTAGATATATAACAAACACAATAATTTGGAATGATCCAAATATCCCGCAGCATGTGTTTTGTCCCTAACATAAAAATGAGCGCAGTTGAGATTTTCTATGTGTATGCAGAGAAGTGAAATAACATATATTGGTTTATTAGGGTCGGACAGTGGACCATAGAAAAAACATACACTGGGACTTTAAAGGTGCATGACCTCAGTAATAGCACACATTTATACACTTAAATATCTGTTTTGCCCATTTATTTTTAGACGCTGGCCTCACTCCAGCCAGGGAAAAAAATAGGATTTTTTGTACTCACCGTAAAATCCTTTTCTCTGTCGTCCATGGACAGACACAGCTCCTTAATTCTTGACAGTTGGGTCTAGGCAGAACATGTTAGATATTTAAATACATGTTACTTTAACAGAGTTGAACAGCCCCGCCCAGGGGGCGGTCCCTCGGGTCATAACTAGGCTTGTGCAATTCATTTCGTAATGAATCAAAATTCGTACGAATTTAGCAACTTTCAGACGTTCCGAAGCATTCGAATTTCCGAACAAAGCAATTACGAATAAAACCGAATCCGACATAAACTATATCGCAAATATCGAATGCCCGAATGCCTTCTGCATAATTCGTTGTTGCGTTAATGCGGCCTAATGCAACAGCAAGTAGACTTGTTGTGATCCGTCACGGAAAATTACGAATCAGCGAACCAAAAAAAGTTACGAATCCATTCGAAGCACAATAACACTCTGCTCTGCTCTCTGCTCCTCCCTCACCATGCTGAACTCTCTCTCAAAATGGTGTACAGGGGCGGAGGCTAAAGCCGCATGTCAAAAATTAAAGTAAAATACGAGATTTTGAATCGTTACAAATAACCGCAATGTATTTAGAAAAGTATGAATCCATTCGAAGCACGTTAGGCAGCGCCATTGTGAGAGAGACACGGAAAATTACGAATCAACGAACCAAAAAAAAGTTACGAAAGTAGGAGTTGTTTTCAGAATCAACGAAAAACAATGTACTCTACCGAAAGTACGAATTATAAATCAACTAAAAATAAGGCTTACATTAATACGAATCATTCCGCTTCGCCGAAAAATGTCGCTTGCGAAAATACAAATTAGTCCGAACACGAAAAATCCTGTTTAGTAAAATTACGAATGATTATGAATCCACAGGACCGAAAAGAAACTAAATGAAACTAAACAAATGTTTCCGTTGTGCACAAGTCTAGTCATACCCTCCGCCCTGCAGTCAGCAGCTCAGTTCGTAAAAAGCAGTACAAACCAAAAAAGGAGGGGTGGGTGCTGTGTCCGTACAAGGCTAAGCGGACCAGATGCGGAATGTGAGAAGGGGCGGGTCTATTCATTTATTACACTGCAGAGGCAGTTCCCCATCAGGTCCGCTCAGCCAATGATGTAGGCGGGGTCTGACATACAAGGGGGCGGACCTGATGGGGAACTTCCTCCACAGTGTAATAAATGAATAGACCCACCCCTTCTCACGTTCTGCATCTGGTCCGCTTAGCCTTACACCTACGTCATTGGCTGAGCGGACCTGATGGGGAACTTTAGAAGGGGCGGTCTATTCATTTAATACACTGCGGAGGAAGTTCCCCATCAGGTCCGCTCAGGCTCAGCTAATGACATTTCTTGTGGACAGCGCTAGACATCGGATTGCCGCGGGACACTGGATTTCATCGCTGGAATGGGGTTTTTATTTTTTTATTTTTAATAAAGGACTTTTCCAAGGTGTCTGTGTGTTTTTTTTTTTTTTAAATTACACTTTCTTCGTGAAATGATAGGAGTACAATGTAGGGGGGGCCGGGATCTGGGGGTCCCCTTTGTTAAAGGGGTCTTCCAGATTCCGATAAGTCCCCTGCCCGCAGACCCCACAACCGCCGGGCAAGGGTTGTGGGGATGAGGCCCTTGTCCCCATCAACATGGGGACATCCTCCCCATGTTGAGGGCATGTGGCCTGGTACGGTTCAGGAGGGGGGGGCGCTCTCTCGTCCCTCCCTCTTTTCCTGCGGCCTGCCAGGTTGCGCGCTCGGATAAAGGGTCTGGTATGGATTTTTGGGGGAACTCCAGGCAATTTTTTTTTTACATTTGGGGTGGAGTTCCCCTTAAAATCCATACCAGACCTGAGGGGCCAGGTATGGATATTTGGGGGAACCCAACGCATTTTTTTTTTAAATTTGCGGCAGGGTTCCCCTTAATGTCCATACCAGACCTGAAGGGCCTGGTAATTGAATTTGGGGGGACCCCCATGCATTTTTTTTTTTTTTTACTAATGACTTTTCTATGTATTGCCGGGAGCCGACAATTCATTATAGCCACGCGTGAGTTTTAAATGACTTTTTTTCCTTCAGAAATGACACTTTGTGCAGGGACAGTTCTAAGCACGGGAAACAAGCGCGACTTTACAGGCATACTATACACACACCCTAGGTACGAAATTTAAAGGAATATTTCACTTTTATTGTTTCACTTTAAGCATTATTAAAATCACTGCTCCCGAAAAAACGGCAGTTTTTAAAACTTTTTTTTGCATTGATACATGTCCCCTGGGGCAGGACCCGGGTCCCCAAACACTTTTTAGGACAATAACTGGCATATTCGCCTTTATAATTAGCACTTTTGATTTTGAACGTTCGAGTCCATTGTATTTAATAGGGTTCTAAAGTTTGCGCGAACATTCTGGCTGTTCGTAGGTTCTGGTGCGAACCGTACAGGGGGGTGTTCGGCTTATCCCTAGTTCCAATGTGTGGAATTATTGAAATATTGCAAGTTGCTAATTACTATACTTATTTCAGAACACTTCTGAGTTCCTGAAGGAGCCTAATTGCAAAACACGTCAAACTGAGATATTCCCACATTTTTTCACCTGTCTACAAATTGGTTTAATTATATCATGAAGCTATAGCAATATGTGAGATTAGGTATACAGAGGCATGTTATATATCTCTATGTACAAATGGAATATCGTGTAACTGGCTGGTATGCTATGTTCAAGTTTTAACATTCTTGTATGGATTAAAAATGGTGACAATTTTTTTAGAACTGCTTTTACTGAGGTCATTCACCTTCAAAGTCCCAATGTATGGTTTTTCTATGATTGATTGCTTTCAAAAGGATGTGGTGCTATTCGATAAAATCCACCAGGGTTTTTTGCTAAATGACAGAGTTGGACAGTGGTGAATGTTTTTTTCCCCTAGGCTGATGAGATATGATCCAGCCCTGTTCTGCCACGTTTATGGGTGATTTTAATGCCACATTTCTGAATAGCATTCTGTATACATGTTTTACTATGCAGTATTTATTTCAAATATTTTTTTACATCTGTATAATAAAAAAAAAGGAAACAATTCAATAGTTTGAGTAGAGTTAGTATCAGGTTTTAAAAATGGTGAAAAGGAGAACCAATCGCTATAAAATGAATGGCACCTAACTGATATCTATATTTTCTGTTTTCAGATAATCTTAGTTCTTTCATTTGAGTTTCACATCTTTGTTGTACAGGTCGTTGCACATTCCACTATGAAATTATATACCAGCCAAGCTTGAAGAACTCATTCATCAGTGTCAGATAGCAGATACAAAAGCTCTGTTCCCCTTTCTCAAAGGGAACAATGCTGATCAGGACAGGGTTTTTACCCAAGTGACTATTCTCCCAGACAGTGACCATCCATTTGAGGCTAGAGGTCTCGCAAGGACACGAGAAAATGGCAGCATAGTGTAATTGTCTTCTTATGTTTCTGGGTAGTTTTAGGGTTAGTCTGAAGAGGTATTTTTGGAAAAACATTGGGCTGTAGATTTTAAGGATAGAGTTGCAGATAAATGTACAAATGGGTCCCTAGTAGGGTTGTCAGTCATCATATATGAAACGTATGGTTCACTGAAAACATACCTATCTTGCTCCTGTCTAGGGTACATTCTTTTCTTTTGTAAGGTACCCCTTACTCGTTCACATGGGGGGGCTGTATCTTGGGGCCCCTTATTGTTAAAGGGGGTTTTACAGATTCTGATAAGCCCTCTGCCCACAGAACCCCCAACCACCAGGCCAAGTTGGGGGGGTAGAGGCCCTGGTCCTCCTTATTATGGGGACAAGGTGCTTTGCCAGGAAGTCCCCCATGACAAGGCACTCCCATCCCATATTGGGGGCATGCAGCCTGGTATGACTAATGGAGGAGGGGTGGGACACGCTCATTCCCCTTTTACTGGCCAGGCTGCATGCTCTGATAAGGGCCTGGTATGGATTTAAGGGGACACCTCTTACTTTTTTCCCCTGAGGTTCCTTTTTAAAATCGATACCAGGAATTTGAGGGGACCCCATGGAATTTTTTTTTAATGGGGTCCCTCCTAACATCCATACCAGACCTAAAAGACCTGGTATGAATTTTGGAGGGGACTTCACACTGCCTTTACTATCCCTGCTGTTTGTTCACATTCCCCTGTAATGCCGCGTACACACGACCGCTTTTCTCGACGAGAAAAACTGCATTTTTTTTTTTCGCCGAGAAAAACGATCGTCTGTGGGCTTTATGTCGTTTTTCTCGTCGAGAAAAACGGCATAAAAAACGACGAGAAAAATTAGAACATGTTCTAAATTTTCTCATCGTTTTTTCCAGCATTTTTTTCCGCGGCAGTTTTCCCATAGGGAAACACTGCCGCGGAGCCCACAGACGGTCGTTTTTCTCGTCAAGAGAAAAAATGACGGGAAAAACGACCGTGTGTGGGGGCGTGTCCGGATGTGAAGCCGAGTGGACGTGTGGTGGCTCAGCTCCGCTTCTGCCTAATCCTTACCTTTATCCTGGCACCGGGATTATCTCTTATTTTCAGCCCGAAGGACATCTGAGGGACCCCACACTTCTCCGCTCCCACCCGGGTCCTCCTGAATGGCTCCTGGACGCCGCAAGTACAGCAAACGTCAGCCGCCTGCAGCCTGCTCTCCCCCATCGGCGGCCATCTTGCCCACACGCTCTCCCCCTCCCTCTCCATTCTCCGTCGCGGCGGGCGCACAGACGGCGGCTGCAGGTATGGGAGACGTGGCGCCATCTAACTCGGACCTGTTGGCGGCGATTACCTCACTTAAAGACACGCTAACCACCAAGATAGATGCGGTGTCCATGGAGGTGGGCCTCCTGCGCCGGGATATGGACCGGTTCCGGACCCGGATGTCGGAGGCAGAGTCCCGCATTTCCCAGGTGGAGGACACAGTGAGGGAAGACTCGAGAGATCTCAGAATCCTCCAGAGACAGGTACAGGCTCTGCAGGAGAAATCAATTGACATTGAGAACAGATTCAGGAGGAATAATCTGCGGGTGGTGGGTCTTCCCGAGAGGGCTGAGGGTGCCAATCCTGCTGAATTCACAGAGAAGTTTCTTACCACCCTGCTAGGCCTCAAGGATCTCCCACCCACGTTTGTAGTGGAGCGGGCCCAGAGAGTCCCCACTACCCCACCTATCCAGGGGGCGCCACCTAGACCCTTCCTGCTCAGGCTCTTGAACTATCGGGACAGAGACAGGTTGCTTGCTGCTGCCAGAAACGCTGGGGAGCTTAAATATGAAAATTCCAGAATCTCCTTGTATCCTGACTACTCTCCTGAAATACAGCAAAGACGCCGCACCTTCACTGAGGTACGCAAACGCCTCAGGGAGAAGGGCCTAAAGTACAGCCTTCTGTTCCCCAGCAAGCTCCGGGTGATTGATGGCAACTCTACCCGTTTTTTCGAGACCCCTGCTGCAGCTGCTGCCTGGCTGGATTCCTGTTGATCCAAGAGTTCTTCGAGTTGTCCTACTGTTCTACCTTACCCTCTTCATGATGGTATCCCGTTTTTCACCCTTTCCTATTTTGCATCAGAAGCGGTGCAGCTCGGCCACACCACGGTATACAAGTGACCTCTGATATCCCTCACCTTCCCACACTTTGGACTGCTCCCACAGTCCCGAGAAGGATACTCCGGGAAGTGCTTCTACCTCCCCCCCTGGCCCGGTGGGCCGTCTTCTAGGGGCCCTTGTGGCCTGAAGATTCTATGTTCGTTTTTGTTTTGGGACGAAACCCTGCATCAGTTTTTACGGTTCTCTGGCCCCTGTTTGTTTTGGCCTTTGAACCAGGTTTGTATGATGTCTGGGTAGGGAGTTACTTGTTCTGGGGTGAGGGGTAGGGATGAGCCGAACACCCCCGGATTCGGTTCGCACCAGAACCTTCGAACGGACCGAAAGTTCGTGCGAATTTTCGAACCCTATTCGTTATAATGGACGCGAACGTTCGAAATCAAAATTGCTAATTACAACGGCCAATATGCATGTTAATGTCATAAAACAGGTTTGGGGACCCGGGTCCTGCCCCAGGGGACATATATCAATGCAAAAAGAAATTTTAAAAACTAAAGTTTTTTCGGGAGCAGTCATTTTAATGATGCATAAAGTGAAAAAAAAAAAAGTGAAATTTTCCTTTAAATATGGTACCTGGGGGGTGTCTAAAGTATGCCTGTGAAGTGGCATGTGTTTCCCGTGTTTAGAACTGTCCTTGCACAAAATGACATTTGTAAAGGAAAAAAAGAAGCCATTTAAAACCACTTGCGGCTTTAATGTCATGTCTTGTCCTGGCCGCCATATGGCTGAAAATCCTTGAGAAAAATGGCATGGCTACCCCATCACCCCCCCCCCCCCCACCCCAGCCCCTTTGGGTCTTGTATGGATACTAAGGGGGACCCCGCACCCAAAATAAAACCCTATACCTACAACCCTATATACTCTGAACAGCAGTATATAGGTGGTGCAAACAAGACATGGACTGTAGGTTTGTTCTTAAGTAGAATCTGAACAGGTACATTATGAAGTGTAGCTACATCCCAAAAAAATCAATTTTTAAGCTTTTTGGAGAACATAGGGAGGGGTTATCACCCCTGTAACATTTGCTGTCTTTGCACATCTGTTCAGAACATGTCACCTCACTTTCCGTCCCAATGACAAATGTTTTTGGAAAAGTGGGGTTTTAATTGAAACAAGGATTGGTGATAAAGCATCAGTAGAGAGGAGATACCTTTTTCCCAAATTAAATCTAACAGGATAGAATTTTCCTTCCTAGGGGTAGATTTCCTCTCACTTCCTGTTTTCTCTTGCCGTTTGCAAGTAGGAGTCGTTTGTAAGTTGGATGTTTGAAAGTAGGGGCCTGCCGTATATACTCTGCAGAAATTTGCCCTATTAGATGTTGGTGTAGCCACAAGACTGGTGGGCACAGGAATGGGCCCTGCTGTGAGTTAATAGATCAAGATTTGTACTTGCATGCACCTGTCGAACCGGGCAGAAAAATTGGGCCTTTGGTGGTGGTGGTGGTGGTGGTGGACGGTGTTGCCACAAGACTGTAAGCCCTCACAGTTACTCTTGGTGGGTGCAGGAATGGGCCCTGCTGTGAGTTATTAGATCAAGATTTGTAATTGCATGCACCTGTTGAACAGGGCAGAAAAATTGGGCCTTTGGTGGTGGTGGTGGTGGTGGACGGTGTTGCCACAAGACTGTAGGCCCTCATAGTTACTCTTGGTGGGCGCAGGAATGGGCCCTGCTGTGAACTATTAGATCAAGATTTGTAATTACACGCCCCTGTTAAACAGGGGCTGAAAAATTGTGCCTTAGGCATTGGTGCTGGTGCCACAACACTGCAACCCCTCACAGATACTGTACTTGGAGCACAGCAGTCACACCTGTTGCGAAGCATCTTTTTAAAAAATTGTAATTACACGCCCCTGTTATACAGGGGCTGAAAAATTGTGCCTTAGGCACTGGTGCTGGTGCCACAACACTGCAACCCCTCACAGATACTGTACTCTGAGCACAGCAATGAGACCTGTTGCAAAGCATTGCCTAAAAATTGTAATTACACGCCCCAACAGGGGCTGAAAAATTGTGCCTTAGGCACTGGTGCTGGTGCCACAACACTGCAACCCCTCACAGATACTGTACTCTGAGCACAGCAGTCACACCTGTTGCGAAGCATCTTTTTAAAAAATTGTAATTACACGCCCCTGTTATACAGGGGCTGAAAAATTGTGCCTTAGGCACTGGTGTGGTGGCATGGATCATTGAGGAGGAGGAAGAGGATAGTCAGTGAACATAACAGGACAGTCACTCAGCATCAGCATAGGCAGTCTTGAAGGGATGTGACATTATAAATTATTCCGTTATATCCGCTTCAGGTGTCTGGTAGCTGGTGGTGATCCAAGACTGATTCATTTTTATGAAGGTCAGTCGATCAACCGAGTCGGTGGACAGGCGCACCCTATGATCGTTGACAAATCCTCCAGCAGCACTGAATGTGCGTTCGGAAAGAACGCTGGATGCAGGACAGGCCAGTAGCTCAATTGCATACTGTGCAAGCTCTGGCCAGTGATCCATCCTCAGGACCCAGTAAGCCAGAGGATTTTCGGTGGGAAAGGTGTCCAAGTCTGACCTTGCCCCTAGGTATTCCTGCACCATGTATATCAGACGCTGGCGATGGTTGCTGGAACCGATCATACCTTGGGGCTGCGGACTAAAAAATTGTCTGAACGCATCGGTCAGACGTCCACCTTCCCCACCGCTCCTTCTGCTACTGACCGAAGCCTCAGCAACTCGTCGTCCAGGACCAGGAGTTTGTAACCTCCCAGTTTCTGGGAACGCGTTGCACAGACCTTTCTGCAAGGCCTCCCTGAGATGTCTCATCCTCTGCTCCCTCTGCGACGGCAAGATAAGGTCCGCAACCTTACCCTTGTACCGTGGATCAAGGAGAGTGGCCAGCCAGTAATGGTCACTCTCCTTGATCCGAAGAACACGAGGATCCTTCCGCAGGCTTTGCAGGATCAGGGAGGCCATGCAGCGTAGGTTAGCTGAGGCATTCGGTCCGGAGTCTTCTGGGTCACTGAGGATGACATGATCGCCAGCCACCTCCTCCCAGCCACGTACAAGTCCACTGGTTTGTTGGGACTGTACATCATCCCTAAAAGACTGCTGCTGCTGATGCTGAGTGCCAGGCTCCACCTCCATGCTCACACAATCCTCCTCCTCCTCCTCCTCCTCCTCCTCTTCCTGTGTGATGGGTGGGACAGAAGGAACATTGTCTGGATAAAGGGGGCCTTGAGAGACAAGGAAGTCCTCCTCTTCCTGCCTCTGTTCTGCCTCAAGTGCCCTGTCCATTATCCCACGCAGCGTATGCTCCAACAGGTGGACAAGAGGTACAGTGTCACTGATGCATGCACTGTCACTGCTCACCATCCTCGTGGCCTCCTCAAATGGTGAGAGGACAGTGCATGCATCCCTGATCATGCTCCACTGGCGTGGGGAAAAAAAGCCAAGCTCCCCTGACCCTGTCCTGGTGCCGTAGTCGCAAAGGTACTCATTGATGGCCCTCTGCTGCGTGTGCAGTCGCTGCAGCATGGCCAACGTTGAGTTCCACCTGGTGGGCATGTCACATATTAGGCGGTTCTTGGGCAGGTTCAGCTCCTTTTGCAGCTCAGTCAGCCGAGCACTGGCATTATAAGATCGGCGGAAATGCACACAGACTTTCCTGGCCTGCCTCAGGACATCCTGTAAGCCTGGGAACCTGCCCAAGAACCGCTGCACCACCAGGTTGAGGACGTGAGCCATACAGGGCACATGGGTGAGCTGCCCCTGTCGCAGGGCGGAGAGGAGGTTGGTGCCATTATCAGAAACGACCATTCCTGGCTTAAGCTGGCGTGGCGTCAACCACCTCTCGGCCTGCCCCTGCAGAGCTGCCAGAACCTCTGGCCCAGTGTGGCTCCTGTCCCCCAAACACACCAGCGCAAGCACGGCATGGCATCTTTTTGCCTGCGTACTCGCGTAGCCCCTTGTACGCCTACGGAGCACCGCTGGTTCCGAGGACAGAGCACTCGAAGAGGACATGGAGGAAGAAGAAGAGGAGGGGGTGGAGGAGAGAGGTGTGTCACAACCAGTAGTAGCATTTTGGAGGCGTGGTGGCGGAACAACCTCCAACACTACTGCACCTTGTCCTGCATCCCTCCCAGCTGCCAATAGAGTGACCCAATGGGCCGTGAAAGAAAGATAACGTCCCTGTCCATGCCTGCTGGACCATGAGTCAGCGGTAATATGCACCTTACCGCTGACCGCCCTGTCCAGCGAGGCATGGACATTGCCTTCCACATGCCAGTAGAGAGACGGAATCGCCTTCCGTGAGAAAAAGTGGCGTTTGGGAACCTGCCACTGAGGAACCGCACATTGAACAAACTCACGGAAGGGGGCCGAGTCTATCAACTGAAAAGGCAGCAGTTGAAGTGCTAGCAATTTAGCCAAGCTAGCATTCAACCGCTGGGCATGTGGATGGCTGGGAGTATACTTCTTTCGACGGTCCAGCAGCTGGGGCAGGGAAATTTGCCTGCTACAATCGGACGTCGGTGTACTGCAAGTACTTGGTTGTGACACACCTAATTCTACACCTTCAGTCCTCTCAGAGCAGCTTTCAGAGAGGACTGAAGATATAGTGGGGATGGAGATCCCAGCTGATGAGGAGCAAGGAGAGGTCCGCTTTGTTCTTTGGTGTGGGTCTTTTATGTGTGCTTGCCAACGAGCTGCATGGCAGGTCGACATATGACTGCTCATGCTTGTGGTGCCCAAGCGGCTGATGTTTTGGCCACGCGAGATACGCTTGAGACAAATATTGCAAATAGCAGTGGTGCGATCTGATGCACTCGTCTCAAAAAAGGCCCACACCAAAGAACTTTTGTGATAACGTGCAGAGGCAGCGCCCTGCACAGGCGGAGCTCTGCGGTGTGGTACAGTTGCTGTGCTGGCCTCTAGCTGGCCTCCAGGGGGCATCCTGCCTCGTTGGACATGTGACGCTGCATCCTCCTCCTCCTCCTCCTCTCTCCCTTCAGGCACCCACGTGGAGTCAGTGACCTCATCATCCACTCCCTCTTCACCACTAGAGCAAACCTGGCAGTAAGCTGCAGCTGGTGGAACACTACTGCCAGATTGCTGTCCTTCAGCATCCCCTCTCTCTGCGCGCACACTACTGACTTCCTCAAGCTGGGTATCATCATCCGAGCCTTCGAATCGTTGGGCATCCTCCTGGAGCATGTACCCAACACTGTGCTCAAACAGTTCGGGGGACTCCTCAGGAGGACATGGTGGGTCTAGGGAAGGGGTGGCTGATGATGCCATTGAGTACGCGTTGGCAGCTGCTCTGCCAGTACCCTGAGCCTGGGTGAGAGAGGATGAGGAGGATGAGGAGGGCTTGGTCATCCATTCTACCAAGCCTTCGGCATGATGCGGCTCCACATGTCCAGCTGCCGAAAACAAAGACAAGCGTGTCCCATGGCCACGTGCTGATGACGATGCACGACCACGTCCACGGCCAGCACTGTTGTCTCTAGAAACAGAGCCTGCCTGCCCTGTGTTCTTGCCTCGGCACGCTCTGCCTCTCCTTGGCGGTCTTCCAGCCATTGTAGTCGGTAGTGTATATAGTATAAAAAATAGAACTCCTATGTGTGCTCACAACACACTGTAGGTCCTATGGGTGCTGACACTAACACACTATAGGTACTATGTGTGCTGCTGACAAGAAAATATAGGAGCTCTGTTTGCTGCCACTAACACACTAGAAGTCCTATTGGTGCTTCTGAGATGAAAATATAGGAGCTCTGTGTGATGCCACTAACACACTAGAAGTCCTATGGGTGCTGCTGAGAAGAAAATATAGGAGCTCTGTGTGATGCCACTAACACACTAGAAGTCCTATGGGTGCTTCTGAGATGAAAATATAGGAACTCTGTGTGATACCACTAACACACTAGAAGTCCTATGGGTGCTTCTGAGAAGAAAATATAGGAGCTCTGTTTGCTGCCACTAACACACTAGAAGTCCTATGGGTGCTGCTGAGAAGAAAATATAGGAGCTCTGTGTGATGCCACTAACACACTAGAAGTCCTATGGGTGCTTCTGAGATGAAAATATAGGAGCTCTGTGTGATGCCACTAACACACTAGAAGTCCTATGGGTGCTGCTGAGAAGAAAATATAGGAGCTCTGTGTGATGCCACTAACACACTAGAAGTCCTATGGGTGCTTCTGAGATGAAAATATAGGAGCTCTGTGTGATGCCACTAACACACTAGAAGTCCTATGGGTGCTGCTGAGAAGAAAATATAGGAGCTCTGTTTGCTGCCACTAACACACTAGAAGTCCTATGGGTGCTGCTGAGAAGAAAATATAGGAGCTCTGTGTGATGCCACTAACACACTAGAAGTCCTATGGGTGCTGCTGAGAAGAAAATATAGGAGCTCTGTTTGCTGCCACTAACACACTAGAAGTCCTATGGGTGCTGCTGAGAAGAAAATATAGGAGCTCTGTGTGATGCCACTAACACACTAGAAGTCCTATGGGTGCTTCTGAGATGAAAATATAGGAGCTCTGTGTGATGCCACTAACACACTAGAAGTCCTATGGGTGCTGCTGAGAAGAAAATATAGGAGCTCTGTGTGATGCCACTAACACACTAGAAGTCCTATGGGTGCTTCTGAGATGAAAATATAGGAACTCTGTGTGATGCCACTAACACACTAGAAGTCCTATGGGTGCTGCTGAGAAGAAAATATAGGAGCTCTGTTTGCTGCCACTAACACACTAGAAGTCCTATGGGTGCTGCTGAGAAGAAAATATAGGAGCTCTGTGTGATGCCACTAACACACTAGAAGTCCTATGGGTGCTTCTGAGATGAAAATATAGGAGCTCTGTGTGATGCCACTAACACACTAGAAGTCCTATGGGTGCTGCTGAGAAGAAAATATAGGAGCTATGTGTGATGCCACTAACACACTAGAAGTCCTATGGGTGCTTCTGAGATGAAAATATAGGAGCTCTGTGTGATGCCACTAAAACACTAGAAGTCCTATGGGTGCTTCTGAGATGAAAATATAGGAGCTCTGTTTGCTGCCACTAACACACTAGAAGTCCTATGGGTGCTGCTGAGAAGAAAATATAGGAGCTCTGTGTGATGCCACTAACACACTAGAAGTCCTATGGGTGCTTCTGAGATGAAAATATAGGAGCTCTGTGTGATGCCACTAACACACTAGAAGTCCTATGGGTGCTGCTGAGAAGAAAATATAGGAGCTCTGTTTGCTGCCACTAACACACTAGAAGTCCTATGGGTGCTGCTGAGAAGAAAATATAGGAGCTCTGTGTGATGCCACTAACACACTAGAAGTCCTATGGGTGCTGCTGAGAAGAAAATATAGGAGCTCTGTTTGCTGCCACTAACACACTAGAAGTCCTATGGGTGCTGCTGAGAAGAAAATATAGGAGCTCTGTGTGATGCCACTAACACACTAGAAGTCCTATGGGTGCTTCTGAGATGAAAATATAGGAGCTCTGTGTGATGCCACTAACACACTAGAAGTCCTATGGGTGCTGCTGAGAAGAAAATATAGGAGCTCTGTGTGATGCCACTAACACACTAGAAGTCCTATGGGTGCTTCTGAGATGAAAATATAGGAACTCTGTGTGATGCCACTAACACACTAGAAGTCCTATGGGTGCTGCTGAGAAGAAAATATAGGAGCTCTGTTTGCTGCCACTAACACACTAGAAGTCCTATGGGTGCTGCTGAGAAGAAAATATAGGAGCTCTGTGTGATGCCACTAACACACTAGAAGTCCTATGGGTGCTTCTGAGATGAAAATATAGGAGCTCTGTGTGATGCCACTAACACACTAGAAGTCCTATGGGTGCTGCTGAGAAGAAAATATAGGAGCTATGTGTGATGCCACTAACACACTAGAAGTCCTATGGGTGCTTCTGAGATGAAAATATAGGAGCTCTGTGTGATGCCACTAAAACACTAGAAGTCCTATGGGTGCTTCTGAGATGAAAATATAGGAGCTCTGTTTGCTGCCACTAACACACTAGAAGTCCTATGGGTGCTGCTGAGAAGAAAATATAGGAGCTCTGTGTGATGCCACTAACACACTAGAAGTCCTATGGGTGCTTCTGAGATGAAAATATAGGAGCTCTGTGTGATGCCACTAACACACTAGAAGTCCTATGGGTGCTGCTGAGAAGAAAATATAGGAGCTCTGTTTGCTGCCACTAACACACTAGAAGTCCTATGGGTGCTGCTGAGAAGAAAATATAGGAGCTCTGTGTGATGCCACTAACACACTAGAAGTCCTATGGGTGCTGCTGAGAAGAAAATATAGGAGCTCTGTTTGCTGCCACTAACACACTAGAAGTCCTATGGGTGCTGCTGAGAAGAAAATATAGGAGCTCTGTGTGATGCCACTAACACACTAGAAGTCCTATGGGTGCTTCTGAGATGAAAATATAGGAGCTCTGTGTGATGCCACTAACACACTAGAAGTCCTATGGGTGCTGCTGAGAAGAAAATATAGGAGCTCTGTGTGATGCCACTAACACACTAGAAGTCCTATGGGTGCTTCTGAGATGAAAATATAGGAACTCTGTGTGATGCCACTAACACACTAGAAGTCCTATGGGTGCTGCTGAGAAGAAAATATAGGAGCTCTGTTTGCTGCCACTAACACACTAGAAGTCCTATGGGTGCTTCTGAGAAGAAAATATAGGAGCTCTGTGTGATGCCACTAATACACTAGAAGTCCTATGGGTGCTTCTGAGATGAAAATATAGGAACTCTGTGTGATGCCACTAACACATTAGAAGTCCTATGGGTGATGCTAAGAAGAAAATATAGGAGCTCTGTTTGCTGCCACTAACACACTAGAAGTCCTATGGGTGCTGCTGAGAAGAAAATATAGGAGCTCTGTGTGATGCCACTAACACACTAGAAGTCCTATGGGTGCTTCTGAGATGAAAATATAGGAGCTCTGTGTGATGCCACTAACACACTAGAAGTCCTATGGGTGCTGCTGAGAAGAAAATATAGGAGCTCTGTGTGATGCCACTAACACACTAGAAGTCCTATGGGTGCTTCTGAGATGAAAATATAGGAACTCTGTGTGATGCCACTAACACACTAGAAGTCCTATGGGTGCTGCTGAGAAGAAAATATAGGAGCTCTGTTTGCTGCCACTAACACACTAGAAGTCCTATGGGTGCTTCTGAGAAGAAAATATAGGAGCTCTGTGTGATGCCACTAACACACTAGAAGTCCTATGGGTGCTTCTGAGATGAAAATATAGGAACTCTGTGTGATGCCACTAACACATTAGAAGTCCTATGGGTGCTGCTAAGAAGAAAATATAGGAGCTCTGTTTGCTGCCACTAACACACTAGAAGTCCTATGGGTGCTGCTGAGAAGAAAATATAGGAGCTCTGTGTGATGCCACTAACACACTAGAAGTCCTATGGGTGCTTCTGAGATGAAAATATAGGAGCTCTGTGTGATGCCACTAACACACTAGAAGTCCTATGGGTGCTGCTGAGAAGAAAATATAGGAGCTCTGTGTGATGCCACTAACACACTAGAAGTCCTATGGGTGCTTCTGAGATGAAAATATAGGAACTCTGTGTGATGCCACTAACACACTAGAAGTCCTATGGGTGCTGCTGAGAAGAAAATATAGGAGCTCTGTTTGCTGCCACTAACACACTAGAAGTCCTATGGGTGCTTCTGAGAAGAAAATATAGGAGCTCTGTGTGATGCCACTAACACACTAGAAGTCCTATGGGTGCTTCTGAGATGAAAATATAGGAACTCTGTGTGATGCCACTAACACATTAGAAGTCCTATGGGTGCTGCTAAGAAGAAAATATAGGAGCTCTGTTTGCTGCCACTAACACACTAGAAGTCCTATGGGTGCTTCTGAGAAGAAAATATAGGAGCTCTGTGTGATGCCACTAACACACTAGAAGTCCTATGGGTGCTTCTGAGATGAAAATATAGGAACTCTGTGTGATGCCACTAACACATTAGAAGTCCTATGGGTGCTGCTGAGAAGAAAATATAGGAGCTCTGTTTGCTGCCACTAACACACTAGAAGTCCTATGGGTGCTGCTGAGAAGAAAATATAGGAGCTCTGTGTGATGCCACTAACACACTAGAAGTCCTATGGGTGCTGCTGAGAAGAAAATATAGGAGCTCTGTTTGCTGCCACTAACACACTAGAAGTCCTATGGGTGCTGCTGAGAAGAAAATATAGGAGCTCTGTTTGCTGCCACTAACACACTAGAAGTCCTATGGGTGCTGCTGAGAAGAAAATATAGGAGCTCTGTGTGATGCCACTAACACACTAGAAGTCCTATGGGTGCTGCTGAGAAGAAAATATAGGAGCTCTGTTTGCTGCCACTAACACACTAGAAGTCCTATGGGTGCTGCTGAGAAGAAAATATAGGAGCTCTGTTTGCTGCCACTAACACACTAGAAGTCCTATGGGTGCTGTTGGGGTGCAATGCTGTGCTAACAGCACTGCGGTTGGTACTACTGCAATACTGTACTAACAGTAAGCATGCACCAGACTAATCCCCAGCAGCAGCTAATAACACGCTAACTGTGCAATCAGCAGCAATGAACGATCAATGACTTAGGTAGCAATGGTTTAGCAAAGAAATAGCCAATGGTTTAGCAAAGAAGAGCAAATCTTTCAGTATCAAGCAAAGACAGAATCAGCAGACTGATCTCTCCTAAAGCCGGAACTCATGTGACCGGGGCCGATGGCGTGGCGGCCTTTTAAATGGTGGGGCATGTACTAAAGCCCCTGAGCTGTAATTGGCTACAGGCGTCCTGCCTGTAGCCAATTATTGCTCTCCGAGTTTCGGGCGCTGTGATTGGCCAAGCATGCGGGGTCACAGTGCATGCTTGGCCAATCATCAGCCAGCAATGCACTGCGCCGGCCGCGCCGGCCGCAATGCATTGCGGGGCCGCTCGCATCACACGAATGTGATGCGAACGGCCCAAATAGTTCTGGGCTCGACGAGCGAGCGAACGCCCGGTGCTCGATTCGAACATGGGTTCGAATCGAGCACCGGGCCCATCCCTAGTGAGGGGTTTCTATATTTTGCTACTCTCAATGTACACTATGCTGCTCAAATGTTTTACTGGACTCAGATCCCAATGACTTTGCTTGCTGTTGTTTCTCTCCCCAATGGGTCTGGGCCTCCTGGGTCCATCCTGCGTCTATTTCCCCCTGGTGTTTCGTGATGGCTCCCCCAGATACTGAGCTGCTGACCATTCTATCATGGAACGTCAGGGGGCTTAACTCTAAGTATAAGAGATCGATCTTGTTCCAATATTTGAAAATGCACAACCCGCACATAGTGCTGCTGCAGGAGACCCACTTGACTGGCAGTAAGGTCCTTGCTTTGAAAAAACCCTGGGTGCAGAGGGCTATTCATGCAACCTATTCTTCATACTCCCGCGGGGTCTCTATTCTAATTAGTAAACGAATTACGTGTATAATTCATGATGTCCATTTAGATCCCCAGGGTAAATTTGTTATGGTTGTATTGAGTTTGTACGCACAGAAATATGTAATTGTGAATGTCTATTTGCCTCCGCCGAGCCAGATTCAGATTCTTTACACGCTGTACGAGAGGATTGCCCCGCATTGCCCTGCACATGTCCTGTTCATGGGAGACTTCAATGCCACTCTGTCCCGAGACCTGGATAGACCTACTCCCCAGCCGACCTTTAATTCTGATCTTGGTACATGGGCCCAGGCGACGGGGTTTCAGGAGGTTTGGAGGTGGCTTCACCCTCGTGACAGAATGTATTCTTGCTTCTCAGCCACATTTAAAACCTCATCTCGAATTGATTTGGCTTTTGCCAACTCTTCCCTATTAGCTCGTGTCTGTGAGGCGAGCTACCTCCCCTCTGGCCTCTCCGACCACCATCCACTTAAATTGACCATTGGGGCTGGCAGGTCCCGGGACAGAGCCATGTGGCGGCTGCAGCCCCATTGGATTAACAATGAGGCGGTCCATGATAGAGTCTCTCCTCTCCTGCAGGAGTTCTGGGCACACAATCAGGGGTCGGCTTCCCTGGAGGTGACGTGGGATGCCTCCAAGGCTCACGGCAGGGGACAATATATCTCTGCTGTGGCTGCGGTGAAGGCGGAGCTTGGAGACGCTGTTTCTAACCTGCAGCACAGGGTTGACGAGGCCACGACTAAATACACTGACTCAGCTACGGCCTCTAATTTTGATTGTTTGTCCTCGCTTCGGCGGGAACTTCATCTCCAAGTGTCCGAAATTACCAGGTTGGGTATACAACGTAGTAGACAGGAATATTTTGAGTTTGGGGACAAGAATAGCAAACTACTTGCACTTCTAGCGCAGCAGGATAGGCCCTCGACAGTCATACCAGAGATCCTCACGAATGATGGCGTTTTGGTCCACTCTCAGGAGGATATTCTCTCTGCATTTACAGCTTTCTATACCTCCCTGTATGTCTCTTCGCTCCCCGCAGACTTTGACCCTGCACCCATGATGTCTATACTGGATACGTTGGCTCTGGGGTGGCTCTCTGATGCGGAAAGGCAACTCCTCGTCTCAGATATCACTCCAGAGGAAGTTGTTCGGGCCATTAAATCATTCCCGACAGGCAAAGCCCCGGGCCCAGATGGACTTCCCATAGACTATTATAGTACCCATGCTGAACTTATTGCCCCTAAGCTGGCACAGCTGTTTCAGGCCTGCTTGCAACAGGGCTCCCTACCGCCCTCAATGAGAGAAGCGCATGTTGTTCTCATCCCAAAGCCTAATAAAGACCCTAGGCTGTGTGCCTCCTACAGGCCGATCGCCCTCCTTAACTGTGATTTAAAAATTCTTACCAAACTACTGGCCACTAGACTTAGCAAGGTTATCAAATCCTTGATTGACTCTGACCAAACTGGCTTCATGCCCGGTAGATCCACAGATGTAAACATTCGTAGGCTGTTTTCTAACATCCATGCTCCACATGACAACCAAGGTACTAGGACTATTGCCACACTTGATATGGAGAAAGCGTTCGATACAGTGGAATGGGTTTATCTGTGGGAGGTGCTTAGGAGAATGGGATTCCCTCTTAAGTTCATTGATTGGATGCGTACGCTCTATACTGATCCGTTGGCGCGTATCAAGCTTAGTGGCACCTTGTCTCCCCCGTTCCCACTCCAGAGGGGCACCAGACAGGGATGCCCTCTCTCCCCGGCCCTCTTCGCCCTGGCCATGGAACCTATTGCAGAAGCCCTTAGGAGCTCGGCTGAGATCCGTGGTCTTAGGGTGGGCTGGTTGGAGGAGAGAGTGGCTCTCTACGCAGATGACCTCCTGCTTTTTTTGAACGATGCTGGTGATTCTCTGCGGGGTGGTCTTGGGATCATGGAAGCCTTTTCCGCCTTCACTGGGCTGCGAGTGAACTGGCACAAGTCTCAACTGTTCCCGGTGGATGAGGGGGCCAGGTCCTCCTCACCCCCCTCCCTTCCGCTTCAGTGGGTCGATCAGTTTACTTACCTAGGCATTGTTGTCTCCAAAGAGAGTGCAAGCTTTGTGCGGCTCAATCTTGACCCTGTCCTGGTGGCAGTTAGGACCAAACTGAAGGCATGGAGCAATCTCCCCCTTTCCCTCATTGGCCGTATTAACCTTCTTAAAATGAAAGTCCTCCCTAAATTTACTTATATTTTTCGGAATTCCCCGCAATGGTTAACCAAGGCTTTCTTTAATTCTCTAAGGCGGCTCTTCCTCACCTTTCTTTGGGGGCCTAGGCCGCCTAGATTTAAATACGCTACCTTGACCAGGCCTGTGGACAATGGAGGTTTGGCTCTCCCTGACTGTCACAAGTACTTTTTGGCCACCCAGCTCGTGACCGCCCATTGGTGGCTGCAGCCGGACTTGACCAATTCTGCGGTGGTGCTGGAGGCGGCTATAGTGGGGTCTCTGGAGGCCCTGCAGGGGCTGCTGTTTAGGGGTCCTAGGACGCCCCACCATCTCACACCTTCTATGCGAACCACTTTGCGGGCATGGAGGGTGGGAAAGGAGCTGAGGACACCCCAGCCTAACTCCTGGTCTCCCCACACCCCCCTGTGGCTGAATCCCAACCTCCCGCAGTTCAACACCATCCCCGATCCGCAGGCCTGGGCCAAATACAAAGTTCTTACTCTCAAACATGTGATCACTAACGGGGAGCTTTCCCCCTTCCATGTTTTACGCGCTAATTTTCAGGTTCCTCCACAGCTCCATTTCAGGTACCTACAAATTGCCCATGCCTTCAGATGTCAGTTCTTGGGCCAACCGGTTGTCTTGGAATATTCTGAGCTCGAATCCACCCTTCGAGTGAAGGACCTGGAGAAACCCACGTCCCAACTCTATGGGTCCTTGTTGGCTGCCGCCGCCCCCAAGTTGTCCTCCCTCCGCAGGAAATGGGTGGCGGACATACCGGGGTTGGACGAGGACGACTGGAGGGAAATTTGGGACTTTCCCTTCTCCCATCTAGTCTCAGCACGGGATAAACTTGTACAATACAAAATTGTACACAGAGCTCATTATACGCCTCATAGACTGCACCAGATGTCACCGTCACATTCCTCGGAGTGCTGGCGCTGCTCACATCAGGTGGGGAATTTTTTCCACATCTTCTGGGATTGCTCAGCGGTAGCCCACTATTGGGCGGAAGTTCTCCGGGTAATTGCTAAGGTCTCAAAAACTCATGTTGCTTATGACCCTAGATACTGTCTGCTGGGACTAGTGGAACAACTGCCGGTGCTCCGATCAAAAAAGATACTCAGCTCCCTGCTACTGTACTATGCTCGTAAAGCTATCACGATGCATTGGAAAAAGTCATCTCCCCCCTCTGTTGGGTTTTGGAAAAACCTGGTTAATGCTAGTTTACCCCTCTATAAGGACACCTACTCCGGTAGGGGCTGCCCACAAAAGTTTGAGAAGATATGGACATGTTGGTTGGACGATGCTACCACGGCTAATGCTGCAGTGCTGAGTGTATAGGCCAGCAGTCGCCGGCTGGCCTGTTGGGGTGTTGATCGATCCCCCCCCCCCCCCCCCCAGGATGCTATTTCCTCCTGATACCACTTTGAGCACTGTTCACCCTGAACTGATCCCCCTCCCCGTATTGGGGTTGTAGGTTTAGTAGGTTGTGTATGTTTACTGTTGTCCCATGCTACGACCTGTTCCTGTAGCGGGACTATGGCCCCTGTGTGGGCAACTGTCTGGCCCATATGCGGGCTATTTTTGTGTGTTGAAAACTTAATAAAAATGATTTTACAAAAAAAAAAAAAAAAACGACCGTGTGTAGGGAACCAAGCGGTTCCCTCGTTTTTCCTGTCATTATTCACGGCGTTTTTTTAACCGCCGTGAATAATGATCGTGTGTACGCGGCATAAGTCTGGAATTTCCAGCTGACAGGTGAAACTGCTGGGATGAGTCACTGCTTGTTAAAATGCCAGTGGATGCAGGCTCTTTAACAACCAGGAGTCACATTTAGCAGTGATAATACCACTGCTAACTATTTTGATTCACTCTGCAGCTACAGATTTGTTCGGCCAAACACCCATTTGTTCGGCTGTTGTCACAAGAGTCTTCATAGACTGCACACAGTGCAGAAGTTTTCCTCATAGTGTTTCCCCTGCTGGTTAAATGTTCTTAGCCTATTAATAGTTGAATGTTCTTAAGCTATTTTTCTCTTAGGGGTTGCTACATTCACCCAGTAATAAGTAGCTAGGAAACTATTTCCCATAAACATTTAAACAAACATATTACAAACATTACAGGAATTTTTCATTACGCTAGCACGAATGTTGAGGCTCTTTTTTTTTATAAATTAGCCCCTTATGCCGCATACACACGATCGGAAATTCCGACAAGAAAACCATAGATTTTTTTTCCGACGGAATGTTGGCTCAAACTTGTGTTGCATACACACGGTCACGCAAATGTTGTCGGAAATTCCAACCGCCAAGAACGCAGTGACGTACAACACTACAAAGAGCCGAGAAAAATTAAGTTCAATGATCCCGAGCATGCGTCAAATTGATTCCGAGCATGCGTAGGATTTTTGTGCGTCGGAATATGCCAGAATCAGCTCTCAAATTTTTGTTGTTGGAAATTCCGACAGAAAATGTCCAATGGAGCCTACACACGGTTGGAATTTCCGACCAAAAGCTCACATCAAACTTTTCTTGTCGGAATTTCCGATCGTGTGAACGCGGCATAAGTTTCCTAAAAGCCCTTCCCAATGCTTGCATATAGTTCATAGTGGGCTTTTGTTCTATGTGTAAAGCATTATAAACAAATTGTGAAAACTTTGTCAACATGACATTTTTTTATGTTCTTATTTTCTTTATCTGTGGTCTGAGGTTCATGCCACAATAATTTATACAGTGATACATGGCACACAAGAGCTCTGAACAATTTGCTAGCAGTGAGGCACGTGTCCAACAATGTTGACAAATATCCATATTCTGCATATCATTATTTTAAAAGTAGGCAATTACACAAGTTAATGTAGAACCAGCATTTTGGACACACTCATAATCAACCAATGTTTACACTCCCAATTGCACTCTATGCAAAAATAAAAATGTTAAAAAATAATAACATACTGTATGTCAACACAACACATCACTATGTTACACTGTATATTTGTTAGCATATCTTAGTGTTAAAGTGTAAAAACCTTACTATATACCATTATATCACACAGCACTGTAAAGGCAAAAAAACACCAACAAAAAATAGTTCACTAGTTGCATTTGCAAAATGTAATGATTTAATAATATATATCCAGCTGTATTCATTCATGCAAAGTTTTGCTTAAATTTTTTTTAAAGGCTCGAGGTTTTTTACCTTCATGCATTCTATGCATGAAGGTAAAATAATTCTTCTGTGTGCAGTGGCCCCCTGCAGCCCCCCCCCTAATACTTACCTGAGCTCCCTCTCAATCCAGCAATGTACACAAGAGCTGAGCTTCTCCTGGGTCTCTCATTCCTCATTGGCTGAGACAGCAGCCGGAGCCATTGTATAAATATTGTATAAATATACACACCTATAAGGCATTTGAGCCTCCAAGCCATGTGGGGAAACTGTTTTATTAGTTGGATATTGTTAAATGTCTTTTTGTATTTTGTTAAAACTATACTCTTTAATAAAAAACAATTGAAAGAAATTTGACCTAAGGTCATCTATCTGTAGTGTTTACTCATCTCTCTCCAAAGCTCTACGTGCCGTTTCTTTCTGCTGCTCCGTTCCTCTGTTATCAGCAGAGTCACTTCTGACAAGTTCTCCGACACACAAGATAACAGCAGCTGAAAATTTGTGTCAGGTAGGGAGCTTAGAGGTAGATAAGCAGAGAGCTTGTCTATTCACAATACAGCTCTGCATGTTCCTTCATTCCTCTGCCTATGTGGAGGGGGGGGGGGTGTGCCTTTTCTCTAATCAGCTCTCACACAGTGTATGCCCAGACTCCACACCCACTGCTGAATGAGGAAGAAAGATTTCTAACACAAGTTGCACTTTCTAAAATGTGTAGAAAGCTGAAGACAGCAGATATACAAATAAAACTTATGTAGAGAGATTTGTTTCATCTCTGTGTATCATCTGAGTCTGTTTACTTCACTGGGTATAGGAGAGAGTTTACAACCACTTTAAAGTTGTTTAGTCAATTTATAAAACTGATTTTTTTTTTCAGCCCGTGAATATTTGTAAAATAATTGATGTGGCTCATAGACTGAAAAGTTTGGAGATGAAAGCTAATATTTTGTAGCTCTGACAAATACCTGAAATCTTGGGATATGTATATGACAGTATATTGGAATAACTCAGGACCTGTTTAATGACGGAAATCAGAGTCACACAGATCATTATATACAGTAAACTGAGCTGGTTCTTACCTCTCCCTCTGCATCTAATCTGCTGACTTCATCAGACATGCTTGTCAAGTTACCAGCATGCAGCAACGAGTCATCATCTTTTGAGGGACTGTTTACCGCTTCCATGTCATCAAAGAATATATTTATGTCCTTAACTCCTGGAATTAAGTAAACACAATCGATTCTTTAGAAATAAACATCTTAAAATGAAAGTAATTAAATACAAGCATACAACATACATAATGCATCATTGTCTGCACTCCAATATGCATTCAGGATCACTTGTCCTCAAATTCTCTGATAAATTGTTTTATGGTACATGCATTCTAAGTAGTGCGTAGGTATTTATTATCATTTACAGAGATCACAGTAGACAAATAACAATGCCTTCATGTAATTTTTGTTCCAGAATAAGAAACCCATCTTTGTTTAGGCATTATTCACATTTAGTTTCTACTTCACAAATTAAAATTATTTCTCAAGATGTCACAGTCATGTCAGAAGCCTACTGTATATATTCAGACCTGTTTGTGTACACGTCCTCTCATACAGATCTCCCCACTTGCTACACAGAGTAAGCCCTTGCTGCTTTCAGAAGCGTTTCACACTATTTTTTTGCCACTATATGCCCCTCAATGTTAGCCATGCACATATCCAGACGTTTATAGGCATAAAAAAAAAACAGGGTCAGCGCAATCAGGAGAGGAGCGTTTCAGTGTAAAATGCTTGTTGCTCCTAAACGCACTTTAGCGCAAGGTGCGTGGAGAGTTTTGCTTTAGTGCAAGGCGCGTCGAGAGCTTGGGCGTTCATTCAATTCAATGGCCAGAATAAATTAATATTCTGGCCAATGGAATGAATAAATGCCGAAGCACTTGATACGCCTAAGCATTTCTGCAAAACGCAGCTTTAGGCACATTTTTAATGCTGCTTTTTCTACCCCTGAAGCGTAGGCATCCAGGGGAGGAAAAAAAACGTCCTGTGTGTATGGGGCCTAAACATTGGGGAGGGAGACAACCACCTCTCAGTCTGGGAACAGTCATTTGCTTAAAGCTCAAGAACTGCTGTTTTAATAATAAAATAAAAGGATTAAATTGTTTGTAGCTGGCTATTGTGACACATGCTGTGACATGGATTTATTGAAATGTTGCTGATAAATCCACTTTAAGAGACAACCATTTCCAGCGAAGCCCAAAAAACAAACTGTTTGTGCCTACAATAGGAGACACAAATTGGTGACTGTTTACAAAATGAATTCCAATAATAAAACACCCTTCTTCAAATTTATTATATAAACACATTATACTTGAGGCGAGCTACACTTAATCTGTCAATCTTCAATGAACCAAGTGGGCTCCTATTCCTATGCAAAAAAGAATACGGTGTGATACCCATAGTTTTGCAATTAGGTTTACTTCCAAACTATCACTTATTTCCATTCAGCTTCAGTTCAACTGTTTTGTGCATACCACTCTCTTTTTACGCCATCGCTATAAATTGTACACGTGCAACCCATCTAGATATAAGCATCAGACAGGAAATGCCCTTAAGGAAGGCTGAGGAAGGGGGGGCCCTTCCTGAAACGTGTTCTATTTTCCTGGCGGTTAGGAGAAGATCAGTTGGGTTCACGCTGTAGTTTCTATTCAGTCCGGCACAGAGCAGCTGCTCTGTACAGCACAGATGATGGCTTCTGGCTAGTTGCACCTGAGACGCTGACTCGTTACCTGCTTGGGCGCTTTGAAACACTGGACTGCATAAGTGTTAGCGCTGTGGCTGCTCCATGCTCCTACACTTTTTTGTGCATTTCCACCTGAGTGTGCTTTTTATTTTGTTCACCCAATAAAAAAAATTAATTACTACACTACTTGTTACTTTCTTTCAAATTAAGCACACCAATTCCCCTACTATATTACAGATGGCTGCCCTTGACCTCCGTAGGTAGTATTAGATTGATTTTATGGGTTTGTATGTATTGATCAGGGCTTGACAAATTTGCTTGAAATCTAGGAGCCAGCTAAAAAAGTTAGGAGCCAGGTTTTTTTTTTTAACGACCGACAAACATCCTGTCTTTGAAGAGGAATACCGTTGTTATGGTAGCAGCTAGCTACCATAACCCCGGTATCCTCTTCAAGAGCCGGCGGTTCTCTTTCAGATAAAAGTGGTCTCTGATTAACGGATTAGCAGATTAACTATGAGATCACTTTTAATGGCTGCTAAGAGGCTGAGCCGACCGCTTCCACCCACTCCACAGCTCGGAGCTCCAGTGAGCGAGGTGGTGCCAGAGCAGAGAGCTGTGACTGGCATTCACCAGCTCTATGCTTGGGGAGCTGTGAGAACCAAGCCATCGGCAGTGTTCAAACGCTCAGTTCTCAGTGCAGAGGTGCCGGGGGACAAATGCAGCATCAGACCAATGCTGCAACCACCTAGGTAAGTATAAATCTACAATAACCCTGATTCCCATACTTCTGTTTTAACACTCTGAATTGTCATCTAAAGGAATCTTTTTAACCAGAGTGTCTTCTGGGTTCTTCAGGGGTGCCTTGGCAAAATGCTTAAAAACTGCAAAAAAATTATGGGGTGGATCAAGTACTTTTTGTTATACAAAGTTACAGTTCATTGTGCAGGTGTCCTAAAAACTGATGACAGCGTTCTTGTTTTCCCCTTCACTGCCCTTCTCTGTTTCTCCCATTAGCTGAATGAGGTAGAAGAGAAATGCTGCAATAGTAGTCAATGCCGGTGTGCAAAGGTGTATTTGCTTTGTATTGATAAATCACATCTAATGCTGGGAGTTTTACACGTGTGGATGCTGCTGGGTTTAGTAAAATTAGTTAGTTTTTGTTGGTTTTTTTAATTTTAGAATGGGTTGCTGTGAGATTGCTTATAATTTTAAAGGGTGCCTTGACTGAAAAAAAGGTTGAGAAACACTTATTTAAAGCCATTATTACATTTGCATGTCGTATTCCCCTTTATATTGGAGGAACAGTCTGTACCTGGATAATGAATCTCAGTGTTTCCATTTGATAGTGCACACTTGCCAGAAGAGGAAGCCTCCATCCTTATTGACCTTCGGAGAGGCGGTAGTGAGGAATGTCTGACGACAATGTGATCGTTCGGCACGGACTGACTCTCCACACTTTTCCTTTGATGAATCTGCACTTGGTTTTTAGACCCATGAATGGATATGCTTATTCCTAGAAAAGAAAATACATATGTTGCATACAAGGTGATAAGATACAATGGGAGATCTTGATGAAAACTGTAGTAGGGTTCTTCTGTGTAAAATAAGCTTATTTGTGCACAAAATTAAAAAGAAAGCATGAAGCTGCTTTTGAACAGATTTAGCTGTGCATCTGTCTGCTCTTATCAACTCTAACCTGCCCAAAGATTGGATTTAATCTAACTTTAAAGTACGGTATATTCATACCCAATTGCTAAAATCTCATAAAAATGTTTATCACGTTAATTTTTTTTTTAAAAGTTACTTTCATTCTTTTTAAATCTTCAGTTTTTATTGACATAATACCTGGTGATCCTGCAATAAAGATCCTTGTTACATGGGGGTCCGCTGAACTGTGTTCAGGGGGGGGCATCATTTTAAGGTCATCCATGCTCGGTCCCTTTTTGACAATGTCATGAAGGGGAGGGGCTTAGTCATTATGACATAAAGCGCAGGCATGCAAAGGTTTGAGAAACCTGATGCAAAAGATTAATAGAAGGATCAAGCTGCCATTGTCTGATACCTGTAGTTCTTCAGCGATAGGGCAGGCACTGACAGCGTATTCAGTCTCTTGTCTTGGCCACTGCACGTCACACACCTGTGGGAGGAGCCAGCGCCATGCCGGCCGGATCGGCATAGGCTCATTTACACAGGCAAAGGCAGGCTGAGGCAGCAGCCAATCACGGAACAGCCGGGTCAGGGTCACGGTGATGTTAAGCAGAGGCCCGAGCGGCAGAGCCAATCCGATGCTCGGGCCGGGGATGAGGAGGGAGGGACGGATAGTCGGAAAAGACTGAGAGCAGCCCCAGCCCCCAGGCCAGCAGCAGTCTGCAGACTTAGAAAAAAAAGTCCACGGCTGCCGCGGAGGCGGCCATTGCAACACAGGGGGCAAGTGTGTGTCTTCACTCTGACTTCCAGGGGGGGGCAATTGACCCCCCTTACCCTATGGAGCGGACGCCCATGCCTTGTTATGTGTTTCTGTGTTGCCAGCCTACCACACTCGTCCCTGGTGGAGACCGTCCTGACACATACTGCGCTAGCATGATCTGCCATGGAAATTATCAGGAAGCTAGTACAGAGCAATCATATGTAGGCAACACTGGAGCAAATGAATGTAGAATGGAAGTGGCTGAAAAGGGCTGGAGGAGATCAGCAGCATGAAGAAGAGTTAAAAATTACATTTTGCAGAAAAAAAAAACATTGCAGTTGCTTATGATACACGGTTGATAAAACTAAATATCATCCAGTTAGTGATTACATTTACTTTAATAGCATTTACAGAAAAAAATAATGTGCATCAATTCACTCATTCTTACTTATAGCTACGGTATAGTATTTGGCACTGGGGTGAACATGATGGTTAAACTACACTGAACTCTGGCATGATAATAGAAAGCTATACTGATGTTTAAAGAATTGGCAGACTCTGTGAGCTGATGCATGTCGAAGAGCTTTGTTCTGTAGCTCACCCAGCACTTACTGACACACCTTGGGGTATTTCAAATAATTTATTAGGCCAAGCATAGCCTAAAAGGAGAGAGGATTAGCAAGTGTACTTATACAAACAATCAATAAGACAATTACATTTCTCTGAGAGATATGGTTAAACACCTGCAGTATTCTGAATAACAGTAATGAACAGAAATGACCTGTATTTACCTAGCAACAGTATATAAAGACAGTCCTAACTTGTTATAATAGTCCCTTTTTTAATCCCACAGTGATTGAGGAAAAAAAGATTTGGCTGGAAAAGTTGGGGCCCATGAAGAAAGTACAACAGTCAGGGCCATCTTTTCCATTGGGCACGCTGGGCAGTTGCCCGGGGGCCACACTTGCCTAAGGGGCCCCACCGGCTGCCCAGCGACCCCAGGAAAAAATGGTGGGAAGCGGCGGGTCAGAACTGTGCATGCGCAGTTTGCGGAATTCGCCGAGAAGATCCGATCCTCCACGAGTGCTGCCTCTGTCTGTCAGCCGATGATGACGTAAGCCACACCTGCTAGACTTAAAAAAAAAAAAGCAGGAGGAGCTGAGGGTGAATGGACAGAGTAGAGTGGTCAGAGCAGACAGCACAGCAGGCTTGAAGCAGAGTGTGGCGGAGTCGGACGCCTGTCGGCAGTGCCGGTTTTCGTGAGCCTGTAACCTGCCCAGCCACCAGTCAGTACAGACACGGAGTGCCCTGGTCGGTGTCGTACGGTGAGTGGCTGTCTTGCTGACTGTGCAGCTTGCACAAAGAGATCGGGGGGTGGTCTGTTACTCTGATGTAAGTGGGAACTCTGATGTAAAGAGAAAGCAGTGGACTCTGATATAAGGTGGTCTCTGGTCACCACAGCCCCCTTACATCAGCGTTTCCCCTTACATCATGATCTGCAGCATTCCCCTTTACATAAGAGTTCCCTTTCACTGTAAGGGGGAATCCTGCAGACTCTGACGTAAGAGGAAACTCTGTGCTGGCTGGGTTATAGTAACCTAACCATGTCAATAAAGAAATGTTTTTTTTTTTGCTTTTGTTTAACTTAAACACATTGCTAATAGCACGATCTATATGTTTATAGTTTAAATACTGACATTTGCACTGTTTGGCACTGAAAACTGTAATTTTAGGTACCTTTTTGGAGTGCCAGTAAAAAATGTGGTTCTGCCAGTAAATGTCATGATTTTTGTCAGTAAAACATTCTCGTGCGTGATTGTGTAGACAGGGCCCCAGGGCACCGTATTGCCCGGGGGCCTATAATGCTCTTAAGATGACACTGACAACAGTTCCCAGCAAACAACAGATGAACTTGTACAATGTTAGTCTCTTACTAGACCCAGGTTGCCCCTGTCTGGGTCTCTGGATACATGGTATAATTTAAGTCCTCAGACAGAGATAGGAATTTCTGCTTCTTTCCTTCCTCACAAGTGGTAGGAGTACAATCTTAACTCTCTTAAGTACTTTTAAGTACAATCAGATCTCACCAGGTACCCAAATCACACCTCTCACCATCCCAGGGAGAAAGTTCCTAAACTTTGAGGCAAGGGGGAGTACTCTCTTTGCTTCTTCTGATTGTGGTCAGCTATGGTAGGGTTCTGTTTGGCCAGCAGCAGCAGCCCAGTCTATTCCCCACACACCTGCTTGCTTCCAAACTGTCCTCTTCCCTTTCCTCACCAGCCTGAACACCCACTTCTTAATGTTTTGCTGAATCAGCCAATCACCTTCAGAACTGAATCTGATGCAGCCAAGATGCCTGTCCTTTGCGAGGGAGACACTCCATAGACAAGAATTACACAGTGATCTCCTCAAAGCAGAACTACCCCAAAAAAGGGAAATTATGCTTTATGCCTTTCTCCCACCCTCCTCTTCAATTTTTGCAAGGGGAGGGAGCGGGTACCTGGTTTTAACAAGTATCCGTTCCCACTTACGGCAATCCATCAGGTTTTCACTCCCGCCCCCTGCCCACAACCTTGTGGAACACATTACAGGTCCCAAAAGTCTGTGGGACCATTAACAAAGCGCAGCACAGCCTGCACATGTGCAGTGGGGAGCCAGCTGTTAAGTCACGAGGAATCACTGCTGGCTGCCCCCAGTAAACATGGCAGTGCCGGGAACCAGAAGAAGAATGGACAACGCTGAATCCCTGGACAGGTGAGTGTCTTTTTTATTTTCAAACAGGACAAAGAATTGCTTTAAAGATGGCAGCTGCACTTCTGCATCAATGAATATTCAGTTCAACCTTGTCTACACTGCAGAAGACAACACAGCAGCAAAAAATGAATAAGTTCCACAGCAGTTATCAGCCACAGTCAATTATATTGTAAATATTCTTTACGTTAGGATAGATATAAAATATAGACTGATGTAATTAATAATTCACTTCTTTCAGTGTGTTTTAAAATCCTTCCAGCAAAGCTCATGAAAAACCTACAGCTTGAGTGAGCAGGTCACTATTTTCCTAGTTTTAACTTAAAGTTGAACTCCATGTTTTTTTTCTTTTGCATAGTTACATTGGTCCATCTTGGACCAATGTAAGTATGTATATGCCACACCTATGGGACAACTGTGGAAGCGGAAAATCACTGTAGTATTCACTGCTACTACTGTGATCACTCATGTATTCTGGATCCCATGCCGAGCAGCTGCCCTTTTGCATAAATCTGGGATCCTCAACTATTGGTGCTCTATTGTTCTGGTAAAAAGTTTATTTTTTTAAATAATCCAGGCAACAACTAAATACAGGCAGGACCCTCATGTGGAGTTCTGATTCACAGGTACCACATCTAGGTTATACCATACTACCAAGAAAGTGTATTGCAAGTTTTAAGGACAGTGGTGTTGGTTTACTAAAGGCAAATACACTGTGCACTACAAGTGCACTTGGAAGTGCAGTTGCTGTAGATCTGAGGGGAAGATCTTAAATGAGGGGAAGTTCTGCTGATTTTTATCATCCAAGTATGTGCAAGCAAAATTCTCTTTATTTTCCTTGCATGTCCCCCTCAGATCTACAGCGACTGCACTTCCAAGTGCACTTGCCTTTAGTAAATAAACCCCATTGTGTTTCAAAAACATTTGATTTCTGTTTGTCCCATACTTGTATTAGGCCCCTTTCACACGTGCGGACAGTATGTCCGTATTTCATCCATTTGTTTTCGGATGAAATACGGACATACATGCATCCGTATGGGATAGGGGGTGTCAGCGGATGAACATCTGCTGACATCCGATCTCATTCGTGTCCGCTGACGGAGGAAAATACTATTTTTCCATCTGTCTGTGGATCGGATCGGATGAACACGGACAGACGGTCCGTGTTCATCCGATCCCCCCATAGGGAAGAGCCGAGAACTGACAGGGCGGTCCCTGCACAGTGTGAGGGGACCGCCCTGTCACCCGCCGGCTCAGCGGGGATCAACAAAGCAATCCCCGCTGAGCAAGCGGATGTTCACGGGGCGGATCATCACGGATCCCGTGTGAAAGGGCCCTTACAGGCGAAAGTATTAATATACTATGAAGTTTATTCTGGCATCATAACAAATTTAATCTCATTCTCCACAGAGGTATATCGATTTCCCAGGCAATATTTTACTGTGCAAAGCTACAATTAATGCCAGTATAACAAGAAAAGCTGCTTACAATGAGCTTAGAATTGCAGTTTCCAGCACGGTTGTAGTTTCCATCATAAGATTTACTGTGCACTGCAGTAGACCATTCATTGCTTACCATGGCCACCCATATATTTACTATGACGTTATAGCATACCTCAATATTAGCAGACCAAAACCAACTCAGGGTGGCCACAGATGGGCAAATGTATCCAGGAGAATGATGTGCATACACACATCTGTCTGACTCCTATAGAAACATAAAAAAGTGATGACAAAAACAGACCAAGTGGTTTATCAAGCCTGCTCTTCTTTATTTTAATAACAGGTCTCAGTATGGTCATTATGATAATTCTAACATTAGGAGCTGAGTGTCACCAGCAGTATAAGCTAAATGTAAAGACAAGCTAATCATTAAAAAGGGAACACTATTCCATTCTGAAATTAGCCTGGAAGGGACAAAGTGAAGGACACACAACTTTTTTTTTTTTCAGAACAAAAAAACTGAAATCTTCTATGTTTGGTAAAATCCTGGCAATGTACATTGACCACCCACTGGGGATTGTTTTTTATTTTATTTTATTTTTTATCAAAAGTAGTTACATTGGCAATACACTAGTAGATTTTCAAACAAACCTTTGTATGAAAAATTGTACAAAAGTTCACGGTACATTTTCCCATCCACTTCCGACATTTGTTGGAAATGTAACGAGCAAACGGGAAATCTCCTACACACACTTTGGAGTTGCAAGACCCTAAAAAGTTTCTGGAACTCTATTTCTTCCTTTATCACAGACATTACGGGTAACCTTGCCAAGCTTACTCCTGCCTCCGCACTATTAGGTATAGATCTTGATAAATACCCCACATTGTACAGAGCCATAGTGTTACATATATTGATAGCCTCAAGACTTACTATTGCCTCTTTATGGAAATCCACGGAAGCCCCAAATCTATCTATGGTCATCACCAGGTTGGACACTCAACTAATGTTAGCCTACAAGAATCACTCTATAACAGTGGTTCTCAACTCCAGTCCTCAGGACCCACTAACAGGCCAGATTTTAAGTATTACCTTGGTGAGATGCAGACTAGAATACTGCAATCCCTGAGCAGCAAATTATATCACCTGTGATGCATTTCAGTTATCTTGCAAACCTGGCCTGTTGGTGGGCCCTGAGGACTGGAGTTGAGAACCACTGCTCTATAACATCCTTTGACAGAAAATGGAAAATGTGGTTATCTCACCCTAGAGCTTTCAAATATTTAAAAGATAGCATACTATAATATCTTCCCTACAGTTTGAATTATTACGGTCTACAATATAGAAAATTTGGTGTGGAAAACTACTTATGGCAGCCTTTATTTTTGTTTAGTCCCCTCCCTTACCCCTCCTTTACAAGTATTTACCCCGGTTGTATAGGTTATACCAAGGAATATCTAGGTGACCTCCCAGTCCTACAGTGTGTTCCCATTAGGGGTAGGCTGGCCTAGGTCATCAAGTACTAAACACTTTATTTTTTGGTTTATTGTTTGCCTGTACAAGGTGAATGTATTATATATGATGTTTAATGTATGCAACAATCTCATTTGTTATATACTATTAAACCCAATAAAAATGTATTGATAAAAAAAAGTTCACGGTACATTTGATAAGTTGATAAATGTTGTTTGAATGAACTTTGTTTGCTTTTAAAGTGTATGTTCCCCCAACATTTAATTTTCCTGATAGGTGTCTATTGTACCATGTACTTGTGTTAAAAAGTATCCTGTTCTCTTTTCATTTCTTTCTTTGTGTAAAATACCTGGTGCTCCTGCCAGTACCCCTGCTTTCCTATTTCAAACTGACCACACTAAGCATAGAAGCTCATCCATATCAGCGTGGTCAGCTTTTTGGCTGTGCTCGGAGCACAGCCTGCCTGCCTGTCTTCCAGTGATCAGACACAGCCACAGCCATTCACTGTAAATATCAGTGTCCTGCTGTTTCTCCACCCCCACCTCTCCAATCCTCTTACACAGCAGAGAAGAGAGATTATGTGATCACTTATAAAAATAATAAAAGGCATTTTTATTTTATATATAGCGGCCACTTTATTAGGTCCACCCGTTCAATTGCTTGTTAACACAAATTGTTAATAAGCCAATCACATGGCGGCAACTCAATGCATTTAGCCATCTAGACGTGGTGAAGATTACTTGCTGAAGTTCAAACTGAGCATCAGAATGGGGAAGTAAGGGGATTTAAGTGACTTTGAACGTAGCATGGCTGTTGGTGCCAGACGGGCTGATCTGAGTATTTCAAAAACTGCTGATCTACTGGGATTTTCATGCACAACCATCTCTAGAGTTTACAGAGTATGGTCCGAAAAAGAGAAAATATTCAGTGAGCGGCATTTGTGTAGATGAAAATGCCTTGTTGATGTTGGAGGTCAAAGGAGAATGAGCAGAGATGATAGAAAGGCAACAGTAACTCAAATGGCCACTTGTTGCAACCAAGGTATGCAGAATACCATCTCTGAATGCACAACATATCGAACCTTGAAGAAGATGGGTTACAGCAGCAGAAGACCACACCAGGTGCCACACCTGTCAGCTAATAACAGGAAACTGAGGCTACAATTCGCACAGGCTCACCAAAATTGGACAATAGAAGATTGGAAAAACGTTGCCTGGTCTGATGAATCTCGATTTCAGCTGCGACATTCAGATGGTATTGTCAGAATTTGGCGTAAACAACATGAAATATGGATCCATCCTGCATTGTATCAATGGTTCAGGCTGGTGGTGGTGACTTTGAATGTGGCATGGTTGTTAGTGCCAGACGGGCTGGTCTGAGTATTTCAAAAACTGCTGATCTACTGGGATTTTCATGCACAACTACCTCTAGGGTTTACAGTGAATGGTCCAAAAAAGAGAAAATATCCAGTGTGCAGCAGTTTTGTGGACGGAAATGCCTTGTTGATGTCAGAGGTCAGAGGAGAATGGGCAGACTGTTTCGAGATGATAGAAAAGCAACAGTAACTCAAACACTCAAGGTATGCAGAATACTATCTCTAAACGCACAATACGTCAAACCTTGAAGAATATGGGCTACAGCAGCAGAAGACCACACCGGGTGCCACTCCTGTCAACTAAGAACAGGAAACCGAGGCTACAATTTTCACAGGTTCACCAAAATTGGACAATAGAAGATTGGAAAAATGTTGCCTGGTCTGATGAGTCTCGATTTTAGCTGTGACATTCAGATGGTAGGGTCAGAATTTGGCGTAAACAACATGAAAGCATGGATCCATCCTGCCTTGTATCAATGGCTCAGACTGGTGATGTAATGGTGTGGGGGATATTTTCTTGCCACACTTTGGGTCCCTCAGTACCAATTAAGCATCAGGCCAGCAGGTGGTGCTGCTACACATTTTGGCGTGGAAGTGCAGACATTGAGACAGCGTGGTGTGTGTGTAAGCTGCGGACTGTTACCCCTCCCCCCTCCCACTGAGACTGAGCGAGGCGGCGGGTGACCCAGAGACCGGGTGAGGCGGTGGTGGACCTGGGGGCCATGAGCAGTGGCAAGTGCGGCCATTGAGAAGGTGGAGCGGGAGTGACTGGGGACAGTGTCACCCCACAGACTCTGACAGAGGAGGCGGGTGTGAATTCCAGCGGGACCGGGAGACCAAGAGTGTGACAGGTTGACCGGGAGAGGCAGCAGGTAAGTGGAACCGCAGACCAGAGGGGGAATGTGACAGGCAAACCAGGGAAGCAGCAAGAGCAGAGAGAGGCAGGCTGACGGGGGAGACTGAAGGTGCTGACAAACCCTGCAAGTGTCAGTTTACAGGGGCGGCTGAGCAGGAGCAGAGAAGGACAACCAATTTGAAAAGGCTGACTGACAGGCTGACTGTGTGTAGTGGGGACGCTGGCTGAGGAGGGTCTAGTGTGAGTAACTGAGTACTGCTGAGCACTGTTGAGTACCTGAGTATTGTTCAGTACCTGAGCATTATTGAGTACCTGGGTATTGTTGTGTTTTTTTAAATACCTGAGCATTGTGGAGTACCTGAGCATTGTTGAGTTCCTGAGAATTTTTGAGTAACTCAGTATTGTTGAATATTGTTGAGTACCTGAGCATTGTTGAGTACCTGAGCATTGTTGAGTACCTGAGCATTGTTGAGTAACTGAGTATTGTTGAGTAACTGAGTATTGTTGAGTACTGTCGAGTAACTGAGCATTGTTGAGTACAGTTGAGTAACTGTGTGTAACGGAGTACTGAAGAGTAACTGTGTGCTGAGAAATTAGAGTCAGGAAGCTCGTTATCAGTTAATCAGACAGAGTAAAATTCCCAATCCTCATTAAATTAGTGGGTACGATGACCGGCGGGTATGGAGATACGACCTGGTGCACATCTTGTGGCATGCATGCGTTCCTCGATCATCCGACCAGTCAGGGACCAGCATTGCTGGAGCAGAGCGATGCCCCTAGCTGCCAGGGGAAAAACTCCTCCAGTGAGGGCGGGAGCAAGGCTAAGGGCAAGGAAAGACAGATTCTGGTTGTAGGGGACTCAATTATTAGAAGGACAGAGGGGGCTATCTGTCAAAAAGACCATAAGCTCCGAACTGTATGTTGTTTACCGGGCGCTTGGGCTCGGCACAGCGTGGATATGGTGGGGCTGGGGAGGACCCAGCTGTCATGGTACACGTTGGCACCAATGACAAAGTTAGAGGAAGATGGAGAGTCCTAAAAAACGATTTCAGAGACTTAGGTGCTCAATTGATGAGTTGGACCTCCAAGATAGTATTCTCAGAAATACAACCGGTACCTCGAAACACGCCAGAGAGGCAGCGAGAGATTAGGGAAACTAACAAGTGGCTGAGGAGCTGGTGTAGAAAGAAGGGGTTTCGGACGAGTCCAAAGGGTGGTGATAAATGGCAGGTACTCAGAATGGTCTAGTGTGAAAAGTGGGGTCCCCCAAGGATCTGTCCTGGGACCAATACTGTCTAATTTATTCATAAACGATCTAAAGGGTGGGATAAACAGCTAAATCAAACAAAATGTAAGGTTTGGGTGCCAAAAATACGAATGCATGTTACTCACTAGGGGGAGAACCTCTGGGGGAATCTAGGATGGAAAAGGACCTGGGGGTCCTTATAGATGACAGGCTCAGCGATGGCATGCAGGAACTCAGCTATGGGGAAAGAGTACAGGCATTGAACTTGTTCTTTGTGGAGAGGAGACGCTTGAGAGGGGGATATGATATTGATGTACAAATACCGTACTGGTGACCCTAGCATAGGGAAAATACTTTTCAGTGAAAGGGAATTTAAAAAGACACGTGACCATTCACTAAAATTAGAAGAGAAGCGGGTTAACTTTAAGCTACGTAGAGGGTTCCCTTACTGTCAGAGCGGTAAGTATGTGGAATTCTCTTCCACAAGCAGTGGTATCAGCAGGGAGCATCGATAATTTCAAAAAACTATTAGATGGGAACCTTAATAACCACAACATACAGGGGTATACAATGTATACTATTGACATAAAAACACTCTCACACACACAGGTTGAACTGGATGGACTTGTGCCTTTTTTCAAACTCACCAACTATGTAACTAGCATTGTTTAAACGCCATGACCTACCTGAGTATTGTTGCTGTCCATGTCCATCCCTCTATGTACCCATCTTCTGATGGCTACTTCCAGCAGGAAAATACATCATGACACAAAGTTCAAATCATCCCAAACTGGTTTCTTGAACATGACAATGATTTCACTGTACTCCAATAGCCTCCACAGTCACCAGATCTCAATCCAATAGAGCACTTTTGGGATGTGGTGAAATAGAAGATTTGCATCATGGATGTGCAGCTAACTAATCTGTGGCAACTGTGTGATGCTATCATGTCAATATAGACCAAAATATCTGAGGAATGTTTCCAACACCTTGTTGAATCTACTTCTTTACGCCACGAACAATTAAGACAGTTCTGAAGGCAAAAAGGGGTCCAACCCGGTACTAACAAGGTGAACCTAATAAAGTGGCCAGTGACTGTATATATACATATATATATATATATAAACACATACACAAAGGTTTTGCCTTTCATTTCTATTTGAAAAATAATGGGTTGTTTTATTGTTTTACAAGGTGTCCACGTATACTTTTGTTAGGGAAAAAATGTCTATTCTACCCCTTTGAATTTTCTCATCACTGAGGTCAAAAACAAATGTCAATTTCACCCCACTAATAATTAGAAAATTAAGCAAATGTTCTCAAAAAGAAAAATTCCAAACAAACGTATACTAGTGTATAACCAGCTTTACATTTAACCACTTAAGGACCAGCCACTGTATATATACGTCGGCAGAATGCCACGGAGAGGCATAATCACGTACCTGTACATGGCCCTTTAAATGCCTGCCGCGTCGTCGCGAGCTCACGACCCTGCCACCATCCCCGTGAGTCGGACCATGGGTCCCGCGGACTCGATCGCAGCGGGGATCCCTGGGATCGTCTCACGGAGGTATAGATCGGGGAGATGCTTGTGTAAACAAGCATCTCCCCGCTCTGACTAGTAACAATGACACTGATCTCGGCTCCGTGTACTCGGAGCGGAGATCGGTGTCATGTGACACAGAGCCCATCCCCCCTACAGTTAGAAACACTATGCAGGGAACACTTAACCCCTACGGCGCCACCTAGTGCTTAACCCCTTCACTGCCAGTGTAATTTTCACAGTAATCAGTGCATTTTTACAGCACTGATCGCTGCGAAATTGACAATGGTCCCAAAAATGTGTCAAAAGTATCCGATGTGTCCGCCATAAAGTCGCAGTCACAAAAAAAAAATCACTGATCGCCTCCATTACTAGAAAAAAAAAAATAATAATAAAAATGCCATAAAACTACCCCCTATTTTGTAAACGCTATAACTTTTGCGCAAACCAATCAATAAACGCTTATCGCGATTTTTTTAACAAAAATATGTAGAAGAATACGTATCGGCCTAAACTGAGGAAAAAAGTTTTTTTATATATTTTTGGGGGATATTTATTATAGCAAAAAGTAAAAAATATTGCATTTTTTTTCAAAATTGTCGCTCTATTTTTGTTTATAGCGCAAAAAATAAAATCCGCAGAGGTGATCAAATACCACCAAAAGAAAGCTCTATTTGTGGGGAAAAAAGGACAGCAATTTTGTTTGGGAGCCACGTCCCACAACCGCGCAATTGTCAGTTAAATCGCAAAAAGTGGCCTGGTCCTTTAGCTGCAAAATGGTCCGGGGCTTAAGTGGTTAACATGGGTGTGAAATGTTATATCTTATACAGGGTTGTATTGCTCTCTGTTGGGGAGATTTCTCATCATTTGCTTACTCTGTGACTACACAGAAACTGAGAGGTAATCTACATCTAAAAATCTCAGTAAGGTTATAAGCCTTCCCCATGCTATCCAAAACTACAAAAAAAAAAAAACATTTTAGCTGAAAAATGCACTTCAAGTAAACATAACAATATTGTTGAATATATTCCAATCTTGGCTACGCCTCTTTTGAAAGAATTCTCAAATCCATAATTTGCTTGATTTAATTTAAACTGTTAATGTACAGTTTATCCCTTCTGTCAGAGACAAGTGTATGAGACTAATATCGATAAGTTCTCTGTCTGGCAATTTGTCGGGATTAGTGATGAGCCGAACACCCCCGGGTTCGGTTCGCACCAGAACCCGCGAACGGACCGAAAGTTCGAACGAACATTAGAACCCTATTAAATACAATGGATGCGAACGTTCGAATTCTAAAGTGCTAATTATAACAACTATTATGCATGTTATTGTCCTAAAAAGGGTTTGGGAACCCGGGTTCTGCACCAGGGGACATGTATCAATGCAAAAATAAGTTTTAAAAACGGTCGTTTTCCGGGAGCAGTCATTTTAATGATGCATAAAGTGAAAAAAAAAAAGTCAAATATTCCTTTAAATATCGTACCTGGGGGGTGTCTAAAGTATGCCTGTGAAGTGCCACGTGTTTCCCGTGTTTAGAACTGTCCCTGCACAAAATGACACTTCTAAAGGAAAAAAAAGCCATTTAAAACTGCTTGCGGCTTTAACGTAATGTCTGGTCCCGGTAATATGGATGAAAATCTTTAAGAAAAATGGCATAGCTACCCCATGACCCCCCCCCTACCCCAGCCCATTACCAGCCCCTTTGGGTCTTGTATGGATATTAAGGGGAACCCCGCACATAAAATAAAAAAGGCCCTATATACTCTGAACAGCCGTATACAGGCGGTGCATACAAGACAGGGACTGTAGGTTTGTTCTTATGTAGAATCTGTTTGTAATTTTGAACAGGTACATTGTTGAAGTGTAGCTCCAGACCAAAAATCTATTTTTAAACTTTTTGGAAAACATAGGTAAGGGTTATCACCCCTGTAACATTTGTTTTGCTGTCTGTGCCCCTGTTCAGAACATTTCACCTCACTTTCCGTCCTAATGACAACTGTTTTTGAAATGTGGTGTTTTTCTTGAAACAAGGATTGCTGATAAAGCATCAGTACAGAGGAGACACCTTTCTCCCATATTTATTCTTACAGGAGAGAATTTTCCTTCCTAGTGGTAGATTTCCTCTCACTTCCTGTTGTCTTCTTGCGTTTGCAAGTAGGAGTCGTTTGTAAGTTGGATGTTTGAAAGTAGGGACCTGCCGTATATACTCTGCAGAAATAGGCCCCTTAGTTGTTGGTGTTGGCACAACACTGTAAGCACTCACAGTTACTCTTGGTTGGTGCTGGAACGCCCTGCTGTCAACTATTATATCAGGAATTTTAATTACATATAATTGTTGAACAGTGGTAGTAAAAATTGGGCCTTTGATGGTGGTGCTGGTGCCACAACACTGTAAGCCCTGACAGTTACTCTTGGTGGGTGCAGCAATGGGCCCTGCTGTGAATTATTAGATCAAGAATTGTAATTACATGCCCCTGTTGAACAGGGGCTGAAAAATTGGGCCTTAGGCACTGGTGGCACAACACTGCAACCCTTCACAGATACTGTACTTGGAGCACAGCAATGAGCCCTGTTGCAAAGTATTGCTTCAAAAATTGTAATGACACGCCCCTGTTAAACAGGGGCTGAAAAATTGGGCCTTAGGCACTGGTGGCACAACACTGCAACTCCTCACAGATACTGTACTTGGAGCACAGCAATGAGCCCTGTTGCAAAGTATTGCTTCAAAAATTGTAATTACACGCCACTGTTAAACAGGGGCTGAAAAATTGGGCGTTAGGCACTGGTGGCGGCACCCATAAACAAAAATGATCTTCCAAGCTATCATCATCAATCGTACCATTGAGGACTCGGAGGAGGAGGATAGCCAGTCAACATAACAGCACAGGCACTCAGCATCAGCATCAGTCTTGAAGGGATGTGACATTTTAAAATCAATTAGTCTGTTATATCAGCATCAGGTGTGTGGTAGCTGGTGGTGATCCAAGACTGGTTCATCTTGATGAAAGTCAGTCGATCAACCGAGTCGGTGGACAGGCGCACCCTGTGATCCGTGACAAATCCTCCAGCAGCACTGAATGTGCGTTCCGAAAGAACGCTGGATGCAGGACAGGCCAGTAGCTCAATTGCATACTGTGCAAGCTCTGGCCAGTGATCCATCCTCAAGACCCAGTAAGCCAGAGGATTTTCGGTGGGGAAGGTGTCCAAGTCTGACCTTGCCCCTAGATATTCCTGCACCATGTTTATCAGACGCTGGCGATGGTTGCTGGAACCGATCATACTTTGGGGCTGCGGACTAAAGAATTGTCTGAACGCATCGGTCAGACGGCCACCTTCCCCACCGCTCCTTCTTTGACTGGCCGAAGCCTCAGCAACTCGTTGTCCAGGACCAGGAGTTTGCAACCTCCCAGTCTCTGGGAACGCGTTGCACAGACCTTTCTGCAAGGCCTCCCGGAGTTGTCTCATCCTCTGCTCCCTCTGCGACGGTAACATAAGGTCCGCAACCTTACCCTTGTACCGTGGATCAAGGAGAGTGGCCAGCCAGTAATGGTCCCTCTCCTTGATCCGAAGAATACGAGGATCCTTCCGCAGACTTTGCAGGATCAGGGAGGCCATGCAGCGTAGGTTTGCTGAGGCATTCGCTCCGGAGTCCTCTGGGTCACTAAGGACGACATGATCCGCAGCCACCTCCTCCCAGCCACGTACAAGTCCACTGGTTTCTTGGGACTGTAAATCATCCCTAAAAGACTGCTGCTGATGATGCTGAGTGCCAGCCTCCACCTCCATGCTGACACAATCCTCCTCCTCCTCCTCCTCCTCCTCCTCCTCCTCCTCTTCCTGTGCGATGGGTGGGACAGAAGGAACACTGTCTGGGTAAAGGGGGCCTTGAGAGGCAAGGAAGTCCTCCTCTTCCTGCCTCTGTTCTGCCTCAAGTGCCCTGTCCATTATTCCACGCAGCGTGTGCTCCAACAGGTGGACAAGAGGTACAGTGTCACTGATGCATGCACTGTCACTGCTCACCATCCTCGTGGCCTCCTCAAATGGTGCCAGGACAGTGCATGCATCCCTGATCATGCCCCACTGGCGTGGAGAAAAAAAACCAAGCTCCCCTGACCCTGTCCTGGTGCCGTAGTCGCACAGGTACTCATTGATGGCCCTCTGCTGCGTGTGCAGCCGCTGCAGCATGGCCAACGTTGAGTTCCACCTGGTGGGCATGTCACATATAAGGCGGTTCTTGGGCAGGTTCAACTCCTTTTGCAGCTCAGCCAGGCGAGCACTGGCATTATAAGATCTGCGGAAATGCACACAGACTTTCCTGGCCTGCCTCAGGACATCCTGTAAGCCCGGGTACCTGCCCAAGAAGCGCTGCACCACCAGGTTAAGGACGTGAGCCACACAGGGCACATGGGTCAGTTGTCCCTGTCGGAGGGCGGAGAGGAGGTTGGTGCCATTGTCGCAAACCACCATTCCTGGCTTAAGCTGGCGTGGCGTCAACCACCTCTCGGCCTGGCCCTGCAGAGCAGACAGGACCTCTGCCCCAGTGTGGCTTCTGTCCCCCAAACACACCAGCGCAAGCACGGCATGGCATCTTTTTGCCTGCGTACTTGCGTAGCCCCGTGAACGGCTACGGAGCACCGCTGGTTCATAGGACAAACCACAGGAAGAGGCCATGGAGGAAGAAGAAGAGGAGGGGGTGGAGGAGAGAGGTGTGTCACAACCAGTAGTAGCATTTTGGAGGCGTGGCGGTGGGACAACCTCCAACACTACTGCACCTTGTCCTGAATCCTTCCCAGCTGCTAAAAGAGTGACCCAATGGGCCGTGAAAGAAAGGTAACGTCCCTGTCCATGCCTGCTGGACCATGAGTCAGCGGTAATATGCACCTTACCGCTGACCGCCCTGTCCAGCGAGGCCAAGACATTGCCTTCCACATGCCGGTAGAGAGCCGGAATAGCCTTCCGTGAGAAAAAGTGGCGTTTGGGAACCTGCCACTGAGGAACCGCACATTGCACAAACTCACGGAAGGGGGCCGAGTCTACCAACTGAAAAGGCAGCAGTTGAAGCGCTAGCAATTTAGCCAAGCTAGCATTCAACCGCTGGGCATGTGGATGGCTGGGAGTGAACTTCTTTCGACGGTCCAGCAGCTGGGGCAGGGAAATTTGCCTGCTAGAATCGGACGTCGGTGTACTGCTAGCAGAGTGGGCGCAAGTACTTGGCTGTGACACACCTAATTCTACACCTTCATTCCTCTCAGTGCATGTTTCAGAGAGGACTGAAGTTATAGTGGGGTTGGAGATCCCAGCTGATGCGGTGCAAGGAGAGGTCCGCTTTGTTCTTTGGTGTGGGTCTTTGAGGTAGGCTTGCCAACGAGCTGCATGGCAGGTCAACATATGTCTGGTCAGGCATGTGGTACCCAAGCGGCTGATGTTTTGGCCACGCGATATACGCTTGAGACATATGTTGCAAACAGCAGCTGTGCGATCTGATGCACTAGCCTCAAAAAAGGCCCACACCAAAGAACTTTTTGAATGACGGGCAGAGGCAGCGCCCTGCACAGGCGGAGCTCTGCGGTGTGATTCCGTCGGTGTACTGCCCTTACGCTGGCCACCAAAGGGCATCCTGCCTCGTTGGAGATGTGCCTCCTCCTCCTCCTCCTCCTCTCTCCTATTAGGCACCCACGTGGAGTCATTGACCTCATCATCCCCTCCCTCCTCATCACTGGAGCCAATCTGGCAGTATGCTGCAGCTGCTGGAACATGACTGCCAGATTGGTGTCCTTCTTGAGCATCCCCTCTGTCTGCTCTCACGCTACTGCCTTCCTCTAGCTGGGTTTCATCATCAGACCCTTCGAAACGCTGGGCATCCTCCTGGAGCATGTACCCAACACTGTGCTGAAACAGTTCGGGGGACTCCTCAGGAGGAGGACATGGTGGGTCTAGGGAAGGAGTGACTGATGATTTGTCTGACATTGATACCAGGGAAGACGACGCTTTGGCAGCTGCTTTTCCAGTACCCTGAGCCTGGGTGAGAGAGGATGAGGAGGAGGAGGAGGGCTTGGTCATCCACTCTACCAAGTCTTCGGCATGATGTGGCTCAACATGTCCAGCTGCCGAAAAGAAGGACAAGCGTGTCCCATGGCCATGTGCTGATGACAATGCACCGCGTCCACGACCAGCACTGTTGCCCCCAGACACAGAGCCTGCTTGCCCTCTTTTATTGCCTCCTGACTGTCTGCCTCTCCTTGTTTGCCTTCCAGACATTCTAATAGATGGCCTGCAGGGAGATGGGAAAAAAGCAATAAGGGCTACCTTCAGGTGTCCTTCTCTGTCCCTTGAAACAAGGACTTTCACAGTGAAAGAAACTGACACTGTCCCTACCTAGAGTTTTCTGTCCCTAGAATAAATGTTTTTTTTAATCACAATATAGCACAAGGACAATTCACTCAATGTCTCTCCAGGTCCCTGGAAACAAGGACTTGCAGAGTGAAAGAAACTGACACTGTCCCTACCTAGAGTTTTCTGTCCCTAGAATAAATGTTTTTTTTAAGCACAATATAGCACAAGGAAAATTAACTCACTGTCCTTACAGGTCCCTGGAAACAAGGACTTGCAGAGTGAAAGAAACTGACACTGTCCCTACCTAGAGTTTTCTGTCCCTAGAATAAATGTTTTTTTTAAGCACAATATAGCACAAGGAAAATTAACTCACTGTCCTTACAGGTCCCTGGAAACAAGGACTTGCAGAGTGAAAGAAACTGACACTGTCCCTACCTAGAGTTTTCTGTCCCTAGAATAAATGTTTTTTTAAAGCACAATATAGCACAAGGACAATTAACTCACTGTCCTTACAGGTCCCTGGAAACAAGGACTTGCAGAGTGAAAAAAAAAAAACACTCTCCCTACCTAGAGTTTTCTGTCCCTAGAAAAAATGTTTTTTTTAAGCACAATATAGCACAAGGACAATTAACTCACTGTCCTTACAGGTCCCTGGAAACAAGGACTTGCAGAGTGAAAGAAAAAAAACACTCTCCCTACCTACAGTTTTCTGTCCCTAGAAAAAATGTTTTTTTTAATCACAATATAGCACAAGGAAAATTAACTCACTGTCCTTACAGGTCCCTGGAAACAAGGACTTGCAGAGTGAAAGAAAAAAAACACTCTCCCTACCTACAGTTTTCTGTCCCTAGAAAAAATGTTTTTTTTAATCACAATATAGCACAAGGAAAATTAACTCACTGTCCTTACAGGTCCCTGGAAACAAGGACTTGCAGAGTGAAAGAAACTGACACTGTCCCTACCTAGAGTTTTCTGTCCCTAGAATAAATGTTTTTTTTAAGCACAATATAGCACAAGGAAAATTAACTCACTGTCCTTACAGGTCCCTGGAAACAAGGACTTGCAGAGTGAAAGAAACTGACACTGTCCCTACCTAGAGTTTTCTGTCCCTAGAATAAATGTTTTTTTTAAGCACAATATAGCACAAGGACAATTAACTCACTGTCCTTACAGGTCCCTGGAAACAAGGACTTGCAGAGTGAAAAAAAAAAAACACTCTCCCTACCTAGAGTTTTCTGTCCCTAGAAAAAATGTTTTTTTTAAGCACAATATAGCACAAGGACAATTAACTCACTGTCCTTACAGGTCCCTGGAAACAAGGACTTGCAGAGTGAAAGAAAAAAAACACTCTCCCTACCTACAGTTTTCTGTCCCTAGAAAAAATGTTTTTTTTAATCACAATATAGCACAAGGAAAATTAACTCACTGTCCTTACAGGTCCCTGGAAACAAGGACTTGCAGAGTGAAAGAAAAAAAACACTCTCCCTACCTACAGTTTTCTGTCCCTAGAAAAAATGTTTTTTTTAATCACAATATAGCACAAGGAAAATTAACTCACTGTCCTTACAGGTCCCTGGAAACAAGGACTTGCAGAGTGAAAGAAACTGACACTGTCCCTACCTAGAGTTTTCTGTCCCTAGAATAAATGTTTTTTTTAAGCACAATATAGCACAAGGACAGTTAACTCACTGTCCTTACAGGTCCCTGGAAACAAGGACTTGCAGAGTGAAAGAAACTGACACTGTCCCTACCTAGAGTTTTCTGTCCCTAGAATAAATGTTTTTTTTAAGCACAATATAGCACAAGGAAAATTAACTCACTGTCCTTACAGGTCCCTGGAAACAAGGACTTGCAGAGTGAAAGAAACTGACACTGTCCCTACCTAGAGTTTTCTGTCCCTAGAATAAATGTTTTTTTTAAGCACAATATAGCACAAGGACAATTAACTCACTGTCCTTACAGGTCCCTGGAAACAAGGACTTGCAGAGTGAAAGAAAAAAAACACTCTCCCTACCTACAGTTTTCTGTCCCTAGAAAAAATGTTTTTTTTAAGCACAATATAGCACAAGGAAAATTAACTCACTGTCCTTACAGGTCCCTGGAAACAAGGACTTGCAGAGTGAAAGAAAAAAAACACTCTCCCTACCTACAGTTTTCTGTCCCTAGAAAAAATGTTTTTTTTAATCACAATATAGCACAAGGAAAATTAACTCACTGTCCTTACAGGTCCCTGGAAACAAGGACTTGCAGAGTGAAAGAAACTGACACTGTCCCTACCTAGAGTTTTCTGTCCCTAGAATAAATGTTTTTTTTAATCACAATATAGCACAAGGAAAATTAACTCACTGTCCTTACAGGTCCCTGGAAACAAGGACTTGCAGAGTGAAAGAAACTGACACTGTCCCTACCTAGAGTTTTCTGTCCCTAGAATAAATGTTTTTTTTAAGCACAATATAGCACAAGGACAATTAACTCACTGTCCTTACAGGTCCCTGGAAACAAGGACTTGCAGAGTGAAAGAAAAAAAACACTCTCCCTACCTACAGTTTTCTGTCCCTAGAATAAATGTTTTTTTTAATCACAATATAGCACAAGGACAATTAACTCACTGTCCTTACAGGTCCCTGGAAACAAGGACTTGCAGAGTGAAAGAAACTGACACTGTCCCTACCTAGAGTTTTCTGTCCCTAGAATAAATGTTTTTTTTAAGCACAATATAGCACAAGGACAATTAACTCACTGTCCTTACAGGTCCCTGGAAACAAGGACTTGCAGAGTGAAAGAAACTGACACTGTCCCTACCTAGAGTTTTCTGTCCCTAGAATAAATGTTTTTTTTAAGCACACTATAGCAGAAGCACAAAACACACTGACACTCTCCCTACCTATCCTTCTCTTTCCCTAAACTAAAGGAATCCAGGTTAAGCAAGAAAGAAATAACAGTCACTGTCCCTGCCTATGCTACTCTATCCCTGCTCCGGAACACACTACACTAGGCCGCCGTGCTGGCGGCCTTTTATAGTGTGGGGCGTGTACTAAACACCCTCAGCAATAATTGGCCACAGGCATCCTGCCTGTGGCCAATCATTGCTCTCCTCGCTGCCGGCGCTGTGATTGGCCAAGCATGCGGGGTCACAGTGCATGCTTGGCCAATCACAGCGCCTGGATGACACTGCGATGGCGTAGTGCATTGTGGGCCGTTCGCGTCACTCGAATTTGGCGCGAACGGCCCAAATCGTTCGATCTTCGTCGAACGATCGAACAGCCAATGTTCGAGTCGAACGTATGTTCGACTCGAACACGAAGCTCATCCCTAGTCGGGATAAATTATAGCTATTATCAGAACAGTGCAGTAAAAGCTGTCCTTGTTTGTAATGCAGTTAATGCATCTACCAAGAACTGAGTATGAAAACATAAGTATATTAGTAATGCAAAATTACTGATGGATTTTTGTTGCCATTATTTCTACTAAATTGTATAATTATAGTGATGCTTGCTTCAAGGAACCCACATACCTAACAGTCACTACTGGCAATTTTAAGGTCTGGGTAATGAATTACCGTAGATGTTTTTTTTATCAAAACTTTTTTTTTATTGACAAGGATAATGGGTACAGCAAAAAGATATACATAGAGATAAGCATCATAAACGTATACATAATGTACATGTCCAAACGCATAGTATGCAGTTACCTGGTTCCACGCTCATATAATAATTTTACTGGTAAAACTTAAACGAACAGAAAAAAAAAAAGGGGGGGGGGAGATGTTTGAAGAGAACTAGTCATTATTGTGCATCTGTAATCATTTGAATCCCTATTACTACATTGTATATTTTCAATGCAATAGCAGAAATGTCAGACGTCTATAAGGGTGTCCTATCTCCTTGCTTAGCTCGATGTTGACATATTATAATATAATAAAATAATTATAATAATCAAGATTATTGGAAATAAAAGTAAAGGCTTTGCTAATTGACAATGTCACCCTCTTTCAGCAGCCTGTTGGAATGTCACATAAGTTCCCTGAGCCAGCCTTTATTGGGCCATTACAGCTTCACGCTAGCCTAAAATTTCTGCTCTGACAGGAAGTGAATACAAGTGAAAAACAGCATACACGGGTATCCCTGAAAGGCAAGAATACACTGTTAGACCAAGGAAAAAGTGGATATTCAGATTCTTACATATGGGAATGTCTGGTTTTCATAAAAGACATCATAAGATTGTGACACATCTCCAAGACAGCTAATGTCTGAGACGAAATGTTGTTTTGCCCTAGCTGGATCTTCCTGACTGGTGCCCATTGTTCTCAAAGTAATTCTTGTCCTGGGGATGCCTGCTGAGTAGTGATGAGCCGAACACCCCCGGGTTCGGTTCGCACCAGAACCCGCGAACGGACCGAAAGTTCGTACGAACATTAGAACCCTATTAAATACAATGGATGCGAACGTTCGAATTCTAAAGTGCTAATTATAACGACTATTATGCATGTTATTGTCCTAAAAAGGGTTTGGGAACCCGGGTTCTGCACCAGGGGACATGTATCAATGCAAAAAGAAGTTTTAAAAACGGTCGTTTTTCGGGAGCAGTCATTTTAATGATGCATAAAGTGAAAAAAAAAAAGTCAAATATTCCTTTAAATATCGTACCTGGGGTGTGTCTAAAGTATGCCTGTGAAGTGCCACGTGTTTACCGTGTTTAGAACTGTCCCTGCACAAAATGACACTTCTAAAGGAAAAAAAAGCCATTTAAAACTGCTTGCGGCTTTAATGTAATGTCTGGTCCCGGTAATATGGATGAAAATCTTTAAGAAAAATGGCATAGCTACCCCATGACCCCCCCCCCACCCCAGCCCATTACCAGCCCCTTTGGGTCTTGTATGGATATTAAGGGGAACCCCGCACATAAAATAAAAAAGGCCCTATATACTCTGAACAGCCGTATACAGGCGGTGCATGAACAGGTACATTGTTTAAGTGTAGCTCCAGCCCAAAAATCTATTTTTAAACTTTTTGGAAAACATAGGTAAGGGTTATCACCCCTGTAACATTTGTTTTGCTGTCTGTGCCCCTGTTCAGAACATTTCACCTCACTTTCCGTCCCAATGACAACTGTTTTTGAAATGTGGTGTTTTTCTTGAAACAAGGATTGGTGATAAAGCATCAGTACAGAGGAGACACCTTTCTCCCATATTAATTCTTACAGGAGAGAATTTTCCTTCCAAGGGGTAGATTTCCTCTCACTTCCTGTTGTCTTCTTGCGTTTGCAAGTAGGAGTCGTTTGTAAGTTGGATGTTTGAAAGTAGGGACCTGCCGTATATACTCTGCAGAAATAGGCCCCTTAGTTGTTGGTGTTGGCACAACACTGTAAGCACTCACAGTTACTCTTGGTTGGTGCTGGAACGCCCTGCTGTCAACTATTATATCAGGAATTTTAATTACATATAATTGTTGAACAGTGGTAGTAAAAATTGGGCCTTTGATGGTGGTGCTGGTGCCACAACACTGTAAGCCCTGACAGTTACTCTTGGTGGGTGCAGCAATGGGCCCTGCTGTGAATTATTAGATCAAGAATTGTAATTGCATGCCCCTGTTGAACAGGGGCTGAAAAATTGGGCCTTTCGTGGTGGTGGTGGTGGTGGTGTTGCCACAACACTGTAAGCCCTCAGAGTTACTCTTGGTGGGTGCAGGAATGGGCCCTGCTGTGAATTATTAGATCAAGAATTGTAATTACATGCCCCTTTTGAACAGGGGCTGAAAAATTGGGCCTTTCATGGTGGTGGTGGTGGTGGCGTTGCCACAACACTGTAAGCCCTCAGAGTTACTCTTGGTGGGTGCAGCAATGGGCCCTGCTGTGAATTATTAGATCAAGAATTGTAATTACATGCCCCTGTTGAACAGGGGCTGAAAAATTGGGCCTTAGGCACTGGTGGCACAACACTACAACCCCTCACAGATACTGTACTTGGAGCACAGCAATGAGCCCTGTTGCAAAGTATTGCTTCAAAAATTGTAATGACACGCCCCTGTTAAACAGGGGCTGAAAAATTGGGCCTTAGGCACTGGTGGCACAACACTCCAACCACTCACAGATACTGTACTTGGAGCACAGCAATGAGCCCTATGGCAAATTATTGCTAAAAAAATTGTAATTACACGCCCCTGTTAAACAGGGGCTGAAAAATTGGGCCTTAGCCACTGGTGGCGGCACCCATAAACAAAAATGATCTTCCAAGCTATCATCATCAATCGTATCATTGAGGACTCGGAGGAGGAGGATAGCCAGTCAACATAACAGCACAGGCACTCAGCATCAGCATCAGTCTTGAAGGGATGTGACATGTTAAAATCAATTAGTCTGTTATATCAGCATCAGGTGTATGGTAGCTGGTGGTGATCCAAGACTGGTTCATCTTGATGAAAGTCAGTCGATCAACCGAGTCGGTGGACAGGCGCACCCTGTGATCCGTGACAAATCCTCCAGCAGCACTGAATGTGCGTTCCGAAAGAACGCTGGATGCAGGACAGGCCAGTAGCTCAATTGCATACTGTGCAAACTCTGGCCAGTGATCCATCCTCAAGACCCAGTAAGCCAGAGGATTTTCGGTGGGGAAGGTGTCCAAGTCTGACCTTGCCCCTAGATATTCCTGCACCATGTTTATCAGACGCTGGCGATGGTTGCTGGAACCGATCATACTTTGGGGCTGCGGACTAAAGAATTGTCTGAACGCATCGGTCAGACGGCCACCTTCCCCACCGCTCCTTCTTTGACTGGCCGAAGCCTCAGCAACTCGTTGTCCAGGACCAGGAGTTTGTAACCTCCCAGTCTCTGGGAACGCGTTGCACAGACCTTTCTGCAAGGCCTCCCGGAGTTGTCTCATCCTCTGCTCCCTCTGCGACGGTAACATAAGGTCCGCAACCTTACCCTTGTACCGTGGATCAAGGAGAGTGGCCAGCCAGTAATGGTCCCTCTCCTTGATCCGAAGAATACGAGGATCCTTCCGCAGACTTTGCAGGATCAGGGAGGCCATGCAGCGTAGGTTTGCTGAGGCATTCGGTCCGGAGTCCTCTGGGTCACTAAGGACGACATGATCCGCAGCCACCTCCTCCCAGCCACGTACAAGTCCACTGGTTTCTTGGGACTGTAAATCATCCCTAAAAGACTGCTGCTGATGATGCTGAGTGCCAGCCTCCACCTCCATGCTGACACAATCCTCCTCCTCCTCCTCTTCCTGTGCGATGGGTGGGACAGAAGGAACACTGTCTGGGTAAAGGGGGCCTTGAGAGGCAAGGAAGTCCTCCTCTTCCTGCCTCTGTTCTGCCTCAAGTGCCCTGTCCATTATTCCACGCAGCGTGTGCTCCAACAGGTGGACAAGAGGTACAGTGTCACTGATGCATGCACTGTCACTGCTCACCATCCTCGTGGCCTCCTCAAATGGTGCCAGGACAGTGCATGCATCCCTGATCATGCCCCACTGGCGTGGAGAAAAAAAAACAAGCTCCCCTGACCCTGTCCTGGTGCCGTAGTCGCACAGGTACTCATTGATGGCCCTCTGCTGCGTGTGCAGCCGCTGCAGCATGGCCAACGTTGAGTTCCACCTGGTGGGCATGTCACATATAAGGCGGTTCTTGGGCAGGTTCAACTCCTTTTGCAGCTCAGCCAGGCGAGCACTGGCATTATAAGATCTGCGGAAATGCACACAGACTTTCCTGGCCTGCCTCAGGACATCCTGTAAGCCCGGGTACCTGCCCAAGAACCGCTGCACCACCAGGTTAAGGACCTGAGCCACACAGGGCACATGGGTCAGTTGTCCCTGTCGGAGGGCGGAGAGGAGGTTGGTGCCATTGTCGCAAACCACCATTCCTGGCTTAAGCTGGCGTGGTGTCAACCACCTCTCGGCCTGGCCCTGCAGAGCAGACAGGACCTCTGCCCCAGTGTGGCTTCTGTCCCCCAAACACACCAGCGCAAGCACGGCATGGCATCTTTTTGCCTGCGTACTTGCGTAGCCCCTTGAACGGCTACGGAGCACCGCTGGTTCAGAGGACAAAGCACAGGAAGAGGCCATGGAGGAAGAAGAAGAGGAGGGGGTGGAGGAGAGAGGTGTGTCACAACCAGTAGTAGCATTTTGGAGGCGTGGCGGTGGAACAACCTCCAACACTACTGCACCTTGTCCTGCATCCTTCCCAGCTGCCAAAAGAGTGACCCAATGGGCCGTGAAAGAAAGGTAACGTCCCTGTCCATGCCTGCTGGACCATGAGTCAGCGGTAATATGCACCTTACCGCTGACCGCCCTGTCCAGCGAGGCCAAGACATTGCCTTCCACATGCCGGTAGAGAGCCGGAATAGCCTTCCGTGAGAAAAAGTGGCGTTTGGGAACCTGCCACTGAGGAACCGCACATTGCACAAACTCACGGAAGGGGGCCAAGTCTACCAACTGAAAAGGCAGCAGTTGAAGCGCTAGCAATTTAGCCAAGCTAGCATTCAACCGCTGGGCATGTGGATGGCTGGGAGTGAACTTCTTTCGACGGTCCAGCAGCTGGGGCAGGGAAATTTGCCTGCTAGAATCGGACGTCGGTGTACTGCTAGCAGAGTGGCCGCAAGTACTTGGCTGTGACACACCTAATTCTACACCTTCATTCCTCTCAGTGCATGTTTCTGAGAGGACTGAAGTTATAGTGGGGTTGGAGATCCCAGCTGATGCGGTGCAAGGAGAGGTCCGCTTTGTTCTTTGGTGTGGGTCTTTAAGGTAGGCTTGCCAACGAGCTGCATGGCAGGTCAACATATGTCTGGTCAGGCATGTGGTACCCAAGCGGCTGATGTTTTGGCCACGCGATATACGCTTGAGACATATGTTGCAAACAGCAGCTGTGCGATCTGATGCACTAGCCTCAAAAAAGGCCCACACCAAAGAACTTTTTGAATGACGGGCAGAGGCAGCGCCCTGCACAGGCGGAGCTCTGCGGTGTGATTCCGTCGGTGTACTGCCCTTACGCTGGCCACCAAAGGGCATCCTGCCTCGTTGGAGATGTGCCTCCTCCTCATCCTCCTCCTCCTCCTCCTCTCTCCTATTAGGCACCCACGTGGAGTCAGTGACCTCATCATCCCCTCCCTCCTCATCACTGGAGCCAATCTGGCAGTATGCTGCAGCTGCTGGAACATGACTGCCAGATTGGTGTCCTTCTTGAGCATCCCCTCTGTCTGCTCTCACGCTACTGCCTTCCTGTAGCTGGGTTTCATCATCAGACCCTTCGAAACGCTGGGCATCCTCCTGGGCATCCTCCTGGAGTGACTGATGATGAGTCTGACATTGATACCAGGGAAGAGGACGCTTTGGCAGCTGCTTTGCCAGTACCCTGAGCCTGGGTGAGAGAGGATGAGGAGGGCTTGGTCATCCACTCTACCAAGTCTTCGGCATGATGTGGCTCAACATGTCCAGCTGCCGAAAAGAAGGACAAGCGTGTCCCATGGCCATGTGCTGATGACAATGCACCGCGTCCACGACCAGCACTGTTGCCCCCAGACACAGAGCCTGCTTGCCCTCTTTTATTGCCTCCTGACTGTCTGCCTCTCCTTGTTTGCCTTCCAGACATTCTAATAGATGGCCTGCAGGGAGATGGGAAAAAAGCAATAAGGGCTACCTTCAGGTGTCCTTCTCTGTCCCTTTACTTAAGGATTTCTAAATATGGTTGAGGATGATTGCTTTCGCACAGAATAGCACAACGACAATTTCCCTGACTGTCCAAAAAACAAGGATTTCAAAGATGGTTGATGAGGAATGCTTTAGCACAGTATAGCACAAGGAGAATTTCCCTCACTGTCCTTCCCTGTCCCTAGAAACAAGGATTATCACAGTGAAAGAAACTGACACTCTTCCTACCTATAGTTTTCTGTCCCTAGAAAAAATGTTTTTTTAAAGATGGTTGATGATCAATGCTTTAGCACACTATAGCACAAGGAGAATTTCCCTCACTGTCCTTCCCTGTCCCTAGAAACAAGGATTATCACAGTGAAAGAAACTGACACTCTTCCTACCTATAGTTTTCTGTCCCTAGAAAAAATGTTTTTTTAAAGATGGTTGATGATCAATGCTTTAGCACACTATAGCACAAGGAGAATTTCCCTCACTGTCCTTCCCTGTCCCTAGAAACAAGGATTATGACAGTGAAAGAAACTGACACTCTCCTTACCTATAGTTTTCTGTCCCTAGAAAAAATGTTTTTTTAAAGATGGTTGATGATCAATGCTTTAGCACACTATAGCACAAGGAGAATTTCCCTCACTGTCCTTCCCTGTCCCTAGAAACAAGGATTATCACAGTGAAAGAAACTGACACTCTTCCTACCTATAGTTTTCTGTCCCTAGAAAAAATGTTTTTTTAAAGATGGTTGATGATCAATGCTTTAGCACACTATAGCACAAGGAGAATTTCCCTCACTGTCCTTCCCTGTCCCTAGAAACAAGGATTATGACAGTGAAAGAAACTGACACTCTCCTTACCTATAGTTTTCTGTCCCTAGAAAAAATGTTTTTTTAAAGATGGTTGATGATCAATGCTTTAGCACACTATAGCACAAGGAGAATTTCCCTCACTGTCCTTCCCTGTCCCTAGAAACAAGGATTATCACAGTGAAAGAAACTGACACTCTTCCTACCTATAGTTTTCTGTCCCTAGAAAAAATGTTTTTTTAAAGATGGTTGATGATCAATGCTTTAGCACACTATAGCACAAGGAGAATTTCCCTCACTGTCCTTCCCTGTCCCTAGAAACAAGGATTATCACTAGGGTTGTCCCGATACCACTTTTTTAAGACCGAGTACAAGTACCGATACTTTTTTTCAAGTACTCGCCGATACCGAATACCGATACTTTTTTTTTAATGTCATGTGACGCATTGATAGATGGCACTGGCTGATGGGCACTAAAAGGTGGCACTGACTGATGGCTGGCAGTGGCACTGATGGATGGGCACTGATAGGTGGCACTGATGAGTGGCACGCACTGATGGCTGGCACTGAAAGATGACACTGATAGGTGGCATGCACTGAAAGATGGCACTGATAGATGGCACGCACTGATGGATGGGCACTGATAGGTGGCACTGATTATGCAGCACTGATGAGTGGCACGCACTGATGGCTGGCACTGAAAGATGGCACTGATAGGTGGCACGCACTGAAAGATGGCACTGATGGCTGGCAGTGGCACTGATGGCTGGCAGTGGCACTGATGGATGGGCACTGATAGGTGGCACTGATTATGCAGCACTGATGAGTGGCACGCACTGATGGCTGGCACTGAAAGATGGCACTGATAGGTGGCACGCACTAAAAGATGGCACTGATAGGTGGCACACACTGAAAGATGGCACTGGTAGGTGGCACACACTGAAAAATGGCACTGATAGATGGCACACACTGATGGCTGGCAGTGGCACTGATGGATAGCTGGTACTGATGGATGGGCACTGACAGATGGCTGGCACTTATGGGCAGGCACTGAAATAAATGACACGAAAGCAACCTAAATAATTTTTTTCTGCCCCCTGCAACGCCCATCTTGCTACACCCTGCACTTGGCTACATAAAAGCAGCAGCGGACATCTTGTTACACCTAGCCCAAACTATATGGGCTGGGTGTAACAAGATGTCCGCTGCTGGCTTAATGTGGCCGAGTGCAGGGTGTACCAAGATGGGCGTCGGGACCCGGGATTGGTTAAAGCACTGACAGTGTACACCGGCAACACGGAGCGTCACTTCAGTTACCCAATGTGACGGCTCCGGTCACCGATGGATGATGCGGCTGCCCCCATTCCCCCCCCCACCCCGCCAGCTTACCTGCTCGCTCGCTCTGCCCGCTGACTCCGCCCGTTGACTCCACCCACGGACTTCCTGTTGCACGCCGCCTCTCTCTCCCCATCACAGGTATCGGATCAGGCATCGGGAGCATTTGCGCGAGTACAAGTACTCGCGCAAATACTCGGTATCGGTCCCGATACCGATACTAGTATCGGTATCGGGACAACACTAATTATCACAGTGAAAGAAACTGACACTCTTCCTACCTATAGTTTTCTGTCCCTAGAAAAAATGTTTTTTTAAAGATGGTTGATGATCAATGCTTTAGCACACTATAGCACAAGGAGAATTTCCCTCACTGTCCTTCCCTGTCCCTAGAAACAAGGATTATCACAGTGAAAGAAACTGACACTCTCCCTACCTATAGTTTTCTGTCCCTAGAAAAAATGTTTTTTTAAAGATGGTTGATGATCAATGCTTTAGCACACTATAGCACAAGGAGAATTTCCCTCACTGTCCTTCCCTGTCCCTAGAAACAAGGATTATCACAGTGAAAGAAACTGACACTCTTCCTACCTATAGTTTTCTGTCCCTAGAAAAAATGTTTTTTTAAAGATGGTTGATGATCAATGCTTTAGCACACTATAGCACAAGGAGAATTTCCCTCACTGTCCTTCCCTGTCCCTAGAAACAAGGATTATCACAGTGAAAGAAACTGACACTCTTCCTACCTATAGTTTTCTGTCCCTAGAAAAAATGTTTTTTTAAAGATGGTTGATGATCAATGCTTTAGCACACTATAGCACAAGGAGAATTTCCCTCACTGTCCTTCCCTGTCCCTAGAAACAAGGATTATCACAGTGAAAGAAACTGACACTCTTCCTACCTATAGTTTTCTGTCCCTAGAAAAAATGTTTTTTTAAAGATGGTTGATGATCAATGCTTTAGCACACTATAGCACAAGGAGAATTTCCCTCACTGTCCTTCCCTGTCCCTAGAAACAAGGATTATCACAGTAAAACACACTGACACTCTCCCTACCTATAGTTTTCTGTCCCTAGAAAAAATGATTTTTTAAAGATGGTTGATGATCAATGCTTTAGCACACTATAGCACAAGGAGAATTTCCCTCACTGTCCTTCCCTGTCCCTAGAAACAAGGATTATCACAGTGAAAGAAACTGACACTCTTCCTACCTATAGTTTTCTGTCCCTAGAAAAAAAGTTTTTTTAAAGATGGTTGATGATCAATGCTTTAGCACACTATAGCACAAGGAGAATTTCCCTCACTGTCCTTCCCTGTCCCTAGAAACAAGGATTATCACAGTGAAAGAAACTGACACTCTCCCTACCTATAGTTTTCTGTCCCTAGAAAAAATGTTTTTTTAAAGATGGTTGATGATCAATGCTTTAGCACACTATAGCACAAGGAGAATTTCCCTCACTGTCCTTCCCTGTCCCTAGAAACAAGGATTATCACAGTGAAAGAAACTGACACTCTTCCTACCTATAGTTTTCTGTCCCTAGAAAAAATGTTTTTTAAAAGATGGTTGATGATCAATGCTTTAGCACACTATAGCACAAGGAGAATTTCCCTCACTGTCCTTCCCTGTCCCTAGAAACAAGGATTATCACAGTAAAACACACTGACACTCTCCCTACCTATAGTTTTCTGTCCCTAGAAAAAAAGTTTTTTTAAAGATGGTTGATGATCAATGCTTTAGCACACTATAGCACAAGGAGAATTTCCCTCACTGTCCTTCCCTGTCCCTAGAAACAAGGATTATCACAGTGAAAGAAACTGACACTCTCCCTACCTATAGTTTTCTGTCCCTAGAAAAAATGTTTTTTTAAAGATGGTTGATGATCAATGCTTTAGCACACTATAGCACAAGGAGAATTTCCCTCACTGTCCTTCCCTGTCCCTAGAAACAAGGATTATCACAGTGAAAGAAACTGACACTCTCCCTACCTATAGTTTTCTGTCCCTAGAAAAAATGTTTTTTTAAAGATGGTTGATGATCAATGCTTTAGCACACTATAGCACAAGGAGAATTTCTCTCACTGTCCTTCCCTGTCCCTAGAAACAAGGATTTGCACAGTAAAACACACTGACACTCTCCCTACCTATCCTTCTCTTTCCCTAAACTAAAGGAATCCAGGTTAAGCAAGAAAAAAAAAATGTCACTGTCCCTGCCTATGCTTCTCTTTCCCTGCTCCGGAACACACTACACTAGGCCGCCGTGCTGGCGGCCTTTTATAGTGTGGGGCATGTACTAAACACCCTCAGCAATAATTGGCCACAGGCATCCTGCCTGTGGCCAATCATTGCTCTCCTCGCTGCCGGCGCTGTGATTGGCCAAGCATGCGGGGTCACAGTGCATGCTTGGCCAATCACAGCGCCTGGATGACACTGCGATGGTGTAGTGCATTGTGGGCCGTTCGCGTCACTCGAATTAGGCGCGAACGGCCCAAATCGTTCGATCTTCGTCGAACGATCGAACAGCCGATGACCGAGCTCATCCCTACTGCTGAGCATACTATTATACTTTGTTATTAATTAAAAAAATGGAAGCTGATTGGTTTCTATGCAGAGCTGCACCAGATTTTGCACATTCCAGTTTTAGTAAATCAACCCCAATGCCACTGTATAAAATATTTTGGCGTAATGTTGACTTTTTCAAATCATACCTTGCAAGGGAATTACCTTATGAGTGAAACTAGTGAAAACACCAGTTTACATTATAATGTATTATAGCATGAGTGCTGACTGAGTATAATCACATCATTACTTTGACCTGTGTGATCCAATATGTTCTTCCTTGTCCCTTGTAAAATTCTTAAGCCTAGTACACACGGGCCGAAGGTTGGGCGACATAGGCTGGTTCAATAGAAACCGGCCAACATTCAGCCCCTGTGTACTGGGGTCGGTCAAGCAGAAGCCGTTCTGTCGAAGGGGCATGACCAAAAAAGGTCTGCCGATCGGCTCCCGGTCAGTGCTCTCAGCCAAAGGCTGAGAGAGCTGACAGGAGTGTGTCAGAACACAATAGCAATGGAGGGGAGATCACTGTACTAACATTGAATAGTTACCGTGTTTCCCCGAAAATAAGCCTGGATCTTATATTAATTTTGGCAACAAAAGACACAGTAGGGCTTATTTTCAGGGTAGGTCTTACCATGTAATGTGCTGTCTTCTCTCCCCCTCTTACTCCCTGCCTGACAGGAATCCCCAGCGTGAACTGAGTACAAATGCTTGTAAAATCCTATAATCCACTCTATTATAGTAGAATATAATGTACAAATGTGTGTGTTTCTGTAATATACCGTATTTTTCGGACTATAAGACGCACTTTTTTCCCCCAGAAATATGGGGGAAAATGTCCCTGCGTCTTATAGTGCGAATACATAACAGGGGCTCGACCCCCGCCGGCACCGCCCCTGTCATCGCCCCTGTCATCCGCTCGCATCGCTCCCAGCCGCTGGAATCCCACGGCCGCCGCCACTGGCTCCGCCCCCCCCCCCCCCGCCGGCAAAACCCCTGACACTGCAGCGCGGCGAATACAATTAGAGCCGCTCTCTTTTTCTCTTCGGCTTACAGAAAGGGAAGGGGGGCGGTGGGGGATATACAGACAGCCCGCAGCTCTCCTCTCCCTGTCACAGCGCCGCTGCTGAGTTCTCTGGCAAATAGAGCAGCGGTGCTGTGACGGGAGAGGAGAGCTGCGGGCTGTCTGTATATCCCCCGCCGCCCCCTTCCCTTTCTGTAAGGAGAAGAGAAAGAGAGAGCGGCTCTAATTGGATTTGCTGGGCCGCCACCCAGCTTCCTGCCCACTGTTTCCCTCCCCATGATTGGCCACAGCAGAGGGTCAATCAGAAGACACAGGGGGCATCATGGGAAATTAAGTCACTGCAGAGTTCTGGCACCAGTTCCCCCAGCATGCAAGCACTCTGCTGGAGGGAAGGGAGGGGGTGTTAGAAGAGGAGCAAAAGAGAATACTCTGCTGGGGGACACCACCAGAGAGCCACACTGTACCCCGCACCACCAGAGAGCCACGCTGTACCCCGCACCACCAGAGAGCCACGCTGTACCCAGCACCACCAGGGAGCCACGCTGTACCCAGCACCACCAGGGAGCCCGGGCAACCCAGAGTGAGCGAATGTCCAGCCAGAGGGATCACTGTTGCGATTTCGCTGGGTCTGGTAAGAGGGCCTGTTGGCCATTGTCCATTACTGTTCCCAGGGACTGAGCCATTAGGAAGTGCCTAACCTGATATCCTCTAGGCCTTATTGACCGCCACAACGTCCCTCTCTGTCCTCTTCCCACGGCGTCCCCTCTGTCCTCTTCCCATGGCGTCCTTCTCCCAGGGCGTTACTCTGTCCTCTTCCCAGGGCGTTACTCTGTCCTCTTCCCAGGGCGTTACTCTGTCCTCTTCCCAGGGTGTCCCTCTGTCCTTCACCCACGGCAACCCTCTGTCCTCTTCCCACAGCGTCCCCTCTGTCCTCTTCCCATGAAGATGACAGGGCGGGCCTTGACAGGAAGGGGTGGGTCATATTTAAATTAGGGGGTGCACAAGTTTAGTCAGGCCTAGGGCAGCACAAAACCTAAATACACCAAAGATGGCATGGTCATTCTGCGTTTACTGTGGCATGGTCACTCTGCGTTTACTGTGGCATGGTCACTCTGCGTTTACTGTGGCATGGTCACTCTGCGTTTACTGTGGCATGGTCACTCTGCGTTTACTGTGGCATGGTCACTCTGCGTTTACTGTGTCATGGTCACTCTGCGTTTACTGTGGCATGGTCACTCTGCGTTTACTATGGCAATGGTCAGGCTGCATTTACTATGGCAATGGTCAGGCTGCGTTTACTATGGCAATGGTCAGGCTGCATTTCATGGGCACTGGAAAATATTTTAGTACACCATTTGGTTCAGAATATTTTTTTTTTTTGTTTTCCTCCTCTAAAACCTAGGTGCGTCTTATGGTCAGGTGCGTCTTATGGTGCGAAAAATACGGTAATTGTGCCAACTACCTTAGTTATAGCGCCGCTCTTTCCTGCGATTATATTACAGAAACACACACATTGTAAATTATATACTACTGTATTAGAGTGGATTATAGGATTTTACAAGCACTTTAAACTAGGGCTTATTTTCAGAGTAGGGCTTATATTGCAGCCCTCCTGGAAAATAACGCTAGGTCTTATTTTCGGGGTAGTTCTCATTTTCAGGGGAAACACGGTAGTACATCTATCAGGTTTTTTTCATTCAGCCTTGCTGGGTTAAAGGAAGAAAACTACTAGTGTGTACCAGGCTTTAGTCTGTGTCATTAAATGAACATCCTGGATTTACAGTTACTCCTCATACATTTCCTTCTGTATAACGAAGGCTTGACTTAGTAAAGAACAGTGCAACAGGATGTGATATGCATAAGCCAAACTACCTAATCAGAATACAGGTTTTATTAGCAATAATAGTGAAAGCTGTTTTGTGATTAGTTGCTGATTCCCAGTTAAACAAGAAGGCAACAGGCAGGGCAGACCGTGGGGGGGGGGGGGGGGGGGGTATTAGAACCAACAGAAAAATCAGACAGGGATTAGAATACAACAAAATCTTTTTCTTGGAGGCATATAAAAAGGTACAGTTCCTTTTTAGAAACACATAATTAATCAATCAATTTTTATAACTAACGCATACAGTGAGAATTAAAATAAGCCAGTATAGTATGCTGCATTATATATTAATATTCTCTATACACCCTTCTCTATGTCTAAAAAAAAATTAGGTTTTCCTTTGAGCAGTATGAAGAACACAGACATGAGGCGGCAGCAGAACACACATACCCAAATCATTATTAAATTGGAAAACGTACCCTTCATTTGACATTCCTTTACCTAATGTAGGCCTTCCAATATATGTATTGAGACATTAACCCTCTCTCTGTCAGGGCTATTGCAACCAGGAGACAAAAATGTTGCTGAAATATCATTTTTAGACAAGTGTTTAGGTTCTGTTATATTGTATATTAGAGCCTAAAGCATGAATACACAAATGATCGAAAGAGTATTAGCTTGCCCGATCCCGGGCCTTTTCTCTCACCAGCAAAAACTAGCCACATACTTATTTATTGCTGACAAATAGTGATGAGCCGAACACCCCCGGGTTCGGTTCGCACCAGAACCCGCGAACGGACCGAAAGTTCGTACGAACATTAGAACCCTATTAAATACAATGGATGCGAACGTTCGAATTCTAAAGTGCTAATTATAACAACTATTATGCATGTTATTGTCCTAAAAAGGGTTTGGGAACCCGGGTTCTGCACCAGGGGACATGTATCAATGCAAAAAGAAGTTTTAAAAACGGTCGTTTTTCGGGAGCAGTCATTTTAATGATGCATAAAGTGAAAAAAAAAAAGTCAAATATTCCTTTAAATATCGTACCTGGGGGGTGTCTAAAGTATGCCTGTGAAGTGCCACGTGTTTCCCGTGTTTAGAACTGTCCCTGCACAAAATGACACTTCTAAAGGAAAAAAAAGCCATTTAAAACTGCTTGCGGCTTTAATGTAATGTCTGGTCCCGGTAATATGGATGAAAATCTTTAAGAAAAATGGCATAGCTACCCCATGACCCCCCCCCCCCCCTACCCCAGCCCATTACCAGCCCCTTTGGGTCTTGTATGGATATTAAGGGGAACCCCGCACATAAAATAAAAAAGGCCCTATATACTCTGAACAGCCATATACAGGCGGTGCATACAAGACAGGGACTGTAGGTTTGTTCTTATGTAGAATCTGTTTGTAATTTTGAACAGGTACATTGTTTAAGTGTAGCTCCAGCCCAAAAATCTATTTTTAAACTTTTTGGAAAACATAGGTAAGGGTTATCACCCCTGTAACATTTGTTTTGCTGTCTGTGCCCCTGTTCAGAACATTTCACCTCACTTTCCGTCCCAATGACAACTGTTTTTGAAATGTGGTGTTTTTCTTGAAACAAGGATTGCTGATAAAGCATCAGTACAGAGGAGACACCTTTCTCCCATATTAATTCTTACAGGAGAGAATTTTCCTTCCTAGGGGTAGATTTCCTCTCACTTCCTGTTGTCTTCTTGCGTTTGCAAGTAGGAGTCGTTTGTAAGTTGGATGTTTGAAAGTAGGGACCTGCCGTAGATACTCTGCAGAAATAGGCCCCTTAGTTGTTGGTGTTGGCACAACACTGTAAGCACTCACAGTTACTCTTGGTTGGTGCTGGAACGCCCTGCTGTCAACTATTATATCAGGAATTGTAATTACATATAATTGTTGAACAGTGGTAGTAAAAATTGGGCCTTTGATGGTGGTGCTGGTGCCACAACACTGTAAGCCCTGACAGTTACTCTTGGTGGGTGCAGCAATGGGCCCTGCTGTGAATTATTAGATCAAGAATTGTAATTGCATGCCCCTGTTGAACAGGGGCTGAAAAATTGGGCCTTTGGTGGTGGTGGTGGTGGTGTTGACACAACACTGTAAGCCCTCAGAGTTACTCTTGGTGGGTGCAGGAATGGGCCCTGCTGTGAATTATTAGATCAAGAATTGTAATTACATGCCCCTGTTGAACAGGGGCTGAAAAATTGGGCCTTAGGCACTGGTGGCACAACACTGCAACCCCTCACAGATACTGTACTTGGAGCACAGCAATGAGCCCTGTTGCAAAGTATTGCTTCAAAAATTGTAATGACACGCCCCTGTTAAACAGGGGCTGAAAAATTGGGCCTTAGGCACTGGTGCCACAACACTCCAACCCCTCACAGATACTGTACTTGGAGCACAGCAATGAGCCCTATGGCAAATTATTGCTAAAAAAATTGTAATTACACGCCCCTGTAAAACAGGGGCTGAAAAATTGGGCCTTAGCCACTGGTGGCGGCACCCATAAACAAAAATGATCTTCCAAGCTATCATCATCAATCGTATCATTGAGGACTCGGAGGAGGAGGATAGCCAGTCAACATAACAGCACAGATACTCAGCATCAGCATCAGTCTTGAAGGGATGTGACATGTTAAAATCAATTAGTCTGTTATATCAGCATCAGGTGTGTGGTAGCTGGTGGTGATCCAAGACTGGTTCATCTTGATGAAAGTCAGTCGATCAACCGAGTCGGTGGACAGGCGCACCCTGTGATCCGTGACAAATCCTCCAGCAGCACTGAATGTGCGTTCCGAAAGAACGCTGGATGCAGGACAGGCCAGTAGCTCAATTGCATACTGTGCAAGCTCTGGCCAGTGATCCATCCTCAAGACCCAGTAAGCCAGAGGATTTTCGGTGGGGAAGGTGTCCAAGTCTGACCTTGCCCCTAGATATTCCTGCACCATGTTTATCAGACGCTGGCGATGGTTGCTGGAACCAATCATACTTTGGGGCTGCGGACTAAAGAATTGTCTGAACGCATCGGTCAGACGGCCACCTTCCCCACCGCTCCTTCTTTGACTGGCCGAAGCCTCAGCAACTCGTTGTCCTGGACCAGGAGTTTGTAACCTCCCAGTCTCTGGGAACGCGTTGCACAGACCTTTCTGCAAGGCCTCCCGGAGTTGTCTCATCCTCTGCTCCCTCTGCGACGGTAACATAAGGTCCGCAACCTTACCCTTGTACCGTGGATCAAGGAGAGTGGCCAGCCAGTAATGGTCCCTCTCCTTGATCCGAAGAATACGAGGATCCTTCCGCAGACTTTGCAGGATCAGGGAGGCCATGCAGCGTAGGTTTGCTGAGGCATTCGCTCCGGAGTCCTCTGGGTCACTAAGGACGACATGATCCGCAGTCACCTCCTCCCAGCCACGTACAAGTCCACTGGTTTCTTGGGACTGTAAATCATCCCTAAAAGACTGCTGCTGATGATGCTGAGTGCCAGCCTCCACCTCCATGCTGACACAATCCTCCTCCTCCTCCTCCTCCTCCTCTTCCTCTTCCTGTGCGATGGGTGGGACAGAAGGAACACTGTCTGGGTAAAGGGGGCCTTGAGAGGCAAGGAAGTCCTCCTCTTCCTGCCTCTGTTCTGCCTCAAGTGCCCTGTCCATTATTCCACGCAGCGTGTGCTCCAACAGGTGGACAAGAGGTACAGTGTCACTGATGCATGCACTGTCACTGCTCACCATCCTCGTGGCCTCCTCAAATGGTGCCAGGACAGTGCATGCATCCCTGATCATGCCCCACTGGCGTGGAGAAAAAAAACCAAGCTCCCCTGACCCTGTCCTGGTGCCGTAGTCGCACAGGTATTTATTGATGGCCCTCTGCTGCGTGTGCAGCCGCTGCAGCATGGCCAACGTTGAGTTCCACCTGGTGGGCATGTCACATATAAGGCGGTTCTTGGGCAGGTTCAACTCCTTTTGCAGCTCAGCCAGGCGAGCACTGGCATTATAAGATCTGCGGAAATGCACACAGACTTTCCTGGCCTGCCTCAGGACATCCTGTAAGCCCGGGTACCTGCCCAAGAACCGCTGCACCACCAGGTTAAGGACGTGAGCCACACAGGGCACATGGGTCAGTTGTCCCTGTCGGAGGGCGGAGAGGAGGTTGGTGCCATTGTCGCAAACCACCATTCCTGGCTTAAGCTGGAGTGGCGTCAACCACCTCTCGGCCTGGCCCTGCAGAGCAGACAGGACCTCTGCCCCAGTGTGGCTTCTGTCCCCCAAACACACCAGCGCAAGCACGGCATGGCATCTTTTTGCCTGCGTACTTGCGTAGCCCCGTGAATGGCTACGGAGCACCGCTGGTTCATAGGACAAACCACAGGAAGAGGCCATGGAGGAAGAAGAAGAGGAGGGGGTGGAGGAGAGAGGTGTGTCACAACCAGTAGTAGCATTTTGGAGGCGTGGCGGTGGGACAACCTCCAACACTACTGCACCTTGTCCTGCATCCTTCCCAGCTGCCAAAAGAGTGACCCAATGGGCCGTGAAAGAAAGGTAACGTCCCTGTCCATGCCTGCTGGACCATGAGTCAGCGGTAATATGCACCTTACCGCTGACCGCCCTGTCCAGCGAGGCCAAGACATTGCCTTCCACATGCCGGTAGAGAGCCGGAATAGCCTTCCGTGAGAAAAAGTGGCGTTTGGGAACCTGCCACTGAGGAACCGCACATTGCACAAACTCACGGAAGGGGGCCGAGTCTACCAACTGAAAAGGCAGCAGTTGAAGCGCTAGCAATTTAGCCAAGCTAGCATTCAACCGCTGGGCATGTGGATGGCTGGGAGTGAACTTCTTTCGACGGTCCAGCAGCTGGGGCAGGGAAATTTGCCTGCTAGAATCGGACGTCGGTGTACTGCTAGCAGAGTGGCCGCAAGTACTTGGCTGTGACACACCTAATTCTACACCTTCATTCCTCTCAGTGCATGTTTCAGAGAGGACTGAAGTTATAGTGGGGTTGGAAATCCCAGCTGATGCGGTGCAAGGAGAGGTCCGCTTTGTTCTTTGGTGTGGGTCTTTGAGGTAGGCTTGCCAACGAGCTGCATGGCAGGTCAACATATGTCTGGTCAGGCATGTGGTACCCAAGCGGCTGATGTTTTGGCCACGCGATATACGCTTGAGACATATGTTGCAAACAGCAGCTGTGCGATCTGATGCACTAGCCTCAAAAAAGGCCCACACCAAGGAACTTTTTGAATGACGGGCAGAGGCAGCGCCCTGCACAGGCGGAGCTCTGCGGTGTGATTCCGTCGGTGTACTGCCCTTACGCTGGCCACCAAAGGGCATCCTGTCTCGTTGGAGATGTGCCTCCTCCTCATCCTCCTCCTCCTCTCTCCTATTAGGCACCCACGTGGAGTCAGTGACCTCATCATCCCCTCCCTCCTCATCACTGGAGCCAATCTGGCAGTATGCTGCAGCTGCTGGAACATGACTGCCAGATTGGTGTCCTTCTTGAGCATCCCCTCTGTCTGCTCTCACCCTACTGCCTTCCTGTAGCTGGGTTTCATCATCAGACCCTTCGAAACGCTGGGCATCCTCCTGGAGCATGTACCCAACACTGTGCTCAAACAGTTCGGGGGACTCCTCAGGAGGAGGACATGGTGGGTCTAGGGAAGGAGTGACTGATGATGAGTCTGACATTGATACCAGGGAAGAGGACGCTTTGGCAGCTGCTTTGCCAGTACCCTGAGCCTGGGTGAGAGAGGATGAGGAGGTGGAGGAGGGCTTGGTCATCCACTCTACCAAGTCTTCGGCATGATGTGGCTCAACATGTCCAGCTGCGGAAAAGAAGGACAAGCGTGTCCCATGGCCATGTGCTGATGACAATGCACCGCGTCCACGACCAGCACTGTTGCCCCCAGACACAGAGCCTGCTTGCCCTCTTTTATTGCCTCCTGACTGTCTGCCTCTCCTTGTTTGCCTTCCAGACATTCTAATAGATGGCCTGCAGGGAGATGGGAAAAAAGCAATAAGGGCTACCTTCAGGTGTCCTTCTCTGTCCCTTGAAACAAGGACTTGCACAGTGAAAGAAACTGACACTTTCCCTACCTACAGTTTTCTGTCCCTAGAAAAAATGTTTTTTTTAAGCACAATATAGCACAAGGAGAATTCACTCACTGTCCTTCCAGGTCCCTAGAAACAAGGACTTACACAGTGAAAGAAACTGACACTCTCCCTACCTACAGTTTTCTGTCCCTAGAAAAAATGTTTTTTTTAAGCACAATATAGCACAAGGAGAATTCACTCACTGTCCTTCCAGGTCCCTAGAAACAAGGACTTGCACAGTGAAAGAAGCTGACACTCTCCCTACCTACAGTTTTCTGTCCCTAGAAAAAATGTTTTTTTTAAGCACAATATAGCACAAGGAGAATTCACTCACTGTCCTTCCAGGTCCCTAAAAACAAGGACTTGCACAGTGAAAGAAACTGACACTCTCCCTACCTACAGTTTTCTGTCCCTAGAAAAAATGTTTTTTTTAAGCACAATATAGCACAAGGAGAATTCACTCACTGTCCTTCCAGGTCCCTAGAAACAAGGACTTGCACAGTGAAAGAAACTGACACTCTCCCTACCTACAGTTTTCTGTCCCTAGAAAAAATGTTTTTTTTAAGCACAATATAGCACAAGGAGAATTCACTCACTGTCCTTCCAGGTCCCTAGAAACAAGGACTTACACAGTGAAAGAAACTGACACTCTCCCTACCTACAGTTTTCTGTCCCTAGAAAAAATGTTTTTTTTAAGCACAATATAGCACAAGGAGAATTCACTCACTGTCCTTCCAGGTCCCTAGAAACAAGGACTTACACAGTGAAAGAAACTGACACTCTCCCTACCTACAGTTTTCTGTCCCTAGAAAAAATGTTTTTTTTAAGCACAATATAGCACAAGGAGAATTCACTCACTGTCCTTCCAGGTCCCTGGAAACAAGGACTTGCACAGTGAAAGAAACTGACACTCTCCCTACCTACAGTTTTCTGTCCCTAGAAAAAATGTTTTTTTTAAGCACAATAAAGCACAAGGAGAATTCACTCACTGTCCTTCCAGGTCCCTAGAAACAAGGACTTACACAGTGAAAGAAACTGACACTCTCCCTACCTACAGTTTTCTGTCCCTAGAAAAAATGTTTTTTTTAAGCACAATATAGCACAAGGAGAATTCACTCACTGTCCTTCCAGGTCCCTAGAAACAAGGACTTGCACAGTGAAAGAAACTGACACTCTCCCTACCTACAGTTTTCTGTCCCTAGAAAAAATGTTTTTTTTAAGCACAATATAGCACAAGGAGAATTCACTCACTGTCCTTCCAGGTCCCTGGAAACAAGGACTTGCACAGTGAAAGAAACTGACACTCTCCCTACCTACAGTTTTCTGTCCCTAGAAAAAATGTTTTTTTTAAGCACAATATAGCACAAGGAGAATTCACTCACTGTCCTTCCAGGTCCCTAGAAACAAGGACTTACACAGTGAAAGAAACTGACACTCTCCCTACCTACAGTTTTCTGTCCCTAGAAAAAATGTTTTTTTTAAGCACAATATAGCACAAGGAGAATTCACTCACTGTCCTTCCAGGTCCCTAGAAACAAGGACTTGCACAGTGAAAGAAACTGACACTCTCCCTACCTACAGTTTTCTGTCCCTAGAAAAAATGTTTTTTTTAAGCACAATATAGCACAAGGAGAATTCACTCACTGTCCTTCCAGGTCCCTAGAAACAAGGACTTGCACAGTGAAAGAAACTGACACTCTCCCTACCTACAGTTTTCTGTCCCTAGAAAAAATGTTTTTTTTAAGCACAATATAGCACAAGGAGAATTCACTCACTGTCCTTCCAGGTCCCTGGAAACAAGGACTTGCACAGTGAAAGAAACTGACACTCTCCCTACCTACAGTTTTCTGTCCCTAGAAAAAATGTTTTTTTTAAGCACAATATAGCACAAGGAGAATTCACTCACTGTCCTTCCAGGTCCCTAGAAACAAGGACTTACACAGTGAAAGAAACTGACACTCTCCCTACCTACAGTTTTCTGTCCCTAGAAAAAATGTTTTTTTTAAGCACAATATAGCACAAGGAGAATTCACTCACTGTCCTTCCAGGTCCCTAGAAACAAGGACTTGCACAGTGAAAGAAACTGACACTCTCCCTACCTACAGTTTTCTGTCCCTAGAAAAAATGATTTTTTTAAGCACAATATAGCACAAGGAGAATTCACTCACTGTCCTTCTAGGTCCCTAGAAACAAGGACTTACACAGTGAAAGAAACTGACACTCTCCCTACCTACAGTTTTCTGTCCCTAGAAAAAATGTTTTTTTTAAGCACACTATAGCACAAGCACAAAACACACTGACACTCTCCCTACCTATCCTTCTCTTTCCCTAAACTAAAGGAATCCAGGTTAAGCAAGAAAGAAATAAAAGTCACTGTCCCTGCCTATGCTGCTCTATCCCTGCTCCGGAACACACTACACTAGGCCGCCGTGCTGGCGGTCTTTTATAGTGTGGGGCGTGTACTAAACACCCTCAGCAATAATTGGCCACAGGCATCCTGCCTGTGGCCAATCATTGCTCTCCTCGCTGCCGGCGCTGTGATTGGCCAAGCATGCGGGGTCACAGTGCATGCTTGGCCAATCACAGCGCCTGGATGACACTGCGATGGCGTAGTGCATTGTGGGCCGTTCGCGTCACTCGAATTTGGCGCGAACGGCCCAAATCGTTCGATCTTCGTCGAACGATCGAACAGCCGATGTTCGAGTCGAACGTATGTTCGATTCGAACACGAAGCTCATCCCTACTGACAAACAAACAATAGCGAGGGCTTGGAAAAAACCTTCTATCTCATTTCCAGAGGCCAAGAATACCTTAACGACCCTTATGATCCATGAAAAAATGTGCAGCGTCCTCCACGACTCCCATGCAAAATTCCTTAAGGTATGGTTCCCGTGGTGGTCCTATACACTCCCTAATCTACACCCGACTAGTCTAGGACTCTAAATTTTATTTTACCCCATCTTCAGCCTGAGGGACCCTCCTTTCTCTTTCCCACTCCTTTTTTGTTTCTGGGCTTCTTGCTCGCTGCTCTGTTGTAGACACACCCATCCACCCCCCCAAACCCCGCCCCCCCCCCACAGATGTGCGTGTTTTTCTGTTTTTTGTTTTTGTCTTGTTGTTGTTTTGTTTATGTTTTGTTTGTTTTTTTGTGTTTTTTTTTTTTTTTGTGTTCTTTCATTATTATTTTTATTTTTATTTATTTTTTACCCCGTTCTGCGGACAACTCCGCTCCCCCTTGTCTGCATTGGCTCCTGGGTCTCAAGGCTCAGGCATAACGCACTGACCCTTGGCCCTGCCTCCTGGGTCAGTGTCAGTTTATAATCAGTACCCTTAAAATATATATTATATCATACACTTTTACGTGTACTTTTTTATGTTTCATGTCCATATCTCCTGCGTGGGAATTTATCTGTTTCCCCTTTTTCATATCTCAATAAAAAACATTGTACCAGAAACAGTATTAGAAATTTACAGTTCACATCCCACAATAGAAAATGTGAGAGACCAGATGGGTCAATCAAATAATCCAAGTCACTTTTAAATTCAAGTGAAGCCAGTATCTAGAGACCAATGACTTTGCTGTTTTCGAACACAGGTTCCACAGTTCAGGTCCTCTTTAGTGCTTTGTTTTGGCTGCAATTCATTAAAGCAGTACTACAATTTGCCTACAGAAGTTCCTAGAGACTATGGTAGCGGTAATCAATAAACCATTCATTCCAAATAGTGAATAAAGACACAAACTGGTAATTGCTTACCCTGATTTCACTGCATATTCTGAACTTTGCACAGTGTACATTAGAAGCTGCACACCTAATTTCTGGGCTGGAGGATATTCAGGATTATGTAATGTAGCCCCTTTCTTCCCAGCTTTACTATCATTGGTCTGCCTCTTCATTCATAGGATTTCAGTCTCTCCAGCTTTACCATTCCTGGTCTGCTGCTTTCAGTCATTGGATTTCAGTTCCTTCAATCATTAGGGCTTATCATCATATGTGGGCATTATCGTGGGCAGCCTGCATGCAAATGCTGTATGCTGGGTGTTAACCGTGCCCCTGTGCCTTTAAGGAGGGATGGGCTCCCTCCAGGCTTACCTGTCCTCTACCTATCCATTATCATGCATATTCTTCCACTGCTGAGGCTCTCAAAATTGAGTGTTAGGACTACAGAAAATAATGGGGTGCCTTGACGGGGCTCTGTAGCTTATGCACTTATTTGCAAATGTGTTCAAATGAAACCCCTTTTTTTAACGCATACTGTTAGACAGAATAATTTGGTTGGTTGCAAGCTGGTCGGTAAGTTGAGCTTGGAATTTCTTTGGTTTCATTTCGCATGCATTGTCCTTCCATGTGCTCCAGCAAAGGCCAGTTATAAGTGAGGGCAGTGGCCATTTGTTTGCATGCGAATGCAGCCTGCCTAGTAAGAATGCCCACTCCTCCAGACAGACATCTGCCATCAAGTCTTTTTCCAATAGTCAGCACACTACTTGCATCTTGGCTGAAGGCTCTTGAGAGGAGAATTGAGGCAAGGCGCTGTGATGTTTTAGGATACTGAATATGTACCTTGCTTGGACCCTCCAACTAGCATAGGAAATCAATGAGTACAAAATAAGATATGTAATGGAAACAAAAGGCAATATATAAGAAGAATAAACTTCAGCTTTCATTGTTTATTAAAATACACTTCAACTTCTTGTTAGTAGCCTACAACCTTGTCATAGTAACTTTCCCTGCCATAACTCTTTCCCAGTCAAAGCCAAAGGCCAATCATATATTATGCATCATTCAGATGATGAACCGTCTCATTTGTGTTAATCTGGACATTTCACACCACATGCAGTCCAGTACACTTTTCTCTGCATCAAAAACGCATGGATAGTAGTTTATATGGTTTTCAATGGCATAGTTAACACCAATGCTTGCAGTTCCAGTGCGTTCCAGCTGCAGTAGAACATGCTGCATTTTTCCTGCACTGGACTGGAACGCTGTAAAATGCATCAAAAATGCACTGGAACACACGTCCTTATTTACCCTAGGTTCACACTTACTTTTGACAAGTCCTTTATTAAAAATTTTAAATGTCCCCCGTCGTAGCTCCAACGTGTCTTCTTTCACCGGTACTGATGTCTTCTTTTTCCGATAGTTTCTTCTTCTTCCAGTAATTTCTTCTCCCTCTGGTGTAGTCTTCTCCTTGAGCTGTCTTCTCCTTGAGCTGTCTTCTCCTTGAGCTGTCTTCTCCTTGAGCTGTCTTCTTCCTCGCCACCGCTTATCCGCTAAAAACAAAAAAAGACGACCTTCTTCTAACACTCTCTTCCTCTGTTGTGTTGTCTCCCGCTGTGTGCCTTTTCTTATATAGCCATAGTGCGTGGCCATCCAATGATATCCCTGGAGAACTTGTGACATCACGTGTCATCACAAGGGGTGGGTTCAGGGAAACCCCGTAGACAGCTAATGACTCATCGGTCGTTAACGAGCCCGCTCTTAGCAACCAGCAATGTTGCTATTCATGTTTCATGTGTTTGCCCTTTTTGTACCAGTAAAGTCCAAAATTTTATTTCTTTAGATGTGTGATTTGTGCATGACATAGAGGAAGGTGGCAGGTGCATAACCCTGAAACTAGTGCCGAACATATGAACCATATGAACGATGCAGTGGGGAGTTTAGTTTGAAATGGTGAACTAACATATTGACATTGTTTATGTGAAAAATAGAGTTGGGCTTTAGACCCCTTTCACACTGAAGCGTCGCTAAAGCGCCGGACATTTTTGCAGAGCTTTAGCTGTGTTTTAGTGGCGCTTTTCGGGAACTAAAGAAAAAATACCTGTTTTGCTGCACTTTCAAAATGATTTTAAGGCGCTTTGGAAGCGTTGCCCATTCATTTCAATGGGCAGGGGTGTTTTGGGAGCGCACCACCCGAGTGTGAAAGCACACATTGCAATGAATAGGAGGCAGTTTTCAGGCGCTTTTCAGAGGCCATTTCTAGCGCTAAAACACCTGAAAACTGCCTCAGTGTGAAAGGGGTCCTAAGGTCCGAACTAGCCTGGGCAGAGGAGCATTATAAACTCAAATAATGCAAGCATCTAATTTTGACTTGTTGTGAGCTTCTTGTGATTCTCTATACAGTAGCACTCAAACTGGTGGTGGGACTAGCTTCTTACAAGGTGTGGTGCATACAGCACATAAGCAAGGAACACTTTGACAGAAGAAAACAAAGTGAACTGAGGAATGACCAATCACAATGCTCTTGTTACGACTTCAATCATAGACTGAAGGTAAGAAGATGAATAGAGTGTATTGCCTAACTGAAGTAGAGAAAAGTTATATAACCATCCTGGCTCTGTTGTCTGATAATTTTTTGAATTTTGTAGTTGTTTCCCTGGTATAATTCTACCCCATTTGATTTCTTTGTAAGCATGTTTTTCTGGGATCTGTTTCCCTGAGTCAATTTAAGCTTTTGCAAACATTACTGAGACCTGATGAAGGGGATGTGTGTTTTGCCCCAGAAAACCGTTGGCTGTCTTGTGAATCAATAAAGCTGTTTTTGGACTCCTTTATGAATTTGGTAGTGCGCTCCCTCGTTTGGTTTAAGCTTTTTAGTTAGATGACATTCCTGGGTGCTCATTGGAGGGTAGACCTAGTTTGCAAATGAGCTGCCTAACCAGTAGTGATGGGCCGAACACCCCCTGGTTCAGTTCGCACCAGAACTTGTGAACAGGGAAAAAGTTCAGACCCAAGCCGCAATTTTTATTAAAGTCTATGGGACCCGAACATGAAAAATCTATGTATTGGCCATAAAAGGGTATGGGGGCCTGGGTACTGCCCTAGGGGACACGTATTAAAGCAAAAAACACTTTTAAAAAAAGATTGCTTTTAAAGGAGCAGTGATTTTTTGGATGCTTAAAATGTGAAACAATACAAATGAAAAAATCCTTTAAATATAGTGCCTAGGGGGTCCCCTTAGTCTGCCTGTAAAGTGGCACATCTGTACCATGTATAGAACCTGCTGCAGCAAAACTGACTTTTGTAAAAAAAAAAAAATGACATTTAAATAGATTTTCCCGGTCACAAAAAAAAATTGTGGGCAATAGAAATAAAAATAAAAAAGGTGTGGTGTGGGGTCCCCTGCAATCCATACCAGGCCCTTATCTGAGTATGCAGCAAGTAAAGAGGAGGGACGAGCGAGCGCCCCCCCTTCCTGAACCATACCAGGCCACATTACCTTAACATGGGGGAATGCTTGCCCAAAAGCACCCCCCCCCATGTTAAGGGCATGTGGCCTAGTATGGTTCAGGGGGGAGGTGCTCACTTGTCCCCCCCCCTTTTTTGGCCTACCAGGCTGCTTGCTCGGATAAGGGTCTGATATGAATTTTGTGGGGGACCCCACGCCGTTGTTTTGGGAGGGTTTTTTACATGGGGTTTCGCTCAAAATCCATACCAGACTCAAATGGCCTGGTATGGATTGGGGGGGACCCCCACACCATTTTTTTCAAAAATTTCTATTGCTGGCAAATTCAGCAATGTTTTTTCTTTCATTAAGCTGTCAGCAAGGCAGGGTCAGAGCATCAGTGGAGCTCCTGGCTCCGCCCTCCCTGCTGACTTTGTTGTGAAGGACGTGGTCGCCGACTTCCCGGCCCCACTCCTTAACAACCTATTGACTGTGCACTAGGCGAACATCCCGCTGAGTGCACAGAAAATTTATGTGAACACACAAACTAGCGATATTCGGTCCGAAGTTATGCTTGGCCTGAACCGTTCGCCCATCCCTACTACCAGAGCCAGTGAGCTTTTCTAAAAGATTGTCGTCCTTCCCTTTACAACTCTATTAACAAGTTTTGAAGTTCCAGTACCCCAATATACAAACACACACACACACATATATATAATATATATGGGGTTTATTTACTATCGCTGGAGAGTGAAAAATCAGGCTCACTTCTGCATAGAAACCAGTGAACTTCCAGGTTTTATTACCAAAGCTTAATTGAACAAGCTGGGGTTAGAAGCTCATTGGTTTCTATGCAGAAGTGAGCCTGATTTTGCACTCTCCAGCGATAGAAAATAAACCCCATTGTGTACTCAAAGTGGGGTATGCCTATATAGATATATTTATACACACACACACACTGTATATTATACTTGCACACATGTAAATATTATACCAAATGCTATAGAATTTTCATACAATTATGTCTGCATTGGGCATTGAATTCTCTAGTGAAATACCACAATATTTTCATCAAACCAGCAGAGTTATTCTGATTTAGGAAAAAGCCCTGGCCACAAGGGAAATTAGAGCAACATGTTGGTTTGGTTGTTGGGCACTCTGCAGACTTCATAAACTGTATAAGTTACAAATAACAAAAAAAAAAAAAACAATCTGGATGAAATTTCTGCTCAGAAAAAACATCTATTTCTGCCCTTAAGTATATTTCTAGTTTTGAGGTTTAATATAAAATAATGTGTATCCTGTATCTTGTCTGTTTGAAGCAAGACAGGGAGCAGTCTGGGTATACTTCAGGATAATATTACAGTACATATAAGTCATATAGTAATTTTTGCACAATAGCATCCTATTGGAATAAAGAAATGAATAATCATGTTGACCAATTCTGCAGAAATGTGCTTTGTATGTTTTTCCACAGATCCTATTTTTGCAATATAGTCACATAAAACGGAAAATTTATTGCCAAATACTTACCGTAATTTTCCTTTCCTGATAGACTCCATGACGGACTACGTGTGGGTTAACCCCGCCTCCTCTCCACAGCTATAGGACCCCCTACCCATAAATTTGAGCTTACCTCCACAGACAGGTGTTCCGTAACTAGCCGACTCAAATTTCAACTCTCATATTTTTATTCATGGGTGGGAACTCCGTCCGCCATGGAGTCTATCAGGAAAGGAAAATTACGGTAAGTATTTGGCAATAAATTTTCCGTTTTCCTGACAGACTCCATGGCAGACTACGTGTGGGAAATAACTAGCCAAACCACACGGGAGGGTATGCTGAACAAAAATATATTTTAATCTTTCCCGTCAACTGACAGGATTTTTTGACCAAAATTAACAGAGGAAAGGGAAGCAGGCTCAATACAATAATGAGACATAAATGTATGAATAGAAGACCACGAGGCTGCCTTGCATATCACTTCAGGAGCCACGTGTCGAGCTGCTGCCCATGAGGCTGCCATGCCTCTGGTGGAATGAGCCGTCACCGCCTCTGGAGGAGCTAAGCCCTTTGCCCTGTAAGCCTGTTGAATAGATTGGACGATCCAGGCTGCTATTGTTCTGGAGGAAGCCCTCTTTCCTTTGTTGCTACCAGTGTGTAACAAGAACAGGTAGTTCAAGCTTCTAAAAGATGAAGTAGCTCGTAAGTATTCTTTCAGAGTCTCACCTACATCCAAGGGATGAACATCTGCTGATTCTGGAGAATCGAAAGTAGGAAGGACTATTTCTTGATTTTCGTGAAAAACTGATGTGACTTTTGGTTTAGACCCAAGCATGGGAATAAGGGAATAAGGGAAGAAAGTCAAAAAAGGTTCTTGACAACCCAGGAAGCTTATTTCTGAAACCCTTTTGGCTGAAGTAATGGCCACTAGAAAGGCCAGTTTGATTGATAAGTCCTTAATAGAAAGATCTTTGTTGTTGAGTTCTGAAAGAGCATCAAGAACGAGCGGAAGATCCCATTTGGGGAATCTAGGTTTCCTCTGAGGCCTGATTCTCGATGCCCCCCAAAAGAACTGTTGAATCAGGGGATGAGTTGCCCATGACGTTCCCGAAAAAGCTGATAAGGCTGATACTTGTACCCTGAGAGAACTAATCGATAAAGGCAGATCCAAGCCTGATTGGAGAAAACTCAAGATGTCTTGAACACTAGGATTTCTAGATGACTTTCCTGCAGAAGTCGTGAAGCTGACAAATCTGGCCCAGATTCTATTGTAAGTTTTATTTGTGTTGGACTTTCTGGAGCTCATAAGGGTAGAGATTACCCCTGAAGCACACCCAAGAGACTCTAGCCTCTCCCTCTCAAAAACCAGACCATCAGTCTCAGCATTGCTGGACAGGGGTGCAGGGTCGTCCCCTGAGAAAGAAGGTCCGGCCTGAGAGGAAGAGGCAGCGGGTCCCTGAAGCTCATTAGATTCAGGAGAGGAAACCAAGGTCTGCTCGGCCAGTATGGTGCTATTATTACCACCTCGACTTTCTCCAACTGAAGCCGCTGTAGGAATTTTAGCATGATCGGAAGAGGAGGGGAGGCATATGCCCTGTTGAAGTCCCATTGACTCGTTAATGCATCTACCCTGAAGGCTTGACTGTACCGAGCTCGGGTGTAGTATCTGTCGATCTTGTAATTGCAGGGGGATGCAAACAGATCCACTTCTGGATCGAAATCCAACGATAGGATCCACTTGAAGGTTTGTGGATGCAGTGACCATTCGTTGTTGTCTAGCATAGTGTGTGACAGGAAGTCCGCTTGAATGTTCTGCTCCCCTGGAATGAAGACTGCTGTTAAGTTGAGCAGATTCCTCTGAGCCCAGGTCATAATGGGCTCGACCTCTTGGAGAAGGGCAGAGCTCCGAGTGCCCCCTTGTCTCTTCACATATGCCACAGCGGTGGTATTGTCCATTTTCAGTAGGACCGACTTCCCTTTCAGAAGGTGGGAGAAGGCTTGAAGGGCGCACCATGCCGCGCGCAGTTCCAGAATGTTCGAACCTGGAGAGTGGAGATGGGCATCCCATTTGCCCTGAGCCAGTTCTGCCCCACAATGTGCCCCCCAGCCCGCATTGCTGGCATCGGATGTAACAGTCACCCAATTGATGGGGGCAAGGGAGTGGCAAGTTGACAAGTTCTTGGTTTGAAGCCACCAGAGGAGACTGTTGCTCATTGACTGTGTTATCCAGATCCGCTGATTGAGATCGTCTGTCTTCCATTGCTGGAGGAATCCGGATTGAAAAGGACGAAGCCTCCACATCGCCCACTTGACCATGGGGGATGTGGCCACCATTGTGCCGATTATCTTCAGGCACTGTGATGCCCTTAGGTGAGAGAAGTCTAGAGCTAAGGAGATTCTTTCCCGAATGATCGGTATTTTTTTTTCTGGAAGAGAGATGGTGTTCTCTATGGTGTTGAACTGGGCTCCTAGATAGACCAAGCGCTGGGTCGGTTCCAGCTGACTCTTCTCCCGGTTTAGGAGCCATCCGAACTCCAACAGTGTAGAAATCACCTGATCTTTGTGGACTAGCAGCTGCTGCTTGTCTTGGGACAGTACTAGTAGATCGTCCAGATAATGATACAGACGCACACCCTGTATTCTGATAAGGGACACAACTGCCAACAGCACCTTGGAAAAGACTCTTGGAGAAGTCGTTAGCCCGAATGGAAGACAAATAAATTGTAAGTGCTCTTGTTCGACCTGGAACCGCAGATATTTGTAAAAAATTTCTGCCAACGGAAAATGAAAGTACGAGTCTTTTAGATCTATTGAGATCAACCAGTCGCCTGGTTGAACTATTTTTTGGATGGTTGAGAGTGACTCCATCTTGAACTTCTCATGCTTTATGTACTTGTTCAGGAAAGTGAGATCTATGACTGGACGCCAAGAGCCGTTCTTCTTTTGTACTAGGAAGAGGGGGAGTATACCCCCTGGAATTCCTCGTCCTTTGGGACGGGCACCACCGCTCCTTGATCTTTCAGGACATTCACATATGAGAGAAGAACTTGCTGTTTTTCTTCTGACCGAGGTAGTGAGGTTTGCATTGGTCTGCATGGAGGGATCTTGGTGAAGGACCATGTGTGACCTGTTGAGACCGTCTTGATGGTCCAATAGTCTGAGATCGAGGCCACCCAGACGTGCCGGAAGAGGCGTAGGCGAGCCCCTACCCGACCCGCCTGGGCGGGCCCAATCTCAAAAAGACTTGGTTGGTTCACGCCCACCGGGCGTCTGTTTCTTGCCAGACTTTTGAAAAGAAGATTGGCCTCTATTCCAATTCCAGCTTCTCCTAAAATCCCGTCCAGGCTTATAGGAGCGTGCCTCTCTCGAGTGCTCAGTACTGCGTCTCTGTTGAGGTTTTCTCTGGTTAAACTGGCGCCTGTCCTGGGGAAGAAAACCCGACTTTCCGCCTGTAGCTTTTGAAATGGCGTTGTCAAGTTTGTTCCCAAACAACGAAGTCCCTTGAAAGGGAATTTTGCACCACGCCTGCTTGGAGGCTGGATCAGCAAGCCAGGGACGTAACCACAGTGCTCATTTGGCCGTGACCGAGGACAAAATTGATCTGGCCAGTAAACGGATGAGGTCAATTGAAGCTTCCCCCAAAAAGGCGACTGCCATTTTAAGTTCTTGCACTGCTGAACTTTGAGCCAGTTCTTCCGAGACACCTTTCAGAACGGAGTCTACATTTTCCACCCAGGCCTCCATTGCTTTGGAAGTCACTGCAAGGGCTAAAGCTGGTTTGCATGCCGTTCCGGCCAGGCTATATATTCTTTTGAGGTCCTGGTCGATCTTCCGATCCAGACCATCTTTAAATGATACAGTGTCATCTAGCGGGAGGGTGACATGCTTCGCTAGGCGCATTACTGCTGCATCTACGAGGGGAGCATTCTCCAGATGCTTGACATCCTCCGATTTAAAGGGATACAGTCTAGAGGTTTTGCTTAGCATGGAAACCGTCTTATCTCCCTTGCTCCATTTTTCCTCAAACACTCCTTTCAGCTCAGAGGGAAGTGGGAAATTGGAGCGTTCTTTCCCCAGTTGCTTAAACAGTTTTCTTTGTTTTTCTGGGGGGGCAGTGGTATCCTCCAACTTCAAAGTTTCCTTCACTGCCTTGATCAGCGGAGAGACTAAAGCGTAGTCGAATCCCACCGTAGAATCATCTCCCTCCATCTCGTCTTGCGAGGAATAATGGGAGGAATCATGGGGCTGGAATTGGCCGGGATCCTCCTGGGCCTCGTCAGCCAAGGAGCCAGACAAGGTGGTGGACTGGCTTCTTGTGTGGAGGGCAACTATTTCTTTCATAGATTGCTGTACCACACGTTTCACAAGAGACTCAAGGTTTTGATTTTTGGTCTCTTTCTCACCAACCGCTCGGGCATAACATGGGTCGCATAGCGATTTGCCCTCCGGGATTCTGGTCTTGCATCCCCAACAGGCTCTGTGGTCAGAGCGATCATCGCGGTGGGGGTGGCGGTGACTAGAGGAGGAATGGGAACATCTCCTATGTCTAGAGGGGGTATGTGAACGTCCCCTATGATGATGGGTCCTAGACGTAGTGTCGCGTCTAGACCTGGATGATGAGTGATGATGCGGCCTGGCAAGGTCCCTTTCTTGTGACCGATGAACTGAAGTAGTCGGGCTGTAAGAGATAATACAGACAGAGGGAGGGGGGGAAGGTGGGCAGGATGTAACCGTTAGCAACCACCAGATAGGCACAAAAGACACCAACCCCCTACCCACTCCACACATACCTTGTGCGGGAGGGCTGGCCACATGGCGGTGAGGATGAGTCCATGACGAGGGAGACACAGGAATCCGTACTACACTGCCTAGACTAAGGATAAGCAAATCAATGCAAGGAAGCATAAGAAAAGAAAAAAGTTTTTTTTTTTTTTTTTTTTTAAAACTGTCCCTTTAAGAGACACTAAGCATAACAAGCATACATTGCAAAATGAAGTGCTTACCCCGTCCTAGCAGTAATGAGGCCCCCGGGAGGCTGTCGCTCTATGCCCACAGGTTATCCCACCTGTATAGGGCTCTTCAGCGGTTTAAATAAACCGCCGAAATGACGTCACGGCCGGTCCCGCTGCGCGCATGCGCCGAAGAGACCCAACCCACTGCGCCTGCGCGGCCCCTGACCCCTCCGCCGCATTGCGCATGCGCGGAAACCAAGCCTCGGTTTCACCGCAGCTTGGCGCATGCGCAGAAGAGCGGCGGACCGGGAACCAGGAAGAGAAATGGCATCCTGGGACGCAAAAAGCGTTCCACATGCCGCACACAGGAGGAATGGAAACAGGGGAGACAAAAACAACACACACAAACTTGTCTGCCATGAAAGAAGATATGAAATCAAAATCTTCAGACCTTGCCAGCCAAGGAATCCTGCGACATCCGATCCGGTACTCTGGGGCCACATCCCTTCCACCATAGGGGTATTTTCCAGCCCTGAAACCACTCGCCCGCTCATAGCTGGGCCCTGGGTTCACCGCAGTAACAGTACCGATCGATCCAAGCAATCCACATCCTGGACATCGCACAGAATTGCATGATGAAGGTCCATGTGAGGAGGATAAAAAAGGAACACCTGTCTGTGGAGGTGAGCTCAAATTTATGGGTAAGGGGTCCTATAGCTGTGGAGAGGAGGCGGGGTTAACCCACACGTAGTCCGCCATGGAGTCTGTCAGGAAACCTGCTTTTGCCTTTCGGCTTCATCCATTATTTGTAGCAGGTCTTAAAAATTCCATTTGGTCACATCAGGAAACATTAAGACTGCCTTATAAAAAGAAAACACTTGAGAGATGAAAGACAGTGGTGCTGCCCATCAACTTGTATTGTCCAAATTCTTTAACTTGCACTAAAAAGTGACAACTACAATATAATGGGTTGCTCTGGCCAACAGCTGTACCTTCTTTTGCACTAACTTAAGTAAAGGAGAGTCAAAATACATAGTTGTTCAGTGACAACAGTCATAATCATACATTGGGGATGTTTTTGTTAAATGAATCAAATTATCTACCAGCCAAGTAATTACTGGACAGATGGAACCTTTCATGGCTGCTTATACCTGACATATCTGATGCACACATCAGGTGCTGGAGGCTCCCACTGCTTGATCTCAGAAGTGTTGCTATTTGTATTGCAGACCGACGTACTTCCATCATCATGCAGATAAAATACCATTCTTGCTAACATTATGGTATCTGATCCCAAGAAACTGATCATCCTGCCCATGGTCCTCATTTTATCCACCCACTTTCTGGGTGGGTGTACCCAAGCAATGCCTACTTTACAGGTTGGTCGTGCCCAGATCCTGTCGCTAAATATGTAGGGGGCTGCTCTTTATGCCCACTTTATGGGTTGATCCAGCCCAGACCCCACTTTTTAATTATCAAGAGACTGCCCATTCATGGCCCCTGCAATTAATGCATTTTTGAGTTACAGTGCATGTGCAATAACTCAGATAAGGTTAATGCTGTGATCCTGCGACATGGACTGGGACACAGAATTTGTAGAACAGAGGGCCAAGATGTGGGACGTTCCTGGCAAATCTGGGACAGTTGGGATCATCTATGAATATTTCTGCCCTTGAATTAGCATGGTTTGCAGTGGTTAGGCCAGAGGAGCCTTCTGTGCCGGAAGGAAACCTTGGCCGTAAAGTGTAACGACCATCCTGACCATCCCTTTTAAATTATATTTTTGTCTGTGCAAACTGGCTGGGGGATGGAAGAGAACCAAGGATTGCTGAACTGGTGTATTACCATTAATAAATTACTCCCTTTACTGTAACCTTGAGTCAGCTTTAAAAACGCAACTAAGGTCAATTTAAAATTAAACTAACCACATAAAACACTGATTGAATTTCAGAAATACAACAAATTGGTTATCCTGTCTTGGGCAGCAGAATGGTTTTACCTTCTCAAAGAAATAATTAAACAAGTTTGCTTTTTTTAATACTTTCAGTGACTCCTCATTTACAACTGCTTTCCAAAAAAAATTAAAAATAGTTATGCAATTAAAAATTGATAAGACCAGTTAAGAAATCACCCCCCCCCCCCCATAAAGTCAATGAGGTTTGCCATATACTGTAAGTATACACTTTTATTTACTAAAGGGAAATAGACTGTGCACTTTGCAAGGGCATTTGCTCCACAGCTTAGTAAATTGGGGAGGGAAGCGCTTCTGACTTCCATCATCTAATCACGTGCAAGCAACAATGCAGTTTTTTTTTTTTTTTTGCTTGCACGGGATTGGGTATTCTTTGAAAAGTGAAGCTTTACCTCATTTACTAAGGTCTGGCAGAGTGCAACTGCAACTGAAAAGTGCACAGTCTATTTCCCTTTAGTAAATCAACCCCACTGTGTATTTATATAGGCAAATCTCATTGCTGTATCACCGCAGTTCACTCTAAGCAATATGCTTGCATTACCTATAGGTGAAACTTGGTACTTCAGCCTAACCATTCAGATAAAAAAAAAAAATTATATTGGTAAAAAGAAGAGTTCAGAAGGTCCCTCCATGCTACTTCACCCATAAGTCAGAAGCAGGGGTGAAATCATCAAGGGTTGTAAATTCTCAAAAAGTAAAGACATAAACCAAAAGGTCAAATATCACGAAATGGAAAACAATGATATCATCATGCCGCACCCTATCACTATTATCCTTTGCAGGGTAAATCAAGAAAACATACATTTTCACTGCACATTGGGAAGATTTGGAAATACAATATTATGCAATGACACAAGACCGCAATCCTGTATTTAGTATAAGGAACCTGAGGGTGAGTACACAGGGCAGCCGTGTAAGGGAGGCCTGCACTAAAGTATTAATGCGGATTTCATTTTTAGCTTTTCCTTTCTTCTGCCATCAGTAAAGAATTGCAATTGATCCAGAAGGAGAAGTGAAGAGCCAGCAGGTAGGAGTCACAAGTCTCTCTAGGTCAACTAATACCCAGCATTTCCCTTTTTCTCGGCAGTCCTCTAACTAGCTGACTGCATGCTTCAAGGAATTCTTTGAGGCTGGCAGTATTATTCCTTCTATAGCATACTTTGGACATGTAATATAATAATAGTAATTCAGTAATAATGATTTTGTAAGAGGTAGGAAATAATATTATTGCAATATGCAAATTGTACCTTTACGCTTATCTTTACACTGTTAATTGAGAACCATTCTTAGGTAATATTTAAAAATGTATTAAAAAAATGCATACTGGAGATGCATCGAAAACATAACATAAAACATATGGTGATACTGCCCCTCCTTGCAGACTGAGGCCTTAGCAATTCAGCATGCATAGAATGTTATTGATCGCTACGCAGGTCAATTAGCAAGTTGCTTACACATGCAGACCTCATAAACTGTGTAGAATTAATGCATATACCGGTATGCTGTTGTAAGGAAAAATTATTGAGTTAAATGCAGGCAGATGCAGCAAACAGGCAAACATATTACTCATGTGTTGTTTTCCATACTGCCAGATAACATAATAGATAAAAAAAACCTGAGCAAGAGGTGAAAATTTAAGCATCTTTAGTTAATGGGAATGAATATTTTTATTCATTGATTTGTCCACAGTGTTGTACAAGATGTAGGTCATCAATGAATTGCCTCATAGGGTGTAGCACCTAAATGTTTGGGTTTGTTTACTGTTCACGCTATGGCTGCCTTTTGCTTTTAGTGTGGCAGGAGGAACAACTCCAAACTTAGTTTGCCTTTCAATGGTATTTAACTGCCCCAGCATTCTCAATGTGAAAGCCCTGAGGACTTTCACATTGAAGCGTTGTGCTGGCTGTGCGTTGGAAAAAATCCTGCAAACAGCATTTTTGGAGCATCTTTGGGGCGCATAAAACAGCGCTATAAAAATGCCTATCCCCATTGAAATGAATGAGAACCGCGGTAAAAACGCGGTAAAAACGCATAGGCGTTCACGCTATTTTTAACGCTATCGTGGTAAAATCTCGGTAAAAACGCGGTAACAAATCGCGGCAAAACGTGGTAAAATCTCAACGCCTCAGTGTGAAAGTGGCCTTAGTTCCCCTAATACTTACCTGAGGTCCATCTAGATCAAGCGATGTTGCACGAGAGACTCGGCTGCCTGGGACTCCCCCTCCTCGATGGCTGAGGCAGCAGCGCGGCGCCATTGGCTTCCGCTGCTGTCAATCAAAGTCAGTGAGCCAATGAGGAGAGAGAGGGGGTGGGGCCTAGCCACGGCTACATGTCTTAATGGACATAGGGAGCTGTGACTCAGCTTGGGTGCCCCCATAGCAAGCTGCTTGCTGTGGGGGCACTCAACAGGAGGGAGGGTCCAGGGGCACAAAAGAGGGACCTGAGAAGAGGAGGATCTGGGCTGCTCTGTGCAAAATCACTGTATAGAGCAGGTAAGTATAACAGGTTTGTTATTTTTTAAGCAAAAAAACAAGACATTAGTATCACTTTAAGCCCAAAAGCAAAAAGTAATATATTGTAGTTTACTAATACAAGCACAAGGATTTGCATGATTGTGTCATCACTGGCAAAGAAATAGATATCGACCCTGAACAGTGCAAATGAAGGGATTCCCAGGGAGAGTTCTGCAAATGTTTTATGTATTATACTTGTATATTACTTAGCATGAATGCACCTGACATGTCAACTTTAACTACAATTTACATTTTAGAATTGAATACTATTCCAGCTTCGCTATAGAAATGCACATTGTAAAGGATCTTGCATACTTCTTTAACAAGACCCTGTTATACTGTTATATGGGCTCATTAGTATTGCAGGTGTGTTTGCATGCAAACCAAACCACACCAATCTATCTATCAGAAAAACATACCAAGACACATAACTCAACTCACAGAATAATCTTTCCTGATTCAGTACCAGCATATTCCAGAGAGATTTATATCACATAATTCTAATCATAGTACTTGTGTAACCGCCATGGGGGATGGAAGGAAGATAAACTTTTTAGCCCTTTGTAAGCTCCACTCAGATTTACTTTTTCTATTCCTTTCATTGATCAAATGGGGGGGGGGGGTACAGCAAAAAGGCAAGATGAGTATAAGCACCAGGAGGGGCTGCAATTATGTGCACTTGTTGCTTTGCACTACGGTATATTTGTAAAGTGCAGATTCAATTCAACCCTATTGGTGTCTATTAGTCCCATTGGTTGAATAAAATAGATCGCTTTTAGCCCATTGGTGTCTATAATATCCATTGGTTAAATAAAATAAATGACTTATAGCCCCATCCTTGTCTATTAGCCCCATCGGTAAAATAAAATAGATGTATTTTAGCCCATTGGTGTCAGTTAGCCCCATTCGTTTAAAATAAATAGATGGCTTTGAGCCCATTGGTGTCTATCAGCCTCCTTGGTTAAAAAAAATTGATGTCTTTTAGCTCATTGGTGTTTATTATATCCACTGGTTAAATAAAATAGATGTCTTTTAGCCCCATTGGTATCTATTAGCCCCATTGGTTAAATAAAAAAGTTGACTTAAAGCCCCATCCCTGTCTATGAGCCCCATTGGTTAAATAAAATAGATGTCTTTTAACCCCATTGGCATCTATTAGCCCCATTGGTTAAATAAAATTGATGACGTATAGCCCATTGGTGTCTATTAGCCCCATTCGTTTAAAATAAAATAGATGACTGGTTAAAAAATAGATGTCTTTTAGCCCCGTTGGTGTCTTTTAGCCCCATTAAATAAATAAATAGATATTACCTTTAGTTTATATTTATTTTGGGGGGTGGAGGGGGGGGTAGCTTGGCTTAGACAAACAGCAATAAGCCTGAAATGTATCTATTTTCAATATGCATGCATCTTTTCTTTTTTTTTTCTTCAGAAAATCAGATTTTTAGAGTTGAAATAAAATAAAGAGCAATGGCATGTGATCTTTTTCTTTAGGTTCAAGCAATACTTCTGAAAATGTAGGTAATCAAGAATTGCAAAGAAAGTTCAACATATAGCAATAATTAGCATAATGACATAAAATTTACATTTGCAGTAAGGTATCAGAATCTAAAATTTGGTAAGTAAATTGTCACAGTGACATACGCTGAAATCTAAAGTGCTAACTGAAAAGATAATTGAGCCACTTTGCCACAGGGCTGATAAGAACAACTAACACCCTGCATGAAATGTCTGATATAATACACGTTAAGCCTATTAAACACTGGCACACAAATAACAGATATGCAGTAACTGCTAGTAGTTATAACATTTTTACTCTACAGTAACAGGGAGCTATATGTATGAATATGCCAGAGAAAAAAAAAATCATAGTCCATAAAAATCAGTTTTTTTTGTTCTTGACAGGTCAGAAAATGAAAAGATGTATCTTAAAATACATCCAAACCCCAAAAAACAATAATTTGAATGTAATGCAGCTTACCAGTGTTAAAGCGGTTGTATACCCTATTTTTACACTTTGACCTACAGGTAAGCCTATAATAAGGCTTACCTGTAGGTAAAAAGAATATCTCCTAAACCTGTACGGTTTAGGAAATATTCCCCCTGCAATGAGCCGCTGACTTCAGTGGCGCATGCGCTCTGAGTTTGCCGGCTGAAAGGTCCGGCAGATGCCGGACCTTGCCGGAAAGAATTCTTCTGTGCGCATCGACATCAAGGCTCCGGCCACTCACAGCGCCGGAGCCGCGATACTCGGAAGACACACCGAGGGAAAATGTCCGCTCCCTCAACGTAGACCGGGTGAGATAACGACGCCTCGTTCTAAGGTAAGTATTTCATAGTGAGCTAGTATGCGGTGCATGCTAGCTCATTATGCCTTTTGCCTTACAGGTTCAGAAAAAATAAATAAAAAATCAGCGGGTTTACTACCGCTTTAAGATGTGGTGGCTGCATTAATTTTTTAATTTTTTTTGCCAGAAACACACTTCTTTTCATAGGGTGACAATGCTTGATCACTCTACTGTAACAGAATAAAGAGAGGACTATGGAACTACTTATCCATTCTCCATTCCATTGAGAGGCATGATTCATTGAGAGGCATGATATCAGAGATAGCTGAGAACAATGTAATAGATAATAGTCAGCAAGGGAAGTTATCAGCTAAAACGATTTCTGTCAAGGTCAACAGGTATTTCTTTTTAAAGCAGTAGTAAACTCAGCCAACAAAACTGGTAAAACTAGACCCAGTGCAGTGTTATACCTTGTGCTAGACTAGTATGCCCCTTATAACAGGATATTATGGCAGACGTACCTATCAAATGCAGCTCGCCAGCTCTGTGCAGTCTGTCAATGCTCCCCTGGTCCCAGGCACATTCCATCTTCATCCGGTCTTTCTTTCAGTTTCTGTCTCTTAGGCCATATGAATGGCTGAGCTGCGGTGACGTCACTCTTGCGCATGCACACAAAAGTCACATCACCATGGCACAGCGAGGATGCCGTAAACATGATTACATTATCGCTGACAGATGAAGCAAGGCATTTATAACAGAAGAGAGCTCTAGGGATTCTTCTGTTAAAAAAACTCTACCTGTCAGTGTCTTTTTTTATATAAAATTGACTTCAATACCACTTTAACTTATCAAGCAGTTATAACAAATTACTTTCAATGGTAAATGTAACAGACCAAAATGGACCAGAAAGGATTAAAGGAGACATTTCATCTTTAAGGCACTTTCATGTATAAAGCTTTCTGTCCTCAATTTGATATATAAAAAGTTAAGTACATTTTTCTGAATTGATCTATCAGCAGAAGCATTTTTCAGTGATATTCTGTTCTACACAAGCATGAAACAGAGAGGCAAATTGGTTTCTTTTGTTATTAAAATTAGAATATTTACATATATTTTGATCATAAAATCATGTTTTACTACTTTAGTATCTTGCTGATTTTAATTTGTGAGTAATTGTACATCATTTTCAAATGGTAACTATATTATTGCATATTTCAGTGAACATAAATGTTCACTTATTAGTGTAATGCTTTACTTACAGTCATGTTGTGTTGACTTTTATATTTTTTACTGTAATTCCATTATTGGAAATTAGTAGATACTCACACAAGGGTGTATCTGTATATCAAATACATTGCCATAATTACCAATTGAAGAGACGAGAAATCTCAGACACATACAGAGTGTGGTGATTTAGTCCTTTTGCACACAGGAGCCTGAGCCCAAAGCAAAGTAAACTCTGTTGTATTTCTCATACCCAAAAAGCCAAGGGTTCTGCATACAGCCTCCCATAGACATGAATATATGTGTGTGGCTGTATTTGGGAATATAGTGGTGCTACCGTAAACATGAGTATAACATATGGGGGTATGAAAAAATATAAAGTGTCTATTTTTTTTAATACACTTGTAGGCTATACTCATGTTTACGCAAGCACCGGTTTATACCAGAGTACAGCGGCGCACAGCCGCTCATGCTTATTGGCAACTGTATGCAGCACCTAGGTCTACTAGGCAGGGGAAATACACCAGAATTTACATTTCTGGGTTCAGGCACCTGTGTACAAGAGAACCTTGCTTAGTCTTATAGACTTGTATTGAGAGCAGAAAAAAGCTGACCTTACACATTAAAAGATGGTCAAATAGGGCTGGTTGGCTCAGTGGCCTTCCGTGGAGCACTCAACAATTGGGATGACTAAAATACAACTAATACTAAAATGGCATTTTAGTCAAAAGACAAAAATGGGACTAAAACTAAAATGCCATTTTAGTCCTAAGACTTATGCCGCGTACACACGACCGTTTTTCATGATGAGAAAAATGCCATTTTTTTATTTGGTCATTAAAAACGATTGTGTGTGGGCTCCAGAGCCTTTTTCACGACGTGAAAAATGGGCATTAAAAATTTGGAACATGCTCTAATTTTTCTCGTCGTTTTTCTCGTCATGAAAAACGTCCGTGTGTAGGCTTTAACGACGTGAAAAAAAAAGCGCATGCTCAGAAGCAAGTGATGAGACGGGAGCGCTCGTTCTGGTAAAACTAGCGTTCGTAATGGAGATAGCACATTTGTCACGCTGTAACGGACTGAAGAGCACGAGGCTGAAAAGCGCAAATCGTCTCTCACCAAACTTTACTAACACGAGGATCAGCAAAAGCAGCCCAAAGGGTGGCGCCATCCGAATTAAACTTCCCCTTTATAGTACATTTCGTACTTTCACCGCGCTTTGCTCAAGCATTTTTTTTCAATAAAGTGTGTAGGCAAGGCAGGCTTGAGAAGAATCACGTCGAGAAAAACATTGTTTTTTTCAATGACATTAAAAACGGTCGTGTGTACTCGGCATAAGACTAAAACTAAATTGAAATTTGACTTTAAAATGAACACTGGTGGCCCAGCTTAAAATGCAGACTAGAGCTTACCGATCAGATCCTGTGTGGTGGCGGACACCGACAGCAACTGGGATATCTGGCCGCCTACACGCGCCGCTGCCCGGCCCGCGGCCAGCTCCACAATCCGAGGACCAGCCTATGAGACCTCTGCAGCCGCCGGTTTCGATTGCTGGGTCCAGCGGAACGAACGCCATAGACGGGGAGGACAGCGGACCCCCCAGAGGTATACCAGCGCTACACATCCCAGCCCGACACCATTCGGAGGCCCGACAGGACGCCTGCATCCCCGCCACTCAGGTACATTCTGCTCCCAGTATTTGCACCCCTGGTAGCGGCGGACAGTCTGGGTGCCAGGTGGGGGCTGCTTTAAAGGCTCAATACCAGAAAAAACAGGTTTTCTCGGGCCGGGGATTGTGTTAGGAAAGGCCGTGGCTTCGGCCTACATCTGGAGGTCGGCGGCCATCTTGCTACACCCAGACCCAAATCACCAGCCAACCAGCCCCCGATATCAGCCCCCCGGACACCTAGCTATCCCCCTATAAGCTCTAGGTGAAGGCCCAGTATATGTGCCCCTCTCCTGGAAACATCTTCGGCCTCTCTAGTTGAACTAGATGAACTATGACTTAGTGCCAGTTAACATCAATCTCTTACTCTCTAAGTGAATATGAGACATTGATAGACAACAAAGTAAGGAGATATACTGTGGAGAAAAATATCTGGTGGTGTTTTTGTTTGGCTGCTGATATATGAGGATGCTGGATAGCTTTATTATTGAACCGTGATATAATATCCAGTGGTTGTTATTTTAAAATTGCTAGAAAAAACATATCTAACAGAAATAAGACTAATAGGACTGTATGTTTGAAATGGTTTGGAATAACCATATGCCCTATGCCACGTGCTGCTTATGCTGCTGAGTAGATGAGACTGAGGGGGGCTCTACTCAGCATGCATCCTTGAAGCTCTAAAGTCCTAAATATGCCAATAAAGACATCCAAAAAAAATCGCTCTAGCTCGACTAAAAAACATAATAAAGAAATAGCGATTAATCAAGCTGCTACTAGTTCTATACAGCGTTTCCTGGTTACCAGCGGAATTAGCCCCAACGCTAGTTGCGGCCAAACGAGGTGCACGAGACGCACCACATCTCTCGCTTCATTAGCAACCTTTGAGAGAAAAAATTTGCCTACATCATCTTACTGCTCAGACCTCATGGAAGAAGCTGAATCCCCTACAGCCTCAGACATGTCGTCCCTACTGAGCGGCATTAGAAAAGAACTAGCCGGGATGTTCTATGGTCTTGAAACATCAATAAAAAAGGAAATAGCAGGGGTAAGAACAGATATGGCACATATTCTTGACAGGGTGGAAGATACAGAAAAGAGACAAGATACTCATGAAAACGCTATAAGAGAATTACAACAGGCGGTCACACAGATAGCTCTTGCTCACCGCGTCTCACTATATAAGCTCGAGGATCTCGAGAATAGAAATCGCAGAAACAATCTGCGAATTCGAGGTTTACCTGAAGCTACTGGTGATAAGGACCTGGAGCCATCAATCACTGGTATATTTAATTCAGTGTTGGGAAAGGCACCCACTGATCTACTACGCTTTGACCGAGTACACCGAGCCTACAGGCCACGCAATATTGTTACTGAGCAACCTAGGGATGTAATATGCCGATTACATTATTTTTCAGACAAGAACGCCATAATGGACAAGATGAGAAGTATCCCCAACATTGATTTCGATGGAGCGACTCTCACTATTTTCTCAGATTTGTCCAAAGAAACTTTAGACCGCCGTAGAGGTCTAAAACCACTTTTGGAACATTTACTTTCTAATGGAATCACTTATAGATGGGGTTTCCCGGCGTGCCTTATTGCCACCAAAAATGGTCGCTCACACACTCTTCGGTTCCCAGAGGAATTACCACAATTTCTAAAGGTCCTTGATCTTCCATCAATGGACCTTCCGGGTTGGCATGACCCGATCCCTAAGGTCTCACATATCCAGGACTCTCATTGGCAAAAACCTATTACTAAAAAAGGACGTTCTTCTACACGAGACATTGAACAACAACATAGATGAGTAAAGAGTATTTGGATCCACGTGTTTGTTTCCTCCCTGATATAACACGCTTTCAAGCTACTATGTTTAACGAAATGAAATAAGATTTAGCAGTTAGAGAATATTGATTCTAAGAAGGTCTATTGCTTATGGTTTATTGAGTTATGTTGGAGTAAAAAGTATTTTTATTTTTTTTTGGCATATTGCCAGTCGCACAGCTGAATGCGGGTGGAGCATAATGCCCCCAAGTGTCCTTCATACGACATGTCCCCCTTCCCTTTTTTCCTTTTGGGGCTGGAGAGCGCGGGTAGCCTTCGAGTAATTCTCAGTTCCGTCCTCCCTAGGGAGCTCTGGACGGCTGCCTGCCCTCCCTCACCCCACAGGGACCACCGCAGATATCTGCGTGACAATCTAAAATTTCCCACATGCGCCCTGATGGGCGTTATTGCTGTTTATGCAAATTTGTTTGTTTTCTGTGTTTTTGTCTCTCAATATATACCTGTTTTATTTTTATTCTTTTCCCCCCCTCGAGGCCGGTATGCATGGAGAAATAGGCGCAGGAGTTACGCTCCACAGAGATGATGGCCACACTTAAAGTCACCTCCTATAATGTTAGGGGTCTAAACGTGGCGGCTAAACGCCATCAGGTTACCTGTGAATTACGGAAGTTGTCTTCCTCCATTGTGTATCTTCAAGAAACACATTTAACCCATACGACACAGGTCAAATTGAATTCGGTATATTTTCCCCAGTGGTATTACGGTCTTTCAGATACGAATAAGGCTAAGGGTGTGGCTATTGGTCTTAGTGCTAGCGTACCTTTTCGCTTTTTAGATATGCAAGCGGATGACCATGGCCGTTTTCTTTTTATAAAGGGCTTTCTGGGCACTACCCAATGTACCCTAGCAAACATATATTGTCCGAACCAAAATCAAACTATTTTCTTTTCTCAAACTCTCACTGATCTATCACATTTTGCTGAGGGATTAATTATACTGGCAGGGGATATAAACATGTCTCTAGACCCTGCTTTAGATACATCCCATGGTCGTTCTAATATCTCTTTAAACGTCTGCCTACTGTTAAAAAAAAAACTAACAGACTGGCAATTAATAGACGTATGGCGTATTTTACACCCAAAAGAAAAAGACTTCTCTCATTTTTCGAAGACTCATCAGTCCTATTCCCGAATAGATAATATTTTTTTAGACCATCATCATCTTCCATTATTAAAATCGGCGGATATAGGCACAGCGACAATATCAGACCATGCACCTGTGTCGATGACTATGACCATGCCCACTCTGCCTCAACGCTCCAGTAATTGGAAACTTAATGATTCCCTTTTATCTAATGCAACAGAGGTTTCAACGTTTGCCTCACATATATCACAATACTTTAGAGACAACAAACCATCTGAAACACCTCCTGCTTGGGGCAAGAAAAAACAGAGAGCATGGTCAACGTCTGGAGCAGGTTCTTCATCAAATAACTGAACTGGATAAACAACACAAACTTACTTTACATATATCCCATTTAGAAGCTCTTACGTTGAAGCGAGAAGAGTTGAAAAACCTGCTTAACTTAGACACAACTCGTAGATTTCAACGCTACTCGCAAAAACTTTATGAGTGGGGGGATAAACCCAGTAGACAATTAGCAAGATCCCTTAAAGAAAAACAGACTAGATCATTTATCCCTAAAATAAAATTATCTAATGGAAACATAGTCTATGCGACTCTCCATATTGCTAAAGCTTTTGGGGAGTATTATGCAGATCTGTATAAGGTGCAATGTGATTCTCCGTCTCTGACTATAAAGGAGAGACGTAGTCTCATGCTTGCATATTTAAAAGAAGCTAATTTGCCTAAACTTTCAAACTCAGCTCTCAGAGAGCTTGAATCAGAATTCTCGGTAGAAGAATTTCAGATAGCTCTGAAATCTTCACCGATAGGTAAAGCACCGGGACCGGACGGTTACACTACTCGATACTATAAAACATTTAGAGATGTTCTTTTGCCCCAGCTCACGACTTATGCCAACTCAATTTCACAGACTTCGGGATTACGCCCGGAATCTCTTACAGCTCATATCTCAGTTATTCTTAAAACAGATAAGGACCCCACTCAATGCAGTAGTTACAGGCCAATTTCCTTATTAAACGTTGATATTAAATTATACTCGAAGGTAATGGCTAACAGACTACTCCCTCTGGTACCTAGATGGATCTCTACAGACCAGACAGGTTTCATGCCATATAGAGAAGCCAAGGATAATTCTCTCCGGGCGATATCTCTTATACAACACGTTCAAAAGATGTCCCAGTCCACCCTATTTGTATCCACAGACGCAGAAAAAGCGTTTGATAGGGTGGACTGGGAATACTTAAAAATGACCCTGCAACATTTTGGGTTGGGACCCAAGATGCTCCACCGTATCACCTCCCTTTATACTAATCCTACGGCACAAATTCGCATCAACGGCACTTTGAGTGAGTCATTTCAACTATTTAATGGGACTAGACAGGGTTGTCCCCTGTCGCCCCTTTTATTTGCCCTTACACTTGAACCTTTTTTGGCAACTGTAAGACATAATTCAAATATACATGGGATTCAAGTAGAAAATAAAATACACAAATATGCGGCATATGCGGACGACATATTATTCTTTATCCAGCAGCCCCGCATATCGCTTCCTAATTTAATGACAGCCTTCTCCACTTTTCAGACATTTTCTAACTTTAAAATTAACCTTACTAAATCTGAAATTCTAAATATTAATCTACCAGGAAGAGAGGCGGAAAGGTTAAAACCCCTCTTCCCTTTCAGAACAGGGTTCAATGCAGTATGAAATATCTGGGAGTGAATTTGACGCCTCATACCCAGTCCCTCTTTAAATATAATTACATTCCATTATTGAATAATATTAGAAAGGATCTACAAAAGTGGAGTACGCTGACACATTCATGGCTGGGTAAAGTAAGTATAGTCAAAATGAATATTCTACCCAGAGTTCTTTTTTTTTTTCAAATGATCCCATTGGGTGTGCCCATAGGTTTTTTTTCTTTAGTACAGACCATGGTCTCCCGCTTTATTTGGAAGAACAGCCACCCCAGAGTATCTAAGGAAGTGTTATTTCGCTCCAAGGAGGCTGGGGGGCTGGCCCTCCCAAATTTCAAGAGGTATTACCAGGCTGTTATCTTATCTAGAATTGTTGAATGGAAATATGCTGCTAAATCCAAACTATGGGTGAGTTTGGAATACGATCTGAGTAAAACAGATCTAGCAACTATACCCTGGTTACCACGCACACATAGGCACCTTGCCTCAAGTACCTCTATATTAACCACATCCACCCTTGATGTGTGGGATGCTTTACATGGGAAGATTTCGTGGTCGTATGCTTCTCCCCTGCTACCGCTTTTGGAACATGATTATTTCTTACCCGGTCTATTAGATCCGGGATATAAGACATGGTCGCCAGAAGGACCCCTTTTATTACACCAGGTCTTGCGAGCAAATGCTCCCAAGCCCCTTAAGGAAATCCTTGACCATAAGCCGATTACGTTTCTTGACAAATGGAGATACACCCAACTGCAGGCGTTTCTTAGAACTTTGCCTCAGCCGCTCAAAGGTATACAGGACCTAAACAGCATTGAGGAAGTTTTCAACTCAACGGAATTACCTGAACATAGTATTTCTGCATTTTATAAATCACTTAGTAAACTCCAAGAAGACACTTATCCTCCTTTCCTTGCTAAGTGGGAGACAGATTTGGAATCCTGTATCCCAGATAGTCAAAAAGATAAAGTTCTGCAGTTGACTCATATTTCTTCAATTGCATCTAAGTCGGCTGAGGTTAATTATAAATTGCTAACTAAATGGCACTATACTCCATCAAGGCTCCACCAGATGTTCCCCGCCAATTCCCCACTGTGCTGGAGGAACTGTGGGAACAGAGCAACCCACGCACATATATGGTGGTCGTGCCCACATATTCGCTCTTACTGGTTTAGCATTATTCAAATTATCCAACAAATAACCAATATTAATCTCCCTATGGATGCATGGACCATTCTTTTCCATGCTACTAAGGAACCTGTCAGAAAATATAAATGTTCTCTAGTACCATATCTGCTTAATACGGCCAAAGCACTAATACCTACCCTTTGGGGCCAACCTGAGACTCCATCCATGAAAAAGTGGTTCCAAAAAATATCAGAGGTCCATCTCATGGAAGATATTACCCATTATAACAAGGACACTTATCAACGACACATCTCAACTTGGACTCCGTGGATGGAGTTTAAGGACACCTCAACTTATAGGGAAATAATGGCACAACTCCACTAAGACTTAACCTATACATACTGAATAAGTTACTTAGAGTTTAGGATCGAGCTATTTGGGGTACTGATGGGCCTATTCCTTAAGAGACTATAAATTATATGGAGCTATATACAGGTCCTTCTCAAAAAATTAGCATATTGTGATAAAGTTCATTATTTTCTGTAATGTACTGATAAACATTAGACTTTCATATATTTTAGATTCATTACACACAACTGAAGTAGTTCAAGCCTTTGCTTGTTTTAATATTGATGATTTTGGCATACAGCTCATGACAACCCAAAATTCCTATCTCAAAAAATTAGCATATCATGAAAAGGTTCTCTAAACGAGCTATTAACCTAATCATCTGAATCAACTAATTAACTCTAAACACCTGCAAAAGATTCCTGAGGCTTTTAAAAACTCCCAGCCTGGTTCATTACTCAAAACCGCAATCATGGGTAAGACTGCCGACCTGACTGCTGTCCAGAAGGCCATCATTGACACCCTCAAGCAAGAGGGTAAGACACAGAAAGAAATTTCTGAACGAATAGGCTGTTCCCAGAGTGCTGTATCAAGGCACCTCAGTGGGAAGTCTGTGGGAAGGAAAAAGTGTGGCAGAAAACGCTGCACAACGAGAAGAGGTGACCGGACCCTCAAGAAGATTGTGGAGAAGGACCGATTCCAGACCTTGGAGGACCTGCGGAAGCAGTGGACTGAGTCTGGAGTAGAAACATCCAGAGCCACCGTGAACAGGCGTGTGCAGGAAATGGGCTACAGGTGCCGCATTCCCCAGGTCAAGCCACTTTTGAACCAGAAACAGCGGCAGAAGCGCCTGACCTGGGCTACAGAGAAGCAGCACTGGACTGTTGCTCAAGGGTCCAAAGTACTTTTTTCGGATGAAAGCAAATTTTGCATGTCATTCGGAAATCAAGGTGCCAGAGTCTGGAGGAAGACTGGGGAGAGGGAAATGCCAAAATGCCTGAAGTCCAGTGTCAAGTACCCACAGTCAGTGATGGTCTGGGGTGCCATGTCAGCTGCTGGTGTTGGTCCACTGTGTTTTATCAAGGGCAGGGTCAATGCAGCTAGCTATCAGGAGATTTTGGAGCACTTCATGCTTCCATCTGCTGAAAAGCTTTATGGAGATGAAGATTTCATTTTTCAGCACGACCTGGCACCTGCTCACAGTGCCAAAACCACTGGTAAATGGTTTACTGACCATGGTATTACTGTGCTCAATTGGCCTGCCAACTCTCCTGACCTGAACCCCATAGAGAATATGTGGGATATTGGGAAGAGAAAGTTGAGAGACGCAAGACCCAACACTCTGGATGAGCTTTAGGCCGCTATCGAAGCATCCTGGGCCTCCATAACACCTCAGCAGTGCCACAGGCTGGTTGCCTCCATGCCACGCCGCATTGAAGCAGTCATTTCTGCAAAAGGATTCCCGACCAAGTATTGAGTGCATAACTGAACATAATTATTTGAAGGTTGACTTTTTTTGTATTAAAAACACTTTTCTTTTATTGGTCGGATGAAATATGCTAATTTTTTGAGATAGGAATTTTGGGTTGTCATGAGCTGTATGCCAAAATCATCAATATTAAAACAAGAAAAGGCTTGAACTACTTCAGTTGTGTGTAATGAATCTAAAATATATGAAAGTCTAATGTTTATCAGTACATTACAGAAAATAATGAACTTTATCACAATATGCTAATTTTTTGAGAAGGACCTGTATATATCGCTAGACACCATGCATGCCGGCCTATTTTTCCCTTTTTTCTCTTTCTTATTTTTCCTCTGTCCCTTTTCCCAATTATCCCCTCACATCCCCCCTCTCTCCGCCCCCCCCTCTTTTTTTTTTTTTTCTTACATTTTTATGCTCCGAGAGAGACCTCAAGTGAAGCTAAGATAAATTATTCAGGAGAGAATAGTTAAATAACAATGAGGAAGGAGATACATACTGTAAAATTAACGAACACAGAGAGGAGGGTTTTTTTGTTTTTTTTTGTGTTGAGTGGACTCTAACACTAGATTTTTAGTTTGAGGTAGTTTTTGGAATCACTTCACCATAAAAGGCACTAATATTGGAGTTTCACCACATAAGATATTGGGGTGAGAATAAGGTGGACCCTACTCCCCTCTCCTTTTCACCCCCTTCCCCCCTTTTTTTTTTTTTGGTAGATTTTAACACTAGGTTTTTAGTTAGTAGAAGTGTTTGGAACTATCCCATTTTAAAGAGCACCCATATCAGAGTATCACTTATAAGACACCGGGGAGAAAATAATATTACTCCCCCTTCCCTTCCCTCCCCTTTTTCTTAATTTTTTTTTTTTCTCTCTCTCTTTCCCCCCCCCACATTCTGTTCACTTTATGACTATACACATATGTTCTGTCACTTTGTCATTTATTTGGCCTATATCAGGTTTTAATATTTGTTTTTTTGTTAGTATGAAGAAGTGTTTTCCCCCCTTTTTTTTTCCTTTCCCCTTCCACATCCTGGTCACTTTTTGTCTCTACACATAGGTATTGACACTTTCTTATTTACATAGCCTATATCAGGTTCTAATACTTGTCTTTTTGTTAGTAGGTAGAAGGGGTTTTTTTTTTTTTTCCCCCCCTCTTTATCTCTCTCCCTTCCTCGCTGCTCTGCTTCTATTTCTGATTACTCTCTGCCCTCTCTCCCGCCCAGCCTTGATTCCCCTAGGCATTGGGAGATTTCATGGCCGGGCCTTTTATATATAGGAGTGTAGAGTATTGTCTTTTTTTTTTTTTTTTTTTGTGTTGTTGCTGTTTGGAAATATTGAGAGTGTGTATGTGTCCTATGTACTGTATTGTAAAATATGTGATGTGTTGTTAAAAAAACAATAAAAAGATATAAAAAAAAAAAAAAAATGAACACTGGTTTGTAGTGCATGTTCATACCTCAATACCATAAATAATAACATATTAGATTTTTAATTCCAGCAGTATATAATGAGTTTGGAAATTGTAGAGAAATGTTAACTAATGCATTACAGTTTAATTACACTCATTCGATTTTAGTCGACTAAAATTAGTTTTAGTTGACTAAAATGTACTGGAGATTTAGTCGACTAAATACGACTAAAACTAAAACAAAAAACAATTGCAGAAGACTAAAATGGGACTAAAACTAAAATGCCATTTTAGTCCCAAGAATAAGACTAAAACTAAATCGAAATTTTCTGCCAAAATTAACACTGGAACTCAGGACTCTTATTGGTCTACTGCTTTTTTTATGCCCGCAAGGCCATCTCCTTGAAATGGAAGTCAAGGGAGGCTTCTACTTTGCACTTCTGGAAAACTCTTGTTAATAAAGTCGCACCTCTTTATAAAGTAACCTATACTTCTAGAGCAGTGGTTCTCAACCCTCTAGTGCCATGACCCGTTGATAAAATTTCCCAAGTTGTGGGGACCCCTAACAGTAAAATTATATCCGTAGCGTGGGTTGTCAGCACCCAAGGCAAGACAAGTAATTTGCACCCCTAATCCATGGACATTTAGCGCTCCCTTTTAATGGCAACTATAATCGTAGGTAGTGTCACTCACTGTGTCTCCGGCTTCACTGTGTTTCCGACTTTGTGGTGTCTCGTAGCAGCAACACCTATGCCGAAATCAGGAGATAGGGTCTCCTCCAGCCCCTCCCACTTCACATTCGTCACCAGTCAGCTGACCTCTAGTCTTTGCCCACCAGCCATGCCGTGAACTGAATGGGTATCTGCGAAGAGGCTGAGTGGGCGGCCGTGGCCTCCAGGGATAGCCCTTCTGGGTGGCTGCAAAAAGACTGGGAGAGTGATGCGGGCTTCAGGAACAGCCCAGGATTCGGTGACCCCTGGCAAATCATCATTTGACCCCTGAGGGGGTCCCGACCTCCAGGTTGAGAACCACTGTTCTAGAGGGCGTCCAAAAAAATCAACAAGGTGTGGGACCTATGGCTTCATTCCCCCTCCACAGCTACGTAATAATTTTAGCCTTCTCTAAAACTCCAAGGGTGTTTACTTTTTCCTATGGTGCACAGTAGTGGTTGGCAGTGACGTTGCGAGTCACTACCAGGGTGGGTGGTTATGACACATCTTTTCTAGTATGGAATCATATTGGAACGCGGTTATAGGAGACGGTGTCAATGTTTCTCCTTCTTTTATTATTATGGTTCTTTGCTGCTTACTCCTTCATTTAGCGCTAAGCGGAGTTTAGTTTATTACTTATTTATATTGTTTTGTTCTGTCGAGCTGGGGAATGCCCAGTTATACCCAATAAAAATAAATAAAAAAAGATGGTCAAATGGCCACCATCAATTGCAGATACAGCTCGGCTTTGTCTCTAAGATCTTTTGCCTGGCTGAGACAACAATCATTTAGAGCTGAACTCCATGTAAATGTACAAGATACAAATTAATGCAGCTCTGTAATCATTAATATATCCTTAAATGTATTTTTTTTAAATACAGAAAGTGTAAGTGTCTGAATTTGAGCTGATGTTGCCCTTGTACAGCAGAACTTAGAGAGGGGGAGGGAGAAGCAGCACAAAGGGCCAATAATATGTGTTGACGTGTGAGCATGCAGATAGGAAGTGAGAGCTGAGTGACAGAGACAGAGAGTGACACGGTCCAGTCACAGGGTGAGGATAGGGGAGGAGACTTGTAAATGAAGGTAAAACCTCAACAGAGAATGTTCAGCTCCCTCCCATGCACCACAACGCTGTACCATGTGGCATAGCTGTGTAGCACACAGATCCCTAGCTCCTGCTTACCTCCACTTGCAGAGTGGGACACAACATGCCACATGCCCAGTATCCTCCATCTTGTAGAGGGTGTGCGGTGTTAATAGTTTTGGGTCCTGTAGCGAGTTACCTCTTTCCGTTGGTTCTCGTCCCTAGAGTGTAGGGAAAAGTCTATTCTTCTCTACAGGAAAGCCAATGTCCAGACAGTATTAAACCCAATGAAAGAGTTTATTTTTTTCTTTGCTTGCAACTCGATAGGAAAGTTGGAAGGAGAGAGAGTTGAACAGGAATACAGGTTCAGGCACGCGGCACTTAATTACCACTCGTCGCCACTCAGGCCTGAGTGGGTTTTGCTCACCTGGATAGTTCCCCCTCACGGTTCTAGCAGCCGGAGTGGAGCACGGACCATTCACTTTAGATTTGTTTCTCCTAGGGATGTGTTCAGAAGATCCTCTGCCACAGGATCCTTTAGCTCCTAAGTCCCAAACTTTTCAGCACTTGTAACTTTAGAGACCATAGGCGCCAATAGGGCACGTTACAAGGGCTTACGGTGGATCACAGAATCCTTCCCTCTGACCGGTAACCAGGCCTCTCCCGAGACGGCGACATCCTTCACGATCCCCTTAGAAAGGTCCTCCCCTGGTTGCCTCTCCTTCAGAGCGGGTCACCCTCCCACGGGCACCCTGGGATTCCGCTGTTTGGTTTTAGGCCTCAGGTAAAGGTACTGGGCCTACCTGGAGCAATGGGGCCTCTGGCTAATGGTGCCCGGGACCCAGCACATTCACACGCACCCCTGGCCAAGAGGGCCACCGAACGTGGGGTACGTGCCGAGGACAAAGACCCCGCGCTAATGGCGTCTGCCCCTTAAGTACCCTCTCCCGGCATGCACAGTGGGTAGACCATGCCCACCGTACAGCCGCCGAGAGAGGACACCCAATAGTGCTGTAATGCTACCTGCGGTTCAACCTGAGACCTGGGCAACAGCGCCACCTACAGGTCAAAGGGGACTATACAACCAGACAACATCACAGCAGAGCAGAGACCAATTTAAAGAAATCCAACAGCCTGAGCCAACTATAGCTCAAGCTACCCCCTAAATTTCAGGCATAGCGACCCCAAATATGAGAGGTCCACTACAGCTGTATAAACCTTAGGAGTGGATGAATAGGAATAGATGGATAGGAATACAAATGTGTTGGCAGGTAAAACAACTGTCATATTTACAGTGTTACTAAACCCACAACAGTCAAATCTGTCTGTATATGCAGCATAGCATGCTAGTTATACTCACTGTGGAACTTAAAGGGTTAATCCTCTGCATTGTGTAAAATGGCTGTTTTTATCCTGTATGTACAGATCCTCCCCCTCCTGCACTGTCTATCTGGGGAAAGCCAGCTAACACAGGCATGGTAGCCGACCTGCACATGCTCAGTTGTGTCTTTTATGCTGTTGAAAACATTTACTTGTTCTCAGAGCTAGCCAGGTCACATGATATTGGCATCACACATGTGGTTGTGCCGTGTATACAGGCTGAAGTGGAAATCTCCTCCTACCTGAACTCTCAGTACTGGAAAAACTGTGCTATTTATCAGGTAACCGTGGTATACAGATCAGCCAAAAAAGGTATATAATGGCAGTATTGTAATGTAAAAAGATGATTTATAAGCTGTGGGCACTGTGGGGGGGGGGGGGGGCGGATGAACTATTTTCATTACTGGGTTTAGTAACACTTTAACTTTATTGTTAACGGCTGAATATTTAGAGCTGAATGTGGAGAGAGACTCTGACACTAATGTGAAATTGTTAATAACAGGTTTTCTTGTAATGCTTTATTTAAGAAATACAATCCTCCTGGTTCATCCTGCCAACCCCTAAATCACTGCTGTGTCTTGCCCCATGTGCATATTATATATAGATACAAGTAAACAATCATATTGTTTTCATCAGGTGATCATTTGTATGTTTGTTTTTACACATATTTTATATTTTACATTTTTTTTTTTTTTTTATCCATAAAGATTTTATTTAAGAAAATAACATAACAGCCAATATCAAGCATGACAATGAACACAAAAAAAATACATACACAGGACAGCTTAGGCTCTACAAGGAAGACAGAAACCTCACGTACATGTCTAACAAACCCCATGATACACTTCCCACAAACACTATTGACATAGTCGCTCCTAGGAGCAGAAAGATTTTCAAGAGTTAACCGGTGATGAAACCATGTCATTCGAGGTAGGACCCAGTGCTACCAGGTCTATCCAGCGTATTGGGAAGTAGAGGCCTAAGTAACTGTAGTTCAGAGCCTATCTGATAACTTCAAGAACAATCCCTAAGGGAGTGCCCATCTCGAGATTGATGATTATAGGGGCCACCCGTAAGTAACCCTGACGCCCCAAAGTCCGCACATCATCAGATTGGGCATAGACAGAAAAAAAAGGGAAAGAAAAGAAGAAAAAAAAAGAAAAGAAAAGGGAGGGAAAAAATAACCTAAGAAAAAACGAGAGAAAGAAGGTATGAAAGAGGGGAGGGGTGGGGGGGGAGTAGGAGGGAGAAGTCCCAGAGAAACTACCAGGAGAGGGGGTGGGGGAACCACCATCTACCCTCTCCGTCTAGTCTGTCACTGGACGTATCTTGCAGTTTCTATGTGTCAGCCAAGAGAGTCTCTGACACGGGATCCAATCAAACGCTCCTTGACTGCAGCGCCTGATATTCAGCAGAGTTTCTAAATTTGAACCCCAGGTAAATTAAAATTTCGAGATCCTATCTTGTGCAGTGTATATCAGCTCCTCTATCGCTGCAATGTGATTAATACGTGTTACCCATTCCTTCATAGACGGTGGCACTGTGGACCTCCAATGGACGGGTACACGCAGTCTGGCCGCGTTTATCATGTGAATCGCTACTGAGTTGCCGTATCTCTTCCTGGATATTTTGGAGAGGTGAAGAAGATACTGTGCCGGGGAGAACTCCAGCGGGAGCGAGGAGACCGCTGTCGTCGCACTATGCACCTCACGCCAATATGGCTGAATCAGTGTGCACTCCCACCAAATATGGAGGAAAGTGCCCAAGTCCTTACCACATCTCCAGCACCGGTCTGTTACATTCGGAAAAAAATTATGGAGAAGGTCAGGTGTCTTATACCACCGCAATCTGATCTTGTACCCATTCTCCTGTGTATTCACATTCAGGGAGCCCTTATGGATAAACCAATGAACTCGTTCCCAGCTTTTCTTCTCAATCGTTCTGTCTAACCTCGCCTCCCAAAAGGCGTGCTCCGCTTCCATGGAAACAAAGGGTTCTCTAAACAACGAGGCATAAAGCAGCGAGATCACATGCCTCTGGGGAGGCGGGCCAGAGCATAAGGACTCGAAAACCGTAGGCGGTTTTGTAAAGCATCCTCTCTTAGAAGGGTGATCAACAAAGTGTTTTATCTGGAGGTAAGCCAAAAAGGGGAAGGACTTGGTCGGGGATAAAGAAGCTAGTTCTTTATAGTTAAGAAATCTGTCCCCAGAAAAACAATGTCTGGCTTGCAAGTCCGAACGTGACCATTCCCTCGCCAGATAAGATCTATCCATTCCAGGCACAAAGTCTGGATTACCCCTCATAGGAGTCAACCCGCAATCCGTAGCCGAAACCGCATGAGCCCTACAGGCCTGTTTATAAGCCGAAAAAGTAGCACCCACAAGGGGGTGGAATTGGGTATCAGACGTCCAGTGCGTCCTAGTAAACCATGGGACCTTACCCAGCTCTGCTCCCGTAATCAGGTTCTCCAAGAGAACCCATCCCTTACAGCGAACATGGACCCGCCAGTCCACAATACGTGCTAGATGAGCAGCCCAGTAATACCTCTGTAGGTCCAGGAGACCAAAACCTCCCCCCAACTTTGGCAGCACTAACTTAGCCCATCCGATTCTCGGTGCCCTGGCTCTCCAAAGGAACTTCCTACAGATTCTCTTATAGGTCACAAAGAAAGAGGGTGGCAGGTGTATCGGAATTGTTTGAAACTTGTACAGCATGCGGGGGAGCACCGTCATTTTCAAGATGGCGGCCCGCCCGAACCAAGAGATCGTGGGGGTATCCCACCGAAGGAGATCTTGTTTAATAGCTTTCAGCTCTGCCAAAAAGTTTTTTCCATAAAGGTCCGTCAGTCGGCCAGTAATCCGGATGCCTAGGTAGGTAATTTCATCCGTCTTCCACCGAAAGGGAAAGTTCTCTTGACACAGATCAGCAAGAGACGAAGGTAACGAGACATTGAGGGCGAATGATTTGGAATAATTAATCTTTAGATTCAAAATAGTTCTGAAGAGGTCAAGGGCTTGCATCAAGTTAGGCAAGGATGTTAAGGGAGATGAGAGAAAGAGCAGAATGTCATCCGCAAAAGCTGCGAGCTTGTATTCTCTTTGCTGAATTTCAATGCCCCTGATATTGGGGTTCTCCCGGATGCAACGGAGAAGAGGTTCCAGGGTGAGGATATACAGAATGGGGGAAAGAGGACAGCGCTGCCTGGTGCCGTTGTGGATGGAGAAGGCCTCCGACAAATGGCCATTGACTCAAACTCTAGCAGTCGGGTTTGTGTACAGAGCTCTGATGTAAGCCCGCATTGTAGAGCCCAATCCTAGGGCTTCCAATGTCAAGTCCATGTAGTCCCAGGCCACTCGGTTGAAGGCCTTCTCCGCATCCATGGACAGGAAAAAACCTTCTTTTTTGGATGAGGAGAGCCAATGATGCAAATTAAGGGCCTTGATGGTGTTGTCCCTGGCTTCTCTGCCCGGGACAAAGCCCACTTGATCAAGACCCACCCAGGCCGGCACAAAGTGAACTAGCCTGTTTGCCAAGATTTTGGAGAATAGTTTCACATCTGCATTCAAGAGCGAGATAGGTCTATAGTTCGCTTCATCCGCGGGGTCTTTTTTCTCCTTGGGTATTACTGCTATGTAAGCTTCCAGCAGGGTAGCGGAGTGGCAGGGGGAGCTTGAAAGAGAGTTGAAGGCTCTGAGAAATCCCGGCGCCAAAAAGTCCGAAAAGGACTTGTAATATTGCGTCGAGAAGCCGTCAGGTCCCGGACATTTGCCCGGCTTAGTGGCTTTCAAGGCTTCTACCCATTCTTCAGAAGTCAGAGGGGAGTCTAAGGATAGCCGGATAGTGCCTTCGGGCTTATATTTTACATTTTATATGTGAATTTCAAAAAATAAAATTTTTGCTTTGGGGTTGGTTAGGGTAGCAAAGCAAGTCTTGTGAAGTAAATAATATTTGTTTTTTTCTAAAACATGGAGAGTGCAAAATGTGGTGCAGCTGTGCATGGTAGCCAATCGGCTCCTAACTTCAGCTTGTTAAATTAAGCTTTGACAATAAAACCTGAAAGCTGATTGGTTCATATGCAGAGCTGCACCAGATTTTACAGTATTAGTAAATAAACCCTTATTTTTCCATTACTAGGTTTTCTTTCTCAAGTACAGTTTGTATTTTACATGATCCCATAGTCCATATTGTTGTTCTGCAACACATCTCATCTGTCATTAAAGTGTAGTAGAATAAAGAATGGGGGAGCTTAGTAATCATTTAAGCACCATCCGTCACTTGATGGTGTCTACCATCCAGAGGGGAGCTCAAATTAACAACTTTAAAGTTTATCTAAATCAGTTTTCATATGTGATGGCTTCATTCGTTTTCTTTTTTTAGGCGTTTTTCCTGTATTTTTATCTGGTGATCCTGCCAGTGCATCTATTATTTTTCAACTTCCTTTTAGCAGACCAAGCTGTCCAGCAAAAGTGTCAATTAGAGGGTTGAGACAAACTATTTAACACTGGCAGGGTGGCTTACAATAGTCAGTTTTCATTCATTTATGCAAGGGCTTGTTAACATCAGCTTTGCTCTCAGAAGAACACTCTTCATGGAGCATTTGAGAGACAGTGAGAAGGCATTGTATCGCCTCCTCACTGCCTGCTTTAATTCCCAAAAGCCTGCACCAGTGTGTAGCAGCTGCATGTAAGAGGGGCTTTGTGGTTGGCTGTATTTGATACAAGTCCCCACCTCCTGTCCTGCTAGAACATTGTCCCTCCTGCTGAAGGTACCTTCCTTTGACAATCAGAGTGTGTCTCCTGGGTTTAGTGGAAGAGGTGGTTCCGTCCAGAGCTCACAGAACTCTATTTAAAGTGGAAGTAAACCCTCCTATCATTTTCAGGCAAGGAAGCTGCCATCTTGGCCTCTTTTTAATCTTCAACTGCCATGATGCTGCACATGTAATCAGTTATGACACCAGCCATTGGATGGTTTGACAGTTTGGTTGAGAGCACAACCAATGTGACAGTTGGCATTCCTGGCATGCCGGGAATGTAACTGCTTTTTGAAACTGTTAAATCGATGGGTTTACTTCTGCTTTAATATACTGTTATTTTATGGGAGGAAGGCTATCTTGCTTCGATTGAAGAAGCCGGGGGCCCCTGAATTAGTTTTCTGTTAAGGGCTGGTTAACTCAATGATGCCATATTATAAGGCAAATTATATATCCAGAGGCTGCATAAAGAAATTTGAGAAAGTATGGCGAGCCTGGTATGATTCACAGTGGGTTAGTAACTAAGATAATTATGGCTGATGGGTAGGTCCTAAGTTACTTGTGTCATTCTTCTAAAAAAGGTGGGAGCTCGGTTTCAAAGTTATGCAGTAGTACTTGGGGAAGACGGAGGTTATTTATCCGGGGACTATTTTCGTATTAAGGGGGAGGGGGAACTGAGTAAGTGGGTGGTTGGGGGGGGGGTTAGGGTTCACATGGGGGGGTATGTAGTGGTGCTGTCAGTTAGATGGTTCTGTGTTAGTGATTGTATATGCCGGCCATGTTGGCCTAATTTAAGCTTGGTGTTTTGCCGAGTCCTTTTATTTGTCGTTTTTGTTCTTGTATGTCATGTCTTAAAAAAAAGTAATAAAAAAAAAAAAAAAAAAAACATTGTCCCTCCTGCTGAGGCCGAACCCTCTGCCATCTTGTGCCCCACTCCACCATACCAGAGGCCAGGGCCGTCGGAACAGGACAGGCATACCAAACAACTGCTTGGGGCCCCGAGCTGGCCCGGGGCCCCAGCAGTCCCGCGATCTGCGTCAATGTCCCGCGGCATCCCCCCTCCCGCGATGGCAGCCCCCCCCCCGCTCAACAACTTTCTTGTCAATTCTGCTTGGGGCCCCCCGGCCATTGACTTGTTTCTTCTACAAAGGAAGGAACATCCACACGTAAAAGTAGTTTTGCTGCACTTTACTGGTGGAATTCAGGAAATGTCACATCACTAGGACATACAATCCGGAGTCACTTGACATTACACAGTCAATCACAATTAGCGAATGATCCGCAGTAGTCACAAGTGAAAGCAAATGCAGCACCTTTAGCAGCCAACTTCCCTTAGAAAGTCTCTCCATTCAAGTCCCGCTCCATAGCTCTACCCAGCTGGGTATGCTCCCTGCAGCTGCTCTTCTGATCCCAGAGACATTAGTATTCACTCAGAGGGCTCTGACTTGCCCATTAGGCTTTGGGCATCCAGCTCACGACTCTCCTTTAGTCGTTACAGAGACAGGATTACGGCAGTTGCTTCTACTGAACTCTGTACACCTCTCCTGGAACTTCTGCCCTGAACAGGGCCGTGGCTGTGCTTACTACATCTGCATAGGTGTGGGGTACTTGGCTCCTATGTCCCATCTGCATCAGGGCTCCTCCCCACCTAGATTATATATGGGACCTGACGTACCCATGCCATCACTACAAGAAGGACTTCTCTAAAAGGGGGACTATCACTTACTTGTAATTCTTTCTTTTTACTAGTGATGAGCCGAACACCCCCGGGTTCGGTTCGCACCAGAACCCGCGAACGGACCGAAAGTTCGAACGAACATTAGAACCCTATTAAATACAATGGATGCGAACGTTCGAATTCTAAAGTGCTAATTATAACAACTATTATGCATGTTATTGTCATAAATAGGGTTTGGGAACCCGGGTTCTGCACCAGGGGACATGTATCAATGCAAAAAGAAGTTTTAAAAACGGTCGTTTTTCGGGAGCAGTCATTTTAATGATGCATAAAGTGAAAAAAAAAAAGTCAAATATTCCTTTAAATATCGTACCTGGGGGGTGTCTAAAGTATGCCTGTGAAGTGCCACGTGTTTCCCGTGTTTAGAACTGTCCCTGCACAAAATGACACTTCTAAAGGAAAAAAAAGCCATTTAAAACTGCTTGCGGCTTTAATGTAATGTCTGGTCCCGGTAATATGGATGAAATTCTTTAAGAAAAATGGCATAGCTACCCCATGACCCCCCCCCCTACCCCAGCCCATTACCAGCCCCTTTGGGTCTTGTATGGATATTAAGGGGAACCCCGCACATAAAATAAAAAAGGCCCTATATACTCTGAACAGCCGTATACAGGCGGTGCATACAAGACAGGGACTGTAGGTTTGTTCTTATGTAGAATCTGTTTGTAATTTTGAACAGGTACATTGTTGAAGTGTAGCTCCAGCCCAAAAATCTATTTTTAAACTTTTTGGGAAACATAGGTAAGGGTTATCACCCCTGTAACATTTGTTTTGCTGTCTGTGCCCCTGTTCAGAACATTTCACCTCACTTTCCGTCCCAATGACAACTGTTTTTGAAATGTGGTGTTTTTCTTGAAACAAGGATTGCTGATAAAGCATCAGTACAGATGAGACCCCTTTCTCCCATATTTATTCTTACAGGAGAGAATTTTCCTTTCTAGGGGTAGATTTCCTCTCACTTCCTGTTGTCTTCTTTCGTTTGCAAGTAGGAGTCGTTTGTAAGTTGGATGTTTGAAAGTAGGGACCTGCCGTATATACTCTGCAGAAATAGGCCCCTTAGTTGTTGGTGTTGGCACAACACTGTAAGCACTCAGTTACTCTTGGTTGGTGCTGGAACGCCCTGCTGTCAACTATTATATCAGGAATTTTAATTACATATAATTGTTGAACAGTGGTAGTAAAAATTGGGGCTTTGATGGTGGTGCTGGTGCCACAACACTGTAAGCCCTGACAGTTACTCTTGGTGGGTGCAGCAATGGGCCCTGCTGTGAATTATTAGATCAAGAATTGTAATTACATGCCCCTTTTGAACAGGGGCTGAAAAATTGGGCCTTTCGTGGTGGTGGTGGTGGTGGCGTTGCCACAAGACTGTAAGCCCTCAGAGTTACTCTTGGTGGGTGCAGCAATGGACCCTGCTGTGAATTATTAGATCAAGAATTGTAATTGCATGCCCCTGTTGAACAGGGGCTGAAAAATTGGGCCTTAGGCACTGGTGGCACAACACTACAACCCCTCACAGATACTGTACTTGGAGCACAGCAATGAGCCCTGTTGCAAAGTATTGCTTCAAAAATTGTAATGACACGCCCCTGTTAAACAGGGGCTGAAAAATTGGGCCTTAGGCACTGGTGCCACAACACTCCAACCCCTCACAGATACTGTACTTGGAGCACAGCAATGAGCCCTATGGCAAATTATTTCTAAAAAAATTGTAATTACACGCCCCTGTAAAACAGGGGCTGAAAAATTGGGCCTTAGCCACTGGTGGCGGCACCCATAAACAAAAATGATCTTCCAAGCTATCATCATCAATCGTATCATTGAGGACTCGGAGGAGGAGGATAGCCAGTCAACATAACAGCACAGGCACTCAGCATCAGCATCAGTCTTGAAGGGATGTGACATGTTAAAATCAATTAGTCTGTTATATCAGCCTCAGGTGTGTGGTAGCTGGTGGTGATCCAAGACTGGTTCATCTTGATGAAAGTCAGTCGATCAACCGAGTCGGTGGACAGGCGCACCCTGTGATCCGTGACAAATCCTCCAGCAGCACTGAATGTGCGTTCCGAAAGAACGCTGGATGCAGGACAGGCCAGTAGCTCAATTGCATACTGTGCAAGCTCTGGCCAGTGATCCATCCTCAAGACCCAGTAAGCCAGAGGATTTTCGGTGGGGAAGGTGTCCAAGTCTGACCTTGCCCCTAGATATTCCTGCACCATGTTTATCAGACGCTGGCGATGGTTGCTGGAACCGATCATACTTTGGGGCTGCGGACTAAAGAATTGTCTGAACGCATCGGTCAGACGGCCACCTTCCCCACCGCTCCTTCTTTGACTGGCCGAAGCCTCAGCAACTCGTTGTCCAGGACCAGGAGTTTGTAACCTCCCAGTCTCTGGGAACGCGTTGCACAGACCTTTCTGCAAGGCCTCCCGGAGTTGTCTCATCCTCTGCTCCCTCTGCGACGGTAACATAAGGTCCGCAACCTTACCCTTGTACCGTGGATCAAGGAGAGTGGCCAGCCAGTAATGGTCCCTCTCCTTGATCCGAAGAATACGAGGATCCTTCCGCAGACTTTGCAGGATCAGGGAGGCCATGCAGCGTAGGTTTGCTGAGGCATTCGCTCCGGAGTCCTCTGGGTCACTAAGGACGACATGATCCGCAGCCACCTCCTCCCAGCCACGTACAAGTCCACTGGTTTCTTGGGACTGTAAATCATCCCTAAAAGACTGCTGCTGATGATGCTGAGTGCCAGCCTCCACCTCCATGCTGACACAATCCTCCTCCTCCTCCTCCTCCTCCTCCTCCTCCTCCTCTTCCTGTGCGATGGGTGGGACAGAAGGAACACTGTCTGGGTAAAGGGGGCCTTGAGAGGCAAGGAAGTCCTCCTCTTCCTGCCTCTGTTCTGCCTCAAGTGCCCTGTCCATTATTCCACGCAGCGTGTGCTCCAACAGGTGGACAAGAGGTACAGTGTCACTGATGCATGCACTGTCACTGCTCACCATCCTCGTGGCCTCCTCAAATGGTGCCAGGACAGTGCATGCATCCCTGATCATGCCCCACTGGCGTGGAGAAAAAAAACCAAGCTCCCCTGACCCTGTCCTGGTGCCGTAGTCGCACAGGTACTCATTGATGGCCCTCTGCTGCGTGTGCAGCCGCTGCAGCATGGCCAACGTTGAGTTCCACCTGGTGGGCATGTCACATATAAGGCGGTTCTTGGGCAGGTTCAACTCCTTTTGCAGCTCAGCCAGGCGAGCACTGGCATTATAAGATCTGCGGAAATGCACACAGACTTTCCTGGCCTGCCTCAGGACATCCTGTAAGCCCGGGTACCTGCCCAAGAACCGCTGCACCACCAGGTTAAGGACGTGAGCCACACAGGGCACATGGGTCAGTTGTCCCTGTCGGAGGGCGGAGAGGAGGTTGGTGCCATTGTCGCAAACCACCATTCCTGGCTTAAGCTGGCGTGGCGTCAACCACCTCTCGGCCTGGCCCTGCAGAGCAGACAGGACCTCTGCCCCAGTGTGGCTTCTGTCCCCCAAACACACCAGCGCAAGCACGGCATGGCATCTTTTTGCCTGCGTACTTGCGTAGCCCCGTGAACGGCTACGGAGCACCGCTGGTTCATAGGACAAACCACAGGAAGAGGCCATGGAGGAAGAAGAAGAGGAGGGGGTGGAGGAGAGAGGTGTGTCACAACCAGTAGTAGCATTTTGGAGGCGTGGCGGTGGGACAACCTCCAACACTACTGCACCTTGTCCTGCATCCTTCCCAGCTGCCAAAAGAGTGACCCAATGGGCCGTGAAAGAAAGGTAACGTCCCTGTCCATGCCTGCTGGACCATGAGTCAGCGGTAATATGCACCTTACCGCTGACCGCCCTGTCCAGCGAGGCCAAGACATTGCCTTCCACATGCCGGTAGAGAGCCGGAATAGCCTTCCGTGAGAAAAGTGGCGTTTGGGAACCTGCCACTGAGGAACCGCACATTGCACAAACTCACGGAAGGGGGCCGAGTCTACCAACTGAAAAGGCAGCAGTTGAAGCGCTAGCAATTTAGCCAAGCTAGCATTCAACCGCTGGGCATGTGGATGGCTGGGAGTGAACTTCTTTCGACGGTCCAGCAGCTGGGGCAGGGAAATTTGCCTGCTAGAATCGGACGTCGGTGTACTGCTAGCAGAGTGGCCGCAAGTACTTGGCTGTGACACACCTAATTCTACACCTTCATTCCTCTCAGTGCATGTTTCAGAGAGGACTGAAGTTATAGTGGGGTTGGAGATCCCAGCTGATGCGGTGCAAGGAGAGGTCCGCTTTGTTCTTTGGTGTGGGTCTTTGAGGTAGGCTTGCCAACGAGCTGCATGGCAGGTCAACATATGTCTGGTCAGGCATGTGGTACCCAAGCGGCTGATGTTTTGGCCACGCGATATACGCTTGAGACATATGTTGCAAACAGCAGCTGTGCGATCTGATGCACTAGCCTCAAAAAAGGCCCACACCAAAGAACTTTTTGAATGACGGGCAGAGGCAGCGCCCTGCACAGGCGGAGCTCTGCGGTGTGATTCCGTCGGTGTACTGCCCTTACGCTGGCCACCAAAGGGCATCCTGCCTCGTTGGAGATGTGCCTCCTCCTCATCCTCCTCCTCCTCCTCTCTCCTATTAGGCACCCACGTGGAGTCAGTGACCTCATCATCACCTCCCTCCTCATCACTGGAGCCAATCTGGCAGTATGCTGCAGCTGCTGGAACATGACTGCCAGATTGGTGTCCTTCTTGAGCATCCCCTCTGTCTGCTCTCACGCTACTGCCTTCCTCTAGCTGGGTTTCATCATCAGACCCTTCGAAACGCTGGGCATCCTCCTGGAGCATGTACCCAACACTGTGCTGAAACAGTTCGGGGGACTCCTCAGGAGGAGGACATGGTGGGTCTAGGGAAGGAGTGACTGATGATGAGTCTGACATTGATACCAGGGAAGAGGACGCTTTGGCAGCTGCTTTTCCAGTACCCTGAGCCTGGGTGAGAGAGGATGAGGAGGAGGAGGAGGGCTTGGTCATCCACTCTACCAAGTCTTCGGCATGATGTGGCTCAACATGTCCAGCTGCCGAAAAGAAGGACAAGCGTGTCCCATGGCCACGTGCTGATGACAATGCACCGCGTCCACGACCAGCACTGTTGCCCCCAGACACAGAGCCTGCTTGCCCTCTTTTATTGCCTCCTGACTGTCTGCCTCTCCTTGTTTGCCTTCCAGACATTCTAATAGATGGCCTGCAGGGAGATGGGAAAAAAGCAATAAGGGCTACCTTCAGGTGTCCTTCTCTGTCCCTTGAAACAAGGACTTTGACAGTGAAAGAAACTGACACACTCTCCCTACCTACAGTTTTCTGTCCCTAGAAAAAATGTTTTTTTTAAGCACAATTTAGCACAAGGAGAATTCACTCACTGTCCTTCCAGGTCCCTGGAAACAAGGACTTTGACAGTGAAAGAAACTGACACACTCTCCCTACCTACAGTTTTCTGTCCCTAGAAAAAATGTTTTTTTTAAGCACAATTTAGCACAAGGAGAATTCACTCACTGTCCTTCCAGGTCCCTGGAAACAAGGACTTTGACAGTGAAAGAAACTGACACACTCTCCCTACCTACAGTTTTCTGTCCCTAGAAAAAATGTTTTTTTTAAGCACAATTTAGCACAAGGAGAATTCACTCACTGTCCTTCCAGGTCCCTGGAAACAAGGACTTTGACAGTGAAAGAAACTGACACACTCTCCCTACCTACAGTTTTCTGTCCCTAGAAAAAATGTTTTTTTTAAGCACAATTTAGCACAAGGAGAATTCACTCACTGTCCTTCCAGGTCCCTGGAAACAAGGACTTTGACAGTGAAAGAAACTGACACACTCTCCCTACCTACAGTTTTCTGTCCCTAGAAAAAATGTTTTTTTTAAGCACAATTTAGCACAAGGAGAATTCACTCACTGTCCTTCCAGGTCCCTGGAAACAAGGACTTTGACAGTGAAAGAAACTGACACACTCTCCCTACCTACAGTTTTCTGTCCCTAGAAAAAATGTTTTTTTTTAAGCACAATTTAGCACAAGGAGAATTCACTCACTGTCCTTCCAGGTCCCTGGAAACAAGGACTTTGACAGTGAAAGAAACTGACACACTCTCCCTACCTACAGTTTTCTGTCCCTAGAAAAAATGTTTTTTTTAAGCACAATTTAGCACAAGGAGAATTCACTCACTGTCCTTCCAGGTCCCTGGAAACAAGGACTTTGACAGTGAAAGAAACTGACACACTCTCCCTACCTACAGTTTTCTGTCCCTAGAAAAAATGTTTTTTTTAAGCACAATTTAGCACAAGGAGAATTCACTCACTGTCCTTCCAGGTCCCTGGAAACAAGGACTTTGACAGTGAAAGAAACTGACACACTCTCCCTACCTACAGTTTTCTGTCCCTAGAAAAAATGTTTTTTTTAAGCACAATTTAGCACAAGGAGAATTCACTCACTGTCCTTCCAGGTCCCTGGAAACAAGGACTTTGACAGTGAAAGAAACTGACACACTCTCCCTACCTACAGTTTTCTGTCCCTAGAAAAAATGTTTTTTTTAAGCACAATTTAGCACAAGGAGAATTCACTCACTGTCCTTCCAGGTCCCTGGAAACAAGGACTTTGACAGTGAAAGAAACTGACACACTCTCCCTACCTACAGTTTTCTGTCCCTAGAAAAAATGTTTTTTTTAAGCACAATTTAGCACAAGGAGAATTCACTCACTGTCCTTCCAGGTCCCTGGAAACAAGGACTTTGACAGTGAAAGAAACTGACACTCTCCCTACCTACAGTTTTCTGTCCCTAGAAAAAATGTTTTTTTTAAGCACAATATAGCACAAGCACAAAACACACTGACACTCTCCCTACCTATCCTTCTCTTTCCCTAAACTAAAGGAATCCAGGTTAAGCAAGAAAGAAATAAAAGTCACTGTCCCTGCCTATGCTGCTCTATCCCTGCTCCGGAACACACTACACTAGGCCGCCGTGCTGGCGGCCTTTTATAGTGTGGGGCGTGTATTAAACACCCTCAGCAATAATTGGCCACAGGCATCCTGCCTGTGGCCAATCATTGCTCTCCTCGCTGCCGGCGCTGTGATTGGCCAAGCATGCGGGGTCACAGTGCATGCTTGGCCAATCACAGCGCCTGGATGACACTGCGATGGCGTAGTGCATTGTGGGCCGTTCGCGTCACTCGAATTTGGCGCGAACGGCCCAAATCGTTCGATCTTCGTCGAATGATCGAACAGCCGATGTTCGAGTCGAACGTATGTTCGACTCGAACACGAAGCTCATCCCTACTTTTTACCATACTATTTTAGGCCAGAGCCACCTAGTGGCAGACTAGCTAACTACACCTACTTACACACATGCACTGCATGTGGTTGCAGGGTGACCCCATTCACCTGAAAGTTTTCTTAAAGACAGGGTCCTAGTGGTGTTTTCTTTGCAAACTAACATCCTGCAAAACAATATTATATGTCTAATAAGCATTTGGGCTATTTCTGCTCCCTATACGGTTGTTAGTTGGGGATTGTAGTGTATAATGGTCATCAAGATGAGTCAGTATTGTTCCTGGATCAGGCCTATAACCAAAATTATCTCACACACTTTATCATAGGGGTACAGGCATGTATATTTCGCAGTAAGCAGGATCAATGTGATCAACAGAATGTCTCTTTGTATTTTTTTATTTTAGTGGTAGGATAATTTCTTTGCATTATTTTCAGATATATATTAGGTTTTTGGAGCCCAAATTATGGAAATATATATTCCGTGGAGCATAAACACAAATTATTGTCTTTTAGGCTCGGTTCACATACACTATATTGTCAAAAGTATTGGGACGCCTGCCTTTACACGCACAAGAACTTTAATGGCATCCCAGTCTTAGTCCGTAGAGTTCAATATTGCGTTGGCCCACCCTTTGCAGCTATAACAGCTTCAACTCTTCTGGGAAGGCTGTCCACAAGGTTTAGGAGTGTGTCTATGGGAATGTTTGACCATTCTTCCAGAAGCCCATTTGTGAGGTCAGGCACTGATGTTGGACTAGAAGGCTTGGCTCACAGTCTCCGCTCAAATTCATCCAAAAGTTGTTCTGTCGGGTTGAGGTCAGGATTCTGTGCAGGGCAGTCAAGTTCCTCCACCCCAAATTTGTTAATCCATGTCTTTATGGCCCTTTCTTTGTGCACTGGTCCAAATGATTTGGTGGAGGGGGGATTATGGTGTGGGGTTGTTTTCCAGGGGCTGGGCTTGGCCCCTTAGTTCCAGTGAAGGGAACTCTTAAGGCATCAGCATACCAAGACATTTTGGACAATTTCATGCTCCCAACTTTGTGGGAACAGTTTGGGGATGGCCCCTTCCTGTTCCAACATGACTGCGCACCAGTGCTCAAAGAAGGTCCTTAGAGACATGGATGAGCGAGTTTTGGGTGGAGGAACTTGACTGGCGCTGATGTACTGATGGGCTTCTGGAAGAATGCTCAAACATTCCCATAGACACACTCCTAAACCTTGTGGACAGCCTTCCCAGAAGAATTGAAGCTGTTATTGAGTTGGCCCACCCATTGCAGCTATATTGAACCCTATGGACTAAGACTGGGATGCAATTAAAGTTCATGTATGTCCAGCCGTGGTTTCCCTGCGTTTTTAAAAGGAGTGCGATTCAGGTGTGAATTTTGCTTAAAATTGCGGCTGAACCGGATTAAAAAACGATCAGGACTCTTTTTAAAAATGGACCGTGGCCGGCCCACAGATATGTGAACTGGCTCCATAGGGAAGGCTGCCATGTGCATTGGATGTGGTTCAAACTGCATCCAATTCGCATATATGTGAACCGAGCCTTAATGGTATATGTTCTAAGATTTCAGTCTTGTCAGAATTGTTATTAACCACTTGTCCGCCGCCCACCGTCAATTGACGGCGGGCGGAGGACACTCTCGTTCTGACAGGACGTCATATGATGTCCTGCCTTTAAAACAAGCTAGGGGGCGTGCGCGCCGCCGCATTCCCAAGGACCCGATGTGCGTGCCCGGCGGCCGCGATTGCCGCCGGGCACCCGCGATTGCCCGGGAACCGAGCAGGAAAGTGGATCTGTGTGTGTAAACACACAGATCCACGTCCTGTGAGGGAGAGGGGACCGATGGTGTGTCCCTTGTACATAGGGACAACCATCGGTCACCTCCCCCAGTCAGTCACCTCCCCCCACAGTTAGAACACATTGAGGGAACATATTTAACCCCTTCCCGCCCCCTAGTGGTTAACCCCTTCCCTGCCAGTCACATTTATACAGTAATCAATGCATTTTTATAGCACGGATCGCTGTATAAATGTGAATGGTCCCAAAAATGTGTCAAAAGTGTCCGATGTGTCCGCCGCAATATCGCAGTCACAATAAAAATCGCAGATCGCCGCCATTACTAATAAAAAATAAAAATTAAAAAAAAATGCTATAAATCCATCCCCTATTTTGTAGACGCTATAACTTTTGCGCAAACCAATCAATACGCGCTTATTGCGATTTTTTTTTTTTTACCAAAAATATGTAGAAGAATATGTATCGGCCTAAACTGAGGAAAATTTTAATTGAAAAAAAAAATGGGTATTTATTATAGCAAAAAGTAAAAAATAGTGTTTTTTTTTTCCAAACTGGACACTCTTCTTTTGTTTATAGCACAAAAAATAAAAACCGCAGAGGTGATCAAATACCACCAAAAGAAAGCTCTATTTGTGGGAAAAAAAGGACGCAATTTTCGTTTGGGAGCCACATCGCACGACCGCGCAATTGTCATTCAAAGTGTGATAGCGCTGAAAGCTGAAAAATGGCTTGGGCAGGAAGGGGGTTTTCGTGCCCGGTAGGGAGGTGGTTAAAGTATCAGCTATATTGACCCACAGAGATAGGCAAATGAGACCAAAGACTTATAAAATAGATAATTACAGATCTATTCACATTTTCTATTTTATTGCAAGAATATCCTTAATAATTATTTTAAGATGCCCAGGCAAACTTCCATCGAACCTTATTCATTTTGTAAGACAAAAAAGAGAAGAAGAAGAGAAAGAATTGGGGACCCGAGAAATGGATGATATACCATAAACAGTGTGATGACACATGACAGATTGCAGAAAAGCATCGGGAAAAAAGCACAGCCTTGTTCTATGTATCTAATTCATCCATCAAAGCATCGAAAAAAAAAAAAACTTTTATTCTCTATGCCACCCTTCTTTGCCCTATGTCTTCCTGGTATACAAATATGTTTGAATTACATATGAGATGGATGAAATCCTTAAAAACGTGTAAAGCTTGAGAGCATTATCTCTTCTATGGCTGTTCCTGACCTACATGTCCAACGCAATATTGTACATGAGCTATTATGTCTTTATGGAAAAGGTGCAGTGACACCTGGTCTGATGCCAGTTATCAGTACTTCATCTCAAGGCTTAAATGTACAAAACACAAAGCAAAACCATAATGCATTATCCACCTAACATTTCAAGAATGCTATTTAGATGAACAAATGTGAAAAAAAATATGGATAAAAGGACCAGATAGAGATTTAAAGGTCACGAGAAATAATGCCTCGGCATATCAACACATTACAGACAGGAAGGAAGCTGCTCATTTTGGGAGGAATCCCCTTTCTTGCAGCATCACCACTGAGCTTCAAGCTATATATTAGGAGGTAGAATTTGTTGCCACCTCTTTTTAAGCCGGATACTGACCTTAAAAGTCTATATATATATATATATATATATATATATATATATATATATATATATATACATACATATGTATATATATATATATATATATAAATAAAATAAAAAAGACGACGGGACACGTTCTCCAATGCAATCAATTTACTGATTTTCCTTCAAGACAAATGCAATGCTACTGTACAGTTACGTGCCTACCATGCTCTTCATCAGGCTTTGTGCAACGTTCTGCAAAAAACATCATACCTTTATACCAACACCAAAGGGTGTAACCTCACAGGTGTATCCCATAATCCCATCACCACTCTATATTAGATTTAATTAACCCTCCATAGGCTAGATCTACTCTAATCCAATACAGGACTAATGCAAACATTTAGAACTCAATCACTTCTACTGCCCATCCCATGCTAGGGGAGTTTTTTTATTGAATATATGTGGATTATTGGGAGCCCACCCTGACACTGCTCCAAATAATAGAGGATAAAAAATAAGTAACCCACCCTATTTTTGGATATATATATATATATATATAATTATATATCCAAAAATAGGGTGGGTTATATATATATATATATATATATATATATATATATATATATATATATAAATATTCTACAAAGCACATGGCCCATACAGGTAGAGTTTTCTTTGCTGACAATTTGCAAACTTTTTATTCTATGAAATAGTTTGTTCCCAGTGAACGCCTAAGTCGTTCCGTTATGTGATATTGATGAGAAGCACAGGTTTTCTAATAAATCTGTCATTAGAATGCTGATTATTCAAAGGCTTGATTGTGCTGTGATTTACAAGGACGCGCACATCAATAACCTCGCTCCCTTCACCTCTCCAGTAAACTGCAATGATGTAATCTGCAATGTCTGCGTCACATGAAAACAATTCCATGTGTACCCTACTGAATGCTCCGTCCCCTACAGTCTAATCCTGGGAACATGTACACAACACCATTGGATATACATGACATCTGTCCTCTCCATTCCTTTTTCTCAGAGCTTGTCTATAGGCTGTAAAAGGTGTCTGTGGCTACCGTTCACATCACAACGGTAGAATATATTGAAGCTATGCGGTTTTGCTACAGAACAGTTTAATATTCCAATGCAAGCACAAAAGACATCAATCTATTAGACGCATGCTGCATTATTAAAAGGCAAAGTAAACCCAGTGAAGGTCATTACACGTTCACATAAAGGGAAACTGAAAAAGTGTGCAAATAGTATTGTAAAAGCAAATGAACTGGTATTTTTTGATTGACCAACAGACAGAATGATGTTCTACGCTACCCACAGATGTAATACTACCTTGTTGGGTTAAATTCAGTAGGACGTCTGATGATGGTATAGCAAGCCAGTCATAGTCTGCACATCTCACAGGGATTATATTTCTGGGCTTCTAAGCATGCAGGATAATAGAGTCCACTCCAGAGAGCTAAATGATGAAGGTCAAAGAGACAAGAAGAGGAAAAAAAAAATAATACACTGCAGCAGAGCTCATTTCATTCCTTGCCGGCACTCACCATAGGAGCGGAAAATCCACACGGAAAAATCCAGGAGCTGTCCCTTCTATTTCTTCAGGACAAATAGCATCTGCAACCATGTCAGGACGATGCAGGGTGACTTGGCTTACACAGGCTACAAAGCTTCACTTAGGTAACCCCGTCTTGTAGTTACTCTCCTACTATCAGAGCTTCACACAAAGCCCCCCCCCCCCCCCCCTAGTTAAAGCATGCAGCTCAATGAATATGATGAATCTCTAGTAAAAGGTGTCATCTTCACAGGCTTGCTAGACAAGGAAGAAAGGAAATAACAGGAATTCTCTGCCATGTGCCTAAGATACTCTTTAAGATACCATCAGTATTCTTAGGCAGTCCCTGGAAACATCCAATCAAGAAGAAGTTAGCAGTGTCAGCATGACGCTGGACCAAAAAAAAAAAAAAAGTGACTGCAGAGCATCAAAGCTGGCTTTACCTTCTCTCCCTGCACATTGCCTTCTGTACCATGCACACAAATTGTCTTAGTGCTACATCAATGTCTCCTCGGGAACTGCGCTGTCATTAAGTTGTAGATTCATTCTGGTGTCCACAACATACATCCTATGAGGACATGGGTCAAAGGTGATGGTTTTTTGGTTCTGCAATAGGCGCTGGATAATGCTGCATTGACTGCAGTGTAGAGGAAGCAGCAGCAGCATAATGACTGTCCCTACAGCTGTAAACACACCATAATAACACATGTGACAGTTGCTTTACATGTGATCTGCATTATTTCTTTCTGCTCTGATAATTTACCTCTTTCAAAACAAAATGTACTTGTGCTCAGTATTCCGAGTCGAAAGAGTTTTTCTTTTTTTTTTTTCCCCAAAGGTAGGAAATCTGGGTCATTTCATAAATATTCACACAGGTGCAGTAAACAATTCTGAATATTTTCAAAGTTGTCAGCAACATCTAAGGATACATTGCTGCTTAGCTGGTAAATCTTTTCAGGTTTACGTTTAGCGCTGTGACCTTGCTGCGCCAAGGTCGTAGGTGTAATTTCCACCAGCATTTTCTCTCTGTAAAGTTTTAATGTGGGCTTACGCCAAGTTGTTTTAAAGGCATTTAAAAAAAAAAAATAATAATTGACCTGTTATACTCACCTGCTTTGTGCAATGTTATTGTACAGAGCTGTCCCTCTTGTTAAGGTCCCCCTCTGGCAATCCTCCTTTGTGTCTGCCCCTTTAGCAAGCGCTTGCTATGGGGACAGACATGTGGGCTCGATCCTGAGCCAGGTTGTGTGCGTCCATGGACACATCTCTTATCTGTGTTTCTTTTCTGTACAATAATATTATTAAATTATTATTTGTCCCATACTTTGTTCTTTTATTTAACCACTTCAGCCCCGAAGAATTTGGCTGCCCAATGACCTGGCCATTTTTTGCGATTCGGCACTGCGTCGCTTTAACTGACAATTGCGTGGTCGTGGGACGTGGCTCCCAAACAAGATTTTGAGAACTTCTACTGAAAAGGGGGGCGGTATATACACATTCCCAATGATGCATCTTAAACCATCTAAAGAGCACAATAAAAATATAAACCGACCATAGGGGTCTATCAATGAGGACATGCATGTAAAAGGCATATTTGTACCGACCAGAATACTGACCCCTCTGGCGTAGGAGGAGAAGACAGAGTGAAACTGAGACTTGTACAGCGTAGCAGAAAAAGGGGACTCCTGACCAGGAGCCACATGGGTTTCCTGTAGGCATACAACCGAGGAGCCCAACCGTTTAATCATATAAAATACTGCCAGTGCTAAATAAGATTGACATCCTTTTTTTCCCACAAATAGAGCTTTCTTTTGGTGGTACTTGATCACCTCTGCGGTTTTTATTTTTTGCGCTATAAAAAAAAAAGAGCGACAATTTTGAAAAAAAAAAGCAATATTTTTAAATTTTTGCTATAATAAATATCCCCCAAAATTATATAAAAAAAACAATTTTTTTCCTCAGTGTAGGCCGATACGTATTCTTCTACATATTTTTGGTAAAAAAAAAATCTAAATAAGCGTATATTGAATGGTTTGCGCAAAAATTATAGAGTCTACAAAATAGGGGATAGAATTATAGCATTTTTTTTTATATTTTTTTTTTATTAGTAATGGCGGCGATCTGCGATTTTTATCGTGACTGCGACAATTTGGCGGACACATCGGACACTTTTGACGCTATTTTGGGACCAGTCATTTATACAGCGATCAGTGCTATAAAAATAGGATTTTTATAACAGCTTACCTGTAAAATCCTTTTCTTGGAGTACATCACGGGACACAGAGCGACATAGTCATTACTAATGGGTTATATAGATACCGTCAGGTGCTGGCACTGGCAACTTCCAAAACCGGAAGTACCCTCCCCTATATAAGCCCCTCCCATCCGGGAGCACCTCAGTTTTGTAGCAAAGCAATAAGTGTCCCCAAAGAGGGGCGGGAGCTCTGTGTCCCGTGATGTACTCCAAGAAAAGGATTTTACAGGTAAGCTGTTATAAAAATCCTATTTTCTTTCTCGTACATCACGGGACACAGAGCGACATAGTCATTACTAATGGGATGTCCTAAAGCAATGCCAAATGAGGGGGGGGATACACCATATATAAGCTGAGCGCTATCAGACATGAGGATCTTTTGCGGCCTGCAACACACTGCGCCCAAAGGCGACATCCTCCTGACTTCTAACGTCCACCTGGTAGAACCTAGTAAACGTGTGAACTGAAGACCATGTTGCGGCCTTACAGATCTGAGCCAGGGAGGCCTGGTGATGCACTGCCCATGAAGTTCCAACTGCTCTCGTGGAGTGCGCCCTAACTTTGAACGGAGGCGGTCTCCTTCTCAAGCCATAGGCTTGTATTATGACCTGTCGAATCCACCTGGCTAAAGTAGATTTTGACGCTGCCTGACCCTTTCTGGGGCCTTCCGGCAGAATAAACAAAGTATCCGTTCTGCGAATCTGAGCAGTGGCTTTTAGATAAGCTTTAACTGCTCTTACTACATCCAAAGAATGCAATAACTTTTCCTCTACCGAAGTAGGTTTGGGGAAAAAAGAAGGAAGAACCACATCTTGGTTCAAATGAAACCTCAATACCACCTTAGGAAGAAAGGCTGGCTGAGGACGTAATACTACTCTGTCCTTATGGATAACCAGATATGGCTCTTTACAGGACATAGCTGCTAATTCCGACACTCTTTTAGCCGAACAAATGGCTACTAGAAAAATCAATTTCCTGGTGAGAAGCACCAAGGAAATATGCTGTAATGGTTCAAATGGTTGTTTCTGTAAAACCGCCAGAACCAAGTTTAGATCCCATGGGCATATGGGAATATTAACCGGAGGACTAATACGCATCACTCCTTGTATAAAGGCTTTGACTAGTGAATGCGAAGCCAAGGGCCTTTGAAAAAATATTGACAAGGCCGAAATCTGACCCTTGATAGTACTCAAGGCAAGCTGCCTATCTACAGCCCATTGTAGGAAGTCCAGAATCCTACCTATTACGTATTTACGTGGATGCCATTTCTTGGCCTCACACCAGGCGATGTACGCCTTCCAGATTCTATAATAGATCTGCCTGGATACCGGCTTCCTGGCATTGATCATGGTAGATACCACAGCATTAGAGAGCCCTCTCTTTTTTAGAATGTGGGCTTCAATAGCCAGGCCGTCAAACCTAGGGCTGGTAAGGAAGGGTGGTATATCGGTCCTTGCGAAAGCAGGTCCGGACGATGTGGGAGGGTCCAAGGACTCCCCACAGACATTTTTACAATCTCCGCGTACCATGCTCTTCGGGGCCACGCTGGAGCCACCAGAATCACTGGTTTCTTTTCTACCCTGATTCTGCGGAGTAATCGAGGTAACAATTGTGGCGGTGGGAATGCATATATCAGCTTGAACTGATCCCAAGGGAACACTAGGGCATCCGAGCCGCAAGCTAGGGGATCCCTTGTCCAAGAGACAAACCTGTCCACTTTTGTGTTGAATCTGGATGCTAGCAGATCTACATCCGGTGTTCCCCACCGCTGACATATTGTCCGGAAAACCTCGGGATGAAGGGACCATTCCCCTGGGCATAATTGTTGGCGACTTAGAAAGTCCGCCTTCCAATTCTCCACTCCTGGAATGAATACCGCAGATATGGCTGGGACATATCTTTCTGCCCATCTCAGGATGTAATTTACTTCCCTTTGGGCTGCACGACTCCTGGTGCCCCCCTGACGATTGATATATGCCACTGCTGTGGCATTGTCTGATTGAATTCTGACAGGGGACCCTTGGAGTTTGGATGTCCATGCTACTAGGGCATACCGGGCTGCTCGTATCTCTAAGAGATTGATGGGCAGGGCCTTTTCCGCATCCGACCATCTGCCCTGGAGAGACCATTGCTCCAGTACTGCTCCCCAGCCTATAAGGCTGGCATCTGTAGTGACCACCTTCCAGGAAATCGGACTGAAGGATTTCCCTCTTTCCAGATTCTGGGGAACCAACCACCAGCGGAGGCTCTTGCGAACGGAAGGGGACAAGGACATTGGTAAGTCCAGAGCCTGAACTTTTTTGTTCCAGGCTGACAGTATGGCCCTTTGCAACTTCCTTGAATGGAATTGACCGTAGGGTACTGCTTCGAATGATGCCACCATTTTTCCCAGCAGCCTCATGCACAGGCGTATGGATGGCTGTCTTTTTGAACCCACTAAGTGGATCAAATCTCTCAAAGACGACCCCTTTTCTTGAGGCAAGAAAATTTTTCTCTGGTCTGAATCCAGCCTTAGCCCCAAGTATTCCAGACTTTTGACTGGTTTTAGGGCTGACTTGTCTCGGTTGATAATCCAACCGTGATATTCCAGATACTTGATTGTCTCGTGAACAACCACTTCTAGTTTTTCCACTGAGTGGTCTATCAGCAACAAGTCGTCTAGATATGCCATTATCGTTACACCTCGTGTTCTTGGATTGGCCAATAATGGGGCCAGAATTTTTGTGAACACTCGTGGTGCTGTGGCCAGACCGAAGGGTAAGGCTCTGAACTGAAAATGGCGCCCTTCTACCGCAAAGCGTAGAAATTTTTGGTGGACTGGAAAGATGGGAATGTGCAAATAAGCATCTTTGATGTCGATCGAGGCTAACCATTCCTCCCCTTGTAGGGCAGTGGCTACCGATCGGATCGACTCCATCCGGAAAGTCCTGATATGTAGGAATTTGTTTAGCCCTTTTAGATTTAATATGGGCCTCACGTCCCCGTTTGGCTTTGGGACTGTAAAGAGGTTTGAGTAAAACCCGAACCCCCATTCTTCCAGGGGAACCTCTATAATTACTGCTTGGAGCAATAATTGTTCTAGTGCCAACAGGAGGGATCCTCTCTTCTGGGGATCCCTTGGCACGTTTGACCTTATAAAGCGGGAAGGAGGGGAGTTTTTTAACTCCAATTTGTATCCCAGATTTACTGCGGAGAGCACCCATCTGTCTCGGATCGTGTCCCGCCAGGTCTCTGTGAACAACTGAAGTCTTCCCCCCACCCGATTGGGTGGGGGCAACCCTTCATGCATTTGACTTTGGGGGAGGTTTTGTACCTCTCCTGCTCCAGGGCTTCTTGTTACCCTGCAATTGTCCCTGATTTTTACCTCCGGGATTTGACCGAGGAGGCCGTCGGAACTGTTTCACAGCCGATGTCCTAGGGACTGGAGAAGCAGGCCTCTTAAAAGAGGGACCTCTAACTCTATTTTTAACCGGCAAAAGTGTACTTTTACCGCTGGAAATTCTCTGGATATATTTGTCCAGGTCTTCCCCGAATAAGCGTTCACCATGAAATGGGAAGCTGACCAGCAATTTTTTACAGGGAGCTTCAGCAGACCAGTTTTTGAGCCATAGAAGCCTGCGCATATGTACCACAGACAGCGTAAGGCGGGAGGCCTGATGGATTGAATCCTTTATAGCGTCCACCGCAAAGCATAAGGCTCTAGGTAGATCAGCTAGGGCAAGAGCCTGCTGATCTGGCAAGTCCCTTAAGACCTGTTTCAACTGATCCTTCACTGCTTGGCAGACCCCAATAGCTGCCACTGCTGGTTGTGTCACCAATCCTGCTGTAGAGAAAGCAGATTTTAATAAGGACTCTAATTTTTTATCTATTGGGTCCTTGAACATTTGGACATTATCCACCGGACATGTCAGTGATTTATTCACACAAGAGATGGCTGCGTCCACTGTAGGGACCCTCCATTTTCTGATGAACTTATCCTCCATGGGATAGACCACCGGAAATCTCTTGGGGGGAGTAAATATTTTGTCAGGATGCTCCCAATCCTGGTAAATGAGCCCTTCCAGTAAAGGATGGATCGGAAAGGATCAAACAGTCTGGGGAGCTTTTAGCGACCCCAACGAGGAGACAGAAGTGGATGATGGCTCCGCAAGTGGCATTTTAAATGCTGATCGGACCATATTAGTCAGGGACTGAACCCATAACCTTTCAGCATGTGATGCTGAGAACGGCTCTTCCACTGTTGATTCCTCTACAACCGAATCGACCTCATCTTGATCCCCTTCAGGTAGGTCGATCCCTGTATGGGACTGTTGCTCTGTTAACAGGCACTCTGAGGGAGGAGACGGAGATCGGGCGCTTTTCTCCTGTGACAGGGAAGCCGCGATCAATGCTGACAATCTCTCTTCCAGCCCTCCCAGAGCTGAGGAAAAAACCTCCTCTGTTACATACACAGGAGCAGGTGAACTGAGGACAGCCACAGTACCAGGTACTCCTGAGGGTGCTCTACGGTCACTAACCTCTGATTCTTCAGGGGAGACTGGTGCAGCCAAAGCATGCCCAAGATCTTCAGAGCCCGATGGAGACCCCCTATTCCTCCTGGAATTTCTAGTCCCGGAGTTTTTAGACGGCATATTCCTAAGCCACAAAGCTGAGGTATTCCAGCCGAAATACACCAGTTACTGACAATAGTCTAGCATAAATGCTGCTATAAGAAACAGTTGGTGTCTACTAATGTGCCTTTCTAGGGGATGCCTGTATCAACCGCTTGCTGTATGCCTTTTTTAAATGTTGCCAGCTCTGTCTCTGTACTTCATAGCCAGCTCACCACACAAAATTGTGGTTTTTAACATGCTGGGACGCCCGCACATGCGCAGAAGCGCTGCGGCGCGCACAGAGCGTCATCCCCCAGGCTCCGCCCCCTTTCCCGGCTCACCTCTATATATAGAGGCGCGTGCACGCGCACGCGCGCGGCCACGTGCGCCTTCGGCGCTAATTTCGAAAATGGAAACCAGGGACAAGAGCCAGGGCCCCTTTGCCGCAGGCCGGGGGATGGACGAGCATTGCAACATGGCAGAGGAAGCAGTTTCCCATAAGAGAACTCACCATCTGCCTGGACTTGCTCTGATGAGAAGAAACTAGTCCACATGACAAGAAACGTTCCACAGCGGCCTCTAGTGGACAAACACAGGTACCGCAGTCTAATATATTAAATATATATATATAAAAAAAATTTTTTTTTTTTTTTCTTGACCACCATTAAAAATTATTACATTTTTTTAGCAGTTACAGGCATGCACAGATATTAGCGGGAATACCATTAGGTAACAGACAGAAAGACAAATTAGGCTTGGGGGTCCCCCAATAGAACCAAGTTCCTGGGGGCCCCCACTTACCTGTTCCCCGCCGCAGGACTTTGTTTGGTCCACAAAAGCCCAAACTTCACCTATCATGGCAGGCATTGTAATCAAACCTTCAGGGACCGGGTTCCCAAGGATTCCACTCCCCTGGACCTGTATAGCACCCTGCACAGAAAACATCTTGGTCGTGGGTATGACCAGAGCTCTGGATCCCAGGGTCCAGCTCTCCTAAGAGAAGCATTACAGGCAAAACCTTGCTCTTCTTTGCAAGGCCCGGGTACCGACCGTTTAGCTATGAAGCTTTTTTGGTCGGATCCGGAATAGCTTACTGAGGCCCAAAAGAACCTGTACGCAAGCTCAGTGAAAAACACATGTTTCTTCTTGGCCAACACCTTAGACACTGGCAAAAAACTGAGGTGCTCCCGGATGGGAGGGGCTTATATAGGGGAGGGTACTTCCGGTTTTGGAAGTTGCCAGTGCCAGCACCTGACGGTATCTATATAACCCATTAGTAATGACTATGTCGCTCTGTGTCCCGTGATGTACGAGAAAGAAAATGCTGTGTAAATGACACTGGCAGGGAAGGGGTTAACCAGTAGGGGGCGAGGAAGCGGTTAAGTGTGTCCTAGGGAGTGATTCTAACTGTGGGGGATGGGCTACCAGTGACACGACAGTGATCACTGCTCCTGATGACAGGGAGCAGTAGATCACTGTCCTGTCACTAGGCAGAACAGGGAAATGCCTTGTTTACATCTCCCTATCTCTTCTGTCGCTCATCGGACATCGAGTCCACACTCACGGAGCTTGCGGCGCGCGCTCGCAATCACACAAATTAAAGGGGACGTACAGGTACGTCCATATGCTCAGCCGTCCCATACTGCCGACATAAATAAATAGTAGTAATCTCCGCCAGAAAAAAGAAAAAATGCAGTGTTATGCCATAATGTCATAATTTGCACTGCACTGCAGACTTACCTGTCAAACAGAGCCCTCCAGCACTGCACTGTTACCGCTCTCGTTGGTCCCAGTTGCTTCCATCTTCACCAGGTCTTCCTCCTGGGGTCTGTCACCTCAGCTGCTTGAATGAGCGGGCCACAATGATGTCATTCCCACACATGTGCAAGGGCGTCACATCACCACGGGACATAACAGGTGCCGTAAATGTGTTTTGAGCTGGGCATGTGCGGCTCAGATCACAATAATGCTGACAGGCAGGTGCACCTGGGCTGCAGCCACTGATAAGTATATTCTGACAGCGGCAGGTCAAAATATAATGTCCTGGCAGGAGGAATTCCTCCATTCACCTTGTTTGTGTGGATAAACTAATCTGTTAGTTTTTTTTGGTTCGGCACGCAGGTGAATAGGCCATTATCCTTTTGTATGTGGGGACCGGTGAAGCAGTTTGACCGCCGGCAATGAGTAAGTGCTAACACACCTTTAAAATAATTCAAAATAATCAGTATGCAGTTCTCCCATGCTAACATGCTGTGTAGCAAAACACATCTCTCCTGTCAGTGTGCTGGGAGTGTAGCAATATCTGTACCCAGGGTGTTCATTAAAAATGTAAATAAAAGAGATGGCATACATTAGACTTAACCTCTTATTAAGAAGCACCTTTTTGAAAGTGATGAAATTTTCTTTAACCACTTCAGATACAGAAGATTTTACCCCCTTCCTGACCAGGCTATTTATTGCTATTTAGTATTTTAAATGGCAATTGCGCGGTCATGCAACGTTGTACTCAAATGAAATTTATATAATTTTTATTAACACAAATAGAGCTTTATTTTGGTGGTATTTGATCATCACTGGGTTTTTATTTTTTATTATATATATATGAAAATATACTGACAATTTTGAAAATAAATAAATACATTTAAAAAAAAAATTACTTGCTGCTAAAAAACATCCAATAAAAAAATAAAAAAATAAAATTTCTTCATAAATTTAAGCCAAAATATATTCTGCTACATGTCTTTGGTAAAAAAAATCCCAATAAGTGTATATTGATTGGTTTGCCCCTTATATACTGTTCTGTCTCAACTACAAAGCGATAAAGTTCATCTCCAGGTTTAAGTAGGCCTTACTCAAGCTGGTTTGATATTCATCCCTTGCATCGATACAGGCAGTTTAACTCAATGAATAAACTCACAGTTAGGACGACAGACGATGAATCCTTTTGAATGTTCCGTTTAATGATGGATATTCATAGGTAGAAAAACGTTGCAGTTGTAAGCCACATGTAAGATGTTTAGCATGGAAGATATACAGGAGTAATGACCAGAATCAGGAAGTGGAGGAGATATATAAAGAACTACGGTGAGAGAGAGAGTTCAGCTAGAAAGAAGGGGACAGATCTTAAAGACACAGAGCAAGAATAATCACATAGTGTAACACAACACTCCCCGTCTGAAATCTTTAGATTTCATAACCTTAAACTAAAATATATATTTTCAAAAAGTCCAATACTGACGAATGTCCTGGAACCTGTAATGAAAAACATGCAACAAGCAAATAATAAACGTAAGTTCAACAGGATGAAGAACATAAAGTCACAGTATGATGTCTTCAAATAATTCCAAAGTTCTGAGTAGAACCTGTAGATGGCAGCAATGTACTCCCCGCCATGCCAACAGCATGGCTAGTCCTTGCACAAGTCACTCACCTGGCAAAAGGAGTACTAACTCTGTAATTGGTCGACTAAAGGTTCGTGTCGATCCTCCCTTGGTTACCTTGACTTCTACCTTCCGGACTTTGTTATCGTCGCTGGGCATAACTTTAGTAATAAGACCCATAGGCCACTCATTCCGACAAACTTTCTTGTCTTTTAGAAGGATGAGGTCTCCAACCTTAAGATTCAGCTTAGATGCTTGCCATTTGTTACGACCTTGAAGGTGGTGAAGATACTTTTTCTTCCAGCGATGCCAGAACACATTGGCTAGATGCTGCACCTGCTTCCATTGATGCTCATAACGGTGCGACCGCAGCTTCTGTTTTGTACTTACAGAAGTGTGGAGTGAGGTGTTCACAGTTCTTATTTCCTTATCATCTTCAGGGTTTACTAGCCCATAGGTGGTGTCAATAGGGAGTAAGTAAGAGTCCTCACGCAGAAACCTTGGAGGTGACAGCCATAAGCTGTCCTGAAGAGCGGCAGGTGACACGGCTCTGGTCCCACAGTCAGCTGGGTTGAGTTCAGTGGGAACGTGATGCCATTGACTTGGTAGAGAGAATCTCTTGATACGTTCAACCCTGTTGCTGACGTACACATAAAATTGTTTTGTTTGGTTGTTTATGTAACCAAGTACTACCTTACTGTCTGTATAGAAGGTGAAAGAATCAATTCTAGTGTCCATTTCACTTCGTATGACCTCAGCAATTTCTACTGCTAGCACGGCTGCACAAAGTTCAAGTCTTGGTATGGTATGTGCAGGCTTGGGTGTGAGTTTTGCCTTGCCTAGGACAAAACTACAGTGTGATTCTCCATTCAGTTCGGAGGTCTTCAAATAGGCTACTGCAGCAATAGCTTCAACTGATGCATCAGACAAAATTTTAATCTCTCTCCGGTTAGCAGTTGAAGTGGATCCTGGAACATAGCAACGGGGAATCTGAAGTTTTTCTAGTGACTTCAAAGAATATCTCCACCTTTCCCACTTGTGTTGATTCTCACTAGGCAAGGGAGTATCCCAGTCTATGTTCTCAGTAGACAACTGTCTTAGTAAAATCTTACCTTGAATGGTAACTGGAGCAAGGAAACCCAGTGGGTCATAGATGCTATTCACCACGGACAGGACTCCTCTCTTAGTGAAGGGTTTGTCACAAATTGACACTTGGAAGGTGAATTTGTCTTGCTTGATGTTCCACAACAAACCCAGACTTCGCTGTACAGGAGGCACATCTGTACCTAAGTCAAGGTTTTTTAGACTAGTGGCATAGTCCTCAGAGTGAAAGGCAATCATAAGTTCCTGGCTGTTGGATATAATCTTGTCCAGTCTAAGGGTTGCTACAGACAGCATCTCCTTTGTTCTGGTGAGAAGATCAATTGCTTCTTTAGCAGTTGGAAAGGACTTAAGTGCGTCGTCAACGTAGAAGTTTCTTTCAACAAATTGACGGGCATCAGATCCATATTCAACTTCTCCAGTCTGAGCTGTTTTCCTTAGCCCATAAGTTGCCACTGCTGGGGAAGGACTGTTACCGAAGACATGTACCTTCATGCGATAATCTATAACTTCCTTGTTGAGGTCATTGTCCTTGTGCCATAGAAACCTGAGGTAGTTTCTGTTGTCTTCTCTGACGATGAAGCAGTGAAACATCTGTTGAATGTCGGCCATTACTGCTACAGGCTCTTGTCTGAAACAAATCAAGACTCCTATTAGACTGTTGTTCAAGTTGGGTCCAGTAAGGAGCATGTTGTTAAGAGAAACACCTTCGTGCTGAGCACTGGAATCAAAGACAACTCTGATTTGGTCTGGTTTGCGTGGGTGATACACGCCAAAGGATGGAAGGTACCAGCATTCTTCTCCCTCCTTTAGTGGGGGAGCAGGCTCTGCATGATCTCTGTCAAATACATTTTGCATAAAGTCCACAAAGTGCTTTTGCATCTCTGGTTTCCTGCTTAAGTTTCGCTTTAAGGAGGAGAATCTACTGATGGCCTGCTGTAAGTTGTTGGGCAATCTCTCTCTTGGGAGACAAAAGGGTAGGGGTGCTACCCAGTTATTGGAGTCATCTTGAAAGAACTCATTGTCCATTACCTTGATGAATTCTTTGTCTTCCATTGAAGGAGCCAGTATGTCATCTTCACTGGTTGCATTAAACACTGTAGAGCCGAAGTCGCCATCATGGCAGGAGAAAGGGCTTGTGTCACCTGAGATACCATGTTGCCATTCGTGGCTGGCTATCTTCTCTTTCACCCAGTAGTGATGTGGGCATGGCTCAAAGTATATGTGTCGGCCATTTGGCAGAACATTTGTCTTGAATGACGAAATGTTGGTAGGTCTTTTCATTTTGCCTATGCAGACATTGCCTATGATGACCCACCCTAGATCCGTGCGCTGGGCAAATGGGGCATCTGGGGGTCCACTGACTTGTCTGTGTATCTTGTGAACTCTTAGAATGTCTCTTCCTAACAGAAGAAGGATCTGAGCATCTTTGTCAAGCGGCGGTATCTCATTTGCTATTACCTTGAGGTGAGGGTGATGGAAAGCAGCAGCTGGAGTAGGGATTTCTTCCCTGTTAGCAGGTATCTGATTGCACTCAACAAGTGTAGGTAAGGGTAATTGCAAGTTACCTTTGAGAGAAGATACCATGAGTCCATGAGCCCTTCTTCCAGAAACCTCTATAGTTCCACTACAGGTACCCAAGGTGTAAGGATGAGCTTCGCCTTTTATTTCAAATAGATTGAACAATTCCGATTTTGCAAGTGATCGATTGCTCTGATCGTCTAAGATAGCATATGCCTTTAGAGACTTTTCTGGTTGATCCTTGTGGTATATGTTCACCAAGCATATCTTAGCACAGGACTTACCACAGCGGTCTTCTCCACAAACTTCAGTGCAGGATGAAGAAATGATGGTAGAATTAGGCACTTGGTCTGTATTCTCCCCGCCATGCGTTAACCTGGGAGGAGTGTTGGCAGGTTGTGCAGAGCTGGGCTCAAGAGGATGGAGGGCTTGCACATGTTCTTCAGAGCCACACTCTATGCACTTGATGGACACATTACAGTCCCTTGCAAAATGTTCTGTAGAAGCCCAGCACCTGAAACATACCCTAAATGTCTTTAAAAGCTCCTTGCGCTCTTCCAGAGGCTTTTTCCTAAAGCCGATACATTTATTGAGGGGGTGTGGCTTCTTGTGTATGGGACACTCTCTGTTAGGGTTTTCAATCTTCCTACTCTGTTTGTTCGTGGCTAGAACTGTGGTAGGAGTGGGAAGGATGTCAGTCTTTTTCACGGACACTGGGCCGCTATGGTTTCTATAGTTGCCCTGAAGACTGGTACTCTTAGGAAAGGGTGAGAAGAGGCTGTACTCACCGTAGGAAAAACTTGGATCGTTCTTGGTCTCTGCAATTTTCCTGATGAATTCACAGAAGAAAGAGAATGGAGGGAAGGAAACCTTGTTCTCTCTTTTGTATGATGACCCTAGTGCAGTCCATTTCTCTTGCAAACCATACGGGAGCTTGGAGACAATTGGGTTTACCCCTCTTGGAATGTCAAGGTAACTGAGTCCAGGTAGTTTTGGGTCTGTCTTGGCTAGCTGAAGCTCAAGGAGAAGGTCACTCAGTCTCTGGAACTCCTTGTTGTCCTTACCGGATATCTTTGGGAAAGTTTCCAGACGCATGAACAAAGCATTTTCTATAGCTTCTGGACTGCCATAACTTTGCTCTAGTCGCTCCCATGCAGCTGTGAGGCCTGCAGTAGGATTGTCCATGAAAACCGATCTCAATGGCTTAACACGTGCAGCAGATAGAGGACCAAGCCATTTGATCAGCAGATTCAATTCTTGATCAGCTGTAATGCCAATATTGCTGATTGTAGTTCTGAAGGCACATTTCCAACTTCTCTAGTTCTCAGGTTGGTCATCAAAGCTTGTAAGACCAGTCTTTGTGAGCTCTCTGCGAAGCATGTACCTCACAAACTCTTCTGTCTCAGTTGTCTCTGCCTTTATGTGAGATGCTGTTGGCTGTATGGTGCTGATTGCGTTATCTTTGACATTGTTGTTAAAGGACACAGGGAAATATGGTGCAGCAGATGCATCCAGGTGAGTTGCTTGCTTGAAGTCAGTTGTTCCAATGGTACGTTGATTCAAAGCTGTACCGATGACTGGAGATTGATGACTTGCTTGAAGCTTGCGCTGATGCTCTGTGACGTATGAAGGCAGGCAAGGTAGGCAGGTAGGAAATGCAGTGGAGTGATTTTGAGTGCAGGAAGTTGCTGGAACCTCTTTAACTTGAAGCTGTGAAGGAGTCTCTATGTAGTCGGGAGCATTGGAGACAATGGAGTGTGCACTGCAGTGGCTTAGTACATAGTCTTTAGTGCGTTTGAGGGGGTCTTCCATATCTGCTATGTTTAGGTTAATGCTGTCTTTCTCACTTGCACCTCCGTCTGCACTGATAGCTTGCTGTAGGACCCTTAGCTTTGCCATAGCTGCGTCATGTTTACACTGTTCATTTAAGGTTTCCATTGTTGCTCTTTGATGTGCTGACTGCGCTTCCGACTCTGCTCTTTGACGTGCTGACTGCGCTTCCAACTCTGCTCTTTGACGTGCTGACTGCGCTTCCAACTCTGCTCTTTTTTCTGCATATGCCACCTGCACTTTGCTGGCTTCCACTTCAGCGCGGGCATTAATAAGTCGCTCACTGAGTGTTGAGTATCTTGAACTATGGGATCTTGACGAGTTTTTAGAACGTCTGGTGGAAACAGATCTGTGAGATGCAGTGTCCTGTAACAGCTTTATTTTTGCTTCTGCCTTTAATCTGGTTTGCTGGATAAAACTGTCTCTTTCAATATTAAGAATGTTGACACGCTTTAACTGCCTCATCGCATTTTCTGTCTTCATGTTTTGTAAGACATTAGTGAATTTGATGCTGGTAAGCTGATAAAGCTCATATGAGGCAGAAAGTTGTTTAATGGCGCCCTCTAGTGTCAGTAGTTCACGTTCAACAGACACTGTATTGGCTTCAGCAAGGATTTTCTCCCAGACTAATTCCAAGCTATTTGACAATTCAGTCCTTGAAGCTTCATAATTCTCCATTACTTTCCAAGTGGGTTTAACTGAGCGTTTGGGTAACTCAGTTTCTTCAGGAACTTGTGGGGAGGTAGATGTGAGTTCACATGCAGAAGCTTGGTCACTCATGATAGCAGACTGACTGTGAAAGCAGGCAGGATCTGTGTGCTGAAATATGACACCATGCAGATTGTCTCAGGCCATAAGGCTGCCATGTGCTGCTCTGTCCCTTCTGTCTTGCTATGAGGGCAGTAAATCTTGTCTGTTTCAGTACTGACATGCAGAAATCTTGTAATTAGGCTGTGAAACTCTGTTTTTCTACTGTTCTGTCTCAACTACAAAGCGATAAAGTTCATCTCCAGGTTTAAGTAGGCCTTACTCAAGCTGGTTTGATATTCATCCCTTGCATGGTGGCAATCAGCAACTTATAATGGGACAGCAAGAATGCGGTGGACAATCTGACACTAACTGATAATGGGGGCAAGCTGACTAGCTGACACTGACATCACCAGTGACACTAATACAGTGATCATTACTAATAATATACACTATTAGTGTACTAATGACACCAGCTGGGAAGGAGTTAATATGTAGTGGCAATCAAGGGGTTAACTGTGTGCCTAACAATGTGTACTGTGTGTACTGTTTCACCAAGCAATGTGACGGTTTTTACTCCCTGCTGGGCAGGGAGAAAAAAAACCATTACATCACTGCTGTCTGTAGAGTAGAGAGTCTTGTGTTGTCTACTAACACAGGGCTCTCTTCTGTTATTCGCTCAGCTGATCAGAGGGTTCTGGCTGAAGATCATTGGCCAGAACCTGCTGATCGACTTCTGCTGTAGCGAATAACAGCGAATTTCCTATCTGGAAATGCAAATCACGTATGTTTACATGAATTATGCACAGCTGAGCCTCCCAGCAGCAGTAAAGCTACAGGAAATGGTCAGCAAGTGGTAAAGTTTGACTCCTACCTGGTTTTTGATACATAGCAACAAAAAAATTTATCACCACTTCAGTGTCATCTTTATCCAAATGTAGCTGTTTAAGCTAGACAACATGAATATGCTTGAAACAGCATGTTAAGTAATACCTGTAATAGGTATTTGGGGGCTGATAATACTTTCTAGGTGTTATGTTGACCTACTGACAGTGGTGGTGCGTCCATAGAGGGCGCCGGAGCGCCGCCCCCTCTCGCTCCCGCACCGCCACTGAGAGACAATACACAGATTCATGCATTGCATGAATCTGTGTATTGTCACCACTGCCGCGCTGCCCACTATACATATGGCCGGCCTCCTGGTGAGCGCCGACCATATGAATTAGAGCGGCGGCCGGTGGTGGGTGTAACTTGGAAGTGCCTATCAGAGCCAGCGGCTCTGATAGGCTTTCCGAATACAGCTCTCACGCTGTATTCGGCTTCCAAAAACTCCTCCCAGGTACGCACGGGGGTGCGTTCCTTGGAGAAGACTGTGTGGAGGTTTCAGCCAATCAGGTTCACCGGATCTGGTTACCGGTAACCTGATTGGCTGAAGCGACATCGAGGGCGGGAGAACACATCGAGGACGGCGCGGACTGAGGAAGGTAAGTGCAGGGCTGGGGGGGGGACAGGCTGCATTTGGGGGGAACTGGCTGTATATGGGGGACAAACTGGCTGCATTTGGGGGGAACAGGCTGCATTTGGGGGACAAACTGGCTGAATATGGGGGACAAACTGGCTGAATATGGGGGGAACTGGCTGCATTCGGGGGGAACTGGCTGCATTTGGGGGGAACTGGCTGTATATGGGGGGAACTGGCTGTATATGGGGGAGAAACTGGCTGAATATGGGGGGAACTGGCTGAATATGGGGGACAAACTGGCTGAATATGGGGGGAACTGGCTGTATATGGGGACAAACTGGCTGCATTTGGGGGGAACTGGCTGTATATGGGGGACAAACTGGCTGCATTTGGGGGGAACTGGCTGTATATGGGGGACACGCTGGCTGCATTTGGGGGTAACTGGCTGTATATGGGGGACAAACTGGCTGCATTTGGGGGAAACTGGCTGTATATGGGGGGCAAACTGGCTGCATTTGGGGGGAACTGGCTGTATATGGGGGACAAACTGGCTGCATTTGGGGGGAACTGGCTGTATATGGGGGACAAACTGGCTGCATTTGGGGGGAACTGGCTGTATATGGGGGACAAACTGGCTGCATTTGGGGGGAACTGGCTGTATATGGGGACAAACTGGCTGTATATGGGGGCACACTGGCTATATATATGGGGACACACTGGCTGTATATGGGGGCACACTGGCTATATATATGGTGTCAAACTGGCTGTATATGGGGGCACACTGGCTATATATATGGGGGCACACTGGCTATATATGGGGACAAACTGGCTGTATATGGGGGCACATTGGCTGTATATGGGGGCACACTGGCTGTATAAATGGGGGCACACTGGCTGTATATGAAAACAAACTGGCTGTATTTGAGGGGGCAAACTGGTGGCGTTTGGGCACAGTGGCTGCGTTTAATGGGCACAGTGGCGGCAATTGGTTTATTTTATTTTTTTCAGTTTGTTTGCGCCCCCCAAAAAATTTTGAGCACCAGCCGCCACTGTGCTTGATACAACAAAAAGTAGCAACAAAAAGTAGCAATTGTAGCATTTAATGTAGTCTAGTTTTAGTCTAGATTTTGTGCACTGATACATGTGGCTACCAAAAAAAAAAAAAACTCCAAGTAACTATCACTTACTGCATGATTTAACGACACCTGCAAGATCAATGTTTCTAAATCCTTATACGTTGATACAAGCAATAAGAAAACTTTAGCCTCACACACACTGGACGTTAAAATAACTTTATTTTTCAACGTTTTTGCAATAGTGTTTTTTAGCATTTTTTAGCGTTTTTTTTTCTTTTTAAATGGATCAAAATTGTCAAACAACGCTGGTGAGCGACGTTTTTGAGCGTATCAGCGTTAGAGCATTTTTAAAACTGAATAATGTCTCTTAGAACCCACTAGTTTTGTTTTTTTTTTACTGCTCAAAAACACCACTGCCCAAAACTGCTGATAACAGCCTATGTGTGCATGGACACATAGGATAACATGATGGAGAGTTTAATGACTGTAGAAAAAAACGTCTACAGCCAAAAACTGCTGCTGTAAAAACATAAAAAAACGCCCAGTGTGCATTAGGCCTAATACCCAAGATATCTAACAAAAACGACAGAACCTGTTGGTGGGTTCACTTTAACCACTTGCTTACTGGGCACTTAAACCCCCCTCCTGCCCAGACCAATTTTCAGCTTTCAGCGCTGATGCATTTTGAATGACAACTGCGCGGTCATACAACGCTATACCCAAATGAAATTTTTATCATTTTTTCCCCACAAATAGAGCTTTCTTTTGGTGGTATTTGATAACCTCTGCGGTTTTTATTTTTTGTTAAAAAAAAAAAAAAGACTGATTTTTAAAAAATATATATATATATATATATATATATATTTTTATATTTTGTTATAAAATTTTGTAAACAGGTAATTTTTCTCCTTCATTGATGTACGCTGATGAGGATGCACTGATGGGCACTGATGGACACCGATAAGGCGTCACTGGTTGGCACCGATAAGGCGTCACTGGTGGGCACTGATAAGCGGCACTGATAGGCGGCACTGAGAGGTGGCACTGAAGGGCATTGATAGGTGGCACTGGTGGGCCCTGAGAAGTGGCAATAATAGGTGGCACTGATAGGTGGCAGTGATGGGCACTGATGGGTGGCAATAATGGGCACTGGTAGGTTACACTGATAGGCAGCATTGCTAGGTGGCACTGATGAGGCACTGATTGGCGGGAATTGTGGGCATTGATTGGCGGCACTTGTGGGCATTGATAGGTGGCACTGTGGGCATTGTTAGGTGGCACTGTGGGCACTGGCAGGTAGCATTTTACTGGCACTGATGATGAGGCACATCTGCCTCCTTCCTCATCGGGACCGATGTGCCTTGTGAAAGAGATGGTGATCGGCTTTTTTTCCTCCTAACGCTGTCGGCGTGAGGAGAAAAAAAAAACGATTACCGATTCTTTGTTTACATCACGTGATCAGCTGTCATTGGCTGACAGCTGATCACGTGGTAAGGGGTCGGATGACTCGGGTGATCACAGCATGCACCGCGCGCGCCCTGCAGGGGTGCGCGGGGAGCGCGCAAAGGGGAGGCCGTCTATTGACGGCCTCCCGGATTTTCAGGTCCGCACTGAAGCCGTCATTTGGCTATAGCGCGGGCCTCAAGTAGTTAACTAAATTTAGGCCTTAGGAGTGTTAGCGAAATATTGAAAAATTATCTTGCTTTACAAAGTTACTGCATGTCTGATTTAAAAAACAAAAACAAATCATCAATTTAAAAAATAACTTTAAAGTAAAACCCGTCCTCGCTTTTAACATTTTAAAACTACTAGGGTCTGACTTTGCTAACTTCATGACTAGGCTTCACAGACTGGCACCCTGCCCCTATTCTGTCCAATGAGAGTGCATTCACTAGCCTGTGAGGACATTTCATTAGACAATAGAATGGAAGTTATTAGAGCCTAGCCATGACATTAAGGAAAGTCAGAGGTAAAAATAAATCAGAATGGGACACTTGCAGTTTTTCTGGTTAATTATTTTAGACAATACCTTTACTAAAAGGATCTATAGTCAGAACATAGGCTTTCATTTTTATAAATGTATTACCAATACCAGCAATAGTTATTTCTAACAATCCAATATAAGCTTACTTGAAACTCCTCCTCTCATGTTGTGAGTTCTGCCTGTCTGCTGGCCAGCTCTTTCCACAGCTTCCTGGATTCCCTGCATGCTTTGCAGCTCCTCCTCTGCTCTGTACTTTCAGTTTCTAAGGACTACATATCCCATGGTACTTTGCTGCCTGCAAGCTATAAATCCTGTACTGACACCACTTCTGGAAACTCCTCCTCTCAGCACCTCTGTAGTTCAGAAGGCAGGCTCTGTGCAATATGTGACACAGCAACGTCTACTCACAGGGCATAGGGAATACGTGTCACTTAATTCAAGGAAGTGTATGTGTTTGAATCGCCACAAAGTAAGTTTACAAACTTTAAGATCATTTAAAGTAATACGAGTAGGCTAGAAACAATTTAAATACATTGAGGAAATGAATTTATGTTTTTATATTTTGGCCATAGATATACTTTAAGCACTTCCCGCCCAGCCTATAGCAGAATAATGGCCGGGCGGTGGTTCAGGTATCCTGACTGGGCGTCATATGACGTCCGTGCTCTGCTGGTTTTTTTTGCCTTCCTCTGGATCAACTGCGGAGAATAGAATTAGGTATATGGGATTGTATGATATTATTATATATTTTTTTATGGTTGAACTGGATGGACTTTTTTCAACCTGACTAACTATGTAACAGCCGCCGTGCGCCCGGGAGGGCGTGCATTGCAGTGATCGGTCGTGCAGTGTGTCAGTCTGACACCACTACACCGATCTCAGTAAAGAGCCCCTGATGGAGGCTCTTTACCACGTGATCAGCCGTGTCCAATCACGGCTGATCACAATGTAAACAGGAAGAGCCGTTGATCGGCAAGGGAGGTCTGTGCTGATTGTTTATCAGCACAGCCCCCTCTCGGATGACCGCCCAGGTCCACCAGGACTACCAGGGATGGCCACCCATACTGGACCACCAGGTATGTCACCCTAGACCACCAGGGATATGCCAATCAGTGCCCAGGCAGCTGCCAATCAATGCCCAGGCAGCTGCCAATCAGTGCCCATCCACAATGACTGTCAGTGCCAGTGCCACCAGGGATGCCTATCAGTGCCATCAGTGCCACGTATCAGTGCCCATCAGTGCTCAGCAGTGCCGCCTATCAGTGCAACCCATAAGTACCCATCAGTGCAGCCTTTCAGTGCCCATCAGTGTTGCCTATCAGTGTCCATGAGTGCCTATCAGTGCTGCCTATCAATGCCCATCAGTGCTGCATATCAGTGCCACACATCAGTGCCGCCTACCAGTGGCCATCAGTGCCACCTATCAGTGCCCATCGTCAGTGCCACCTCAATGGTGCCGCCTTATTAGTGCCCATCAGTGAAGGAGAAAGCTTACTTATTTTGAAAATTTTATAACTTTAAGAAAAACTTTTTTTTAATTTTTTCAAAATTTTCGTTTTTTTTTAAATTTGTTTAGCAAAAAATAAAAACCGTAGAGGTGATCAAATACCACCAAATAAAAACACTTGTGGGAAATAAATTATAAAAATTCTGTTTGGGTACAGTGTAGCAAAAACCCTGTTTTGCAGATTTTCAGACAGGATTGTAATATAATATTATGCATGACATACTCCCTTGTCATAGGCAGGTAGCTTGATACAAGCTACTGACACCTGCTGTCACTTATGTTGGCCATACACAAACAAATTTTTCCTTCAAAAATGTTTGTTTAAGAACGTCCGTTCGATTTTCTAATTATTAGTGGGGTCAAATCCATGTTCGTTTTTGATGGGAAAATTTGAAGAAGCAGAAGATAGAACTTTTCTTAAGCCCCTCCCACTGTTAGCAGTTTGGCCACACCTGCTGTCCAGGCGCTGCATTACCACTTTCCCTGGGGGGGCCCAAGGGTGCCTCAGTTGTTTTACAATACAAAAAATGCCCTGGCGCTGAGGGAAATTGTCTGTTCCTGGCTGCTGTAATTCAACCACACCCACTCTTTGTCTTAGCGTGCTGTGTGCGTTGCAAGGCATTCTCCCTAGAGTGTTCCTCAGTCTCAAGTTCTAAAGTTTGCTCCTGTCATCCTAATTAAACTAGATTGATGTTACTTTTTTTTTTTTTTTTTCTTTCCTCTTGAGACTTAACTTTATTGAAAAATGTTTGCAATTTACAACAAGACAAAAACATACAAAACATTCCCACTAGACCTCCAAAAATCCAAAAGAGACATAAAAAATGTTTAAATAAAGAGCTCAAATGGATTATGCGACTTCCAGATTATACAATCACTGTTACTTAAAAGAGAAGTATGGGGTTTGTTTGTTTTTCCACTTTTATTCTTACCTAGGTGGATGCAGCATCGGCCTCTGCACTGAGAACTGAGCGATCAAACACTGCTGATCGCTCGGTTTTGACAGCTTCATGAGCAGAGGGTCAGCAGAGAGTGGAATTCAGCCCGCTCTCTGCTGAGAATGGGTCACAGGAGTGCAAAACATACTGTACTCCTTTGATCCATAGAAGAAGTACAGCCAAAAACGCTTTGGCTATACTTCTCCTTTAAGACCTTTAACATAACAATAGATTGACAATAACATTTTTCATATGTAAAGTTGGCAACAATATAAAACAAACAAATACACTCAGTTTAGCGACTGCACCTTGACGACATATATATACACAATTATCTCAAACCAGGGATCTATCCCACTATTAACCACTTAAAGACCAGCTGCCACAGTTGTACTGCGGCAGATTGGCTCTCCTGGGCGAATTGCGGTCATTGTACATCAGCCGCTTTATGACCTCTAGGGGGCGCGCGTCCATGCCGATTTGTGTGGCCGGCAGCTGCGATGTCTGCGATGTCGCTCCTGAGAGAGACAGAACGGGGATCTGTCAATGCAAACAGACAGATCCCGTTCTGTCAGGGGAGGAGAGACAGATTTGCTGTCCCTAGTGATTAGGAACAGCGATCTGTCTCCTCCTCCAGTCACTACACTCCCCCAGTTAGAAACACCTCCCTAGGGAACACAACCCTTTGATCGCCCCCTATTGTTAACACCTTTCCTGCTAGTGACTTATACACAGTAATCAGTGGCTATTTTTAACACTGATCGCTGTATAAATTTCACTGGTCCCAAAAAAGTTTCAAAAGTGTCCTATCTGTCCGCCGCAATGTTGCAGTCCTGCTAAAAATCACTGATCAACACCATTACTAGTAATACAAAAAAAAGGAATAATAAAAATGGCATAAATCAATCCCCTATTTTGTAGACGCTATAACTTTTGCGCAAACCAACCAATATATATTTTTTTGTTTACCAAAAATATGTAGAAGAATACATATCGGCCTAAGCTGATGAAGAAATTATTATTTTTACATTTTTTGGGGGGGGAATTTATTATAGCAAAAAGTAAAAAAGATATATTTTTTTCAAAATTGTCAGTCATTTTTTGTTTTTTAGAGGCAAAAAAAACAACCCAGCAGAGGTGATCAAATACCACCAAAAGAAATCTCTATTTGTGGCAAAAAAAGGACATAAATTTTGTTTGGGTACAATATTCCATGACCGCGCAATTGTCAGTTAAAGCGACGCAGTGCTGTATCGCAAAAAATGGCCTGGTCATTAGGGGGGAAAACTTTCCGGTCCTTAAGTGTTTAACTTTCCACAGCATCATCGGTAGGCTCAACAGATTGTGCAGACAAATGGGAGTCTAGCCATCGAGACCAAGCTTTCTGAACATTTTTGGGGCATTTCCTGTGTTTGTATGTCTGTTGATGATTGATGTTAAATTGCTATGCTTTTTAACCAATACCATCTTTATTTCTGGTGGTATTGACTGGTTTGTAAACATCAATTATTGTTCATTTGCACATGTGTAATCACTATCAGCATGTCTAGCTTGGCTTAAACTCAATAATTATAAATTGAAAACCAGTGTTTTGTTATGTATTTGTGCGAGATTTAATCTTGTAATAGCCACTGCATAGCCTCACACAGTACAGTACTGCAGAATATATTGGCATTATATAAATCAGTAATGAAAATGCTCCAACTGGAATTACACTACTGTTAATACATAGTAACATAATGCATACCATAAAGCAACTTGCCCTTAAACAAAATGTTGTAATGCTGTATTTCAGGTCCCACGAGGTGACAATTCACATTTGCCACATCACTACAAACCTCTTCATTTGTCTTGGCCTCCTAAATTAGTATTTCAGCTCCTAAAATATCTTACAAAAACTTTCGGGAAAGTCACACTTCCCTTCCCTGTCTCACTTAAAGTGCATTTTATTTTCCACTTTTGCAGCCAAAATAGGATAACACTTACTTTAGATTTGCTACAGGTTCTCCTAGCATAACTTACAAAAAAAAATAATTGTTATTTACATTTTACTTGCTCTTTTCTGAAATCAATAGAACATTTCCTTTTTTTTACAAATGCTCGTACTCTGCACTTGTGTTTAAAATAGCACCACCGTATACACGAGCACAGCAGTGCACAGCCATTCATCTTAATGATAGCCTGGGCCGCCTCGGAGGAGGAAATATGCCAGGCATTATTCTGAATGCTCAGGTGGCTACTGTCCAAGAGCCCTATATATATATATATATATATATATGTATGTACAGGCATACCCCACTTTTAAGTACACAATTGGTTTTATTTACTAAAGCTGGAAAGCCCAAAATCAGGCTCATTTCTGCATAGAAACCAATGAGCTTCTAACCCCAGCTTGTTCAATTAAGCCTGGTAATAAGACCTGGAAGCTCATTGGTTTTTATGCAGAAGTGAGACAGATTTTGCGCTTTCCAGCTTTAGTAAATAAAACCCATTGTGTACTTAAAAGTGGGGTATGCCTGTATACAGTTGTGTTCATAAGTTTACATACCCTGGCAGAATTTATGATTTCTTGGCCATTTTTTAGAGAATATGAATAACACTAAAACTTTTCTTTCACTCATGGTTAGTGTTTGGCTGAAGCCATTTATTATCAATCAACTGTGTTTACTCTTTTTAAATCATAATCACAACAAAAACTACCCAAATGACCCTGATCAAAAGTCTACATACCCTGGTGATTTTGGCCTGATAACATGCACACAAGTTGACACAAAGTGGTTTGAATGGCTATTAAAGGGAACCATCCTCCCCTGTGATCTGTTTGCTTGAAATTAGTGTGTGTGTATAAAAGGTCAATGGGTTTCTGGACTCCTGACAGACCCTTGCATCTTTCATCCAGTGCTGTACTGATGTTTCTGGGTCATGGGGAAAGAAAAAGAATTGTCAAAGGATCTGCGGGAAATGGTAGTTGAACTGTATAAAACAGGAAAGGGATATAAGCAGGTATGAAAGGAATTGAGAATGCCAATCAGCAGTGTTCAAACTCTAATCAAGAAGAGGAAAATGAGGGGTTCTGTAGAAAACCAAACCACGGTCAGGTAGACCAACTAAAATTTCAGCCACAACTGCCAGGAAAATTGTTCGGGATGCAAAGAAAACCCACAAATAACTTCAGGTGAAATACAGGACTCACTGAAAACATGTGGTGTGGCTGTTTCAAGATGCACAATAAGGAGGCACTTTTTTTTTTTTTTTTTTACTAATTGTTTATTGTTTTTGATCAAGCGCAATCTTTCATATCCGATTATTCTCGTACGAATACCCTCCAAAAACAGTACACATTAAACGAAAATCGTTAGTTCTGTTCACATACGAGAAAAAATTTGGAGTTTGTCCTTTTGGAAATTTGCGTTTGGAAGACTGAATCGCATGTCAAAAGTTGTTTACACACTAATTAAAAATCTAATTGCAGACTGCAGGCCATCAGAGTACCCGAGTACCTGTCTCCAGCCCAGAGTACCCGAGTACCTGTCTCCAGCCAAGAGTACCCGAGTACCTGTCTCCAGCCCAGAGTACCCGAGTACCTATCTCCATGTGGTATTGTCATACTCAGGAGGAGTAGAAGAATGTATTTTGGGGTGTAATTGCAAGTATGCATATGCTGTGTGTGAGAAATAACTTGTTAATTTGACAATTTTGTGTAAAAAGTAAAAAATGTATTTCTTAATTTTCACAAGAATTGTTGGGGAAAAAGTACAACTTCAAAAAACTCACCATGCCTCATACTAAATACCTTCCAAAAAGGGGAAATTTTGGGGGTATTTGTACTTTCCTGACATTTCAGGGCCTCAAGAAATAAGATCAGGTGTGATCAATTTTTAATGATTGGCACCATAGCTTGTAGGCTCTATAACTTTCATGCAGACTACATAATATCCACTAATTTGGGTTATTTTTATCAAAGATATGTAGCAGTATAAATTTTGGCCCACATTTATGAACAAAAATTACTTATTTGCAAAATTTTATGATAGAAACTAAAAAAAAGAAAGCTCTATTTGTGTGAAAAAAATGATAAAAATGTTGTTTGGGTACATTGTTGTATGACTGAGTAATTGTCATTCAAAATGTGAAAGCACCGAAAGCTGAAAATTGGTCTGGGCAGCAAGGGGGTAAAAGTGCCTGGTATTGAAGTGGTTAAGCTGCATAGTCTTTACCGTTGACCTGTTAAAGAAGAAACATAGTTCTGATGCAAACAAAGACATGTACACAAGCTCTTCCCCTCTTGTCCTCTGCTCTAGCTTTTATGGGTTGTGCCTCAGAGGAGAAAATTAAAGGGGTTGTAAAGGTTCGTTTTTTATTTTCTAAATAGGTTCCTTTAAGCTAGTGCATTGTTGGTTCACTTACCTTTTCCTTTGATTTCCCTTCTAAATGTTTTTTTTCTTTGTCTGAATTTCTCACTTCCTGTTTCTCCTCACTAAACTTCACACCATCATCCGAGTGGTGTTGAGTCAGCCAGAACAGCTTACTGAGGAGGAACAGGAAGTGACAAATTCAGACAAAGAAAACAAAGAAAAAAAAAGTTTAGAAGGGAAATTTAAGGAAAAGGTAAGTGAACCAACAATGCACTAGCTTAAAGAAACCTATTTAGAAAATAAAAAATGAACCTTTACAACCCCTTTAACTTTTTAAGGAGAACAGACCTGACCTTCCTGTTGTTATTGGCTGGGGCTTGTCATACAGCTCAATTTAGTGACATAATTGCCCAACTCTTCCTGCCTCCTACTCATTCCATTTGGCTTTTAGGCCCCATGTACACGGGACGCTGTTAAACGCGCGTTCAGAGGCAGTTGGACACTTTTTTCATCTGCCCCTGAACATATTCAATGTTATCCTATGTGACCATGTACACAGTCTCGTTTATTGCCGTTTTTAGGCAGTTGCGTTTAACAGCGTTTATTTGAAAGCAAAAAAATGGGTTCAGACGCCAAACGCGGCTAAACGCGGTACCGGCATTTTGCCCCGTATTCGTTTATAAGCATTTTTTTTAAAGGTGCCCTATTTTTTTGACATTAAAAATCTCAAAAATGGCAAATGATGAAAAACCATTTATTTTTATTTTTTTTAATTGTAATTGCTTGCAATGATTAATAGACCATTTATATACCCTAATGAGCCCTTGATCCAATCCAAAACACCACTAGCATTGCTGTTATCCAAAGTATAATTGGAGTTTGACCCATATGTTGTTAGATTTGAACACGCAACTTGTGGCAAGTGGACAATTCACAACATGTGGCAGGTGATGTGGCAAATGAAAATCCGCAACTTGTGGCATGTGATGTGGCAAGTGGACAACCTGCAACATGTGGCAGGTGACGTGGCAAGTGGACAATCCACAACGTGTGGCAGGAGACGTGGCAAATGACAATCCACAACTTGTGGCAGGTGACTTGACAAGTGGACAATCCACAACTTGTGGCAGGTGATGTGGCAAATGGCAATCCACAACTTGTGGCAGGTGACGTGGCCAGGTGACGTGGCCAGGTGACGTGGCAGGTGGACAATCCACAACTTGTAGCAGGTGACGTGGCCAGGTGACATGGAAAGTGGACAATCCACAACTTGTGGCAGGTGACGTGGCCAGGTGACGTGGCAAGTGGACAATTCACAACTTGTGGCAGGTGATGTGGCCAGGTGACGTGGCCAGGTGACGTGGCAAGTGGACAATCCACAACTTGTGGCAAGTGGACAATTCACAACTTGTGGCCAGGTGACATGGCAATTGGACAATCCACAACTTGTGGCAGGTGACGTGGCCAGGTGACGTGGCAAGTGGACAATTCACAACTTGTGGCAGGTGATGTGGCCAGGTGACGTGGCCAGGTGACATGGCAAGTGGACAATCCACAACTTGTGGCAGGTGACATGGCCAGGTGATGTGGCAAGTGGACAATCCACAATTGGTGGCAGGTGACGTGGCCAGGTGACGTGGCAAGTGGACAATCCACAACTTGTGGCAGGTGACGTGGCCAGGTGATGTGGCAAGTGGACAATCCACAACTTGTGGCAGGTGACGTGGCAAATGACAATCCACAACTTGTGGCAGGTGACGTGGCAAGTGGACAATGCACAACATGTGGCAAGTGACAATCTGTAACTTGTGGCAAATACAAGTACACTGCGGCTCTCTCAGCTGCTGCTACTCACTCTGGTCTCACAAAATGGCTGAAATCGTTAAACAATACTGTTTTTTGAGTTTGGAGAGGGTCTTATGATGTTATCTTAACTAAATGCTTCTAGACGCAAACGCGGTAAAACGTGGTAAACCGCCGCTAAACGCGGCATGCAAATGCGGCTAAACAGCCGTTATAAACGCTGGTTTCAAGGTGTCAAAAAAAATCATTCAGAGAACTTTGCCTCAGTGTCCCGTGTACATGGGGCCTTATAGTGAAGCCAATAGCAATGTGGAGAGACAGGGTTTAGCTGCAAGTACTGACACTAACTTGACATGTTGGAGTGCTGATCCTCAGAATGGCCTGGTATTCGGTCATGGCGGGAGAGTTTGGGAGGCTGTCTCTACATTCCTTTAAACTTGAAACTGTTTTGTTTTCCTTACCCATAATAGTGTCTCTGAATTGCTTATGGCTATAGTAAAGTTTTGGATAGAGTAGCGAGGGATTAGAACACCTGTAATTTTTTATTGCTGTCTGTGCCCCCGGTTAGGGAGATTCACCCCTGCTATTTATCCTGTTTACCGTTATCATCAAAAATTTTGGGCTGTCTCTAGATAAGTATTGTCCCCCAATGTCCCCCAATGGGGACACTAGTTTTGGTAACCTGGGAGTCGCCAAGTGATTCCCTTTATTTGCAGGGATTTCCTCTCACTTCCTGTTTTGGCTATGGGACAGGAATGGAAGGTAAATCCCCCAATTTGGACAAAGAGCAAAATTGAACCTTACAGGGGTTATAGCCGTCCCTATCCAAAGTAAAAAATAAAATAAAAATGTGCCTATAGTTCTACTTTAATCCTGAAATTAGTTAATATCCTTATGCTCTGTGGGTTTATGATCTTTGAGTGGCTCTCAATAAACATTTAATTAAAGCCTGATACCTTTTTTTTTTTCTTTTTTTTGGTGGTGGTGGTATAGGAAATTAAATTGCAAGGGACACTCTCATGTACTATGCCATCATATTTACAGAAAACACTACCAGACTAGTGCATAGTATAGCTCATATTATAAATCCTAAAGTTCAATACACGTAAAAAGTTGTATGAAAACTTTAAGGGGAACCTTCTAACCAATCTGTTGGATAACCAAAGTTCCAAAGCACAAGACAAACACAGTAAACAACAGTTATTCCTAGCCAGAAAAATACATTTATTTATTCTGGGAAATCCCAACGTTGAAATTTATTTGGTAAATGCTGCTTTTCACTTAAAAAAAAAAAAATGTAAAAAAAAAAACTCCCAAAGTTTAATATACAATAAAGAAATGTGCAGAAAAAGAAGGATTTAATGGAACAAGTGGTTAGTACTAAAACCAAGATTATTTCCAGGGTCACAAATCACTTACTATAGTTGGGAGTGTCCTTGAAATTAGGAACAATAGGCAGTTATGCTCCAGATACAAAAAGTAATAGGGTTGAAAAATGTGGTGCAGCGCTACATAGAAACCAATAAGCTTCCAGTTTTTATTGTCAAAGCTTAATTGAACAAGCTGAAGTTAGAAGCTGATTGGATACCATGCATAGCTGCACCAGATTTTCACTTTCCAGTTTTAGCAAATTAGCCCTAATATCACATTTTAATTCACTAACTAGATATAGTGATCATACATAATTTGGAATGCAGTGCCCTCTAGTGGCGCATTCAAATAATTTCACAACAAATTTTAAATGCAGAACATTTTACTTGTCCCATAAAATTTCCCAGCTGTGGATCTATTGGTTGTAATGTAAGAGAGATGTCAGACAGGCAATTTTAACAGAGCATCATTATCACCTGTCTTTTAATATGGGTTGCACAGTAATAAAATGCTCATAGATCTATACTCAGGCAAAACAAAAGAAACAAAAAACATAGAGTATACAGGTATGTAAAAAATGGGGCAGAATTGATGGACCATTTGGTATTTTTCTGCCATCGCTCTCCTATATTTCTATGTTTCTAATCCACCAAATACTAAACAGCATGTTAAGTAAAACCTGTAATAGGTATTTGGGGGCTAACAATGCTTTCTAGGTGTTATATTGACCTACTGACTGCTGTATTATGTAGATCAAGAATGTCAGAGACAAGTCAGAACTTTGGGATTTGCTTACTACTTTTGTACCAGTGACTCCAAGTACTGAAGTAAGAGAATCATCATGACAGCCAGGATCCTAGCATTTTCATAAAGAAATGTAAACAATGGCAGCATTCATGTTTCTCTCATGGCAGGTTTCTTTCAAGGGGGAACTATCATTTACCCATTGGGGAGAGGAAGGGGAATGTCACGTTTCCCCCATATCTAGGAGTCCCGGGTATTTTGTTTTGGCAGGATAGCAGTGGGGAAGAGGAGCAGAGGAGCAAATGGAAGGAAAGGGTTAATACTGGTATGTACATAGTAGCCACACAATTTTTGTTGTATAAAAAAAAAAAAAAGACCCAATTATGCTGCTGAAAAAGGAAGAATATCCAGTCCACTGCCTATTTAGCGCATTATGTAACCTTGTTGATACTTACATGGAAATCTTGATGATTGCACAGTAATACAAAACGTGTGATACTGACAGATATTAGGTATGATTTGGGGTCTCGTATATACAGTAGTTGAGGCATTAGAATGAAATGTATTTGGGAGCAATAATATTTTAATCATGCTTTATTGTGAAACATTTACTATATAAATTGTAGTTTTGGATATCTCAAAAGTCTGTTCTGCTATCCTTTTCCACATTTACCTAATTAGAAAACGGATTCTGTTATTTATACTGCTGGAAGACTATTTTTAAAATAGGTCATCTAATCACAGCTAAACAATGGCCAGAACGTCCTGAAGTAGCCCTTCTCTCCATGATCTCGGGTTCTATTAAAAATATTAAAAAGAGTCTATTCTGATTTTGTATTCTGTCTGGCAGAACCCTGATCCCTAGATATTGGTGTAGCACACAGATCCTTTTCCCCCTTACCTTCCTTTCAGGGGATCAGACACACCATGCCACATGCCCGCGTCCTCTGGATTAGAGGTCGGACGGTGTTATGTATTTGGGTCCCACAGCGAGTTGCTTCCTTTCACTGGTTCTTCCCTCTAGACTATAGAGGCAAGTCTTTACCTTTCCCAAGAAGGTCAATGTCCACACAACACTTCAACTCCGACAAGAGTTTATTTTCTCTTTGCTTTAGTAACCAGAAATTTGAAGAGAGAAAAGGGGTTAGCAAATAGAAGTGGATTCAGGCACACTCTTGGCTTCGTTTCCCCTCGGTCCCGAGTGGGTACATCTCACCCGGATAGTCACTCAATGGCACTAGCAGCCGGCATGAAGCTCGAACAGTGACTTAGTCCCCTCCAAGGACAAAGTCAAGGAGATCCCTCATTTAGTAACAACACTCCGCAAACGCAGTCTGCGAAGAAAGGAATCCTTCCCTCCGACAGGTCACCAGGCCTCTCCCTAGACAGCAATCTTGTATTACTCGCCTCCTCTATGGGACCGATCCTTCCCCAGTTTCCTCTATGTCAGAGCGGTCACCCTCACCTGGGCTCCCTGGGTTTCCTCTCTGGCTTGTAGACCCAGTTGAAGGTACTGGGCCTACCCGAAACTCAGCAGCCTCGGGCTGAAGGTGCCCGAGACTCCTTAGTCAAAGTTGGGCGCACCCCCCCCCCCTAGAGGGGCACACACACCTCCGGGTACAGGTCCCCGGGTACTACTACTCCTGAACAATGGCGTCTTCCCCTTATATATCCCCTCCCGGCCTGCACAGCAGGCCGGAACCGCCTACCGCACGGCATGCCGAGAGAGGACATCCAATAGCCACTTCATCACCTGTGGTTCAACCCCGGTTATAAGTGACAGTACCACCTATACGCCTAAAGGGGAACTGCACGCCAGGTGAGTCCAAATAATTAGAAGACCCGAGCCAACTACCACTCAGGTCACCCATAGATTTAGGCATAACGACCCCCTAAGATGGGGACCCCGCTACATTGGAAAACCTCTATACCCCCTTCCATTAGAGATTGGGTCACTGAACTGAACCATCTCATGAGAATGGAGGAATTAATTGCCATGGCCAATGATAACTACGCTTCTTTTTACGAACTATGGTACGCATAGATGGAATTTTTTAACTTCACCCAAAATTGTGTCCTTATTTACGGTAATTCTAGTTATCTAATTATTTCCTCTCTGCCACGCACTCTTTCCTAATAATTCTTCTCTGACTCCACCAACCTTTTAATTTTCTTTCTTTTTCCGCTTTCCTCTCTCTTTTCTATCTTGTGTCTCTCTTTTTAAAATTCAAATATAGGTTGTACTTAGTTTTTTTAAATTACCCTCCTGCAGAGGCGTAACTAGAAACTTCAGGGCCCCGGTGCAAGAAATCATGAAGGGCCCCCCCCCCCCCCCCCGAAAAGCATGATTTTGATACTTTATCTTTGTCTATACTTTACTGTGGGTAGACACCCTCTTAGTGCAGACCCCCGCAGTATAGACACCCTCTTAGTGCAGACCCCCGCAGTATAGACACCCTCTTAGTGCAGACCCCCACAGTATAGACACCCCCCTTAGTGCAGACCCCCGCAGTATAGACACCCTCTTAGTGCAGACCCCCGCAGTATAGACACCCTCTTAGTGCAGACCCCCACAGTATAGACACCCCCCTTAGTGCAGACCCCCGCAGTATAGACACCCCCCTTAGTGCAGACCCCCGCAGTATAGACACCCCCCTTAGTGCAGACCCCCGCAGTATAGACACCCCCCTTAGTGCAGACCCCCGCAGTATAGACACCCTCTTAGTGCAGACCCCCGCAGTATAGACACCCTCTTAGTGCAGACCCCCGCAGTATAGACACCCTCTTAGTGCAGACCCCCACAGTATAGACACCCCCCTTAGTGCAGACCCCCGCAGTATAGACACCCCCCTTAGTGCAGACCCCCGCAGTATAGACACCCCCTTAGTGCAGACCCCCGCAGTATAGACACCCCCCTTAGTGCAGACCCCCGCAGTATAGACACCCTCTTAGTGCAGACCCCCGCAGTATAGACACCCTCTTAGTGCAGACCCCCGCAGTATAGACACCCTCTTAGTGCAGACCCCCACAGTATAGACACCCCCCTTAGTGCAGACCCCCGCAGTATAGACACCCCCCTTAGTGCAGACCCCCGCAGTATAGACACGCCCCTTAGTGCAGACCCCCGCAGTATAGACACCCCCCTTAGTGCAGACCCCCGCAGTATAGACACGCCCCTTAGTGCAGACCCCCGCAGTATAGACACCCCCTTAGTGCAGACCCCCGCAGTATAGACACCCCCCTTAGTGCAGACCCCCGCAGTATAGACACCCTCTTAGTGCAGACCCCCGCAGTATAGACACCCTCTTAGTGCAGACCCCCGCAGTATAGACACCCTCTTAGTGCAGACCCCCGCAGTAAAGACACCCCCTTAGTGCAGACCCCCGCAGCATAGACACCCTCTTAGTGCAGACCCCCGCAGTATATACACACCCCCTTAGTGCAGACCCACGGTGTATTACACAGCCCCCCTTAGTACAGACCCCTATACATACAGTATATACACACACACTATACATACAGTATATACACACACACTATACATACAGTATATACACACACACTATACATACAGTATATACACACACACTATACATACAGTATATACACACACACTATATACACACACACACTATACATACACACACACACACTCACTATACATACAGTATATACACACACTATACATACAGTATATACACACACACTATATACACACACACACACTATACATACACACACACACACTCACTATACATACAGTATATACACACACTATACATACAGTATATACACACACACTATATACACACACACACACTATACATACACACACACACTCACTATACATACAGTATATACACACACACACACACACACACACACACACACACTATACATACAGTATATACACACACTATACACACACACACACACACACACACTATACATACAGTATATACACACACACACTATATACACACACACACTATACATACACACACACACACTCACTATACATACAGTATACACACACACACACACACACTATACATACAGTATATACACACACACTATATACACACACACACACTATACATACACACACACACACTCACTATACATACAGTATACACACACACACACACACACACACACACACACTATACATACAGTATATACACACACTATACACACACACACACACACACACTATACATACAGTATATACACACACTACACACACACACACACACACACACACACACACACACACACTATACATACAGTATATACACACACACTATATACACACACACACTATACATACACACACACACACACTCACTATACATACAGTATATACACACACACACACACTATACATACAGTATATACACACACTACACACACACACACACACACACACACACACTATACATACAGTATATACACACACACTATACACACACACACACTATACATACAGTATATACACACACACTATATACACACACACACTATACATACACACACACACTCACTATACATACAGTATATACACACACACTATACATACAGTATATACACACACTATACACACACACACACACACACACACTATACATACAGTATATACACACACTATACACACACACACACACACACTATACATACAGTATATACACACACACTATATACACACACACACTATACATACACACACACACACTCACTATACATACAGTATATACACACACACACACACACACTATACATACAGTATATACACACACACTATATACACACACACACTATACATACACACACACACACACACTCACTATACATACAGTATACACACACTATACATACAGTATATACACACACTATACATACACACACACACACACTCACTATACATACAGTATATACACACACACACACACACACACACACACACACACACTATACATACAGTATATACACACACACACACACACTATACATACAGTATATACACACACTATACACACACACACACACACACACACTATACATACAGTATATACACACACTATACACACACACACACACTATACACACACTATATACACACACACACTATACATACACACACACACACTCACTATACATACAGTATATACACACACACACACACACTATACATACAGTATATACACACACTATATACACACACTATACATACACACACAGTATATACACATAGACACAGTCACACACCAGCATTTTTTACCCAAAAATCAGCCTGATTGAACACACTGCTGCCCCCATCTCCTGGCATGCTGAGACTTGTAGTGCCCCAGCAGCTCACAGACACATTAGTTGGTAATACAGGAGAGGAGGGAACTGGGCTTGTTTAGTGGTTGGCAGCTAATGAGTAGGAGATGTAGTTAGTAGAGATTGGGGAGACATTCAGGACATGTTCTTCCTCCAGCACCAGTGCTCTTCTCACACACAAAATCGATCTAACAGCCTCAGAGACAGGAAGAACCATGCTGGAGATAACACATCCTCTCCCTCACTGCTCTCCAGGCTAATCCATCCACAAGAATCCATTATGTAAAGCTCAGCCAGTTTACCTTATCAGGCAGCAGTCCATCCCACACTTCAGGCTGTGTCCCCGCCTCCCTCTCCTCTCCTCATCTCCTGCTCTTGGGTCAAAAAAGCCACGCTGTGGAAGGGGGCGTGTACAGCATGTTCCTACTGGCTGAGGGGGCAGTGAAGAGGCGGGGCAGCTATAATCTGACCGAATGGTCAGTCCTCCCCTGCCAGCAACGCCGTGACGGGCGGGTGGCGGGCCCCCGGGACTTGGCAGAACTACAGGGCCCAGTCGCAACTGCGACTTCTGTGACCATGAAAATTCCGCCACTGCCCTCCTGTATATTTTCTTTTTCCCTTATACCTTTATATCTATTCGATAAATCCCATTTTATTTTATTCTATTTACTTTTTTTTTCTTCTTTGTATTTTTTCATTGGTACACATTATTTATGCATTAATGTGCAGTAATAAATGCTAATTCATTTACTTTTTCGTATGTGTAGCGATACCCTCAACTTAAGAGAGCCGCAAGTTTTGATTTGGGCCCTGAGTACAGCTTCCCCAACCCCCCCGGCAATCTGCTCTACCCGCTCTGGCACAGTTAACCCACAGCAATTTCACATAAACAATCACTTATGCTTCAAATGTGGGTGTGTGAATTGATAACTCAGACTCATAGACAATGTTGTAAATAATAACTGTCTTTACTGCTAGTGGTAAGATAAAAAGGGGATAACATGCATGTAACATTTGGTTCACAAACACATAAGCAGGTCCCTGCAGTTATAAATCACAATACTGTGTGCGTGTGTACCAGCAATGGAAAGGGGACGGAACGCCACGTGGGGTGACCGTTACCTAAACACCCTGTGGTGTGATAACTAACTTATAACTATCTAACGGATCAGGCCTGATCCCTAACCATGAAACTCAGTCTTAGAAGAAACACAAATCTTCACCGACACAGGATCTGTAAAGGTGGTGCACTTGAAGTATTTAAAACCATGTATTTGTAATCCAATAGGGGGGGGTAATTCTCCCTCACCGGAGGTGTTAGGCCTCGGAAGTCTAGTAGGCACAAAGTATAAAAGTAACAGTTTAAAGATGAGCTTTCGCTCGCTCACCACTCCGGAACACTTCCCTCAGTCCGGAACTTCCACCGGCTGTGTCGGTTCTCGTCCACAGCGGCTTCTGCGATCGGATCCCCGATCCAGATAACTTCAGAAGAGATGAGTCTGGATGCCACCCAGGCTCGCAAAGGGGGTGGAAGGCTCTTTGGTTCGCTCCACAGGCCCCAGGCTTCAGGCCTGGAACAGCACAGATCCGCACAGGTCTATCTCTCTCTCTGCCTCCCCGTGTCCAAAGAGAAAGAGCTAGGCCTCGCCCCCTCCTTATATTCCTTCCCCCCGACTCCCCTCTCTCTGGAATTTCCTGTCTCTGATTAAAGGGGAACACCCCGCTACACACTCCCCCCACTAAAACTCTTTGGTCCCCAAAGATAAACATTTCAACAAAATTTCTGAACCATTTTAGAGGGTGCGGAGTATCATGTTGGTACAGGGAATTGCCACCAAAACTCAGAGGTGGGATTCCCTGTCCCACAGGTCACACTGGCATGAGTGGCCTGCCTAACTGTGCCAGAGAGTGAGCTGGGGTTGCCCTCCACCAAATGAACAGTGGAAGGATTGGAGCACTCGGTACTTCTTCTAGCGGTGGTAACAGAGTCCTCTGAGCTCTTTCCCAATTGAGGGTAGGTTAACTTCATGGGAGGCCTCACGACTCTGCGAGCTCTCTGCTCCCTTGGGACTTCAGGCTTTGGTGCCACAGGCTTTGTTTCAGGAACACTCTCTGACATCGTCACTGGTTCTGGGGCCTCTGTCTCTTCTTCATCTGAGTACAGGCCCGGAATATCTTCCCAGCATTCAGGCACGCCACTGGATGGAATGAACTCTGTAGCTTCTGGGTTCAGGGTCCCATCCTGCATATCCTCAGTGGGTGGAAGGTCTATGGTGGGATTTTCCGGGGTTGGGGAAGGCCATAGCCACTCCAGTTCTCCTCTCCCATCTTCACTTGGTTGAGAAACCTGTCCACCTCTAGATCGAGAGGTCTGAGACCGAGTGTTGGGTCTGGGAGTATCCAAGATGGAAACAGATTCTGGTAGGTTCCTCACTGGAGGTATCCTGACTGCTTCTTTAAGCAGGAGTAAGTGGTTTCTGTGCCAGGTCTTCAAGGGTCCCACTCTCCCCTCTGGCTTTAACTTGTACACCGGTAGTCCAGGGAGTTTCCTACAAATAACGTAAGGCTCAGACCTCCACCTATCAGCAAGTTTGTGCTTCCCTGGGATCCCTAGGTTGCGTAGCAGAACACGGTCTCCAGGCTGCAGGTCTTGCACTCGAACCTTCAAATCATAGTTCCTTTTATTTCGGGCCCCTCTCTGGTCTGAGGCCGCTTGGGCTTGTTCATAGGCCGCTTTCAAATTATACCTAAGTCTGTCTACATATCCTTTGTGGGAGGTAGCAGAGGTATAGTCTAGAGAAATGCCAAAGGCCAGATCCACTGGCAATCTTGCTTCTCTCCCAAACATGAGGCGGTAGGGAGAGTAACCCGTCACATCACTGGTGGTGCAATTGTAGGCATGCACCAAAGTGGATATGTGTTGACTCCAATGCTGCTTCTTCTCTGTCTCCAGAGTCCCCAGCATGTTTAACAAAGTCCGATTAAACCTCTCAGGCTGGGCATCTCCTTGTGGATGATAAGGGGTAGTCCTGGTCTTTTCCACTCCCAGGGAGTCCAGTAGGTTCCGGATCAGGCGACTCTCAAAGTCCCTTCCTTGGTCGGAGTGGATTCTCTGTGGTAATCCATAGTGGACGAAGTATTTTTCTAGAAGCACCTTAGCTACAGTGGAAGCCTTCTGGTCTCTGGTGGGGAACGCCTGTGCATAACGGGTGAAATGATCGGTTACCACCAGAACATTTCCCAATCCACTCAAATCGGGTTCGAGGCAGAGAAAGTCAATGCATACCAGATCCATTGGGCCTTGACTCTGTAGGTGGCCCATTGGGGCAGCTTGATGGGGTAGAGTCTTCCTCTGGATGCATCGTGCACAGGAGTGGCAATATTCCTCCACTTCAGCCCTCATACAGGGCCAATAGAACCGGCTTCTGACAAGTTGGAAGGTTCTTTCAGCTCCCAGGTGACCATGCTGGTCATGTAAGGCAACCAGCACAGTCTCTCGGTGCTTCTCTGGGAGAAACAACTGCCATTTATCCTCGGAGTCATCAGAGGGGCCCCTTCGGTAGACCACTCCCTGATGGACCTGTAGCCTGTCTAGCTCTCTCCTTAGCAGACGAGCCTCCTTGGAGGGGTGATGTCGAAGTTTCTCTGGACTCTCGTTTTCCAATGCTTCAAAGACCAATCTCCCCATGGGGTCTTCCAATTGGTCGCACCTCAGTTCCTTCTTAGACAGCTTCGGTAAGCATTCCTCTTCAAGTTGAGTCACCCCGCAGTAGTGTTTTGGGACTCCCACTGTGGTAACTCCTATCTCCTCGGCTCTGGAGCCCCCTCTGGCTTGAAATTCTGCCCCCTGACAAAGGGCTCGCACTCCCTCCGGTGCTACCTGAGTCCAGTCCTCCCAGTCATCAGCCATGGTATGAGATCTTCGGGACAGGGCATCTGCATCCCTATTTCCAGTCCCTGGTCTGTATTTAAGACTGAAGTTGAACCCAGATAATGCAGCCAGCCACCTGTGTCCTGTGGCATCCAACTTGGCAGTGGTGAATAGGTAAGTCAGAGGGTTGTTATCTGTTTTTACTGTAAACTCTGCCCCATAGAGGTAGTCTCTTAGTTTGTCCACCACTGCCCATTTGAGGGCCAAGAACTCCAACTTATGAGTGGGGTAGTTCTTCTCCGAGGGGGTCAGACTCCGACTCACATAGGCCACTGGTCGCAGTTGCTCTTCATATTCTTGGTAGAGCACTCCACTGAGGCCTTCATGACTAGCATCAACATGTAACTCGTATGGTCTGGTGGGATCAGCATAGGCCAATACTGGGGCTGTGGTGAGGCTCCTCTTCAGGGTTCTGAAGGCCTCTTCACACCTGGGGGTCCACTGATCTTGAACCGACTCCCCGGGTCTTCTGGGTCCCTGGCCATCCTCTTCCCCTTCAGTCTTGAGCAGTTCATTTAGGGGCTTGGCAATACGGGCAAACCCATCCACAAACCTCCTATAGTAGGAGCAGAAGCCCAGGAAAGATCTAAGTTCAGTGACTGTTGTGGGTCTTGGCCAGGAGGTAACTGCCTCCAACTTCTCAGGATCAGTAGCCACCCCCTTTTCAGACACTATGTGTCCCAGATAGTTCACCGAAGACTGGTAGAACCGACACTTCTCGGGGGAAAGCTTTAGTCCCTCTTCACTAAGCCTTCTCAACACTTTCTCCAATCGGGCCTCATGTTCTTCCAAAGTTCTCCCGAAGACAATGACATCGTCCAGGTACACAAGGACTTCTATGAGGTTCATATCTCCGACAGTCTTCTCCATGAGACGTTGAAAAGTAGCTGGGGCCCCAGATAGGCCCTGAGGCATTCTATTAAACTCAAAGAACCCCACAGGAGTTATGAAAGCGGTCTTTTCTTTATCCTCTGGGTGCATGGGAATTTGATAGTACCCGCTCTTGAGGTCCATCACGCTGAACCACTTAGCTCCAGACAAACTCTGTAAGGCGTCCTCTATCCTTGGCGTGGTGTACTGATCAGGGGTGGTCCTCCTGTTGAGAGTTCTGTAGTCAATGCAGAGCCTCAGCGACCCATTCTTCCTGACCACCACTATTGGAGAGGCATAAGGGCTTCTGGACTCTCGAATCACCCCAGTCCTTTTCAGTTCTGCAAGCTGTTCTCTCAGATCCTCCAGATCTGCCAGCGGAACCCGCCTGACTCTCTCCCTGAACGGTTTGTCTTCTTGCAGGCGGATGCGGTGGGTAGCACTCCTCGCACGCCCCACATCGAATTCATCTTTTGAGAAAATCTTCTCCCATCTAGTCAGCTGGGCCTTGGCTCTCTCCTTCCAGGCCCCAGGCAAGTTCGGGTTCTCAATGGAAAGTTTTTCCCAAACATCTTCTTCTTCACCCGCTTGCTTCACTTCTGACCAGCTGACTGGGACAGCAGGACTCACCTGTCCCAGCAACATCCGGGCAGGTATCTCTATGGCCCTTCCTGTAGAGTTCCTTACACTCACCGGGACTCTTCCCCTGGCTTTCTTCAAGGCCTTGATTGGAATCACTTCCGGTATCACTTCCAGGCCTGAGTGATCTTCCCTTGGGTCGGATTCCAGCATGACAAAGGGGCCAGGCTGCTCCCAGGTGAGCTTCACAGTGGCCTTGAGGCAAGCCACCTGTCCGGGCTGCAGCACCACTCCTTCTCTCCCCAGTCTCCACACCTTCCCTATCCCCTCTCCTGGGGTCTTCTGCTCCAACACTAACCGTTGGTAGGCTGTCTTCAGCATGGGATGGATGTTTGGATCTTGATGGCTCCTCATCTTCACCAGGGGCGTCAGAAGTCTTCTCACTAGATCCGTATTGGTGCCTATGATGAGGGACATCTTGCTGGCCCCGGGTGGTCTAGGACACACAACTGCCAGGGTGTCGAACACTTCTGTCTTCCCAGCCACAGAGGGGTCGAATGTCAGCTTTATGGGCAGATAACCATCATAGGGGAACCTCTGCGTTCCCAGGCCCCATATCTCCAGCTCTTCTATCTTCTGTATAGGCAAATGGCTTAAGTGCCTATCGTAGAAGTCTCTGTACAACAAAGTCACTTGAGCTCCAGTGTCCAGGAGGGCCTTCGTATATACTTCTTCCACCTGGATAGATACAGTGGGGGACGGGCCGACCAATTCTTCTGGGTACGGCCGGGTTGAGGTCACTTTCTTCTGAGGACTTGTCTTCATCCAGTTTGTTTTTGACTTTATTCTCTCTTGAGCCCGGTATGCATTGACCTTCCCCACCCTAATGGGAGTACAAACCCGCTGAGGGATGTTATTGTCTCTTGGTTGTAGGCATTCCTTCTTGGGAGTGCTAAATTTCTTCTGAGGGGTCTTGTCCCCTCTCTCTGGTGTGTATCTTGGTTGAGAGACCCTAGATTCCTTCTGAGGAGTTTTGTTCTCTCTCTTCCTCTTCCTTCTATTCAGTTTGGAGCTCACTGAAAGAGATGGGCACCCGGTTGACTCCCTCACCGGGGCCCTCTGGCGTTTCCCGCCGGCTGGCGATTATCCATTTTCTTCTTCTTAGGACTGGAACACCTACTGGCAAAGTGGCCACTGCCTCCGCAGTTGTATCATAACATCTCTTCTCGGTCCCGAGTGGGACTCGGTATTGACGTATCTGGGAACAACTCCTTTCTGGGGCTTGGTTTCTCTGCTCCACCTTGACCTTTCGCCATTATAGCAGTCATCTCCATCATCTGGGACATCTGCAACTTCAAAGTGTCCACCTCCGCTCCCCTATCGGGAGTCATGGCCGGTGTAACTATTGCTACCGGCTGTTTGACGGGCTCTATCAGGCGTTCTTTTTTTTTTTCTTCCAATATAGCCTCTTCCTCTCTAATCATTCGGATGAGGTCAGGGTACTCCAGATTCTTCCCATCCTGCCGGGCACGCAGTGTCCATGCAATTGGATCCATGGGTTGAGCTCCCCTCACTACCTGTTGAGCACGGGCCTCATCTACTTTCCCTGGGCTGATCCCCTTCTTTAGGATCATCCTATGCAGTATTTTGTCCAGGCGTCCCATATAGTCTGATAGTTTCTCACCTTCCTTCTGGTAGCAATGCTCCAGCTGATAAGCAAGCTCCGTGACTTTCTCTGTCCCACCAAACACATTCTGTAACACATCGAGGCACTCTTGTGCAGTACAATCTGCCTTGCTCATCTTCAGGTTGCGTACGGCCTCTAGAGCAGGCCCTTTCAAACTTTCCACAACCCTCTGTTTCTTTCTGCGGTCCGGAACTTCCCATTCCTCTAGTGCCTGAGTTGCGCTGTCTAGCCACTCCTCAAATCCCTCTTCTTCCAAGGGTACTGGTTTCCTCCCTGAAAACATCCGGAGTTTCCTGTACCCCGACATCGGGTAATCTGTGGGCTCTTTCTTGCACTGAGCTACAATCTCCCCCAGAACAGCGCATAATTCTGCACTAAGGGTGCCCGGGCTTGTCCTGGGACTCTTTGTGTCCTTCTGTGGGGATGACGGGGAAGATGGCTGCGGTGATAGTGTTATTTTTGTCTGAGGGCTGTCTCTTGTGCGCGGCAGCGCATGCAGCAAATGATAGACCTGATCGTCCTCATCTTGTATGCTGTTGCCTCTAAACTGTTCAGGAATTTCTGCCTGCCATTCCAGTAAGACATGTGAAAGTCCCCCATTAGTTTTCACGTCTATCACCCATGGTTTGTGAATCGGTGATAGGGACATTATGAGTTGTATCATTGCTTGTGTCTGCCATATCCCCGGGAGTTCTATAACTGCCGTCCTGGCTGGGTCTACGCCCCATCTCTTGTACCACTGTCCCACCTCTATCGGGTCCATGCCGGTAGCTTCTGGCGGTTTCACCGCTGTCTCAGTAATCCCGGATGTACGAGCCCGCACGTGTAGCGATACCCTCAACTTAAGAGAGCCGCAAGTTTTGATTTGGGCCCTGAGTACAGCTTCCCCAACCCCCCCGGCAATCTGCTCTACCCGCTCTGGCACAGTTAACCCACAGCAATTTCACATAAACAATCACTTATGCTTCAAATGTGGGTGTGTGAATTGATAACTCAGACTCAGACAATGTTGTAAATAATAACTGACTTTACTGCTAGTGGTAAGATAAAAGGGGATAACATGCATGTAACATTTGGTTCACAACACATAAGCAGGTCCCTGCAGTTATAAATCACAATACTGTGTGCGTGTGTACCAGCAATGGAAAGGGGACGGAATGCCACTAGGTCGACCGTTACCTAAACACCCTGTGGTGTGATAACTAACTTATAACTATCTAACGGATCAGGCCTGATCCCTAACCATGAAACTCAGTCTTAGAAGAAACACAAATCTTCACCGGCACAGGATCTGTAAAGGTGGTGCACTTGAAGTATTTAAAACCATGTATTTGTAATCCAATAGGGGGGGGTAATTCTCCCTCACCGGAGGTGTTAGGCCTCGGAAGTCTAGTAGGCACAAAGTATAAAAGTAACAGTTTAAAGATGAGCTTTCGCTCGCTCACCACTCCGGAACACTTCCCTCAGTCCGGAACTTCCACCGGCTGTGTCGGTTCTCGTCCACAGCGGCTTCTGCGATCGGATCCCCGATCCAGATAACTTCAGAAGAGATGAGTCTGGATGCCACCCAGGCTCGCAAAGGGGGTGGAAGGCTCTTTGGTTCGCTCCACAGGCCCCAGGCTTCAGGCCTGGAACAGCACAGATCCGCACAGGTCTATCTCTCTCTCTGCCTCCCCGTGTCCAAAGAGAAAGAGCTAGGCCTCGCCCCCTCCTTATATTCCTTCCCCCCGACTCCCCTCTCTCTGGAATTTCCTGTCTCTGATTAAAGGGGAACACCCCGCTACACATGTATTATTAAAATTTTGTATTTGTTATTCAATACATGTTTAAGTAAAATTTTGTCATATGTTTTTATCAATACTTGTATCTTACATTGTCACAGGATACAGTATTAATGTTTATTATTAACGCTGTCCTACTGACCTACCATACTTGTCTTTATTAATCTGTATGCTTGCAACCTTGAAACGTTTAATTTAAAAACAGTTAACACTCTCAAGTTGTGGCTGG